>NW_004624746.1:701267-712285 GCF_000247695.1 Heterocephalus glaber
GGATGGGTGGATGGGTGGATGGGTGGAGGGTGGATGGGCGGAAGGGTGGTGGGTGGTGGGTGATGGGTGATGGGTGGATGGGTGGATAAATAAATGGTAAGTGTCCATGAGAACATCCATGAGGACGAGCAGAGGCTGACTCCCCAGTCAACCCTCTCTTGACACACCAGCCCCCCTTGGACAGGCCTGCTGCAGGCACCTGATGTCTTAGACACAGAAATGAGGGGAGCTACAGCTCTGTGACGCCCCCCACACTTTCCCTGGTGGCAGGGATGTCCCCAGTCCCAGTGCCTGGCCAGGGTTGGGCCAGATGCTGGGCGATGCTGGGCACAGCCTCCTCACCTTGGCATCCCTGCCACTAGTGCTCCCGGAAGGCTGAGCCCAAGGGTGCATGGAGGGGCACTGTCTGCAGGTTTCTCATTGGCCCCTTGGGTGGCAGCCACACACGCCAAAGCTGGGCTCCCATAAGGGCCACTGACTCCACCCTGAGCCCAACACACTTGGAATCCACAAAACGTCTTGGAAAGAACTCAAATCAGGCCAGAGGCAATGCCTGCCCAAAGGGTGCTTTGCCCTGGCACAGGGCGCCCTCGGTTCTGCTTGTCCTGGGAGGCTCCCCAGGGCACGGCACTGGGGGGACCACACGTGTTACCCCCAGCCCCCTCAGTGGCCAGCAGGGAGCCAGGACCCCAGCTTGGCCACACAGACCCCATTCCTGTGTCTTTCCTACAGGGCTGGCTTGGCGGTGCCCAGCCCTGCAGGCCAGTGTGTCCCCTCACTGTGCCCCTTCCATCCTGGAGCTACCACTGCCCACACCTGGGGCGGCCCGCCCGGCCCTGGGCATGGGGTCAGCCTCTGACCGGGACTCAGGGGAGAAGCCAGCGGGTCAGCAGCCATCCCAGAGAGACCCGATGGACGCCGACCTCGCGGTTCGCGCGTTGCTCATACTGATGGCCGTCAGTGACCGCCCGCATCCACACAGCTGGTCCTGCTCGCGGGAGCTCACAGCGGTCTTCACTGGGAGAGGCTGGCTCTGGGCAGGGGGAGGCAGTGCAGCTGCGGTGGGGGCAGAGCATCGGCCCAGCTGAAACTGCACCTGGAGGACACCCTGAGTCCTGAGCCGTTTCCTCCTCAAACTCTGTCCCTTCTCCTCTGAACACACTGGCCTGTGCCCTCCGGGCCGGGCTGCACAGGGACAGGGACTGCCCACTCTGGGGGAGGAGCAGGCCTGGGAGAGGGGAGTCCTGCATCCAGTGCACCTGGTCAGTGGACCAGCACGTGCCCGGCTGTGCCCTCTGAAGGTCCAAGCTGAGCCTGGGCCACTCGAAGGCCCCTTGCCTCAGTTTTGAGCTCCCTCTTAAGCTGCGAGAACTGTGCAGCGTGGGGACTGTGGCCGCTGTTGCCCTCGCGCACAGAAGGAAGACCAGCATCTCAGGGGTGCTGGTGCACTTTCCATGTGCAATCCACACGGATTTTTTTTTTAAGGGTGGTCTTACCCCACAAAGTTAATCTCAAGATCCAGATTTTAAACCCCTTCCCAGGACAGAGGCAGAGCCTGGCCCAGAAAGGACCAGCATCCCCCGCGTCAGTGAGGACAGCAGTGTCCCTGTCCGGTCCCAGCATCTCTCCACCCACACAGCTGGCCAAGGAGGGCTCAGGAGGCCAGTGTGACTGTCCCAGCTCCCAGCCCTGGGCGGGTTGCCAGGGGCCACACCATCCCCACCTGGAGCAGCTTCGGGGCCCTCAGCAGAGCTGAGCTGAGCTGGTGCCTGCTCTGAGGGTCTGTCCCCTGCCAAGATGCTGAGCATGAGCCGAGGGCGGAGGGGACCGTTCGTGCACATGCACAGGAGCAGGGTGCCCTGTGACTGGCTCAGCCCCCAGCATCCTCCCGGCCTGAGCCCGGCCACTGGCCAGCTCTCCCTGTCTCCCCATTGCCCCCTCCCCTCCTGTGTCCACTTCAGCCACCCCCTGCCACCCCCGAGGACGTTCCCCCAGCCCTGCGCCTCCCAGCACCTGGGCCTGTGCCCGCCGGCTGTCTCTCCCCTTCCCCACCCGTGCCAGGCTGGGGTGTGACCAGCGGGTGGGGGTGAGGGGACAGGCTGAGGCAGGCCTCTGTGAGGAGGAGTTGGCACTGCACTCAGGACTCGAGGGGAGGGACGAGCCGTGGGCCCTGTCACCAGGCAGCCTGGGCACCGGAGTGGCGTGGGTGCCCCGTTTCAGCAGGGCCCTCTCACCCTGGTGATATGGGTGACGTCAGGCCGACACCACAGAAGGGCTCGCCCAGGACCCCGCACCAGAGCCCCAGAGGGCCAGGTCTGCCCCAACGCTGCGTCCCAGGACCTGGGCCAGGATCCGGGCCAGGCGGTGCATCCTGGGGCCTGGTGCCCACGGCCCACCTCGGCCTCCAGGTGTGACCTTCGGGCCGCCCCAGGTGTTTGGAGCCTCCCCACCTGGTCCCCCACCTGCATCCACACACTTCACTTCCAGGTGAGGCCCGAGGCTGGGACAGGCCTGGGCTGGGGGAGGTGAGGAGAGCCCACTACTGACGCCTCCTCCTCCAAGCGAGTGCTCACTCGGATGCCTGCAAGTGGATTAATGAGGTCCCGGCAGCAGCAGCGCCGTCTGTACTTATTCTATCTGCGGAGCCCTCAGTCGCATGAATATGGATGGCACAGGATTGAGGACAGGGCTTTATCTCACCCGCGCAGGCTGCGGTCTTATCAGCAGAGCCTGCAGCTGCACACCCCCCCCCCACGCCCCCTGCCTGCTTTGTAATCAGAAGAGAAGTTGCTGCCTTGATATTTCCATTTTTATCTCTTTTATTTACTTCATTGAATGTCTTTCAGAGAGTATTTTCTTTGCAACAGGCAGGGTTGTGGGTTGCTTGAATCTTTCTGGCCCCTGGCCTCGGTCGGGCAGGAGCCAGGGGTCCTCTGTGCACCCTGTTGCACCCCTCCTGGCCTGCACCTGCGGCTCCAGGGGCTGTGGTCTCAGCGAGGCGCATGCCCGCAGCCCCTGATCCCAACGCTGGTGCTGGCACCTAGGACTGGGCTAGGGACGTGGACAGACGGCTCCGAGTGCCTCAGCTGCCTCTCCTGCCGCCTGGATCTCAGAGAGGCTCTTATCTCCCCTCTGCAGCAGAGGAAACTGAGGTTCCGGGTGGTTATCGCCTCTGCCACTGGCCCCGGCAGCCAGCAGGCACCCGAGAGAGCAGCCCGCGGAGTCAGCGTGCGCAACGGCTCCGCCTCGCACCTGTGTCCGGCAGAGGTGGCTCCCAGCAGGGCCGGCCGGCTGCTGACCCTGGTCTCGGCAGACAGGAACAGTGGCGTCATCCTGGTGCAGTGCAGGAGGGGTCTCTCCCTCGCCATCCCCCTGGCTTGGGGCACTCGGTGCCCATGCGAGGGTGGAAGCGGACCCCCAAAAGATAGGTTCACACCCGAAGCCCCAAAACCAGGAGATGCGGCCTGAGGTTTTAAAAAGCTTTGCAGCTGAAGTCAAGGGATGGATGTTGGGTGAGATCACCTGGTTAGGATGCATCCTAAGTCCAAGCCGGAGCCCAGCTCATCGGGACAGCAGTGCCCAGTGCCCTGCACAGCCACAGCCCCGACGCACCCAGGGCAGGGCTGAGGAGGGGCGGACCATCCACAGAGGGATTGGCCAGCACCAGGAAGCCCCAGCGCGGCATGCAGGGCTCCGTCTCCTAGCCCTCCTTCCCAGGGGTTCACTCGCCCAGCTCACTGGACAGTGGTGTAGACAGCCATGGTGACTCCCCGCGCACTGGGGTGACTGCCCTCAGCCGCCCTGCCCACCGGAAGCCGCAGGGCAGTGGGGAGGCTTTTGTCCTTAGGAAAGGCTGCACCAGATGGGACGGTGCTCGGCTGGTGAGTGCCCCCACCGCTGCCTCTTCTGGTGCCAGCAGAGACCTTGAGCAGCCCCGATGTCCAAGCCTGTTCTCTGCAGAGGGCAGACCGAGCATGGGGGGTGGCCTGGCTGGGCCTCCTGAGTGTGGACAGCAGAGCTGAGCTAGGGACCCAGGACCCCAACTCTAAGTGCCTCCTCCATGGCCCCACCCCAGGCCCCTCTACCCGGGATGCCCTTGCCCGGCCTGTGCCAGCTGAGCCAGCTGCCAGGCAGCCGACTGTGTGCCAGATGCCAGCGGTCGGGGGGCAGCTGCCCTTCTGCTTCAGCTCCAGGCAGCACCTGTTTTTGGAGTGAAGACCTCAAAGCTGGGCTGCAGGCGAGTGGGCATTGCAAGGGGGCGAGGCTTGGCCTTGGCAGGGTGCCCAGCTGTGCGTCACTCCCGAGCCTGTGCCCCACCTCACCGTCCCTCTCCCTCCAGAGCACCGTTGCCAGCCCGGCCCAGGGCCCCGGCTCCCTTCCAGGTCACCAGAGTGTGGGACTCTCGCCTTCTTCTTTAGCCTGGTGCCCACCTCGAGGTGGCGCTGACGCAAAGACCCAGGAGCAGAGGCACCCTGGACCCTGCACCTGGAGCCTCGCCTGCTGCCCTGCCCAGCTCCGCTGCCCACAGCTCCCCCTCCAACCATCACTGCGCCACCAGTGTCCAGCCCACCCCTCCCCGGCTCCCGGCCCACGGCCCACGGAGTCCCTTCCCACTGGCGCAGCTCGGGGCCTCACGCCCCCTACCCACCCCCCACCTGGCTGTGAGCTGCGCTGTCTCTGAGCCCCGGGCCTGCACTGCCTTCCCCGCCTGGGCCCCACACTGCCCCTTCAGGTCCTCGCTCCAACTTCCCCTTGGGGATGCGCTGCCAGCACCCGGGCTCCGATGCTCACTCTCAGCTCAGTGTTTGGACCTTAGGTTTCGCTGCTTCCTCCTGGGCTGGGCACAGATGAGTGCGGCCCTTGGAGACACTCGGAGGTGGCCCCTTGCGCCGGTCCCCATGGAAGCCAGATGGTGCACCGCCGATGAGCAACCCACAGATGTCACCAAGTGCCCGTGTCACCATGCCGGCTCCCCCGCCTGGAGGCTCAGAGCAGTGCCAACAGCAATGGTGTTGTCAGTGGCACCCACGGCTCCGCGGGGCCAGTGGCCGTCAGGAGCGGGGCACAGCCCACGTCCCTGACGCCCCAAGTCTCTGGAGCACAGCCAGCAGGGCGGCAGTCAGAGTCTGGGACGGGGCACACACACGCTGCCCGAATGTGGACACGAGCCAGGCGGGGCCAAGGGGGCGATGGGGCCCCCCAGAGTGGACAGCGGGTCCCCAGCCCTGCTCTCCCCACTGAGAAGCAAGCTGCTGGACGGCCAGGGCGTGCAGGGAGCCCGCTCCACACTGAGAGGCTGCAGTGCCCGCTCCGGGGCTCTGCTGGGGCAGCAGCACAGGGGCCACCGAGGCTGGGGGTAAAGCCCACAGCAGCCAGGGCTCCTCACACCTGCCACTGACCACTGTGGGGCCGCGCCGGGCACCTGAGGCAGCAGCGACACACTGGGGCACCCTGGGGGCCCTCACATCCCGGGCAGCACCCATGCAGGGCCCTGTGAGGGCTGCAGAGTCAGCCAGCCCTGCAGTGCCAGGGGCTGCCTCACAGGACTGCGAGGGTCAGGACGGGGGACAAAGCCCCTCAGCCCCGGGGGTGCTGGCCCGGCCTGGATCCTGCCAGGGGGATGCCTCAGGGATGGGATGCGCCCCGGTGGTCAGCCGCAGGGGCTCCCATGCAGACCCAGGAAGGGCACCGGCTGTCCTGATACCTCCTCCCTGGCCAAGCCATGACCCCTGCTCTGTCTGAGCTCGAGGCCGGGCTCGAGGCTGGGAGCTGAGGACCACGTGTGACAGGGTCACCCCGCCAGGAGCCTGGGTCACCGCACAAAGCCCCCTACAGCCCCGCCGCACAGGCTCCACAGTTCGGTTTTCATGGGTTGAAAGGAGCCCCGAGTCAGGGCCTGAGACCCTGCCCAAATCACCTGGTGTGACTTGGGAAACTGCAGACGTGGTCGGGCTGAGATCCTGGGCGGGGGGACCAGCGTGGCCGCTTCCCTTACACAGAGGGGATGTGGACAGAGACCACACGGCAGGGGAGAGGGCTTTGGGAAGGCAGAGCAGGCATCGGGGTGCTGCACCTGAAACCAAACGGCACCAGAGACTCCCGCAGAGCCCAGCAGCTGGGGAGCCCGGGGCGGACCCCGCAGAGCCCTGCAGACACCTGGGCCCGTGACCAAGAACAGCTCCAGCCCAGAAGCCTTGAGCCCTGGAGGTGCCGAGAGCCTCTGTCCCCCAGAGCAGGGTCCCGGTCCCCGGGTGCCCCCCGAAGCCCGACCCTGCCTGGTGGGGCTGCATGGCGCTGTGGAGTAGGTGTAACAGGATGTGGCCTGCACCGCTCAGAGGGGACCTGTCCCCGATCCCAGGCATAGGGGCCCCGTGCTAGGAACCGGGGGCTCGGACACCCAGTTTCCCGTTCCGGCTCTGGGCCCGTGGGGCAGGGCAGGTTCTCAGAACAGAGTGGACAGAATGGGGCTCGGGACAGAGGCAGCAGAGAAAATGAGGCCCCGGGCGGGTGCACCAGCAGGCCAGGGCTCGGGGGGAAGAGGCTGGGGGACCCGGGGGCCTGAGGTGCCGGGCACACAGGAAGCGCTGAGGGCTGCACGGGGGTGTAACGGCGAAAGGGAGGGGCTGGCGGAATGAGGGCTGCTCTGCACCTGCTCCGGGGCCGCGCGGAGCGCGATCCTCAGGCACCGCACGCGCGTGCTAAGAAGCTCCCGTCGAGGAAAGAAGGGAAAGATGAAACAGAAGCTTGCGGGCGGGGACGGAGCTCCGTGGCCCACTTGCAGGAGAGGAGGAAGAGGAGCGACACAGGGGAGAGCAGTCCCTGGCCGGGCTGCCACTGGCCCCACAGCCCTGTGGTGCTGGCGAAAGCCCGGGTGACAGGCGGGGTGACAGCCAGTGTGACCCGAGTCCCGCCCAGCTGCAGAGCCAGCCACGCCACCCCAAAGCACAGTGACACAGGGAAGCTGTGCCCACAGGACTCGCTCCCTGCCTGCTCACTCCAGCCAAGCCCCAGGCTGGCCTCTGCTTCCCGGGGGTGGGGTGCTCTCCTTTCTCTTCACCTAGGACACCAAGAAGGGTGTTCCTGAGGTGCGGTGGACACATCACACTGGCTTAGTCCCAGCCAAGAAGGCAGTGGGGAGTGGCCGGTGGCCCTCGGGAAGGCAGAGCAAAGGCCCTGGGGTGGCCGCGTCCAGCATGGCCTGCCCCAGGGCCGGGCTGGGAGTAGGGGCTCAGGGCAGAGGCGCAGCTGTGCTGGGGTCCTGCCTCCCCAGGGGACTCGCTGCGGCCTGCCAGGACGCACCCTCGCCTGTCTGGGAGCTGGGGAGTGAGGGCAGCACCGGAGCCACACTGGCTGCAGGCCCCTGCGAGCCAGCGCACAGCTGCGCTCTTCGGTTGGCCGGCAGATGGGCCCCACGTGGTATTTTGGGCTTCGGTTAGAGTTGGGCTGATGGGAGCGGATAGGGCGCAGCTGTGAGCGCGTGCAGAGGGCGGGCGGCAGGAGGGAGCTCTCGGTGCTGGGCAGGAAGGACCCCGCTCACCTGTGGGACGCGGTGGGGAGACGGAGGCCGGCCGGGCACTGCCAGGGCCGATTCCAAGGCAACCGCTGCCCTCAGGCAGCGGCCAGCGGGAAGCTCCAACCGGCCGGTGTGGCCCCTCGGAGTCTAAGGGCGAGTGACCCGGGTGCACAACCAGACGCAGGCCACGGCCCAGCCAGACCACGGCCCAGCCGGACCACGGTGGGGGCGACGCGGGACCCTGTGCAGCTCCCCGCCCCATCTGACCCCGACACGTGACCCAGGCGGGGGGGGCGTGGCTGGCTCGTGCCAGCCCCTTCGTCCCTCCCCGCAAGTCCCCGGGGCGTGGCTCCCGCTGCTGTGGGGCTGTGGGCTGCCGTGGGCCAGGTCTCCAGCTGGGTGTGTTGGGCCCACGTCTGCCCTGGTTCCCCTCTCTGCCTCCCACGCAGGCCCAGAGGCACCGCCTCTCCTTGGTGGTCCAGACACCCCCATCCCCTCTCCTCCCAAGAACAAGAACCAAAGGGACCTTCTTAGCCTCCCTCCAAGATGAGCACAAGCAGTTTAGCCAATACCTGGAAGGGAAGATCTACCCAGAGGTTTCCATGAAAGATTTTCCTCCCTGGTTCCTCTCCCTTCAATGCAGTATTCAGAGGCTGTGATTGCTGGAGTTACAGCAGCCATGTTGGAACCAGGAGGCAATGAGTCAAAGCAGCACCCACAGGGCATGGCAGAGTGTATGAATGGACAGGCCCAGGGTCCCTGGTGACGTCACTGACCCCACACACCTCATCTGCTACCCCGACCTTTGCCTGCCCGGTAAGGCTGTAGAAGGCACCACAGCCTCCCGAGCGCCTTCCAGTGGACCCCTGGGGGAATCACAGCACTGGGCCACGACCAAGGGCTTCCAGCTCCAATCTCTAACTGCAGGACCCCGGAGGAGGCAGTGGGGCGGTGGGGAGGGTTTCTGAAGGCCGCCCTGGCCAGCACAGGGGCGGCTGTGGCCCTGAGCGGGGCTGTGGGTGCAGCGGAGAGGGTGGGACAGGAGCCAGCACTGCTCGGCCCGGCCACTCTGCTGCACGCCCGCCCCGTCCAGATGGGAGGGCCCCAGGGAGCGCCTGGACCCCCAGCCAGCCAGGCTGCTCCAGGGTCTCCTCTCCGCTGGGCCCAGACTGGGCAGCAGGAGCACAGTCGGCCGTGCCCTCACCCAGCCTTCGCAGGCGGTGTGGCCCAGCTTGGAGACGGCGCCATCTGGCCCGGCTGCAGCTTCCTCACGATGCTCTGTGACGAGGCCTCGCCTCCCAGCTGCTCTTGCTGCTGAAAATATTTACATCCAACTGTGTCCCTATGTGCCACGTTCTGCCACGATCCCGCCTGGCATCCATCCCCACCAGCTGGAAGCCGCTTGACTCCCGGGAGCAGCAAGGCCTGAGAGCCAGGACCAGTCAGCAGGCTATGGGCACCCATGGGCCCTCCTGCCCCAGGCCCTTTGCACAGCTGCCGCTTCCCACCTCAGGTGCTGCTTCCAGGCATGGCAGGGCCGACTGCCCTCCTCTGGGTGTCCTGGCCCTGGCACCGCCCTTGTTCCCTTGGTTCCCTCAGACTCATGCAGCTCCTCAGGTGTCCATGTGCACTGTGCCTGTAGGAAGTGATGGGGTCAGCGAGGAGGACACGGCCGGGACCACCACGCCCAGGGAGCTCACAGGAGTCGCCAGCCCCCAGCTTCCCATCTGCAAATGGAGACGCCTGGTGACAGCCACCGTGGTGGCTGTCACTAAGCACCAAGCCTGGGGGGCCAAAGCAACAGAAATGTACACACTCACACGTGTTCACACACAGGCCACACGGATAGGTACAGGCGCCGCGCTGGCCCGGCCCCCCCAGCCCTGAGTCCTCACAGACTGGCACGCACGCTGCATGCAGGGGCCAGGCCGAGCGTGGCGGCCTCCGGCCGGGGCCACCCTGTGCGGAGGACTCACACGCGGTGCCCCTCTGCAGTGTCTCCAGACTCAGTCACAGACCCCGGCCAGGCGGGCCCGGGGAGAGCCCCCAGCTCTGGCCCCGGGACAGACAGACCCCTCAGGGTGACGCTGCGCAGAGTGCTGCTGCTCCGACACATGTGCCGGGCGTGATGATGTCCCCCGCCAGGCAGGATGGAGCGAGGTTCAGACGAGGAGCTCAGCGAGGCTGAGCGTGGGGGGGGGGGGGGCAGGGTCTCCTGTGAAGGCCCCGGGGCCGTGGCCCTGCTTCCAGAATCCAAACAGCCACAGGGCCCAAGACCCCCTCAGAAAGGCTGCACCCCCTGAGGGGAGGGTACCATGACCACAAGTCGGGGTGCTGACCTCAGCTGCTCCCACAAAGTGTGACCCCCCTGGGCTGCCTTGGCTCCGGAGTCCAGGACACGAGTCACACTCACTCCGCTCCTCTAGGACCATACTGATGTACAGAAAGAAGGGCTTCAGGAACGACTGTACACAGGGCCTCAAAGGAAGTGAACAGGCTCTGGCTTTCCTGTCTCATGGCACTCCCCTGGGGTGGCTGCAGGCCAGCCCGGGTCACAGCCCCTCTGTTGGGCTGCAGCAGGAGGGGCAGGGAGCATCTCCAGAGAGCAGAGCTGGTGGGGACGCCAACAGGGCAGGCAAAGCCCCAGCACCCACTGGGCCCAGCGGGAGACCCAGGACGAAGAGTGAGCCCCTGCTCAGACCATGCTGATGGCCTCCCGGGCGGCTGGGCCGGGCTCGGGCCTGAGCTGGGCACAGGGGCACCAAAGACCAGCAGGAGGCCAGCACCGGGCCGTCTGGCCCCAAGGAAACGCTCCAGCAGCTGTGTCCCAAGCCAGTGCCGTCCAGGGGGCCGACGGCTGAGGTGCGGCCTTCACAGACGCCCTGCCTGGGAAGAACAAAGCAGATGGCCACACGGGAATTCAGTGTCGAGAGAGGGTGGACGGTGTGTGACTCTGATCCCTGAAAACACCAGAAAACAGAGGTCCCCACAGCACCAGCGTGAGGCCAGGGGGTCTGGGGGCTGCAGAAGCTTGGGAGCCCATGGCCTGGAAGTGTCCCCGTCATGGCTCCACTTGGCTCTGTCTCCACACAGGGGACAGCACACTGGCTGCCGGCCCAGCCAGGCCTCCCAGAGCGGGGACAGGGCCACCTGGGCCTCCTGGGCCCTCAGGGGTACGAACCTGGCAGGGGGCCCTGTGTCCTCACAGGCAGGTGACAGGAAAAGGCTCCCTCACCAACCTTGGCCTCAGAGCTGCCCCTGCCACAGCACAGTAAGGGCGAGATTCCCACAGGTCCCGGGACCTGGAGCTCTCCCGCCTCCACGCACCTTCTGAGAGCTGGGATTCAGGTGGGAAGAGGCAGGCCAGAGGGACAGTCTGGGCCCCAGGACCCAAGGCCCCGAGGTGGGCAGGGTAGGTGGGTCAGAGCCCTCTCAGGCGTGTCAGAGCCCCCTCAGGTGTGTCAGAGCCCCTCAGGTGTGTCAGAGCCCCTGAGGTGTGTCAGAG
>NW_004624746.1:712916-747582 GCF_000247695.1 Heterocephalus glaber
GTGTCAGAGCCCCTCAGGTGTGTCAGAGCCCCCTCAGGTATGTCAGAGCCCCTCAGGCGTGTCAGAGCCCACATCGCTATAGTCAGGGTCCATAGACCCCGGGAATGGCAGGGTTGGAAGACCCCAGGACACGGGGACACAGGGAAAGCCGCACCCAACACCTCCTGCTGGTCCGGGCAGAGTGGGCCTGGCAGCGGTGGTGCCCCCGGGTCCAGGCCGCCACAGGATGTCAGTGTTGTGGAGAAAAGCTGAAGGGTGAAGCGAACGAAGAACAAGAAACCCGCTGCGGAGGCCGGGGCTCCTCTGCTAACTGGGGACCTCGCGCTCACAAGGGAGGCCCGCACTCAAGGCCCAGCCGGAGCTGGCAGCGGCAGGCGAGCCCCATACCCCATCACCCGCAGCCGTGGGGACGCCTCCTGCACGGCTAGAGTCAGCGTCAGGACCTCTAGACCAGTAAGCATCTCCAGAAGTCATCACAGAAGCAACGTTTAAAAAGTGAGCCCCAAAAGTGCTTCTTGTGCAGGACACAGGCTGTTTACTCCTCGGACCGGATTCCAAGGTCACTCCAAGGACAGCATCGAAATCAGTGCCGGTGCTCCCGAGGGGCAGGGTTGCAGGCAGGGCAGGTCCACGGTGGCCCACTGGGCCGGCACACGTGCTCCCTGGGTCGGTGCTGCCTGGTCCCGGGCTCCGGGCTGAGCAGCCAGAACATTCCACAAGGTTCTAGGCCACATGGCAGCCACACCAGTCCCGTACAGCAGCTGCTCCAGCCACAGAGCCTCCGCCAGGCCCACGGGAAGTGAAATGGGGCTGAGCCGGGCCAAGCGTGTGAGCCTCAGGCCCCGCAGTGCCGCCCGGGCCACCAGCAGACAGCGCAGGGCAGAGGGGCCCGCAGGCCAGGGCTGGCCCAGCAGGAGGGACCACCAGGGAAATGGACCAGGGCCGTGTTTAGAATGGACTTTCTCACACAACACACCACCCAGGAGGTGGGCAGAACAGGGCGGCAGGGAGTAACGGCGTGACCGCCTGGCTCCCAGCCCCCTGCCGTGTGACCCTGACCGAGAGCTCCCAGCAAAGACAGTGCCGTCCATCTCTGCCCAGGACCCCGCAAGGCAAGGGCCGCAGGGCAGGGGGGCAGGATGGGCCCTGCGCCTCTGCCCTGCATTTAACATTTCCTTTAACCATGGATGGGCTTCCTCCGGGCTGCCGCACCCAGGACCCGGCACCCACAGATCCGCCACTCAGGTCACTGAATGTCAGGGTGTCCTGGGTCCAACTCTGGGTTCCCAACCTGCTGTGGCTGTCACTGACATTGTGGCCTCACTTTCCATGCAGCTGGTGAAGGATCCTGCATCTCCCAGCATCAGGACAGACATCTGACATCCGGACTCTGCGATCTCAGCTACTCAGGAGCCTGAGGCAGGAGGATTGTAAGGTCAAGCCCAGCCTAGGGGAACTTACTGAGACCCTGTCACAAAACAAGAACTAAAGAGGGCTGGCTGGGGTGTAGCCCAGAGTAGCACATGTGAGGCCCTGGGCTCCATCCCTGAACCCCCAAAAGGCCATGGGAAAGTGTCACCTGGGGAAGAGGGCCGCAGAGCCCCCCAGATCCCAAAGGGTCTGTGAGCCAAAAAGGCGGAGACTCCAGTTGCAGCCCAGCCCCTAGGGTCAGGGCCGCCTTGGTCCCAGCCCAGGGACCCCAGAAAGCAAGCTGCCCTCTCGCGGGCTGGCCGTCTGCTGCTGAGCCTCCCCACACTGCACCAGGGCCAGGTGGGCTCCGAGACTGGACACAGGCGGAGGCCATGCAGTCGCCAGCCCAGTGCCTCCAGGGCACCCTGCACCTGGCCTCGGGCTCTGGGACTGGGGACCTCGCCCTGGTGGCCTCGTTCCGTCAAAAAGTGGTCCAACACGGGGCTTTCCTGAAACACGTTTTCACCCACCCCCCACCCCCCCATCAGTCTGTCCATCTATCTGTTTTCGCTGTCGTTTTGTTTTGGTTTCTGGTTTTTTGTTTTTTTGAGACAGGGTCTCACTTTGCATCACTCACTCACTATGTATCCCAGGCTGGCCTTGAACTCACAGCGATCCTCCTGCCTCAGCCTCCCCACTGCTGGGGTTACAGGTGTGCGCCACCACAGCCGGCTGTCTATCCATCCTAAATTCATCTGTGCATCTACCCACCACCCACCCACCACCCATCCATCCATCTATCCATTCATCCACTGTCCATCCATCTACTCCCTCAGCCGACAGGGGTGCTCTGAGCTGGGGGACCCCTCCCCAGAGAGCCTCTCAGCCCCACTCCCCCGTCCTCTGCCACCCTGCAGATTTCCAAGGGCTGGAGTGTGCCCACCTCGGAGCCCCTGCCTGGAGTCGCCCATCCCGGGGCCGTGCCCCCACCCCACAGGCCCCATCCAGCGGGGCCCACAGCGGGTGGCATTGTCCCCAGGGTTTCTGGAGGGCAAAAGGGGCTGTGGACCCAGAGCAGCACCTATGGGGGGGGGCTGGGGAGGCAGCAGACGGGGTGGTCTCAGGGCCATGGCCCCTCTTCCCCTACAGCCGCTTCCTCCTGGCCCCTTATCTCATGGGCCGCCCGGCTCAGCAAGCCGCAGCCAACGTCCGCCTCCCCACAGCCCAACTGCCCGGCGGGGAGCGGGGAGCACCCAGGTGCCCGGCCTGCGGGCAACTCTTTCCTCTGGCTGCCATCAGAGCCCAGAGCCCGGCAGGAAGCGGCGGAGGGGAGCTCAGGCCAGGAGAGTAGAAGTGTCCTGGGCAAAGGTGCATGGGCATCGCCCACTTGGCTATGTCGTGGCCTCGGCCCCCGGGTCCCTCACTTGGAGATCCCTGCAGGCCGGAAGGTGGCACAGAGGACAGCACAGAGCAGCAGCCGGGCCGCCTCGCAGGGGGCCTCAGGGAAGGGAGGCAGGGATGCAGGACCCGCATGGGCAGGGGGTGCTGGCCACGCTGGCTGCTGCCCAGTCTCAGGAGCGCAGGGCTGGGGCCAGGGAGGCTGGCACCAAGAAGCCCGCGGGGAGAGCGTCTCCCTCCAAGCCGCGACACACTGTGACCCACGCCCGCTGGGCCGCCCGCTGGGAGACCTAGGACCTGCGGCTGACATTAACCTCACGCCAGCACCCACGGCCTGAGAGTCAGGTCTCCTCAACACACGGTGGCGCCTGAACTGCTTGGCCCCCCCGGGAGCCGCAGGGCCCCGCCAGCCCTGCTGACCCGCTGCAGTTCAGCGGCCCTCGGGAGGGAGGGGCTCTTTCCTGCCAGCTCTGGTGCGCTGCCCCGACCCCCACCAGGCTGTTGCCCGGCCCGCTCCCTCCCCCAAGGACCTCGACTCCAGGCCTGGTGAGGCCGGGAGACTCAGCTCTGCGCCGAGCTTCGAGCTTCGGGGGCTCTGGGAGGACAGGAGCACTGTGAGCCCCAGCGGTCAGGTGGCTGGCAGGGCCTGGGGTTCAGCCAGCCCTGCTCCCCGGCCCAGCCGCTCCACCAACGGCCGGGTGGGGGCACAGGAAGGGTGCCAGGGTGCGCAGGCAGGCGGGCGGGCAGGTGCAGACCCCAGGCCTGGGGAGGCCGAGCAGGACGCCAGGGGCCCTGGCCCAAGGTCACGGGGTGCCCCCACACCTGCAGGCGGTGGCCGGCTGGGCGGGGAGAGGAAGTTGTTGGAAAGTCAGACCGGAATGGAACGGCCGAGGGGGAGGCGGCAGGCAGGGCCCAGATGGTTCCTGCAGGGGAAGCGCAGGGTGCAGCTGCGCCACTGCCTTATCAGGGTGACACAGCTGGCTGCCTCTCCCTCTGTCCCAAGCCCGCCCCGTCACATGAGCCCCTGTGGCCTCCCGCCCCTTCCCCATGACCCGCAGCCCAGGCCGGGGGCCAGCGGCGGCTAGAAGGGCTCGGAGCTTCCTGGGGACAGAGGTGCGGGCTCCAGGCCACGAACAGGCCCTGCCTGCTTGTCCCTGCTGTTGCCGAGGGCTCAGTGCCAACTCCTGAGAGCTGCCCAGCGCCCCGCAGCCGGGTCCTGCCGAGGGCATGGCACAGGCACCCTCCACGCTGGAGAGCGGGGCCCTGGCATCTGCGCCCTGGGGTCCCAGGAAGGGCAGCCCAGGTAAGAGACCGGCAAGGCCAGAGAGGCTGGGGCCACGGCAGCGGTGGCGGGAAGGTGGCATCTCCCAGCTGCCACCTGCCCGGCTGTTGGCAGCGTGGCCATGTTGCCCCACCTCAAACATCAACGCGGCGCCCCCGTGCTGCACAGCTGGGGCAGGTGGCCCAGGGAGCCTGGCAGGTGCCAAGCCTGCGTCCCAGCCCCACCCAGAGGCCCTCCCGGCCCGTCCAGGAGGGGTGGCCAGCCACGTTTTCCACCAGGGGACCGTGGCACACGCAGCCTGTCCACAGGCCAGATGAGGAAACTGAGGCCGGGAGAGAGGCTGGCCCAGGTCCCTTGGCTGTCCTAGGGATGGCTGTCTCTGAGGAGGCCCCACCCTTCCTGACAGCCAGCCCGGTGGGTGCACCCCAGGCCTGGGGCTCTGGGGGTGGTGGGTGGCTCTGCACTGGGCCTAGCCACATGGCCTCCTTCTTGGAGCTGCAGGCCCTTGTCCCACGGTGCTCCTGCTGCCAGCTGGGTCAGTGCAGCTGGGGACGCCCTGCCCCTGAAGAGGGCCCACTCCTCATGCAGAGCCTGGAGTGCAGCAGCCAGCAGGGGCTGCCTGGGCTCAGGTGCAGAGTGCAGGTCCCATGGGCTTCTCCCAGTGGGGAACCCCAGGGGGCTTGTGAGGAGGAGGCGTGGCCCACAGCCCAGCCTGGCCAGTCCGCCCAAGATGGCACACCCTGGGCCAGGTCCCCTCACTGGGCCTCAGTTTCCCTGGGCATCAGGACCCCCTGCTCCCGGGGGTGCGACTCCCTGAGCCGGGAAGAGGACAGTGGTAGCTTTGAGAGGCGCAGACAGAGGTGTGTTTGGAGGGGCGCTGCCCCGGCAGAGGAGCCCACTGTGTGCCACAGCCACAGTCTGAAGGGCCAGAGCACTCACGTCCCAGGGTCACTGCATGAGCCCCAGGACCCGCACAGGGAGATGTGGGACACACCAGGGCAGGAAGCACCAGCCGGGGCAGTGCGGGGTGCATCGCACCTCAGCCGGGCACCTCTGGCCCAGGGCCCGCTGTGAGGCTTCTGCCTGAGTCTTGGAGACCTGGGCTGGCAGTGGGTGATTCGCTCCAAGTCCCTTGAGTGTGGTGCGGGGCCTCCACATTGTGCCGCGTGGGGCGCAGCCCATGGTGACCCCCGTGAGTCCAGGTTGTGGGGGCGCTGGAAGGCTGAAGCTACTCGAGAGGTCCTGGGGTGCAGAATGGGCTCCCCAGCACCGGGCCACCAGGGCTGCGGTCAGCCATGGAGCCCGAGTACAGCAGACTAGAGAGGAGCGGGCGTGGCTCACACTTATTAGGCACCCACTGTGGGCAGCAAGAGCCCTGTGGATGGCGCTCGGCAGGGAGGCTGAGGCAGGACTTCGGCCCGCCCGCCTGGTACAAGGTGGAGGGCGCAGGGAAGCGGACCTGGAAAGGTCTCACAGGAGAGCTTGGCCTGATGCAGAGGAAGCGCAAGGGAGAGACCGAGCCAGGCCTGCTGGTGTCTCTTAGGAGGGAAAGTGGGGAGCTGCAGCAAGCCTCAGCTCAAGCGAGGCCACCTCCCGCCCTCCTCCCCTCCAGGCTGGCCCCTCAGTCCGCTCCTCTGCCAGGTTGGCTTCCCAAGACCGCAGCAGCACAGTTGCCCCAGCTGCACTCCGTGCACGTCCTCTCGCCTGTGGGTCCACTCCACTTTGGACAGGAAGTGCCCGGAAAGCCACGGCGCCCGTACGGAACGCACCCAGGCTGGTCTCTGTTGTCCTCCTCCCTGAGCAGCCGGGGGTTGCAGCTATTTATGCAGCATCTCTATCACGTGAGGAGCTGGAGGAGACCAGCGATGTTTAAAGCCGTGCAAGGTGTGCGCGGGTCCCTTAGCCGCGCCCCTTTCTAGGAAGGACGTGAGCACTAACCCCGAGGGACACTGTCCCTCACCATGGACGTGGGACACAGAAATGTGTTGTGTGACTGTGATGGAGGCCACGGGTCTGAGACCAGGCATCAGGGCCGAGTCCCTCCAGTGGCCCAGGCCCCGGTGGCTTCCGGTGTCCTGCCTGGCTGTGCGGCTCCTGTCGCTCTATCTGCCACTCAGTCTCCTCTCCCCCAGCCTCCCTCTGCTGCTCTCAGAGAGGCGCTGGTCCTGGGTAGGGCGGGCCCCATCCCTTCTGCTGCCACCCGCTGGTCCCCTAGCACTGTGGCAGGGGCTGAGGGCAGCCGCATGCCTGGCCTGCAAGGCCTCAGCACCATGGGGACAGGAATCTGCATGGGGCGGCCGGGGTGCAGCTGGTGGGGAGCTCAGAGCCTGAGAAGAGGGATGCGGCCATGGTGACCTCTGACCCGTGTCTTCACCTGACCTGCTGGCCCTCGCCCCTGCCCTCAGGCTGACCGAGGCTCACAGGGCCCAGCGATGGCCAAGTCGCCTGGCCGCGCCCACCTCCCCTGCCCTCTTCCTGCTCGGGTGGTCAGGGTGGCATCAGACACAAGGCCCAGGCAGCCACGCCCTGCGAGCCAACTGTCCCCCAGGGCACTGAGACCCCGGCCTGTGGGTGGGTGGGGATGAGGGACAGACAGGGCCCCCCTGCCCCTCTGGGACTGCGCTTTCTCCCGACGTCCCCTCCTCTGCTGTCCCGGGTGTCAGGCAGTGCACAGCCCAGAGCCGCACCAGCTTTTGGAGGAAGTGGCCCCAGGTGCCCAGGCTGGGCGACTTTCACTTCTCACCATGCAAGGGGCCGACCTGGGCTCAGGGCTCTGCACTTTCACTTCCGGTGGGTGAGCACACTTGACACAGGCACATGGGCAGGAAGCAGAGCCCTGGGCCAGGCTCCCTGTGCAGTGCTCAGAGCTGTCATCTCTGGGGCAGTGGGGCCGGAGGGAGGAGATGAAATGTCATCACCAGGGCGCCACACAAGCCCCCTCTCAGGATGGAGGCCACAGGACCCTCCCGGGGGCAGGTCTGGGGTGGGGCAAAGCCTGTGTCCTCCAGGTCCATGCACTGTCCTCTCCCTGCCTTCCTCCTGCCACTTGGCCCCTCTCCTCTGCGGCGGGCCTTTGCACGTGCCATCCCCCCTGTGGAATCCTGTCCTGTGTCTGCTCAGGGCCCCCTGGGGGGATGCCTGCCAGGGCCTCAAGTCCTCGGCTGAACTGCATCTCCAGTTTCCCCAGGAGCTGCAACCAGGCCCTGGGGTACAGGCAGGTGACACCATGCAGGCACCTGCCGAGCCCCTTAGGGCGGCATCTTCCTGCAACCCTTGAAGGCACCACTGCCTATTCAGAGAAGGATGCATCAGAGAGGCTGTTGCCTGCCCGCCCGGGCCTGTACCTCCAAGCAGGGAAAGGGCCCAAGGCTGAATCCTGAGGGAGGGAGGCCCCTGCCTCTGCCTCCCAGGGGAAGTGAGCCCGGCAGCCTGACCCAGCTGGGCTGCCTCCGAGGAATCCCGTCGGTGCCACCTGACTGCCCATAGCTGACACCTGGACTGAGCTCATCCCAATGCCCCTGATGCCAATAATGAGCCCACACTGGCACAGTCCCTGTGCACGGAGACGGCTGCCACTTTGGGGCCTCTCCGAGGCGCAACCTCCACCCAGGCTATGCCTGCTACTGGTTTCCTTTGCTTTTTCTGAGCGCCCACTGTGCTGTTCAGTGTTCCTGGACAGGGCCACCAACTGTAGCTTCCACCCTCTGCGAGTCCCGTTGCTCTGGGGCAGACACAGGAGCCCCATGGGGGCACAGTGAACACGGGGTGACCACAGACCGTGGGCAGGAAGCAGCCCCTCGAAGCCCCTCGTGCCCCATGGCCTGGCCTTGCCCTGGTGCTTGGGCCGGGGCTGGGGAGGCGTCTGGCTGCACGGGGCACCGTGCTGGGTCTCTGCTCCCAACGTGGGGGTCACAGGCTATGTCAGCGCGCCCGTCCCCATCCCGTCCCAACTGTGTGGGGTGGCCGAGAGCCCCAGCAAGGCCATGGGGTGGGCAAGGGACAGTGGCCTGGCCCTGGCTCGGCTGCCGAGGGGCCGCAAGGAGGAACTGGGAATCTGCCCTGCCTGTGGGCTTGGCGCTTCCTCCTTGCTCCCAGCTGCGCATTCTGAGTGTGTGGAAAGCCCCAGCCCCGTGGCGGCAGAGCAGGCGGGGTGCCGGGCCCCCAGCCTCGGCCCGCGCCCTGCACACCACCAGCCAAATGTGGTGCCCACACCACGGGGCCCTGGGCTGGCGCCACTGCACCCCAGGGCAGAGCTCTGAGCTCTGCCCTCTGGGTCCTTCCTTGGGGGTGAGGACGCTGAGTGTCCACGCACTCGCCGGGGCAGGGTCGGGGCCCAGACCCTGGAGCCCACAGGGCTGCAGGGCACTGTGCTCACAGGTCACCAGGGTCTGGGGCGGCCTCCTGCATGGCACTGCCGTCCCCATCCAACGCCTCTGCGATGCAGACACGGAGGGGTCGACCCCAGGCTTGGGGCTCTGAGAGTCCCGGGGCCTCTGCCACTTGGCTGCCTTGCTGGCCCACCTCCAGTCCTGGTCAGACAGACAGACAGACAGACAGAGAGTGCAGCAGAGCTCCCCAACGCCGCCAGACCGAGGGCTAGGGCCACAGGGTCCCAAACTGGCAGCAGGTGGAGAAAACACCAGTAGATCCTGCCCCGCCCGCTGCCCTCGCCCTGGGGCTTCTCCATCCCCAGATCCTGAGGCAGGGGACATCCAGCTGGGGCTGCACCCAAGCAACAGCACAGTGGGTCCATCCTGGGGCCTGCAGAGGCAGCTTCCTGTCAGAAACCGAAAGGGCCAGGTGTCTCCTGCCTCGGGCAGCTGGAGAGCCGGTGCAGCTGCCCCGTGTCCCCACCCTGCAGGCACCTGCAGTCCCCCTGGGGGCCTGCCCCAAGTGTGGCTGGGGCCACTGAGCCCAGCAGCCCTGGTGGTGGCTTAACAGGCAGCTTTCAGTCTCTATGCAGAAACAAGGACTCAAACGCCTTCACTTCTGCACCGAACACAGGGAAAATGGTAGCTTTTCCGGCACATTGGCCTCAGCAGAACAGAGTCTCAAGGCCTCAGGTGCCTGCTTCCTCTCAGCCTGGGTGACTGTCTCTCTCAAGGCCAGGCTCCCATGGATGCAGGGGTCTGGGGCAGCAAGCGCCAGATCTGAGCGCCCAGCCCCTGATCTCAGGCCTGTGTCCCCATGGCTGATCTTTGAGGCAGGAGCTGCGTGGTGGAGGCCACAGGTTGCATCCCGGGCCAGAGCTTGCTCCTTCCTCCCTCAGCTTCCCGAGACAAGTCGTCTGGCATCCAGAGTGCCCACCCTAAAGCGGTGCCTGGCCCGGGGCAGTCAGGGAGAGGAGGGGCTCAGGTGCCCGAGGGTCCAGCCTCCCCAGCGGCCCCGCCCTGTCTGTAAGCAGGGATGATGACACTGTGCCCTCAGGACTGGACGCACTGAATGGGTGGGCTTGGAGTCGGTCAGGAACCACCAGGGCTCTGATTTCAAGGCATCTTCCTGCGACACTTTGCTACCTCGTTTCTGTTTTGGTTTGGTTTTTGGTTTTTGGAGATGAGGTCTCCCTGTATAGCTCAAAATGGCCTTGAACTCACAGCGACCCTCCTGCCTCAGCCTCCTGAGTGCTGGAATCACAGATGTGCACCACCACCCGCAGATGTTACTTAGTTTCGAAGTGTTACATAAGGCTTCCTCTTCCACGAATCCCATGGTTCTGTGCTGGTCCAGGCGGGGTCATGTGGACCCCAGGGTGGCCATACAGCTGCAGGTACGCTGTGTGTCCAGCACTGAGCTCATCAATTCCCTGTCAGGAGCGATGCCCCATCGCCAGCCCCTTTCCTGTTCCTTTGTGCCCATGTGGCTTTCTGCAAAGCGCCGAACAGGAGCGTACCAGGCCCACATGCTGGCCTTGGGGGAAGAAGTGCTCTGATCACTGCCCCCTTGAGGGAAGGCGAGGTTGGTCCTGAGGGGCAGGTGCAGGTCGCAGGCTGTGACTTTGTCCTCGTGGCCTTGGGAGCTGAGGCCCGGCAGAATGTGAGGTCAGGGGCGTCTCCTCTCGCTCGCCGTAGGAAAGGCCTTTGCGCAGTCCGCATGTCCAGCACAAGTGCTGCCTGCTCCTGAAGTGGAGCCTGCACATGGGAGAGGGGCACTGCCTTCTCCGCTGGCTGCACCGCTTGGCACAAGGGAGCCCAGCCCGTCCCCAGCCCGCCCAAGTGTGTCGTGGTCCCCAGGGGAGGAGGCTTGCTGAGCAGGCCAGGGGCTCCCCTGTCCCCAGCCCAAGCCCAGGGCACGGGGCCCGTGGAGTCCGACCCTGAGCCGCAGTGTGACGCGGGAGCCTGGGGTGACTCAGGTGGCGGAAAGCCCTGGAGTCCCACAGGCCCCGGGGGAAGTCCGCTGCCCTCCGCAGCCATGCGGGGATCGCCTGATGTTGCAAGGGGAAGGAGAGGCAGGGCCGCTTCCCTACTGCGGGGCGGCCCGGGGGAATCCTGCACCGTCTCGGCAGCTGGGGCCACTCCCGCCACCCACCTCCTGCACATCCAAGGATCCGGGGTCAGTGGTGCTTGTAACGCTGTTGCTTGCCTGCCTCCAAAAAACGTTTCGACCCCAGCCCCTCCTAGTGTGAAACCTCTCCCACAAGGGCCACCAGCTCAGCTGCACACAGACAGGGTGGCTGCTTCTTGGGTGGTGATGGTGGCCCAGTGGTCCTAGGGTTGTCAGGACTAACAGCTAACTGCACCCCACACTTCAGCGTTCGTCATGAGGACAGGTCAGAGTGCCCTGGGCAGACATCAGGGGCCCAGAGGACACACGCCCGGCAGGAGACATGGCCAGGCCACACTGGGCATCCTACAAACCCACAGACACAGAACCTGGGTGATTGTGCTGTTCAACGTCGAAGCGCTGCTTCCAAGTGCACCACACATCCTGCCCATGCTTGGCTCATATCGGATGGACCTCCATGCTGCAGATCTGGTTCACAAGAATCAAGGAAATGTTGCTTAAAAACAGCAGCAGAGCTGGCTCCCCGGAACCATCCCACCCAGATGATGTGTGTCAGCTATCAACTCAAATAAGTCTGCTGGGCAATGCCCCATTGCGTCACTTTGAATTCCAATCTGATATAAATGGTTGGATGGTGGTGGTGGATGGATGGGTGGATGAGTGGATATGGATGTGGATGGATGGATGGTGAGTGGATGGATGGATGGATGGATGGATGGATGGATGCTGGTGAGATGGACGGATGGACAGATGGTAGATGTGGATGGGTGGATGGATGATGGATGGATGGATGGTGGATGGACGGATGCTGGTGGAATGGATGGATGGATGGATGGTGGATGTGGATGGATGGTGGATATGGATGTGGATGGATGGATGGATGCTGGTGAGATGGATGGATGGTGGATGGATGGTGAGTGGATGGATGGATGGTGGATGGATGGATGCTGGTGGAATGGATGGATGGACGGATGGTGGATGTGGATGGATGGATGGATGCTGGTGAGATGGATGGATGATGGATGATGGGAAGCTGAGGTCCCACCCTGGATTTCTCCATGCTGCCTTGCCCAGGAGCCCAGGGCACAGGGGCACAGGGGCAGGGCTGAGCCCAGAACATTCTCTCCACGTCTGCCCCAGAACCCCCTTCCATCTGTGCACACACAGCAGGCCACGGCCCTCCACCCAAAAGGGTCACATGTCCCAGAAGGGACAGAGGCCTGGAGCGATGGGGAACCCCCTGTGAAGTGCCCTTGTCTCCGTCCCTGTGTGCAAGACTGGCAACCACTCAGGAGCTCCCCGGAGCCCAGGACACAAGCTGGCTGTTGGGCCTGGGGTCTGCCTGGCCACTTCACCTCCGGTGCACAGGAGGCGGACAGGGACAGCAGCTGTGCAAGTTGGGGGGTGCAGCTGGCAGTGAACGTCCCCTCAAGGGTCTCTGGGCGCCGGGCACCACAGCAGGGACCTGGCTGAACACCAACCTGAGCGCGGGACCCCAACGCCGACCATGCGGCCTCATTTTCTTGAAAATCCGGGAAAGGAAGACTGCAGCACCAGAAGGTGCACCCGTGGTCACAGGGGAGGGCAGGGGCTGGGAGCGACTGTCACGCACGGGAGTTGCTTTCGAGGGGACCCCATGCCCATGACGGTCGCACAGCATGCATGTCCTTGGCGTTAAAATGGTGAATTTCATGTTCTATTTTTCCACAATTGAAAAAAATCTTAACTTTCATTAGAAAAGAAAGTCTGGCATAAGGTGAGCCCTGGCCAGGCCCCGCTGTCCCCCAGCTGCAGGGTGGGGACCCGGCCAGCCCTGCCATGCTGCCTGCCACACCCTCTGCTGGGTGTTATCTCGAGGCCACCTGTGCCCACTTCCTCCTGGCCAGGGAGCCCAGGGCGTCCTGCCCGGTGGCTTCCTATTCACAGCCTCCAGCTGCTGCCCCGTGCCCCCCACCCCTGCCAGTGGAAGTTATGGGGACACAGCGTGCACACTGGGTGCCCGAGTGGGCCCCAGAGCTGTGTGGGCGAGGTCAGGTGTGGCTGGGCCCAGCCTGGGAGCAGAGAGCCCGTGAGACCAAAGGAGTCAGGAGGGTGCTAGGGAGCTGTGATCTCTCCTGGTGGTGACCAGGCCCTGCCGCTGCCCAGGCGCACTCACCTGGACCCTCTCCAGGCCCGGGCGGGAGCGGCTAAACAGGCGCAGCACTTTCTGCTCAGCAACCTGGGCCTCTGCAGGCAGCCAGGAGTGGCGGGGTCCTCACCTCCAAGGACTGGCTCAGTGCCCCGCAGTGAGGTGAGACTGTGTCCCTTCTGGGTCTGCTGGGCGGCGACTTCTGCAAAAGTATCCAAGGAAATGCGTTTAAAGCAAACATCACAACTGAGCCTGGCATGGGCTCAGGCCCATGCCTGTAATCCCAGCACTTAGAACACCAAGGCAGGAGGGTCTCTGAGAGTTCAAGGCCAAGCTGGGCTACAAAGTAGACCCTGTCTCAAAAAACCAAAACCAAAAACAAACAAACAAACAAATCACAGCTGAGGGCAGGGCCAAGGAAATTGCTGTTGCTTCCCTGCAGATCCCTGGTCTGTGGGTGCCCTGAGCACCAAGTCACAGGCTGCTCGTGAGTGTCCCTGAAGGCTGAAAGCAGTTGAAAAAGCCGCTGTCATCCCAGCAGGCCAGGAGGCTGAGGCAGGAAGGTCAGAACTGCAACCCCAGCCCAGGCAAAGAGGAGGGGAGAGGAGAAGAGAGGAGAGGAGAGGAGAGGAGAACAACAGGAAGGACAGGGTGGACACACCAACCAGGTCAGCGCTGACGCGGGGGCAAGGAGATGACCTGCAGCTCGCGCCCTGCTCACTTGAGACCTCAGCCGGGTCCCAACCCTCTCTGGCTGTCCCCTCATCCATGGATGCCACTGCAGTTACAGTCAAAGTCCAGAGAAGCAAGTATTTTTCGTATCAGTTGCTTCTCAGTGTTGCCCGGAATGTGCTTATACTACAATTATTGCTGAGCTGAAATTCAGATTCTACTAAGCATCCAACATTTTTATTTTCCGAGTCTGGCAACTCTATCCAAGAAGGATTTGAACACGGATTCCAACAGGATTGCACTCAGCTGCAAACAGAAGGAAACCCAGGCGGGCGGGAGCCCTGGACCTGCACCTAACAAACCCGAGCGGGCAGGGCAGCCCTGGGCCACCAGGTGTCTGTGCACTTCTGCCCTGGTCTGTGGGCTCTCGCTCGAGGCTTCCCGCCTCCAAAGTGGCTGCCCCACCTCCGGGGTCTGTGTTCCAGGCAGGAAGAAAGAGGAAGAGAGAAGGGCGGAAGACTAAAATGGGCCGGTTTTATGAGGAAGCTTCAGACCCTGTGGGCCTCTGTTCCTGCCCGTGACACAACTCCAGGGTCTGCACTGACAGACGGTGCTGGGTTTTCTGTTTCACTTTTGTCTTTTCGGTGCCAGGGATTAAACCCAGGGCCTCCACACTGCACGACATCCAGTTCTTTGTTATTTTTTTACTTATTTGCTTTTCTTTCTTTCTTTCTTTCTTTCTTTCTTTTCTTTTTTTTTTTTTTTTTGAAACAAGGTCTCACTAAGTTGTTCCTAAGTGGCCTAGGCTGGGCTCAGCCTTGGATCCTCCTGCCTCAGCCTCCCAGAGGTGTGCACCTCCACACCCAGCCGACTGACAGTGCTTGACCCTGGTCAGCTGCTCTTGGCCACAGCTCCCCATATGGCTGTCCACCTAGCCCCTGTCGCCCTGGTGATGGTCCTACCCTCAGCCCACAGTGGGTGAAAGGTCGGGCAACTTGCCTCTACCTGGGGAGCTGGCCCTGGCTCCCGTGCCCCACTTGAGTCACTCTGCCAGCACTTGCTCGGCCTACATGGCCCAAGGACAGATTTCTCCAGCCCCAGACCCGAGCTCGGTGGGTGCCTGGTGGGCAGGCACCAGGTGTGGCTGGACCCCTTAGCAGAGGAGACTGCAGCCCCTGCTGGGGGCAGTGAAAGACCACGTGGCCCTGCTCCCCGGGTCTCGGATGAGCCCGGATCGACCCAGCAGGGCAGGCAGGGGCACTGCAGGACCGCCGGGTGCAGCCTCAGACTTGAGACACAGCACACAGCACCTGTCCCATCGGCCTCGCCAGGAGGTCACTAGCAACAGCCTGACAGCCACCTCCACCACCACCTGGGGGCCTCACCGAGTCCCAGGAAACTTCTCCTTTCCTCCCAAGGACAGTTCCCCATCGCGGCCACCAGCCCTCGAGTTTCAGTGCCTGGAGTTATTTTAGGTTCCCCTTGGCCACGCCCGGGCCCTGCCCCTCCTCGGAGAGCTGTGGCTCTGAGCGGCCAGGGCCGCCGGCTGGGAAAGGATCCAGAGCCCATGCAGGGTGTTTTGCACAGTCTGCACAAGAGCAACCATCGCTGCAAAGTAGTATCTGAGTCTGCATCGTCCCCAACCAAGCCCTGTGCAGTGAGCGGCCACCCGGTCCCTCCCGGAGCCTCCGGCCATCACTCGCCTCTTTCCGTCTCTGCGGGTCTGCCCCTGGGGACCCGGTGTGGGGACAGAGTCAGATGGCGGTGGCCTTTTGGCCAGGGCACGAACTCACCACACAGCACACCCAGGCCTGTGGCTCATCCTTCAGTCCAGGCAACGCCTGGGCCTGGGTCAGTCCCACACACAAAGTGAGCCTGAGGCTCCAGTGCAGCTTCTGGTCTCTTCTGGGGGTCCAGGCAGGTCAGAGCAGGGCCTCCTGCCAAGCATCCACTGCCAGAGACCTGGCCGCATCCTGGGACGGCAGGGACCAGCTGGCAGCGCCAAGAGTCTGGCCACAAAGAGCCTGCAGAGCTCATGGCCACCCTGCCACACACAGCCCAGGCCTTCCATGATGTGTCCCCAGGATGCGGGGATGAATAGCAGCTGGGGAAGAGCCAGGAGGCCTGGCAGCCAGACCAGGGCTGCTGGAGGCTGTTCCCCCACTGGGAAGGGCAGCAGGTCAGCTGGGAGCCCCGCAGTCCCTTCATGCTGAGTGACCGTGGGGGCAGTCACAGACTCCCTGTGGGCATGGTGGTTGTTCACTTATCAGTGCCAGTGCCCCATGCCATCTCGGCAGCACCCCTGTGTGGGGCTCCGATATCCTGACCCCCGCACACCACGGGGCAAGAAGCCAAGGGCTGTGGTGGCCATCGCCTGGCTCTGACCCAGCTGTCATACACCAGCAGGGAGGAGTCTCCGCGTGAATGACACAGAGCAGGCACCTGTGTGAGTGCACTTCCTGGCCCAATGTTGTGGGCAGAGTATGACTTTGAGGCCAAGACCAGAGTAGGCGCCATGTGAGGAGGCTTGGGAGCTGGGACACTTTCTGGGCCAAGGACTGATGGGCCGGGAGGGGACTGGAAAGGCCAATGAAGGGAGGGGTTATGTTTGTGTTGTTCTGCTTTGGCTCTAAAGCACCCCCAAGTCCACGTGGGAACGGCAAGGCTGCTGGGATGGGCTCTGCGGAGGCAGCTACATCTTGAGGGCTCTGATGCACCACCAATAGGCTAACTACTGGTGACAGTGTCATTTGATGGCATCATCAGGGATAAGGGAAAGTGAGGAGGTGGACCCTGGATGCAGGGGGAGAGGCCTGGACACAACATTGGGCACCAGCACCTTCCTCCTGCTTTCCTGGCCACCATGACATGAGCAGCTTTCCTCCACCACAGCTTCCACCGTGATGTTGCTTTGCCACATACCCATGGACTGAACCCTTGGCAACCCTGAGCCAGAGTAAATCCAACCTCCTTGAAGTTGTTCTCGGATTGGGCCAGTGGCAGAAAGCTAACAATGCAGCTCTGACTCGGGACACTGTCCTGACATGAGTGGCAGAAGTCCAACCCCTCCAGGGACCCGGGGACTGCAACCGTCTGCGCCCCTCACCATGCACATGGACTACACGGCCGCAGGACATCCCCCGTCTGGCTCTCAGCCGAAGCGGAACAAGCACTCAAGCCAGTGGCTCCTGTGGTCCGAGACCAGTCATTTCCCCAGAGAGGCCATGGCGTACCTGGATTCGCCACGTTGCCGAAACTGCTCTCCTGCTGTGGGGAAAAGCAGAAAGTAGGACATGAGAGGCTCATGACCCAGGGGGCTCCCCTGAACCCCGGCCAGCCTTCATCACTCCATCTGCAGCCCATGCTGCTCCAGACATTTGTGCTGCCCTAACTCCTGTCTGCACAGCGCCGTGAACAGTGGCAGCCAAAGCGGCAGCAGACACGCGCATGTACACTGCTGGATCGATTTCCAGGTCTGGGCGTGACCACCAAAGTGCCTCACGAAGACACCTGCACAGGGAGACCTGCTGAGCCGAGGGAGGTGCTGGTTTCCTTCTCTGTGGCCAGCCTGGGGGTGGGAGAGACAGACTGACAGCTCCAGCCTTGGGCTCAGGGGCCAGTGAGGTGACGTTTCCTTGCAGCCGGTGGCTGAGGGTACCCAGTGGAATGAGGTGCGTGGAGCCTTCCTTGTCCGACTTCAGGTCGCTCCTGCCGGAGGGCTGGGACAGAGGGCCAGGAGGGAAACGCCTGGGCAGGGCACGGCAGGGCTGGCAGGGGTCCTCGGCACCACTGCTGCTCTCGAAATCTGAAGACTCGAGGCTCCAAGTCACTTGCAGCGGTGGAGAAAAACTTTTAATTACGCAGGCAGGCTCAGCGGACTTTGTACTCCCAAGTCTGAGGGCTTGACTAGAACAGGAAGCCCCTCATACAGGGCCAAGGGGTGGGCAGCGTGCTTGCTGTGGCAGGGGTGCAGTTAGAGAACATTCCCGAGAGGGGCGGAGCTAAAAGAACGCTTTGCAGGTCTCCCAGGTCCCACAGCTGCGGAACATTCTGATACATTGGGCAGGGGCTCCGCTGACTGCGAAAACTGTTACATTTCCGGAACAAAACATTGTGTGGAAAACACAGCGGGGCAGGGCAAGGGTTAGTGGCCTGGCTTGCTGAGCGGCACTGCGCTGTCACTGGGCCTCCGGTCCTCCTCAGCCGCGTCTTCTCCCCCAGCAGCCCCCACGGTGCAGGCTGCCCGGGGGGCACAGGGCTGAGGCGGAGCCAGACTCCTGCCGTGGACTGTGGGCCTGGGTGCGGCCGAGCGAGCGTGCTCACGCCTTCTTCCCAGCACAGCCGCCAGGGGCTGCGGCTCCCAGGGACGGCTGCCCTGGCGGAAGTGGCCTAAGGAAAAAACTAGCATCCTGCCCGGGTGGGAGGGGCGGGTGACAGCCACGCCCGGCCTGCTTTCGGCCGCCTGCTGCCTGCCCGCCCTCGGCCAGGGCTCGCTGAAGCTTTGCACACTTGATCACGAGTCCGTCGCTTGCAGACGCCAACTCCGCGGTTCCCACCCGGCGACCCTCGTTCTAGCTTTCATTCGTGTTCCTGGGACTGGGGAACAGGGAAGCGCATGACCTGAGAAGCCGATGGCCAGGGATCCCAGAGCACAGCCAGGACTCCGGGACCCCCGAGAGCTGCGGGTCTGGAAGTGCGGGCCCAGGGTGGTTGACTCAGCAGCGGGACGACACTTTCAGGGGCCCCAGTGTCAGAGTCACCCCCGCGGCAGCCCCTGTGGGCTGACAAATCCCCTCTCACCCGCAGACAGCCCCAGAGGCCTCGGCAGTCCAGGAGGCGCTGAAGTTCTCGCTCTCCGCTCATTGGCCAGAGCTGGGTCACGTGCTCCAGCTCTCGGCCTAACTGGCTGAGGCTAGATGCCCAGGCCACACCGCTCTACCTCATTGGCTGGAGCTGGGTGATGTGCCCACGCCTGAGCCAATGCCTGTGCCTCGACTGGACTGGCAGGGTCCCTGGGGGCCCAGGAGACCTCAACCAGGACCAAGAGGCTTGGTGAGCCAGAGGCCAGGTGGGACCAGGAGCCAAGCAGATGGGACCCCCACAAAGACTCCCCCAAAAGCTACTTCATGCAAGGCTGGTCCCACGGTGACCGGTAGAGTTGCCTTGGCACATCCTTGCCCCTGGAGCAGCCACACACCCTTCTGTGTACAGCCGCTGGTGCAGTGCACGGTCCCCACAACCTTACACTGCAGTCGTTAGCCGGGGGACAGCTTCTCCTGCTCACCCATCCCTGGCATGCAGCTTAGGCTCTGGTTGTGTCTCCTTTCCTACGAGCAGGGCCATCTTGGATCTGGGCTGGGCCAGTCTTATCAGGGGAGATGGCCCAGGGGCTGGGGAGCATCTCCCCTTAGGTCTCTTTCCCTGCCTTCTGGTGCACCTTGTGGGTCACCAAGACCCAGGGAATCGGGGTCCACATCTCTCGGCTGCTGGCTTGGGCACTGTACTGTGGTTCCCAGCCTCCTGGACTCGTGGAGGAAAGAAAGGCCACCTCTCCCTGCCTGGGACTGGCCCGACGCCTCCTCCACCTCCACAGAAAACAGGTCTTTTTGCAGCTCTGGAGGGTTCCAGCCTTTCTGTGGGACAAACCAAGGACAGCAGAGTCACCCTATCTGCTCACTATCAGCAGAGGTCATTTTTATGACCAGGCTCTGTGTGGCTGGGACATCTGACCCCCGAATCAGCCACACCCTAAACCTGGACTCGGCCCCTTCCTGACCTGCTTGCGATGCAATGTGGGCTCCAGAAGATTTCCCACTGAAAAGCAGGAGTGGAATTAACGTCCGACTCTTTTCTCTGCAATAAACACTATTCATGCACACGTACACAAACTACTGAAAAAAGTGCCCATCCCTCTTGTTGGGAGATACATTTCCAACCAAAACTTACTTCCCTGCTCAATAATTCTCAAAATGTACTGTGAATTTACATTGGCTTGTATCAGTTTCTACTACTAATAGTAGAGTGACAATCCAGTCCAGAAGATACATTTTACTTTAATTCAGAAAATCGCTTAAACCTCAACATTGCGATTTATTTACATCGTTTAGCACACCTAATGGCCTTCATACGTGAAAACATGAGTGAGGTCTGTGGGTGCAGAGTTCCAGGGATCGAGGAAGAGGAACTGTGGCAAAAGTCGCTTGCTTTGCTTTTTCGTCTGCTCAGACCTCATGCTATTCATGTAAATGTTTAAAATGTCATCAGTATTTATGGTTTGGTTGGCTGGGCTTCTTTCATTTACAGATTTAAATTTCAGAGCAGGGCCTGGGATTTAGCTCAGTGGTTCCGCCACCTGCCTCGCAAGCGCAAGGTCCCGAGTTCGATCCCCGGTACCAAAAAAGAAATAGACTTAAATTTCAGAGCAGGTTTGGGTTTGCAGGAAACCGAGCTGAATGTAGAATCCCGCAGATCCCGGCCTCTTGTTCCCCACAGCCACAGGGCTCTGTCACAGCCGATGAGCCATCACAGTCTCACTGTTGTTGACCAGAGCCTGCAGTTCACATCGCACTTCATTTTATTTACTTGTTTTATTGGGAGACAGGGCCTCACAAAGTCACTCGAAATTGTGGCCCGCCTGCCTCAGCCTCTTGGAGTGCTGGGATTGTAGGGATGCACCCCCATGCCCGTGGGCTTCACTTTTGGGTTTTGCCTTCTGTGGGTTAGGCAGCTGTGTAACGCCCCTTGTCCACCACCACTGTCCCCAGGTGTCACCCCACTGCCCTAACCACCCATACTTCTGTGCGGACCTGTCCTGAACTCACTTGGGTAAGGAGCGGAGCCGGGCAGGGGCTGCACCAGACGTCCTCTGAAGGGCGACCCACACCCCTCACCGCCAGCTGCTGCTGTTTGGGTTTGCCGGGCGCTCTCTCTATTCTCAGTCGCGCTGCCTGGTGCCGGCGAAGGTGAGCACCTCTTCACACGCTGACCTGTCCCATGTGTCCTCTTCAGGACGTGTCGGTTCCATCTCCTACCTTTTTGGACGCTGCTTCCTCTTGCTTAGTGCTGAGGCTTCTTTGTACACCTTGGGTAACGTTCTTTATGACCCTCTCAAGTCCTAGTCCATGGCCAGTCTTCTGAATTTTGTAATAGCATCTCTTGCAGAGGAGTTTTAAATTTTTAACAAAACCCAACTTATCAAACTTCTCTCATTGATCTCATTTTGGGTGTTACATGTAAAATCTCATTACTTTGAGTAGGGGACTGAGTAAAAATTCAGATGTTTAAGGACAACTTATTCTCGTCTTTTAAACATGGTTGCTGGCGGTTACCATAGCTCTTAGGGTTTGCAGACTCTGTTAACCGCCCTTTGATTTATATTTCTGGCATGTCAGCTTTTATGCTTTTGGCAGCTATCTAAACTTCTGAAGATTTTTAGACAAAATGGAGAAATATGTCGGGTGCTTGCAGCCAATCAGAACCTTTGCCGAAGGTGAGCGTGGGGTGGTGCCTGGTCGGACCCCTGCCCCACCGAGAACCAGCCCGGGCACATGAGTCCCCAGGGTCGCTGGGCCCAGCCAGTGTCCTCATCAGACAGACAGGCCCGGTGGAGGGATGTGGGGGGCTTATGGGCCGCAGGAGCAGCACAGCTCGGGCCGGGGGAACCGTGTCCCTGTAAATTCCATCTGTGTCAAACCTGAGCTGGGAGCTGTGGGGCTGAGGAGTGTGGTGCTGCCCCTTGGGGAAACATCAGCCTGTTTTCCTGAGAGGCCCAGCTGCAGGTCAGCATGGCCTGTGCCCTCGGGGCCATGTCTGCTCGGGCTCCGTGCAGGGACTGGCACCAGTGGAGGGCTGGCTTCTCCGAGGACAGCCTTGATGCCTCCCTTTAATGAAGTGAGCTCTAGCTCACAGACATCGGGCCACTGGGAGCAACCTCGGACCCTGATTTCCCAGCCCAATGCCTATGTTGGTTCGGCCCTGCCTGTGACTAGGTCCCTGGGTCAGCGCTTCACCTTGCAGAGAAGCCTGTGAGTGCTTTCCAGCCAGCCTGGGTCCCCTCCCTCGTGTCACCAGCAGTGTGCAGAAGGGGTGGCTCCACCTTTCCAGCCTGAGAGTCTGGGGGTCCCAGTCACATCTGGCGGTGGTGCAGAGAGGCAGGCATGGGGCCCAGCGGTGCCGGCTGCTGTCAGGGCCCAGGGGACGGTGACACTGCCGACACACCTGGCACAGACAGTAGCCCACTCCACTGTGCGTCCCTGCCCCCAGCTGGGCCCGACGCAGGCGCCTCTGGGCCATGTCATGAGTGGGATCTGTCCCAAATGGCCGTGAGCGCACCTTGGGCCAGGGCGTCGCACTGCTCACTTAACAAAGAAGGTCCCAAGAACGAGGTCACGGGGTGGCGTCTGCACTGGGTGAGGCCAGTTTCTCCCTCCAGAGCTGTCCCTGGCTCCCTGAAGCTGACCTCAGGGCTACAGCAGAGCTGCTCACTGCCCACTTTTGCACTGCGGCACCTCTTAAGTCTGGGGTCCTGGGTGTCTGAGTGTTTTCCTCTCCTCAGAACCACTCACCGCAGGGAGAGGCCAGCGGCCAAGGGCGCCCGGGGAAATTTCTTCGCCCCTCCTCAGCAGCTGGGGCTGTAGTGGGGTTGAGGACAAGTCAGCCAGGAACCTGGTAGAGGGGCTTTTCTGGCCCATTGCTGAATGTCAGGCTGCCAATTAGACACCTTGGGTCTTCACATGCAGATTTATGCCAAATGAGATGTAAATCAAGACGCGGGGCTCTGAAGTCCAGGCCCCTCGGTTTCCCAGCGCGATGACCCTGGGACCCCTGTGTCTCTGCGAAACAATGTAGGCGAGGCGAGCCGGGTGGAAACAATGTAGGCGAGGCGAGCCGGGTGGGAAAGGCGCGGGGTGCTGTGCGCCTCGGGCAGAGGCAACGCAGCGGGGGGATAGAGAAAGTGGGGCGCGCCGGGGCGGGCAGCGGCTCCGGGCCTCTCTGCAGGTTGGCACGAACACGAATGATATGCAAACGAATGCAAAGCAGATGCGGCCGCCGGGAACCTGCGCGCTCCCCGCGGGTGGCCCTGCGCCGCGGCCCCGACCCAGCGCTGCGAGGAGCGTGCGCCCCCTGCCGGCCGCGCGCGGAGGTGGCCCCGGGCCCCGGCGGCCGAGCGCAGGGAGGGAGGGCGGGCGCGGGGGGCGCGGCGGCCGGAGGAGGCGCGCAGGATCCCCGCCCGCCGGGCGCGGATGCCGCGCTCCGAGCCGGGAGGCCAGCGGCCGCGACTCTCCGAGGTGGGTTGCTCGGCGGCGCGGTTGGGCCGCGCGTGCTCGGGGGCCTGCGACCGGGCGGGCGGGGAAGGTGCCGCAGCCGGCGCCCCAAACCGGGCGACTCTGCGGGGGGCGGGCCGAGTCCTCGGGTGGGGGCCGGGGCGGGGCGGGGCGCGGATCCCAGGGCGCCCCCTCCGCGCCCGAGGCGGGGCGAGCGCGGGGTGCGGGGCGGGAGGCAGGTGGCGCGGGCGCGGGCAGAGGCAGCGGCGGTGGCCGCGAGGCCGGACCGCCCGGCGGGTGCGCGCTTTGTTCCCGCGCGGCGACCCCCGCGTGGCCCCGCGGCCGCCCTGTGCCAGCCCTGCCGGAGCCGGAGGAGAGGGCGCGAGGCCGGCCGTGCGCTCACGGAGGGAGCCTGGAAGGCTGAGAGGGAGCCCGCCCGGCACTGGGACGTAAGTGCCGCGCCCCCCGTCCGGCCGCGCGCTGCAGTTGGGGTCCGCGCCTCACCCCACCCCCCACTTTGCAAAGTTTGCGCTGCGGCCGGGGCAGGGGCTGGGAGTCCCGGTCTGGCCCAGTGCATCCCCGGGTGCTTAGAGAGCTCGGCCCGCCGGGTCGGGGTTGAGCTTGGGGCGCGGGCTTCCTGGGGAAGGCGCCGCAGCCCAGTGACAGGCGGAGGCGACCCTAGCGGGGAAGACCACGCGGCAGCCTGGCTGGGGAGGGGTCCGCACCCTCCCTGGGCCGCCCCCTCCTGTTTTGGTTCCCGGCGTTGCCAGCCGGACCGGGTCGGAGGTGGAGGGGCCTGGAAGCCCCCCGGGTCCTGACAGTGGAGGTGCCTACGCCACCCGCCACCCCCCCATCCTCTGGGAACCGTCCATCTGTAGGGCAGGCCGGCAGCCAGGCTGTGGGAACGTGGGAGGTGGGAGCCCGCCGAGGACAGATGGCTGGAAACTCAGCCGCGCGCTGGCTGCGGTGCAGAAGGCGCCCGCTGGCGTGCCCGGCTCGCGAGTGCTCTGGACCCGCAGCCTGGACTCGGTGTGTGCTGGGCAGACCTGCCACACCGCGTTCCCGCACTCGGGCTGAGGCTGCTGGCTCCCAGCTGCTCCCGAGCCCGGTGGGAACCGGTTCCTTGGGAAGCGGACGTCTTTGCTGGCGCTTGTGCGGTGGGTCCGAGTGACTGTCCAGCCGGTTTCTGCGACCCGACCTGGTCAGGATGTGGCCCTATTCTGCCTGCTGGGCGTGTGTTTCCTCCCTGGACCTGGGGGCAGGAGGCTCCCAGGCTCGAGGGGAGGGGGCTGGCCGGAGACAAAGGGGCGGGATCTCCCCTGGCGTTGGCCTTGCAGTTGCCGGGAGGTCTGAGAACTAACTTCTGGAGGCCAGGACGCCACTGTCTGGCGGATCCTGCGCGCTGGGCAAGGCTGCCCCGCATCCGCTTCCCCGCCAGGCGGGGGCCCGGAGGTCCGTGGGCAGCTGCCAGGCTCCTTGGTAGAGGGCTGGCAGGGGGCACGTGGGGTCCAGTTGGCCTCCTCTGGGTGGCGGAAGCCAGAAAATGAGGTCGGCCTTGAGAAGGCAGATGGGGCAGCTCGCTGCCGCAGGGCCCATCCCATCCTGAGCGCCTGTCTGCAGAGCCCTCATTAGGTGGGAAGGGACTGCACCAAGGCCGCTGCCGCTGTCCTGTACTGAGCGGGAGCCTTGGGGAGAGAGAGGTGGGGGACGGGGGAGCAGTTGTGGCAGTCGCTGCCCGGAGTGAGGCAGATGCGGGAGGGAGAGCAGCACGCTGGGACCGATTTTCTGGCGGAGGCGCCGTGATCTGTGTGGTGGGGGAAGCAAGGCCCCGTGAGCGATACCTGGCGCTGGGGCCAAGGATGGCCACCGCCAGGCCAGCACGTCCCCATCAGCCACCCGCCAGCTCCTGAGAGCCCCGAGCTTCCCCTGTCACCAGGTTATCCGTGTAATTGAGTTACCAGCTCCAGGAAATCTCCGATTCAGCACCACGTATTTTCATTTCTGCATGACTGGAAGAAATTAATTTTCCTTCCTACGCAAGGATCTGGAGACGCCGGCGGGCTGGGTCACTAATCCGCAGGATCCAAGCCGGCAGAGGTGGAGGCCAGGCTTCCTGCTGAGCCCTGTCCACAAGGCTCCCCGCCACCTTCTGGAACCATCTGGCGCCCTAGGCCACCTCCCCTCCCCCGCGGTGCTGCGAGCAGGTTGAGTTTGGGGTTCGGATTCATGGCCTCCCACGCGCCGCATAGCAGGAGGGGGGCTGAGCGGTGCCCATCTGCGTTTCCTCCCCAGGCAGGGAGGGTGAGGAGCACTCCAGTCGTCCCCCCTCGCACGGATGTGTCTGCACACACAGTTGTGCCCAGGGCCAGCCTGGGGTCAGTGGACACCCAGGGCGCAGAGTTGGAGGTGCCCTAGGTGGGGGACTGGCCTTTCCGCGGGGCTCCCTGTCCTGGCCGCAGTCACCTCCCACTGTTCCATGCTTGTTCTCTGCTCACACAAGGCCCCTGTGACCTGGGAGGGGACGGCACCTTCCCTTCCCTTCCCCTCCCCTCCGTCCTGCTGCACCCTGTGGTCCCCACCACTGGCTCTCTGTCAGCCCCTGGGGGCTGCGGGTGAACCCTGCCCTGTGTGCCTCGGGCAGGTGGGGCGCAAGTGTCACCATGTCAGGCCCCCAGGGCTGTGGCCTCGGCCCTGCCCTGCTCGAAGCTCAGGCCAGCCCCGCCCCCACCCAGGCCTCTGTCTCTGCCTGGTTACACACTGCACTGCCTGTGTCCGGCTGCCACAGCAGACATGGCCCACTGCTGGTGCAGACCCACAGCCTGGCTGCCGTGTCCCCTCCCAGCCTGTCACGGGTAGGTGGTGTGGCTTTGCTGGAGCTGCTGTTTGGGACTCGCTGGCCCCGGCAGTGTTTGCCGACCATCGCACATGCCCTGGGCAAATATTGACTGACACCTTCTCCTTGCTGGAGTGAAAATAATAACGGGGCCCGTGAGGCCCGAACTCGGGGCGCCCAGCCCAGCACTGGCCTGCGACTCTCATTGGGTCCTTTGACCCTGGGAGTCGCCACTTCAGACCCCAGAGGTCAGAGCTGGGAGCGCGGTGTCCATGCCCTGGAGGCTGGGTGCCCAGGCCGGCAGATCCTGTGTGTGCCCTTGTGGGGGCCCTGTGCCCACTGGAGGGGGAGCAGCAGAGAGGAGTCTGAGGGCAGAGGCTCACTGGGAGCTGCTCCCAAGGCCAGGGGCTCCTTTCCACGGGGTCGTCGGGCCTGCACCCAGCAGGGCAGCCACTTGCTGGCTTGTCCTTGAGGCTCTCTGCCTCTCGAGGAGTGGTTTGAGTCAGTAAGTGACCCCCAGATTCCTTCCTGGGAATTGTGCCCGGCTCCTGGGAGGCCTGCGAGGCCCTGGCGTGGGTCCTGAGGCTCTCCTGGGCCCTTTGAGGAGCCCGCACTGTGGGTGCGAGGGCAGGGAACAGCCTTAGCGCCTCGGACAGAGCAGAGGCCTAGAGGCCTGGCCTGGTCTCTGCCCGGTGCCCTGTGGCAGCCCCTGGGGCCTCCAGTCCCCAGAGAGGGTTCGGGACCCACAGCCCCTAGGCGGCCTTGAGGCTGGGGCTGACGGCGTGGCGGGGGGGGGGGCTAAGGATGCCACGTGTGGCAGCACACGGGGCAGCAGCAGGCCACTCCGGACGCCCTCGGGCTGGGCCAGGGCCCTAGGTGACGGGTGACTCCAGAGGAGGCCACGCGTGGAGCCCGGGGGAGCCGGCTGCTGGGACTCGCCGTGGCTTCAGTGCAGTGGCGGGGGAGTGTCGAGCTCTTCTCCTGGCCGGCCAGGGTGACCACAGCCCCTGCCCCGTCCTGAGGCCTGGGGGGCAGCACTGGTTCCCCTGAGCCCGTGTCTGACCCCCTCCCCACAGCTGCGTGATGCCAGCGGGCCACTCACCCGCTCTGCGCTCCGGTTCCAGGTGGGAAGCGCAGCCTTGGGTACCGCCCCTTTCTGTCACTGCGAGTGTGCAGTCCTGGGGTGCAGGGCAGGTGTGGGCGTCAGGTGGCTGTGCCCCAGCCCCGCATTGGAGCTCGTAACCTGCTTTCCTCTGGGCCGGAGCAGGGCGGCCAGAGACAGGCCCAGGGCCCATGCCCGGTGTCCTCTTCCCTCTCGAGTGCACCACTCCCCGGGAGCCACTCCCTGTGCCGGCAGAAGGGAAACTGAGGCTGGGATTGGCTGCACCCTGACACCACCCAGGGCAGAGACAAAGCTGAAGCCTGCAGAGCCACGTGAGGTCCCCCAGCGTCTCGAGCCCTCGGCTGGACTGGGCTCAGGCTTCTCCGTGCCCCGCTGACCCTGCTGGGCTCTGTCCCCTCCTGTCTGTGGCCACTTGCCTTCCCCAGGCCTGGGAATCGGGGCCAGTGTGGGGACGCCTGGCGCACCCTCGGGCCTCTGGGAGCCGCTTCCCCTCCCCACAGTTTTCCTCTGCTTTCCCGTGCCGTGAGGGACGCATCACCACCGAGCTGCCTTTTCCCAAGAGCCATCTGCTCACGTGGGCCTCGGCTGTGGGGGACACAGCGCATCCCTCAAGGTGACAGGGCCAAGGCCACCTGGGTCGGGCCCAGTGTCTAGCAACCACGTGGGAAAAGGGAAAGAGGGCCGCGGAATTCGACTCCATCATCCCTTTCGCTTAGTCCCACTCCGACACAAAGGTCGCTGCTGTGGAGCACGTTGCAGATCTGCAGTGAAGGCGTCCGCACCCCTTTGGTCTCCAAGTGTGCTCCCTCGTCGAAGTTCTCCCAGGGCAGAGGCACGGGGCAGCCACCCAATGACCGAGCAAGCGGGAGCAGTAAGCACAGTAGGCCAGCGGGTGCCGGGTGCAGCTGGGGACCTGGGTGTGAGAAAGGCGGCCCACAGAGGTGACAGGAGGCGGACAGCTGCGGGGGCCGGCGTGCAGCACATCTGGGCAGGAGGGAAGCAGATGTCAGGTCTGCAGGGGACGCGGGCCGTTGTTCCTGGGCTGGGCGGCTGGCCGCTGAGGGTCATCGTGGCTGACAGAGACCGAGGACGCCCTGCGGTGGGGGTGCTCACTCCCTGATTCCCCGCCGTTCCCGTGGTCCTGCAGCCCTTGGTCCACACGCATCTGGGGCCCAGAGGTGTCCCCATCCCTGGAGGGTGGTTTCCCAGTGACACGCTTGCCCTGTGTGTGGACGAGGGCTGTGAGTGTGCACAGGTGTGCAGAGGCCGTGTCACGTGGAGCAGGGGCCATGGCCTCTGACCACATTTCCCTCGGCCACAGGGTGACACATTAGTCGCCCTTGTTCCTTCGTGGCGAGGACACTGCGTTGTGGCTGACTCTGGCCTTCTCTGTCTCTTGGCGCTGTGGACACGCGTGTGGGTGTGATTGCATCGTCACCCCTTGGGTGGGGTCCCAGCGGTGGGCTCTGGTGATGTATCCCCCGGGTGCCAAGCGACGAGCAGGGTGCTGTCTGTCGGCCAGGCAGGCCCGCCAGGGACGTCCTGGACAGGTGCCTGGGGAAGCTGTTTGCACAGCCACGGCCCGGCTGCCCGCAAGCTGTCATTGTATTTGGTTCCACAAACAGTCACTGGATCTTGCCAGCACCTGCTCCCACTGCCCTGGCTTGAGCCAGATTCTGTAACTGGCCTTCCTGCTCTTCCCTCGGCCCAGGGGCCAGGGGGACCCTTGGTGTCCAGGAGGGGAGCTGAGCCCTCAAAGGCCACATCCCACCCACTGTCCCTGCCATCCCACCTTCCTGGCTGTGCACGCCACTCAGGGCTTCTGCGCACTGGCTCCTCCTGCCAGGGCTGTCCCCTGGTGTGTGCAGAGCCCCACCTTCCTCTCCTTCAGGTCTGGCGCAAAGCTTCCTCTTCGGCGGTGCCCCAGGCCCGCCACTGCTCCCCTGCTGAATTTTCCTGCTGGTCGCAGTCCTTTCCCTCCTGGTCACCCCGTGTGGTGGGTTTTGTTTGTTCCATGCTCCTGACACTCAGAGGTCTCCATGATCGGCACCACAGGGGCCTGGGGCCACCAATGGCCAGGGGACAACCCCCAGGTACCCAAGAAGGGCTTCAGGGTGGCACCCTGGCTGCATCTGCCTGCAAGCTGCTGTCATGTCTGATTCCGCGTGCAGCCCCCTCTGCTGAGTCCTTCCCAGCTGCCTCTGGGGTGGGGGCAGCTCAGGTTGGCATGGACAGCTGGTCCTCGGCCCCAGCTCATTCCCGCCTTAGACACATGTCTCAGGGCGTCCAGGCCAGTGAGGGGCCCAGCCCGAGGCAGCTCTGGAATCACCCCTGGCACACCCACATGTGCATGGGGACGGGGCTCCAAGACCTCGTCTACCCAGCGTGTCAGGTTGTCCAGGGCTGCACAGGACAGCGGTTCCATGGCCACCACTCTTCCCAAGCAGCCCCAAGCTTGGACACTGTCCCGAGGAGCCTTGGGGGGTTGAGCTTCCAGGAGGGAGGGGACAGCTCTGCTCCGCATTCCTGCCGAGTGCCCCCGGAAGGGGACCCACAGGAGCTGCAGGAGGTTGGCCTCCTCCCCCGAAGGCAGCAGGGAGGCCTCGTGGCTGTCGGTGCCGGGCGGGCGGGCACTGTGGAACCCACAGCCTCCCTGACCTGCCTGCGGCACCCCGGCCTGGCTCAGCGTGGGGTGGCTGGGGTCTGTCTGGCTGCAGCTGCCGCCTCCCCCCACTCGGGACACCTGGGCCACGCCCCAAGAGGTTGGCAGACAGAAGACCGGGCACCGTCGTCAGGCACCCACCTGCGTTGGGTGGTAGCTTGGTGGGCAGCGCTGACTCAATCCTGCAGCAGGCGACGGCAAACACCTCTGCCCCTGCCCCATCCGGACTCCAGCAGGCGGATGCTGCCCTCGGGGACAGGAGCAGAGGGATGTAGTGACAGCTTCTCCAACCGGGGTTGTGCAGGGCAGGGCCACCTCGGCTCAGGTCTGGCTTCCCAGATGAAGGGACACTGAGCTGGGCTGCAGGGGAGGGAGGCCCTGGCAGAGGGGGCAGCTGTGCCAAGACCCTGGGGCAGGAGCAAGCCCAGCCTGTGGAGGGGCCTACAAGTGGAGACGCCCTTGGAGGCATCCTGTGGGCCCAAGGGTGGGGGCGTATGCGAGGCCCGGAGGCAGGAGCACTCCCTGCCAGCCCAGTGTGGCACTGAAGCACTGTGGGCCCAGCGAAGGGTCGCGGCCCAGCCCTGAGGTGCTGCCCCCCCCCCACCTAGTTGGAAAGCTGAGACTCCGAGCACTCTCCAGAGGCCACAGGCAGCAGCGTGGAAAGTCCCCGGGTGCAGTGACAGAGGCTGGGCTCTGTGGCACCAGCAGGCAGGACTTGGGGTTGGTTGCTTGTCCCCAAAAAACAGCACAGAGCAGACATGACACCCGTGTGGGGAGACCCAGCCACACCCCTGAGGTCCTGCAGTGCAGGCCAGATGCCGGAGGGGACCGGATGGCTGGAGCCAGCTGGCATCCGTGGGCTCTGAACCGCAGCATGGCCCCCTTCGGATGGGGAAGCTGAGTCTCCGACAGGGTGAGCCCCGTGGGCAGAAGGCAGGACTCTGGGGGCAGCGGCCCACTGAGCCCTGGAGTGGGTTCCCCCCTGGGGTGCACAGCAGCTTGGCATCACCTCTCGGCAAGGTCCCGGGGCCGGGGTCTCCGTGCAGCCCCAGACAGGTGACCTCCCAGCCTCAGTTTCCCCGAGCTGTCCTTGTGGGTAGAGACTGTCACTCGTGTCATGGGCAGCCGCTTCCGGGGAGAATCCCTGAGGGCTGTTTGGCTCAGCAGGGCCGGATCTGCTGGCGGCACAGGGAGAGCATTTGGAGGAATGAGTCAAAACATCCAGAAGGTTCCGCCTGGGGGGCACGCGGCGGGGCCGGCTCTGCGTCTCCCCTGGAGCAGCTGCTGCCCCGGCTGTGGCAGCACCCGTGCCAGCGCCCAGCCCATCTGGCTGCTGGCACCTTCCCAAGGCTGGCCTGGGAGAGTGATTGGCAGGGTGGTGGGGACAGACTGCAACCCATGCACCCCCTGCACCCCAGGGCCACTGTGTGACGCCGCCTGCCCAAGCTCACAGGAACCCCTCACCCTGACGTGACCCCTCAAGGATGGTGGCTGTGGCTCCTGTCCCGGCAGGACTGACCCCGTGCTTCACTTGCCCTGCTGCTGCCACCACGTGTGGAAGACCCCACGGCCCTGCAGAGGAGGGCTTGGCTGGGTCCCTCACCGCGAGTGGCCCTGTATCCTGCCGGGCTGAGCTGTCCCGTGTCCAGCCAGCAGGGCAGTGGGTGAGCTGAGGCTGAGCAGCAGATGTGGTCTGAGGGGAGGACCTGTCCCGCCACGGAGCCACCGTGAGCCCGCTCCAGCCAGCCCTGTGCTCTGCCCCGCTGTCCCCCTGGCTGAGAACCCCTGCCTGACCTCTTCCTGGACCTCGGACCCTTTGCCTTCAGTCTTGGTGGTGTTTTACACCCAGCGGCCGATGTCTTTGCCCTGGCCTAGAGCTCTAGGAAGGCAGCCACAGGCTCCCAGCCCACCTTGAGCCCCGCCCTGGCCGTGCAGACTTCAGGAGGGCGAGCATCCTGGGCCCGCGCCGTGTCCGTCCTGCGAGCCGGCTCCTGCGGTGGGCACTGGGGTCTGGTCCCAGCCCACAGTCTCAGTGCACTGTCCCTATGGGAGCCGTGACCACGGGCCCTGCTCAGCCGCTGGACTCTTTCCCCGTCCTTAACCTGGGGAGCGGCACAGAGCCCTGTCACCTTGGTGCCTGGCACCCCGGGTGTGTCAGCCCCGAAGGACAGGCCTGGGGACGCTCTGCTCTGTCTCCTCAGGGAGGAGCCCAAGTTCTCAGGTTGTTCCCACCCAGCAGGCTGTGTGGTGCGAGGGAGCCATTGAACAGAGCCTGCACCCTGGGCAACTGGCTATGACTTCCATGCATGTAGAACCTGTACAAGGCCACAAGAAAAGGCTCAAATCTTGAGACAGTCGGGCGCTAGCAGGAGGTGCAGGTGGCCGCAGGTCTGAGGCTTGCGGCCGGGTCCCGAGTGCAAATTGCTTGCATTTAGGAACCAGGGCCTGCCCAGCTGAGCCTGGGCCGCCTGGAGGAGGAGGCACATGCCAGCCTCGCACTGCAGCTGCCCACCTCCCTGGGCTGCATGGTCTCGGCCAGCCCTGTCCCTCCACACGGGCTCTGGACCTCGAGGTCCCTGTGGGAGCTGGGCAGCTGTGTGACAAGGCTGGCCCAGTGTGGACGGGGTGCTGGGTCAGGGCTCCCTGCCTCGGCCTCAGGGTGCTGTCTAACCTGCGATCACACTGCTCCACTCCGTTCTCAGGCTGCTGGGAGGACTCGGTTGAAGCTCATACCTGTCCACCCTGTAGTGAAGGCCTGGGGCAGAGCAGGGTCCCGGGGACTCAGCCTTGGACAGGCTGCTGCCCTAGCACCGGCTGTGACAGAGGAGCGGGTGGGGGGAGGGCGGAACAGCAGTGACATTTCCCACTGGGGCAGGAGGGGACCTGTGGGGGTTCCCTGGGCCACACGCCGGCTCTGGCACGGGGCTCAGCCCCAGTGGCCCTGTCACTGCTGACCTGATCTCCTGGAGAGCACTGGGGGTGACTCGGCCCCCTCCGCCCCCCGGGACCACTGGACCTGCAGGGGCTGTGGGGCATCAGGAAGCGGCTCCAGGCCAGACCCGCCCGGAGGCTGGGGAGGAAGTGCCCACTCGGCCGCCGGATCAGGAAATCCCGGCTGGCAAGGTGCCACCCGTCATCACCAGCCAGACGTGTTTCGGATCCTTGCCAGTGAGGGTGGGGGTGGGGTGGCACCGGCTTCCCCACTCCCATGCCACCCTTCCTGCTGCCTGCGTGTAATTAACAGAGTAATTAAAGACAGGATGAGTTAATTGGTATTCATTTATGTGGCAGATGTTTTTAATTGAGGCAGGAAACAATTTACCTGTTTACATAAACAATGGCAAAGGCAGCCTTGTAAGACACAGTTTTTTATCTGTTTTTTCTCCCCCTGCCTAAAAAGAAGAATCGAAAGTGCCAGGTCCCTGTGCGGGCCGGGCCTCCGGGAGCGCCCCAGCCGGGCGGCCTGTGGAGGAAACATCTGTGCCAGGCTTACTTCCCTCCATTCAGTCAGGGAGGTGGCGCCCGCAGGGGCGGGGGCGGGCTGGGCGTCCTCCATGACTGAGATCCATGAAATGACTTTAAAGTGCAGCTCCTCCCTTCCATGGCCACCTTTCAGGAGCTCAGAACACGTGAGGGGCCTTGGCCATGCAGATGCACCCACAGGCCTGAACTTCGCACCGTGTCCACCAGCTTCTCCGGAAGGCAGGAGGCTCCGCCGGGCCACCTGACCTCCCACCTGCAGGGGGCGCTGAGCGGCCGGGCCTGTCTGGATGGGCCCCAGCTTGGCACCTACTGTATGTTCGGCTTGTTGCTCTGTGCGCTGATTCCCATGCCTCCGGTGACCCTCATTCCTGGGTGACACTTGGGGAGGGCTTAGAACGACCCCACCGCACAGAGGAGGAAATCGAGGCCCACGGGCTGCAGTGGGCTGTGCGTCAGAAAAGGCTCCCAGGCTCGGGTGGAGGCGCCCGTTACAGAGCATGGCTGGTGGCAGCGGCTGACAGCCGTGGCCCTGGTGCCTGGAGCTGGGTCCTTGACTCACCCTGGCTTGAGGTCAGGTCCTCTCTTCCTGGGACCCTTATTCTGACGTCACCCTGCTGTGTGGGGCTGCCCTGTCCCTGTCAGCCCGCTCCACGCCATCTCCCCTCAGGGGGGAAGTGTGGCAGGTACGGTCGGGCGGCAGCTGCTGATTTCCAGCCAGCTGTGGGTGTGGCCTGTGGCTGTTTCCCAGGCCCTGCAGGCACTGTGCTGTCCATGTGCGTAAGGCGTCACGCATAGGCTGTCGCTGGGCTCGGCCTAGAGCCTGGGCTGTCTCATGCAGGCAGACAGCGTCCCTAGTGATTACTTTAGGTTTTGAGGTGTTCCTCAGAGAGCTCAGGCAGTGAGCAGCCAATTTACACATGGTTTGGTTTGGTTTGGGTTGGCTTCTGACTTTTTTTTTCTTTTTTGGTACCAGGGATCGAACTCGGGACCTTGTGCTTTCGTGGCACGACTGAGCTAAATCCCTGGCCCTGGTTTTTGGTTTTTTGAGACGGGGCTCACTATGTAATTCAGGCAGCCTCTAAACTCACTATGTAGCCCAGGGTGGCCTCAACCTCCCCAGTGCTGGGATCACAGGTGTGCACCGCCACACCTGGCTACAATTGAACTGTTTTTTAAACCAGGCAACACTCAGAGTCAGTTAGGCTGGGAGGCACCTCGCTGCTGGCAGAGGAAGATCTGGCCCCAGGGTCTGGGGGACACGGCGGGCACATTTGTCCCACCTGTGCAGCCCCTGCTCTCTGCCGTGTGCTCACAGCAGCCTTCCCTCCTCAGCATCCTGGCCCAGCCTCTGCATTGTCCCTCACTAACTCCAGGCTCCCCGCAGGGCGGGGAGGGAGGATTTGCATCCAGGCCCAGGCCGGGGCAGCAGACAGTGGAGTTGTCCCTTGGATTTCTGGCTTGCTTCTTCCGGGATCCGCAGCAGCCCACCTGTGTGTTAACTCGAGATTGGTCGTCGCCTGCTCCCCTCCACTGGCCTCCCGAGGGGCTGATGTGGGGTGGGCTGCACAGGTGCAGGTGAACTCACCGGCGGGGAGTGCTGAAGGGAGCATGCAGGGACAGCCGGCTCCTGATCCCCAGCTCCCTTGCTTCTGCAGACACCACCTCCTGGCCCTGCACAGCTGCTCTGTGCGTGTGAGGGGTTGGCCTGTCCTTGGGCCAGGGGCTGGCGCCCTCAGTAGGGGACATGCACACGAGCTCCCAGCCTCACACAGGTGCAGGGCACATGCACGCAGGCCACATGCATCCTCGTGTATGCAGTCCTGTGCACATGCATATGCATGCACATATGCAGACCCGCAGGACACGCGCACCCAGGCCACATGCATCCTCGTGTATGCAGTCCTGTGCACA
>NW_004624746.1:747832-901613 GCF_000247695.1 Heterocephalus glaber
TATGCATGCACATGTGCAGACCCACAGGGCACGTGCACCCAGGCCACATGCATCCTCGTGTATGGAGTCCTGTGCACACGCATATGCATGCACATATGCAGACCCACAGGGCGCACAAGCCCAGGCCACATGCATCCTCGTGTATGCAGTCCTGTGTATACGTGTGTATGTACACACATGCACACCCATCATGTGTGCACACACACAAGAGCTGAGCTGAGACCAACCCGAAGTTGCTGTGGGGGCTGTGACCACGCTCCCATGGTGAGCAACCCAGAATGGGCCCCAGCACCGCCACACTCAGGAGGACGCGTGCAGGGTGGGGTGGGGCACCTCCCTGACGTCCTGAGGTACCAAGCAGGTACCGTGGGCAGTGGCCTGGTTGGCTGAGGGCCTCAAGGGGGACGGGGTGTGGAGCTCCCGGGCAGCCTTGTCTCTGACCCCCGCTCACCTGCACCCCAGCGGCTCCCACCTTCCCAGTTGGGCCTGTGGGTACAGAGCCAGGAGCAGGTGGCCGTCCCTCGCCTGTGTGCATCCGCCACCCTCGCCCACGGCCACCACCTCTTGCCTGCTGTCTCTGTCCTCAGTCCCGGCCCCACCCACCAGCCCAGGGCTCTTGCCCAGTGAGCCCTTGGGGGCCTGGGAAGGAACGAGATGCGGCCAGCCCGGCCCAGGCCCCTCCTCCTTGCAGCGGGCAGCCCAGATGGCGGGTTCGCCTCCCCCAGCGCTCAGGGAGCTGTTGACCATGCGGCCCGGCAGCTGGGCGGGGAACGTGCTTCCTCCCACTGAGCACCCGCCGAGTGGCGAGCAGCCCTGGACATCTGGATCTCATTTGCAGCCCCTGGGGAGCATGGCCGGCTTTAATCCCACCACTCTGAGCCCCTGCCCCTGCCCTGCACTCGCTCTGCGTGGCCAGGGTGCTGAGGAGGCCGGGCTGGCAGGGCAGGAGTGCGGTTTGCTGCAGCTGTGGGCTCCTTGGCAGAACTAAAGCCCCGGCCCTGGCTGGAGGCCCCGGCAGGAGGGCAGCAGCTGGCCGCCTCCTGGGGGCCTGCGTACCTCAGTCCATTTTTCTGCACAGGTTCCTGTCTGCGGCGGGACTGCGTGGTCACCCGGTGTGACGGGCCCTTTCCGTGTCGGCAGACAGTGTCCGTGGCACCATGTGGCAAGTGAAGGGAGTTTGGGGTGCAGCCTACACAAGGACAAGTCCCAGCTGGTCACCTTCATGGCGTGCCCTCAGCTGGAGTGGCAGCACCCACCCACCAGGAAACTGCCGGGGGCCAGTGCTTGTGGCCAGCGTGAGACTGGACTCTCGGGCTGTGCTCTCCGGGCCTGGCTTCACCAGCCACGTGCCAGGTGTATCTGCAGAGCCCTTTGGCGGCCATTTGTCTTTTTCGTCACTGCATAGTGCTCCGCCATGTGGCTATACCACAATGTGTGGGCCCCTCCAGTTCTTGGAGGGGTCTGCGTGGTTTCCCGCTTGGGCCTCAGGATGTGTAGCTCGGAGGCGTGAGGCTGTTGCCTCTGCATTCGACAGTGAAGTTGCCGGGCTCAGGTGCGACTGTTTGGCTGGCAGGTGCTTCCCCGAGCTGTCCAGCACCCTTGTCCCCACCGTTGGCTGTGGGTCCTCGGCACCGTGCTGACACCATAGCCTGTGTCAGTCCTCTACTTCGTCCCTGTGTGTCATTCTGCGAGGAAACTGTCCCAGTGTGGCCATGCGCATCGCCTCCGCTGTGATTATTTCCCTGAGAAGCTGCTCCTGGGGTGGAACTGCTGCCTGGGAGCCGGGGCCATAGAGCAGAGGGCGGCATGGGGCCCCACTCTGGAGTCCCATGCTGGGCTCTGGGGTCCAGTCCGCTCTGTCCCGGGGCTCCGATGCCCGGACAGCTCTGCTTCCAGGTGGCTGGGCCAGGCCGCCCTGTGCCGAGGTCACCATGCTGGGCGCTGCGTGGGGCTCCATCTGCGACCAGCCCAGGGCCAACGCTGCCCACATGTGGGTCACCATCCCACACCAGGCAGGGTGCCCTCGGGCTGTGGGGCTGCGGTGGGCGGGGGCAGTGCATGGCCGCCAGAGCCCCCAGATGGGGTCTTGGGACCTGGACCCCTGTGGAGCCCTGGTCCACCCTGAGCGGAGGAGCCTCTGGGGACCCGGCCGCAGGTCGGCAAACCTCCTGCAGCCCCCGAGTGCCTGCCCTGCTCTGTGTTCTGCCCTCAGGGCACCAGGACCAGGTCGCAGGGACCCAGCTCTGACAAGGGCTTCGAGAGAGAGTGGGTGGGAGGGCCACAGGGCAGGGCAGGCTCCTGGACAGGGAGGTGGCCCCAGGGCCACGCTGCCCGCCAGGTGCTGCTGCAGATGCGCAGTGCATCCTGTCCCCCAGCCTCCTGTGGAGAGCAGCTTTGTCCCCTGTGGATGGGTCGGAGATGGTGTGGTCCTCAACTCGCCAGGCAGGGGCCACTGGACGGGTCCTTCTGCCCTGCTGTGGGGCTGGCCCAGGCAAACCGCAGTCTGGCTGGAGCTGGCCTTGCTGTCCCTCCCTGGGGGACCCCACAGCCCCTGGGATGGTTTGGAGGTCCCTGCCGTGGCAGTGGGGCTCTGCTCCAGGCTCCTGCCCAGCAGCCAGGGCCAAGGCCAGGCGAGCATCCCCTCCAGGCCTGGACGTGCTTGCTGCCACCTCTGGCTCGAGGTCTGGCCCTGCCGTGGCCGGTGAAGTACATGTGCTCAGAGCCAGGCAGGCGCCAGGGCTGTGTGTGCGACAACCAAGTGATGTCTCAGCTCTGCCTCAGTTTCCCTATCTGTTCCTGGGCTTGAACACCACGTGGCTTTGCCTGGAGAGTGGACAGGGTGGAAAGAGCATGGGCAGCCCTCAGTACAGGGGACGAGACCCCAGGTCACTCAGGGTGCTGAGGACAGGGCTGGCCCCACCCCCACCGTGCTGCCTCCAGGACAAACCGAGTACTTGGGGTGGCCTCTGTTCTCTGAGGGGCCCATTCTCAGTCCCGCCATCCTGGGAGCCCATTGTTGGCCGGGCACTGAGTGGGAGAGGTGCCCGCTCAGCCTCCTCATCCCTCGGGACCTGCACAGCAGCCTGGAAGCCCAGGCTGGCTCCTGCAGCCATGAAACCTTTTGGTGCCACCATCCTGAGCCGCCCACCCCAGGAGGCGCCCCGTGGATGGCCTCAGGCCCAGTTCACCCAGAAGGAGGGGGAACGGTTCCCGCTTCCTGTCCTTCATTGTCACCGGGCCAGCAGGCAGCGAGTTACTAACCCATGGAGTGGTTGTCCTGGTTCAGCCTCCAAGGACAGGGGAGGCTGGAGAGAGGACTCTGGACTTGGCTCTGAGCATCGCTGGTGGGACGCGGCCCCACCAACGGAGGAGAAAACCCTGGTCCTGTTCACCAGCCGCAGGGCCTGACAGAAAGCAGATGTGGTAGCTGCGGCCGAGCTTGCCTGCGACTTACTAGGGCTGCGGCCCTGGCCCCAAACCCAGCCTGGGGTCACAGGCAGCTTGGGTCCGGGCTCAGCCTATGTCAGACCCCCACGCCCTGGGACAGAGTCGCACCCCCTTCCCGGTCACGGTCACGCCTGTCCTCGCCCCAGGGCAGTGTCCCGAGATCTTGTGCCCCGAGCTTGCCTGGGTTGGAGGAATGGCTCCAGCTGGCAGAGACCTAGGGCTGCCACTCGCCATGCCAGGCCTCGGGTGCAGGCGAGGAGCCCTGGTCACCGGGCCTCAGGGAGACCGGGAGAGCCCGCCTGCAGCCCCTGTGCCAGGCTGTGCTGGGCCCGACGCCTGCCCACTCAGCAGCCTCAAGGGAAGAGGTCTATCCCCACGGAGGTCAGCGTGGTGGCGGGGCCACCCTGGCGAGTCGAGACCCTGGTGCCACCACACCCTGTGGCTCCAGGCTCCCACCCAGGACCGTGTCCCCTGCGAGGCCCCTGTGCAGAGCCCACATCCGGAGCTGGCCCTGCTGTGTCCAAGGCCAGCGGGTGGCCTCACCTCATCGCTGTCACGTGGCCTGGCAGGCTCTGTGGGAGCCCATGGGCGGCTTCGGCCCATCCTGCCGTGCGTGGGGTGATGCTCACTTGAGCCGGTGCCGGGCTTTGAGGAAGTTGGGGTTCCTGGGGTGAGGGTGGAAGGGGTGCTCCGGGGCCACGTGGGCCTTGAGTTAGGACAGGGGCAGCCTTGCTGTGGGGAGGTCCGCCGCATCCGCTGCATCCTGTCTTCCTGGGCGGGGTTCTGCCGTGTCCTGGGCAGCAGTGGGGGCAGAGGCGGTGGAGGCTGCACAGACGGTGCCACGTGGAGAGGTGTGCTGCACCCGAGAGGAGGCGGGAGCCGCGTGGACTTGGTCCTAGGCCAGCACCTCCCAGTGTATCCGTGGACCCTGTCGCCCGGCCGTGACGGCGCGAGTGACTGGAGCTCTGCTGGGGTCCCCGGCCAGCGTGGGACCCCATCCCTGTGCTGGGGGCTGGGCCTGGTCCCCAGACCTTCACAGGGATGGCTGTGGAGGACCTGGGCCGGGATGCTGCAAAGTCCCTCGTGCACAGATTGGTGCTTGGCCTTGCCTGGCCACCGGCCACCAAGTGTTCGTTGAGGTCCTGCTGCACCCGGTGCTGGCGTGGTTGCTGGGGACGTGGCTGCGGGTGGCAAAGCCCGGCCCTCTGGCGCTGACCTGGAGAGATGGTGTGAGGAAATAAGGCAGCCGGCCCGGCCCCCATTGGGAGGCTGTGGTTCCGAGGAAAGTGGCAAAGACGTAGCAGACCAGAGGGTGGACACTGGGACCACGGGAGCCCAGCATGGCCGCAGAGGCAGCACAGGGGCCCTGGGGCCACGAGCGTGGGAGCTGGGTGAGGCCAGGCAGTGCTCCGGCTCAGCTTGGGGACGCGTCCTCAGGGCCCGGCCTGGTGGTGACCTCAGGGTCATGGGGTGGCCTTGCCCCAGGGACCTCCCTCCTCTTACCTGTGCTTTTCCACAAGGAAGACACAACGGTGAAGGAGCACAGCCAGGAGCCCTCTGTCCCTCGTCCCCAGGTGCATCGGTCACTGTCACTGTTCCCAGGGCTGTGAGGGAGAGCTGTGTGCGTTAGGCCTCACTGCGTCCCCACCCACAGACGTGGAAACAGGCTGCCCACACAGAGCTCCACATCCAGGGTGGGCCCATTCCACCTCGGCCAGGGAGGAAGCCTAGCGTGGCGCTGTCCTGGGTGTGGCCTGGGGCCGTCTGCCTGGGCCCTGGGGAGGTGGCGCTGCCCTGTGCATCCAGGGGGTGAGAGGTGGCCATGGAGACAGGCTGGCACTCGGGAGCGGCGCCCAGGTGCACTCCACCCAATGTGCCTTGGTTTCCCCACCTGCCACCCTCAGATCCACATGGGGAGAGGAAGAATGAGGTGGAGCGTCAGGGGCCTGGCGCCACGGCAGCGCCCCCTGCCGGGTTCTGTGTAGGGCTCAGGGGCCAGGGCTCTGGATCTGGCTGGGACCCCAGCTGGGGTGGTCCCAGGGGACCAAGGCTGGACAGTGACGGATGGCGGCGGCCTGGCTGTTCCGGCGCAGTCCACCCTTTCCCACCACCACCCGCACCCGCCCGGGACGGGCTGGGGGATCCCCTGGGCCTGGGCGCTGGGCCTGGGAACTTTCTGGGGGCTGAGACAGCAGGCTGCAGGCGGTGCCCTGCACACCCTGGAGACCGCGGGCCCCTGCACACTGGCCCAGCCCCACTACCAGCCTGGCTGGCCCGAGGCCAGTCAGGACTGGGCAGGGAGGGCAGCGCCCGCTCCTCAGTGCCCTCCAGGCCCGTCCCACTCTCTGCTCAGCTGTGCCTCAGTGTCCCTGCCTGTAAGGGGAGCGCAGTGTCTGCCTCAAGGGGCTGTGGAGACGCTGCACGAGGCCTGCCTGGACCCCGCTTATGGAATGCAGTGTTTGGTTTGTTTTGTGGGTGTTTTTTTTTGTTTTTCAGTACTGAGGAGTGAACCCAGGGCCTTCACACTGAACTACATTCTTGGCCCTTTTTTTTTTTGGTACCGGGGATCGAACTCGGGCCCTTGCACTTGTGCAGCAGACAGCGAAACCACTCCTTTTTAATTTTTACTTTGAGACAAGGCCTTGCCAAGTTGTCCAGGGTGGACTTGAATTTGCGGTCCTCGTGCCTCGGCTTCAGTGCTGGGATGACAGTTTCTCTGTACCGCCAGGCCTGAACTTTTCTGCAGGGGCTGGGCTCTTTGGGGCTTCCTTGTGACCCCAGGCCCTCACCTTGTGCCCTACTTCTGAGCCAGGGCCACACAGCCATCCAGAGTGCCCTCCCAGCCAGGAGGGGCTGTGACGCTGGAGGCCCAAGAGCGCTTGCCACCGAGGACTCCGGTGACAGGCAGCCCTGCCCCTCGAGGCCCTATGCTGCCTCCTGCGCATGGAGCTGGGCTCTGCTCAGGAGCCCGTGGGAATTGGGTCCCGGTCCACCGAGGACATGACCTGCAGGGACACCCTCTTGGGGCCGTATCCCATGTGCCCCCTGGGGCACCCCAGCATCCCCCATCCACATCCAGGGCCACCACACCTCCATCTCCGGCTGATTCCCCAAGGTGGGCAGGACACCTGGGCCACCCAAGCCTGTGACTTCAGGACACAACCTGCGCACTTGACATTTGGCCAAGACTCACGTGGTAGTCCACTGTCCACAGCTGTCCCAGACCACAGGCCAGGGCAGGGCAGGCTGGGGCAGTGCCACCAGTGCCCTGTGAGCTTTCTTAGACCGGAGCTCCTGCCCTGCAGCCCCAGCCTCCCCTCTGTGGGAATCAGCCCTCGATGGGGAAGGACGTCGGGGACAGTAAGAGGCACCACGGGGTCGAGCTTCAAATCCCAGCCACTGTGTGACTGGTGGAGCCGACCTGCCAGGAAAGGGGCTCCTCGAATCACCAGCCCCGTGGGTGTCTGTGGGGACAGAGGGAGTGCTGCGAACAGGCCACACTCCACAGCGTGCACGGCTGGGCCTGCGGCACTTTGCTCTTCCGCCACAGGGGTAACGTCAGTCCCTGCCAGTCACTGGGCATCAGCAGGGCGCCGTGTGTCCCAGCTTCGTGTCTGGAACACCACGGACACAGGTGCTGCCCGGTCAGCACTCGCCAAATGGCACAGGGGTGCGGCCTGTCGCCTTGGTTCCCGAACTGTTCACCACGCGCCCTGCGCTACCCGCGCTCCTGGCCCAGCTTCTCCGTTCACGTCTGTGGAAGAGAAGGGATCTGGAAACCCCGAGCAGCACTGTCCCCAGTGTCCTGGGCCTGTGACCCGGAGCAGCCTGGCATTTGGAGCACCTGGCCCTACCCCATCTGCTGCTGCCCAGGGACGCCCTGGCAGATGGGGTGGTGAAGCTGGGCGGCTTCCCTCGGGGGCACCGGCATGTTTGCCTTCTTTGGTTGTCACCGGGCTGGGCCACCGGCCCTGCAGCAGGCACGGTGTTGACAGGTCCCCACAGCTGCGGCCACACGTGCGCCCAGCCATCAGCCTGGGACAGGCAGCAGGGGGAGGGGCGCCCAGCGGGAGGGAGGCCAGAGACTGCAGCTGAGGGCAGCAGGTGCCAGGCCGAGCACGGGTGGCTGGGGTGGGCTGTGCTCCCGCCTCTGGGCACCACAGTGGCTGAGATGGCTGACAGCCATGGAGCTCCCAGCCCCAGCTCCGTCTGTGTGCCCTCAGCACGGTGGGTCACTGGCCCACTGTGTCCCAAGGAGCCGGGCCCCGGGTGTCCCTGGCTGTCTGGCGTGCCGGCCTCGGTGGTGACCCAGGGCTCTCAGCCCTCCTGCAAGGGCACCGCCTTGCTTGGCCGCGCCTGGCCCTGCCAGCCTGCAACGTCCCCTCAGGGCCCTGCTCTGGGCCCTCAGGGCCTCAGGGTTCACCTGGTCCTTGGCCCACCCCAGCCCACTCCCCACACCCCAACCCTGAGGGACTAGATTGAGCCACAGACTCCCACAGCAGTGCCTCCCGCTGGCCTGTGACAGTCCAGGCCGAGAACGCCCAGGTTGTCATGAGGGTCCCCAAGGGGACCCCAGATGCCACCTGCTTTTTCAGCATCAGAAAGCTTGGGGAGGGGGCCTCGCCTGGGATGCTGGGGACTCTCAGCCTCAGGTCCCACTCTGTGGAGCAGCCTGGGGTGGGGTTCTGTCCGGCCAAACCCGAGAGCCTGCCTTAGGGCTGCCACAGCGCCATCTGCAGGGCGCCAGAGCCAGTTGCCTGGCCCTCACTTCCTCTCCCTCTCCCAGCAGACAGGACAGAGAAGGCCGCAGCGATGCCCGACTCCCCAGCTGAGGTGAAGACGCAGCCCCGGGCCACACCTCCCAGCATGCCGCCCCCGCCCCCCGCTGCGTCCCAGGGGGCCGCGCGCCCGCCCTCCTTCACGCCGCACACACGTGAGTAGCCTGGAAGCCGGATTGGCCCTGGCAGCGTCCTCAGCCTGCGCTGTCCGGCTGTGTAGCTTCGGGCGCTCTGAACCCCTGGCCTGCCGGGGTCCACATCAGTGGACAGGGCGTCCAGGGTTCCTGCTTCTCGGTACCACGGGGGTCAGATGAGTCACAGAGCTGTGACACCAGCGGGCACTGGGTGACTGCAGGAGCCCCGAGAAGTGGCTCCGCGCAGGGGTTGTGGGGCAGGGCCGCTGGGTGGCGGGGCCATGTCAGAAGTTGTGGGTTCCCTCCAGTGATTCTGGCCTGGAGCAGGCACCGCCAGCCCTGGCCCACAGCCACAGAGGGAGCTCTTTCCTTCGAGGCTGTGCCTCCGAGACTGGGGTCCCAAGCAGTCAGGAACGGGGGACCAGCACAGGAGCCCAGAGGCTCAGGAGTGTGGCCAGTGTTTCCAGGGGTGAGTGGGAGAACCCAGTGGCTTCACCCCAGCATTCGGGACAGACAGCTGTGCCCGGGCCCCTCCCAGGCCTCCCCGATGATGCCCCTCGGGTGACCCCATCCCATCCCCCCAGGCCAAGGAGCCAGACTGCCTCAGCTGCTCCCTTTCTGTGGCGCAGCCCAGAGCCCGGCTTTGGCCTCGTCCTGGGCCTGGAAGCCGGGCCGCCCCAGCTTTGTGCACCGAAGGCTCTGCCCACAGCAGGACTTGCTGGGAGGCCCGAGTGCAAGGCCAGCCTTGTACCAGCTTAGCAGGCTCGGCTCCAGGCCTGTCTCCTGCTGGAGGTGGACAGGAGGGTGCCGCTTGCTCCCAGCCAAGGGCACAGCTGGGGACAGCTGGGTGCAGGCATATGTAGGAGCCTCACACCTGACGCCCTCCACACCTTCACCTCGCTGTGGGCCTCCAGCTTCCTGTGCTGCAGGGTCAGGCTGGGCCCCATGTGCAGTGGAACTGGAAGGGGACACCAGCTGGGCCTCTGGCAGTGGGGCCGCATGGTCCAGGAAGGAGGTGTTCCTCTGGGCCTGCCCTGGGCCACACTGCTCAGGCAGAGGCGGCCACGCACACACCAGTCTCCTAACCAAGGCACTGGTGGGCCACCCTCCCTCTGTCTGGGCCAGCCCACAAGTGATACGGGTCCACTGGGTGACTTTGAGCTGGTGCAGCAGGTGGAGGGGAGGCTGCGGGTTGTGGGCAGTGTCACTGCTGGCATCTGAGCCAGGGGACAGGAGCTGGTGCCAGAGGACTGTGGCAGCCCCAGGCGGCGAGGGCGGGCCCAGTGCCTAGAGAGCCGTGTGGGAGGAGCAGGGCGCACTGCCCCAGCCTGCACGGCCCAAGCGTTGGCCTGGGGACTCGGTGTCCTGGCTAGGTGTGGCTAGGTGGCCAAGCCCCTTGCGGCTGTCTTTTGTGAGGTCACAGAGCAGATGGGAGGGCGCCCTGTGAGCTCCATGTCCCCCATCCTCCTGCCCCCGCTCACGTTTCCCATGGGAGCCCCGGGACTGCAAGGAGCAGGGGTCCTGGGAAACAGCGAGTCTTCCTCCCTGGGCAGTGCTCTCCATCGGCTGGGCAGACGTGTCCTCTGAGGTGGCCTTAGTGTTGTCCCCGAGCCACGTGTTTCCCCGAGAGTCTGAGGTTCACCACGCCCCACCTGGCTGGCAGCAGCCTGGGCCAGGCCTCTGCAGCCGCCTGGATGCCTTCGAGCCAAGCTGGCGAGACCGACCTTGACCCTGGGCTTGAGGCCACACTTGTCCTGGCCGGTCTCCACCCTGGGCTCAGCTGACCTTGGAGTTGAGCCATGCGTGGCTGGGAAGGCTGGCAGGGAGGCTGAGGCGGCGCAGCCCAGAAGAACGCAGGGAGCAAGGACCCAGGCCACGCTTCTCGGCGGTGGGAGCCCTTTCCTGGGCCAAGTCGTCCTGCCCTGTGATGGGGGCTCCCTGCCTGTTCACAGAATCGCGCCAGTCCCCTCAGGTCCTCCTCCGTGTGAGCCCTCTTCCCCGGGGCGCTTGCCCTGGGCTCCAGGCTGGAGACGGCACTTGAGCCTGCCACTAACACACAGCTGGGGCCTGGGGTGGGAGCAGGGCCCAGGCACCATCGGGGGTCCCACCCACACTGACCAGGTGCTGAAATTCTCGCAGACTGCAGGGGTCCTGCCAGAAGTGGCCCTCATAGATCACCCTGTCCAGCCCCATTGTGTCCAGATGAGGAAACTGAGGCCCGGAGGGGCATGGCCCAGCCCTGTGGTGGCTCCTGACAGCGTGTTCTTCTTATTTCACTTACAGATGGCGAGGACGGCCCTGCGACGTCTCTGCCCCACAGCCGTTTCCACGGCTGCTTAAAGTGGTCCATGGTCTGTCTCTGTAAGTAAAATAATAAGAACCACGGCCTGCGGGTGGCGCTGTCAGGTCCCCTGCTCCTCAGAGAGCAGCAGAGCCAGGGCGCAGGACCAGCCGGACTGTGGCCTGGCACAGTGACTCCTCCAAAGTTGCTTTCCCAGCAGCGGGCTGGGTGGCAGGGCAGTCCCCACGGCTGTGAGGACAGAAAGGGACAGTGATACTGGGCAGGGCGCGCCAGGCACAGCCACTCAAGGCCCCTGGTGCCTCCTCCTCCTGGCAGGGTGACCTGGGGGAGGTAGGGCCACTCATGCCTCAGTTTCCCCCAGTAAAGCAGACCCGCACTGAGCAGGAGGGTGACGGAGAGCTGTCCGTGTGATCTCCACACGCCTGCTCCAGAGACCCCTGCACTGAGGTTTCAGTACTCTGCCCAGTCTACGACGCAGGCCTGAGAAATAAAACTAGAAGACAGAACCAGGAGAGAAAGTGGGGGCCAGGACAGCCAAAGCCAGTGCAGCCAACAAAGGTCCTGGTTAGCCCCAGGCACTTTTTTTTTTCGGTACCAGGGATCAAACTCAGGACCCTGTGCTTGCAAGGCAGGGACGGTGCCGCTGAGCTAAATCCCAGGCCCATAGACACTGACTTTTATGGGCCATCCTTTGGGGTAAAGGCGAGCTATGTGCAGTTTCTATGGAAATTAACGTAAACAAGGCTCATAAAGGACAAGACAAAGCATTCTCAAATTAGGAACAGAATAGACAAAATATATGGTTGTAATTACAACACTGTCCTTCTAGTCTGAAGGTTTAGTGGTGGGAACGTAATTTGGGTGCGAGTTAGCCTGACCTCGGCACATAGGCTTCAGCCAGACTCAATGCTATAAACAACCAGTGGTGGGGCTGACTCTTCACAGCTGCCTTGGGCATAAGCAGTGTTACGGTGCACTGCACACCTGTGTGCCCTGGAGGTTCCCCGTGACTGGCTGGCATGCTGGGCACCTTGTGGTCGGTTCCACCAAAATGCCAGGCCACACCAAGGTGCAGGAAGTGAAGCTGATCTCAGAGCCCTGTGCCATGTGACAGACAAGGACCCCGCCCCGGGCTCTGACAGGAGGAGGGCGTGAGGGCCTGGGCCTTGTCCTCCTAGAGGTCGTCATCTCGGGCCGTGCTGGACGCTGGCTTGCGCCCTGCTCTGTGGCTGTCCACGTGGCCGTATAGCTCTTGCTGCGGTGACAGTGGCCTCCTAACTACGGAGCTGCCGACCCCTCAGCAGGGAGAGGGTGGCACAGAAGGCTGTTTGTGGGCTTCCTCCGTCCCCGCTGACCCCGCCGAGCCCGCAAGGCTGGGGAGCCTGGGGTGTCGCGAGGGCCCTGCACCTCGGCTGGAACACGTGTGTGTCTAACTTAGTAACACACCTGTCGCGGGAGCGAAGGCACTTGTGCTGGGGCTATTTTGGGCGTCTCTTTAGCAAGCTGCTGAGGTTGCCGGCAGCCAGGGAGGACGGACGGCAGTGAGCAGGCCTCAGGGACCGGGGCGCCCAGGGCCAGGCTGGTAAGCGGCCTCGGGAGCGCGTCCTCGGGTGGGGGCCTGGCATGCCCATCTCAGAAGCCACTGGGGCCCAGAGGACTCAGGAAAGGAGCCCACCGAGGTGGTGAGGTCTACCCCCTGGCCTAGCTGGGGGACAGTGGGTGGCTGCCAGTGGCCCTAACCCAGGCGTGTGTGAGTCAGTGGCTACCATCGGGTCAGAGTTCGCCCGTGAGAGGGAAAACCAGCCACGGCGGGGGCTGGAAGCTCACAGGAATTGGGGGGGCCCAGTGCCCTGAGGCCAGAGGGACACTGAGCCCAGCACCCTCACCGGGCCGTTCCTGTGCGTGTGGCACCAGGCCAGAGCTGCTGTCTGTCCTAAGCCTCAGAGGAGCTCACCGAGCCAGAGTGCCAGGCGGGTCCAGCCCGCGTGTGCCCATGGCACTGCCACCCAGCACTATAGCCCGTGCAGGGCAGGTGCAGCACTCAGGTCTTGGCCACAATCATCCTTGTGGTGCCCAGCATGCTGGCCAGTCATGGGGAACCCCAGGGACACCTTCCAGGGGAGGTGAACGGGGGCAGGCTCAAACAGAAGGAACTGTGGAGCACAGGGGGCCTCCCCGGGCTGTGCTCCGGAGTCCCCAGAACCCTGGGTATATTGCAGATGAGGAAACTGAGGCAAGCCCCCATGTCACCCAAGCGGCTGTGCCCCCACCTGCGAGGGCGATGTCTGTCCTCGTTCTCACACATGGGCCGCTTGAGGGTGACCGCCAGACCTGGGACAAGAGAGAGCACACCCACCCTCTCCCCGAGAGCGCCCCCTGGCTGGGGTCCTGCCTGGCTCCTGTGCCCCTGGGCAGTGGGTCAGCATGGGGTGAGGGGCAGCTTGGGGCTGCCCTGCTGGGTTTCTCAGGGCCCAGTGGCCCTGTGTGCCCTGTGGGTTGCGGCAGGTTCTGTGGGATGTGCCAGCCTGGCCTGCCTGTGCTCACCTGCTGGAGCCTCAGTGGTGTCTGAGCGGAGCCAGTCACACGACCACAGGCAGTGGAGGAGCCCAGATGTGGGCAGCAGAGACCCCGGGGCTGGCCTTGTGGGAGCAGGGCGGACGAAGGGTGACCAGACCCAGCAAGCAGTCAGTAGCGCTCACACCCAGACCCAGGTTGTGACAGACGGGGCAGGGGCACCGTGAGGGCCCCAGGCTCCAAGCGCGGCAGGAAAGAGCAGGTGCCCAAGGCCGGCTCTGCAGGACCCAAGCACCTGGCTCCTTGCTCCCTTGGCACTCACAGGCCCCACCAGGCCTCGACACAAGGCAGCAGTGGCCAGGCCTCCAGGAAATGGGCCCTGATTGCTCAGCCCCAACCCCGCACTCCCAGCTTGGGCCTGAGAATGCAGAGGCAAGGTGCCAGGCCAGGACAGCACCTGGGGTGGGAGCAGGCCAGGGTGGAGCAGGAGAGGTGTGCGTGAGCCTTCATGTGCGCGCATTTGTGGTCTGTGGCCCCAGTCTGGCTGCAGGCCCTGGAGCTGGCCAGGCAGGCTCCCCAAGGCCAGCAGAGGGTGTGGGCACAGTGTGGGGCTGCCCACACCCACCACAGCCTCTGCCACATCACCGGGCCGCTGTGAGGACCTGCCTGGGGAGCGTCACCACAACCCAGTGTCCACCAGGGCCCTGGGACTCTGACCTGACAGTGGGGCCAGCCAGCATCTTGTCTCGGTGATGAACAGTGCTGGCCCCGCTGTGTACACATCAGCTGTCCCTGCCTGTTCCCAATGCCCCCCAGCCCAGGGCGGATCACATGCCTCTGCATGTCCAGTAGCCCCAGGCAGGACCCAGCCTGCAGGCAATGGCACTGCTCAGGGGCAGCGGCATGGCTTGGGTGGGGAGGCGTCCGTGCAGAGGGACGTGGCCCGGCTGCCACACAGACAGGGCTGCTGGCTCCTGGGCGGTGGTGAGTGGCTCCTCGTCTCCGCCCCAGGAAGAGGTGACAGGAAGCCAGTGATGGGCGTGGGCCCTGACCAGATGTCACGCCAGCTGCCCGGCCATGGCCTCCCTTAGCCTCCCTCCCTGGACCCTGGGCACAGGCTGCATCCCCGGTGCAGTTTCTGCATGATGAAGGCACCACTTGGCCCCTGCATGGCTGCAAGGACCTCACAGTGATGAGCACGGCGCACCAGGCACAGCCTGGGACCCGCTGTCATTCAGTCGCTGTCATCCGTCTGCTGCCTGCTGGGCGCGGCCTCCCGGTCACCACCATGCTGCTCCCTCCCTCCCCCACAGTGATGAACGGCGGCAGCCACTCGCCAACAGCCGTGCATGGTGCCCCGTCCACACCCAACGGCTTCAGCAACGGCCCGGCCACGTCGTGCTCAGCTGCGCTGTCCACGCAGCACCTGCCCCCGGCCTGTGGGGCCCGGCAGCTCAGCAAGCTGAAGCGCTTCCTCAGCACCCTGCAGCAGTTCGGCAGCGACATCTCGCCCGAGATCGGGGAGCGCGTGCGCATGCTGGTGCTGGGGCTGGTGGTGAGTAGGCTGCCCACAACGTGAGCGTGTGCATACGCACACACACGGGCCCCCTCACCCTGGCTGGGGCGTGGTGATGCCACCTGGCGCCCACCTGGGCCCCCTCGTCAGCGGCAGCTGCTAATAGTCGCTTCCTCCTCAGAACTCGACACTGACGATCGAAGAGTTCCACGCCAAGCTGCAGGAGGCCACCAATTTCCCTCTGCGGCCATTCGTCATCCCCTTCCTGAAGGTAGGGTGAGCCCCGAGCCCAACCCCATCCTCTCCAGCATCTGATCGGGTGCTGGACCTGGGAGGAACAGGGCCGACCAGTCAGGGCCGATTCCTACTAGTTAAGGCTGCAAACTAGTCAGGGCTGAATATTCAGCATCGAACCAGAGTTCTAGGTTCAGCGCTGTGCCCTCGATGGCCATGGGTGCCCGTCCACACAGCTGCACCCCAAGCACCACTGGGTGCCAGGAGCTGAGGCTCAGGAGCATGGCTGCAAGAGGAGACAGCATCCTGACCAGAGCGCGGTCATCGCTGTGGAAACTGGAACCATGGGCAGGGGAGAAATGTTGCAGAAGCCCTCAGAGGAGGGGACGCTGCATGGGGCTGAGGTCCGGGGGCATAGCTGGGGACAGAGCCCTCCGGGGAGCAGGAGCAGCACATGCCCAGGGCCTGGAGCAGGAGGAGCAGCAGGGCCAGCGTGGCGGGAGCAGAGTGAGAGAGGCAGTGGGCAGTGGACAGGCAGGCGGGCACATGGCTGGGCTGAGGGATGGGTGAAGAGTTGTCTGAAGAAGACTCAGGCCGGGGATGTAGCTCAGCAGCACAGCGCCTGCCTGGCAAACACGAGGTCCTGAGTTCGATCCTCGGTACCAGAAAAAACGACTGCCTGGCTCAGGGCTCCTTCCAGGGGTCCCCAGGTCAGGCTATGGCTCTGTGCTCCGCCTCTCTGCTGTAAAATAGACCGCCTGGACTCTGTCCGATCCTGTGTTGGTGGCAGGTCCCCAGTGGTGGCTGTGACCCAGTGAGGCAGGACCCCCGGCATCCCCCACACCCAGCTAGCACCAGGGCTGATCCATCCTCCCTACAGCAGGCCTGGCACTGCCTGACCTCCTGGCCTCAGTTTCTCTCTGCTCACCGAGGCTCTTGCAGGTCGGGAGGCTGCCCTCGCACCACCAGCCTGCAGAGTTCATCCTCCTGTCCCCCGGAGAGGCGCCCACCTTGTCCCCAGGGCCTCAGACCGGGACACCACAGACTGCACATGAGGTGGAGTCAGAACATGAACAGCCCAGGGACACACCCCTCGGTGCCCTCAGCCAGGCGCTCAACAGAGCCGAGATGTTGTGGATGTTGAAGCTCTGGTCCTCGTGGCTGTTCTGCAAATGCCCATGTCCCCGGGCTAAGCGCCCATGGGAGGGTCTGGAGGTTCCTGAGCATCGGAGCCTCCACCAGAGGTGGAGTCAGGGCCCAGGTGTCCCATGACCAGTGCCTGGTGCTCCCGGGGACAGAACGGGGACACAGACCCCTGTTCTGGGCTGGGAGGGGCAGTCCCTCGACAAGGCTGTTGCGTCTCTGGACCATGCGGCGGGTTCCACCTGCCCCTGGTCCCCCCCACCCTGTCCCAGCCACCTTGCTGTCCAGACTCCGGCTTTCCAGAAGCTGGGACGAGCCCACCTGCTGCAGCCCCGGCTCCCAGTTGGCCCAGTGGCCGGGAACCCAGATGTTTCCACCCTACACACGCAGCGGCCAGCCGGCACCGGGGCCTGTGCCTCCTTGCCGTGCTGGCCAGGGAGGGGATGCCAGGCTCCTGGGACCTCCTGGGACCCCGTTCCCAGCTCTTGCTCCTGCTGCATTGGGCAGATGGCAGCTGGCCCTCGTTCAGCTATGCAGATAGGAAAACAGGCCTGGCAGCAGCACTGCCTGATGGGAACATCTCAGGCTGGCTGGACACACCGTGGGGGCTGGGAGGCAGAGGCGGGAAGCTGCCAGCAGCTTTGAAGTGCATGAGAAAGAAGGGAACCGCGTTTATTTACAAATACTTGGAACTGTTGGGTGTCCCAAGTGGCCTCTGCTGGGCTCTGGTCCAGCAGTTTGGGCCCAACACCCCCCATCCCGGTGACCCTGGGAAGCCCATGCACAGGGAGGCCAAGCTGGAGGTGGTGGCCAGGGATGCAGCCTGTAAGACCCCAGTGCCCTTACCCGAAAACCCCAGGCCAAGTCTGTGTCGGGCCTGGTGGCCCACAGAGCCTAGGCGTCCTAGCTCCGGGCTGCCCTGGGGGTGGAGCTGGACAGCAGGACATCAGCAAGAAGCCAGGACCTGGCGCCCCCCAGCGGACAGAGCAGAGTCTGCAAGTCTCTCTCCTGCTGCTCCCGGCACCTGTTTCTGTTCACGCGTGTGCATGGGGCTGGTTGCTTCCCCTCTCTGAGCCCTGAGCTCTCCTCCATTCCAAGGACTGTATGGTCCCTGCTGAGGGAGAGCGTGGTGACAGAGTCCAGGCTCTGGTCCCAGGACCCCACATCGCTGTCCCATTGGCTTCCCCAGCACTGCAAGGACACAGCAAGTTTTCTGGGGAGGCAGGCTGGGGGCCAGGGCCCAGAGCGGAGTGGTCACTGGCCCAGGCTCCGCATGCTCGGGCTCAGCTGTGCGTGCCCCCCTCCTAGGCCAACTTGCCCTTGCTGCAGCGCGAGCTGCTGCACTGCGCCCGCCTGGCCAAGCAGACACCCGCCCAGTACCTGGCCCAGCATGAGCAGACACTGCTGGATGCCAGCACCACCTCCCCCGGCGACTCCTCCGAGCTCCTGTTAGAGGTGAACGAGAATGGCAAGAGGCGGACGCCTGACAGGTACTGCCCCGTGCTGCCCCGTGGTGGGGCTGAGTGGCCACAGTGGACACTCTGCGTCTTATGGCACCATGCTTGCCTGGCTGATGGCCAGGCATGGCCCAGGCTGACAGGCTGAGGACCCCGATGCCCCGGGAGCCCCTGGGTGAGTCCACGGAGGCCGGGCCGCCCGGTGCCTGGACTGGGCCCTCACTGCCCATGCTGCCACGGAGTGGCAGCTGCTCCAAGGCCCTGGGTGTCTCCTCTCCCCAGCCCCCAGCAGGGTGCCCACGGGGAGCGGAGGAGACAGTGCCCTTGCCTGGCTGGAGGTCCACCCCTCCGCCCCATTCCAGCTGGTGGCCGTGACCACTGTCCCACCTGATCTCTGGGCCAGGACCAAAGAGAATGGGTCAGACGGTGACCCGCCGCACCTGGACCACCTCAGCAAACGGCCGTGCACCCTGAGCCCCGCCCAGCGCTGCAGCCCCAGCAACGGGCTGCCACACCCCATGCCGCCACCACACTACCGCCTGGAGGACATGGCCATGGCCCACCACTTCCGCGACCCCTACCGACCCCCCGAGCCCCGGGAGCTGCGGGAGCGCCATCGGCAGCTGGGTGAGCAGTGCGTGGGACGGCGCCTGCATGTCCCCTGGCCCCTGTTCAGGTCACATGGCCTCGGTCATGTGAGGAGCCAGGGGTGTGACTGTGGAGCTGTCCCTGTCACAGTGAGAGCCTCTGGTGTGGATCCCAGGGCGACAGGCTGGGTCCTCCACCCACACCTCTGCAGAAGGAGCTGCCCGGCCTGCTGCCCCCTCTCCCGGGCTCCAGGACATGGTCAGCCCTGCCCACCCCAGGAGGCCCCATGGAGGGGAGCCTGGAAACTGCTGACCCTCGGTCGCCCAGGGCACCCCGGGGTCCAGGGCAGCTCAGCGGCCGCCCCCACTCTGCAGGAACGTCAGGCCGGGGCCCAGGCAGCAGGTGACAGTGGCTGCTGGCTGCAGCCGGGTCAGGCAGGTGCTAATTCCCACCCGATTCTGCTAACACAAAAATAAACACCAGCTGTCGGGAGATCTCACCCACTATTTCAGTTGGGCAGTCGGCCTGGACCCAGCTCAGCAAGAGACCGGGAAGGCAGTGACAGGGACTGTGGCCCTGTGCATTTTGGGTTTGGGGCCTGGGGACCTTCAGGACGGCAGGCGGCCCAGAGAGACTTGGGCTCCGCTAAGTCGGCTCCCCCAGGGCAGGACACCCAGGGAGGGCTTCGCACGTGTGGCATTCGGGGCAGCCTTCGGGGACACTGCCAACATTTCTGTCCCCAGGCCTCCCCTGCCAGGCCACACCCTGCTGCCGCTCCAGGCAGATGTGGCCCAGCAGCCCGTCCTGGTCTGTGAGATGAGGCCAGACAGGTGCCCTGGCAGGAGCGGGGTGAAGCCAGACTCTGAGCCCTCAGGCCTCTCCCCAGCATGCTTCCCTGTGTGTGCCTGAGAGTTGGTCTGCACCGGGAGCCAGGCAGGGAAGGGAAACTGAGGCACAGTGCCAGATGCAGTCCCCACAGGGAGTAAGGACCTTCACTCTGGCCCTGACCCATGCCTGCCCTCGGAGGCACCTAGGCACCGCCAGCAGGCAGACACCCAGGCAGAGCTCAGGAGGGACAGGTGAGCAGGTTCCGCCTGCCTGGGAGCCGGCACAGCCTGGCGGGAGGAGCCAGAGCAGGATCGGGGCACCTGTGTGCGGGCCGGGAACTCAGGGTTCCACTGCTGTGAAGGGAGCTGTGACATGGGCTTTGAGGCATGCATAAGAGTACAGGTGGTTGAGGGGAGGTTCTAAGAGAGGAACCAGGCAGCCCACGAGGCCCTGAGGCTGCTGAGGTTGCTGAGACCCTCAAGGTGAGGTCTGGGCACGGAGAGAGAGGCAGGGCTTGGTGGTGAGGAGGCAGGGCAGGGGGGGCCAGGGCTGGAACCAGGGAGGGAATGTTTGTCTCTTCCTTCCCAGTGTTGAGCGGGGTGCAGAGGCCCAGGGCCCAGGATCCCCTGCACCCCGACTCCCGAGGTGGGCACAGCCCCGGATGGGGCTCTGGGAGGCAGGCGTGGGGGAGGGGACCTGCAGCAGGGAGGCTTCTGGGCAGGGCCTAAGCCTGCACCACCCCTTGCAGCAGTGCCTGGGGCCCGGCAGGAAGAAGTGATTGACCACAGGCTCACAGAGCGAGAGTGGGCGGAAGAGTGGAAACACCTCAACAGTGTGAGTGTCTGCCCGGGACGCGGGCGGCGCCTGCCAGGTCTGCCTCCCGTGGGCACCCACGCGGGCTCCTCCAGCTCAGCACCCCGTCTGCCCCGCCCGGGTCCCCATGCACGAGCCCTCGCTCCGTCCCCAGGCCTGTCCAGGCATCATGGGGGACGGGAAGGGCTGGGGCCATCGGGCAGGCAGCTGCCCTCCCCACTATGTGCTCGGTGGCTCATCTGTAACAGAGACTCTCGGAAGCATTTCTGGAGTTCTGTGTGGCCCCGGGTTTAGGCGGGGTAGGCAGCCATGTGCCTCAGGCCCACCCATCCCCCCATCATAGGGCCACTGACGTCACTTGCCGGCCGCCTTCCTGGGGAGGAGGGGCTGTCCCTGCACCCTGGTCTGCCTGAGCTTCCTGCCAGCCAGAGCCTGGCACCTCTAGGGCTGGTGGAGACCCCGAGCCTGGGCTCCCCACTCTGGCCCAGCCTGGCCCCTCATGCAGGACGTGAGGCGCCTGCTGTGCCCAAGCTCCCCATGCTGATGGCCATGATCACCTGCAGCTCCTGAACTGCATTATGGACATGGTGGAGAAGACTCGGCGCTCACTCACGGTGCTGCGCCGATGCCAGGAGACAGACCGCGAGGAGCTCAACCACTGGATCCGGCGCTACAGCGACGCCGAGGACCTGAAGAAGGGCCCTGGTCCCACCCGGCCCCTCAGCAGCTCTGCTGGCCTCGAGAGCTCTCAGCTTGGTGTGCGCTGGGGAGGGCGAGGGACAGGTGGGGCCATGAAGGGGCTGTGGGAGGTGACCACAGTAGCTGAGGAGCTGGGAGGGCCTGATTCCCACAGAGCACTGTCACGCAGGAGTGCAGCAGAACTCAAACCAAAAGAAAACTCTTCCCCTTCCACGAGACACCACCTTACCGGCCGGGAACCCGGGCCCCAGGTCTGTGGTCGTCCACCTTGAGGTGAATGTGGAATCCAGGGGGCCAGGAGGCACCACCTCCCAGCTGCACTTGGGTCCTGGGCTCCAGAGCCGCCCCTTCCTGCTCTGGCTGGGTGCAGGTCTCCACCCATGGCCCCTGGAGACCCCGGTGGGAAACTGAGGGCCCTACAGTCTCCCCAACCTGGGAAGCCCTGAGGCGAGCAGACGCCCTAACCCTAGGCCTCCCCTTTCAGACTTGCACCGTGAGCTCACACCCAGGGCGCTGTCCGGCTACATGCCTGAGGAGATCTGGAGGAAGGCCGGTGAGTGGCCAGATGGACCCTGAAGCCGACGGGCCTGGGCGGCTCCCACAGGAAGGGGAGCATGCCGTCCACCTGAGCCTGGGCTCGGCCGCATCTGCACACGGTGGAGCTTGTGCTGCAGGGCGCACGGTCACACAGACTTGAAGGGGAGCAGGGAGAGCTGTGACCGTTTGCTGTAGCAGTGGGGGGCACAGAGGGGACCTGAACATCACGGGCGGACGAGGTACCTGCCTGAGGCAGTGGTAGGGACAGGTGGGACCAGGTGTGTTTCTACTTCGGTGACTTCGTTGGGAAGTGTGAGGGACAGGGGAGTCCCAGTCACATGACAGTGGAGGAAGGCCGTCCCAGCCTGAGGTGGAGGCAGGGGACAGTGAGCCGGGGCAGCCGTCCTCACACAGTGGTCCGGTCCCTGTCACCTAACCTCCTGAGGCCTCTGCTGCTGTCCATGTGGAGCCTCACTTGGTAGGGGCTCTGGGCCCTGCTAGAGGCTCAGCACTCCCAGGATACAGATGGTGAGAGGGGAGACCCACGAGTGTCTCAGCACCCTACATGGGAGTCCCACTGCCTCACGGGGGCCCAGTTCTGAAGGCCAGTGCTGCCAGGTAAACTGAGGCAGGCCTCAGCAACCTTGGCTGTAGTTGAGAAAGACTTCATGGAGGGCTGGAGTGGATCAGCATGGATACTGGCAGGGCCCTGGGCCACGGCCCAACCCTGCTGCTCCCAGCAGATCTGGGCGGTGGGTGTGGGGGTCCTCAAGAGGCCTCAGAGTCCCTGCTGGGCCAGTGGAGATAGACCCTGGCCTCTCTGCCCGCCAGGAACAGCACAGGTGGCAGCACAAGCTCCAGGGAGGCATGCAGAGCAGGGCAAGGCTGGTTCCACTGGGCCACAGGGAAGACAGAGCAGGGCCCTGCTGGGGCAGCCTCCAGCCATTCAGAGCTCCACTCCCTGGGCACTCAAACTGCTGGCCAAACCTCCAGGAAACCAGGCACACAAGGGCGGGAGGGTGGGCTGGCTTCTGAAGGCCCCATGCACACACTGGCTCACACTTGCTCACACGTGCTCAGGATGCACTCACCTGCACCCCAGGTCCGCACAGGCTGAGGTCAAGAGTGTGCCCAAGTGTGCACACACGTGGAGAGGGCCCGGCGAGTGTGCTGTAGCTGCAGGCCCTGCCCAGTCACGGGAGGCCAGGGAGCTTGAGGCTCGGCCTTGTGAACACGGCCCCGGTGTGCTTTGCAGAGGAGGCCGTGAACGAGGTGAAGCGTCAGGCGATGTCGGAGCTGCAGAAAGCCGTGTCAGACGCAGAGCGCAAAGCCCATGAGCTCATCACCACAGAGCGTGCCAAGATGGAGCGGGCCCTGGCCGAGGCCAAGCGCCAGGCCTCTGAGGACGCCCTGACTGTCGTAAACCAGCAGGAGGACTCCAGCGAGGTACGGTGCCAGCCATGCCTACACCCCACTCTGCTCCTGGCACCGCCAGCAGCCACAGGAGCTGGTTCGAGGGGGGCCCAGGGAACCCGGGCATGGGATACTGGTGCAGGGCCACAGCCCCTTCCCTCCTTGTCTGGGAGAAGTGAGGGTCAGAGACGTCAGGGAGGAGCCACGCTCAGGCAAGGGGGTGCCTGTTGGGGACCTGGGCGGGCTCCCCGGGGCAGAGTGGGACCATCAGCTCCCACTCCTCCACACAGCTCTGCCAGCCACAGGCAGCTGTGGAGGAGCAGGCTGGACAGGGAACAAATCTGGGTGGGCAGAGAAGGGACTGACACAGCTAGGCCTGGTGACACACACCTGTCATCCCAGCTACTTGGAGGCAGAGGCAGAAGGATCTAAAGTTCAAGGCCATCCCTTGAAAGTTAGCAAGACCCTGTCTCAAAACAAAAAATAAAAACAGGGCTGAGGATGCAGCTGAAGGGTAGCAGCAGGTTCAAAGCCTTGGGACCAATCTCCAATACAGAAAAAGAGAAAAGCCTGACAAAGGAGTGGCACTGAGCATTTCAGGTGGTGCAAATGGGGGTCGAGGAGCCCCTCTGTACACAGTGACAGTCAAGACACCCTGGGCGTGGGGAGCAGCAAAGGCGAGGAGCTGAGCAGCATGGGGGAATGTGAGGCTGTGGGCCCAGGCTCCGGAGACCAGGTTGCCACAAGGGCGGTGACCCCTTGGGCAAGGCCCGGCTCTGTCCACACTTGGTGCCCCCGAGGAGCAGGCCTTCAGGAACAGCTGTCCTGGCTGCCCAGGGCCACTCCCCAGGCACCAACCCACAATGGGCAGTGTCTGCCAGGAGCCGTGCCAAGGCCGTGCTGGGGGCTGGGGTGCCGTGCAGAGCAGAGCCCCTCCTCGAAGAGCCTAACCACCCCTGACCCCCACAGAGCTGCTGGAACTGCGGGCGCAAGGCCAGCGAGACGTGCAGTGGCTGCAATGCTGCACGCTACTGCGGCTCCTTCTGCCAGCACAAGGACTGGGAGAAGCACCACCATGTGTGCGGCCAGAGCCTGCAGGGCCCTGCTGCTGCAGTGCCCGACACGCTGCCTGGGCAGCCTGATGCCACTGCCAGCCCCAGCGAGGCCAGCTCTGCCGGGCCCTCCCGCCCGGGCTCCCCTGGCCCACCCGGCCCGCTGGATGCTGCCGTGCCCCGCTGACCCCTCCAGACCCCAACACCTGGCCCATGGGTGCCACGCCCCACTGAGCCCCGGCCCGGCCTGGCCACTGGATGCTGTGCCCACCTGGCCGGCCGGCAGGAACCACTGCTGCTACTACTTCTGTCCAAAAGCAACATAGAACCAACCGGAGCTGTGCTGCAGCCTCCTCAACTACCTGACCCGAGCATCCACCACGACCTGACAACCTCCTCCGGGCACCCTCCCCAGCCAGGGATCCAGCACAGCGGCGCTGGCGGAGCGTGCCTGGCTCGCCCACTGTCTGTCCCGTCTTGTCTGTCTGTCTGTGTCTGTCTCCACTGTCTCTTGTCTTTGTTCTGTCTTTATGACTTCCACACACTTTCCCTATTGTGAAGAGCCCCTAACTGGTAGCTTGTATTTTCAGTGAAGAATTGGGGGGGGGGGGTTCATTTTGTTGGCAAAAGAGCTACTCAGAAATGGACAAAGATGACCGTGGAGTTCTCCCCCTTCCTTATTAAAAGGGGGGGAAACTGATTTTCTATCCGGAAACCTGAGCTCACTGTGTCACCCAGGCTACCTGGCAGATGCAGCTGACACAGTGAGGAGGATTTCAGTGTCCGGCTCAAGCATTTTTGGATTCAGGTTATTGTGGTGTTTTGTTTTTTGTTTTTTTTTAATGTCAAACTCTTTGGCTTTAAGTAAAAATCCAAAAAGGTTTTTTTAAAAAGCAAAGGAAGCATACCTGTAAACTACCTTGCTAGCTAGCCAGCCAAGGATACCGGACACACCTCTGCTCCAAAGGAAACCCAAAAAGCAAACACGAGAAATCAAAATCCAAAATGCTCTTCCACTGCCAAAGTATTCCTTTCACTGTTTCAGCCCAGCCTGGGTTCGTCTGAATGCTGGTCTTTTTGTTTTGGTTTTGATTTTCCGGGGTGTTGGGATTCTGGGGTTCGGGTTGGGCCCAGTCAGAAGCGACCCCGAGTTTCCTCTGCAGCTCTGCAGCCTCCCAGGGCAGACAGGAGCGGCAAGGCCCCTGCGCCCACGGTCAGCGCACATCTCCTGCGTTCAGGGAGACGCGGTCTGCCCTCATGCCCCGTGGCTGTCCGTACTTCATTTCTCCATTCGTGAAGAAAAAAGTGCTGAAGTGTTCTCCCCAGAGAGCACAACTCCAGAACAAAACTGACAATCTTTTGGGTTGATTCCTGGCTGTTTTCAAAGCACGAGCAGATGGCGGCGACTGCTCCTGGAACCCTGCCCTCCGTTCTCTACCTCTCGGCTCCCACCGGTCACCACGCAGGCCCCAGGCCTGCTTTCTTCACACTTTGCAGAAAAAGGCGCACACACGAAAGCAGCCACTCTCCCTCCCCCTGAAGACTCATGCTCAGCTGTATATAGCCCCACATCCACCGTCAGTCCACCCAGCTGTTCACCCCTGGGGGCAGGACGCTCCCCACCAGCTCTCCCGCCTCCCACGCCATGTGACACCCTCAGCAACTCGAGGAGAGGGAGATCCGGCACCAAGGACTGAGCAGACCCACTCCCCATGCACGGCGGAGGCACGAAAGACTCGAGTGCAGTAGGGCTTGCGGCCCTGTGCAAGAGGCTCGTGCACGCCAATGTGAATGTACATAGTCTGCAGAGGTCCAAATAACGGTGTTCACGGGGGTGGTAAGAGATGTTTGCCAAATAAAGAGAGGGGAAACCACAGACGTATGTAAAATGCAGGAAGGAGGTTTCTGGCGAAATGTGCAGTTGTTCCCCAGCAAGGGGGCGGCTCCGCGGGGGATGCTTCTCACAGTTGCAGAATTCATTCTTCGAGTTAAAGAAAGGACCTGCCAGATGCCAACAGCCCTGGGACAGAGCACCCTGTCCTCAAGGTCAGGAGAGCTCTTGTCCTCCAGGAGGTCCCCAAGGCCACAGCCCCCGAGCTGGCAGGGCTCTGCTCCCGGGGGTTCAGGAAGTGACGGCCACATGGGGTTTGGCTGCCAGTCACACATGGAAGCCCGTTCTGGTTTTCTCCATGTGCCCGTGGGGGAAAGCTGTCCCCCAGGTACCTTGTTTGGTCCCTGCTGCCTTGCTGCTCCCAGCCCCCCAGGCCCTAACTACCTGCAGCTAGCAAAGGGTCCTGAATGCCTGGAGTCGGGGGCACTGTGTTTGTACAGAGAAACCCGTGGGCCCTAGGGTTGTGCACCCCGGCGAGGCTGTGCTGCGAGCAGTGGTCCTTGGAGATGCCTGGCCTGGGTGCTGCTGGGCCTTGGGCTGGGGGTGCTCACTCCTGGGTGGGCCCCGGTCTGTGGTTTTCAAGGAAACACCTCTGTCCCTCCCCTCACTGTGTTCCTCTTTGGGGACTGGCAGGCCTCCCAGAGACTGCAGGACAGGCTACCTGGCCATGCCAGTCCCCACCCCAAGACTCAGGGAATGGGAGACCTGAGAGCCCAGCAGGGAGGAGGATCAGGAGGAAGGCTGCAGTGGGGAAACTGAGGCCAGAGGAGCAGGAGGGTGTCCTGGCATGTGTGGTGTGGAGGAGCTCTGGGCAGTGTCAGCTGCCACCTGTTGACAGAAGGCACTGTCCCCGTGTGACAGAGCTGCCACTGCTGTGGGTTCTGCCCTCAAGTTCTGTCCACCCAGAGACCTCGCAGCAGAGCCAAGCCGGAGCCCTGGCTGTGGCCGGTTGTCACGGAGACTGCGTTTCTGTGCTAGGAGTGTCCCTTGCTGCTTGCTGTGGTTTCACCTTGCCCTGAGCCCTGAGCTACAACAGGACAGGACAGGGACAGACACAGGGCCAACCCTCACTCCATGTGCATCCCAGCTCTTCCATTCCTCCTGCCCTCCCCCCGCTGGACCCAGGACCTGACAAGTGTCTCACAGGCCGTGCCCAGGCCATCCTCTGACCAGGACAGAGGCAGAGACCTGCAGCTCCAGTCCACACTGGCCACAGGTGCTGGGCGGGACAGGTGGATCTCGGCTTCCCGGAAAGCCCAGCAGAAGTGACTGAGCAGGCACATGCAGACCCCCGAGAGGGCCAGCGCTGGATGGGGATGGACAGGAGAGCTGGGGGGGGCTCAGCTCATGGACATGGTGCCTGGGTCAGGACAGCCCCCAAAGGTCTCGTTTGCCAGTTTTCCCAGATAGCTCCTCCAGCTGGCACCAAAGTCCATCTCCGGCATCTATCCGTCCATCTCCCTGCCCACCCCTCAGCACAGCTAATTATCAGCTGCGTCGTCAAGTCACCCTGTCCACCCACCCACCAACCCACTTGCCTGTGCCCCGTCCTCCTGTACACCGTGCATGTGTCACTCTGTCCTCCAGCCTCCCACAGCTATCCTCACTCCCTCCTCCCCGTCCAGCTCATCCACTGCAGCCAGTGACCCCAGTATACCAAGTTCACCAGGTCCTCCCATGGCCTCAAGTGCACTGCCTGGGGCCAACCAGGCTGTGCTTAGGGAACCTGCCTGCAAGGTAGCACCCACCGCCCAAGTCCGCTGCAGACACCTCAGGGACAGATGAGAGTCTGCTGGGGCCGGGGCTGGGGCCAGGATGGGGGTGGGGCAGCCTGCAAGCTGCTCAGGGGCTCCCCACAGTGGCAGAGTGTGCACCCTCCCTGCCTCCTGCCCTGGAGGGTGGCACCTGGGGGAGGGTCCCAAGAGAGACCTCCAGGAGGTCCTGGCGCTGTGGAATGGCTCCCCTGACGCCAGGGGTGACCCCATCTGCCCCGCTGCAGTCCCTGGTGGTGATCACACCCCCAGCCAGCTGTAGCCTCCCCTGCCTCCTGCCCACCCCACAGGCCCCCACCGAGCCATGACATGAGCTGGGGGAGGCCCCAGAGTTGTGATCATGGTGGCACACTGACGCCCACTGGACTCGAGACCACCTGCTCCCTCAACCTCAACCTCACAGATGAGGCCTGGGGCAGCTGTGCAGTGAAGATCCGAGCCCTTCCCAGAGTTCCATGAGACCCCATCTCGCTTGCTGTGCTTCCTTTGCCACCAGCCAGCCGGACCCCAGGCTCCCAGGCCACCAGAAGGCATCAGTGCCCCAAGCCACAGCAGGCTGGGGATGGAGCCACGGTCCACGACCTCCTGTCTGCTTTTGCTCCCCCCGAGGACTTGGGCCGGGAGGGGGCAGTTTTTTGTGAGGAGCCACACCTGCTGTCCTCTCCCCATCCTTTGCGGCCAGGCTGCCCCAGCTGTGTAGTAAGGGGCCTGTACCTCCAAGGCCCTTCCCCTCCCGGACTCTGCTTTGCTCCTTCCCAAGCGCTGCAGGCGAAGGATGCAGGGCCTCCCCTCAGGCAGACGGGGGTGGACAGGGTGCTGGGCAGCACAGGGAGGAGGCGGGGGACATGGGATGACCATGGTGAGCAGACTGTCCAGTGGGTGAGCCTCTGAAGGCCGTGGTCCCAGGAGGCCTAGATAATCTGAGGCCCCAGAGGTGATCTGATGGTTTCCAGGGCCTGACCCCTCCCCAAGAAGACCACCGCTGGGGATGTGTCCACAAAGTGTCCCATCTGAAGGGCACACGACAGGAAGGCCACTGCATACCCACGCTGTGGCATCCTCTGACCTGGCTGGAGGCAGTGGTCCCGGGGCCTGGAGGACACGATTCTCCCCTGCAGGCCCTGAGCTCCCAGGATGATGAAGGGCAGGAACGTCCAGCTGGGACACAGTGGTGGTGCCCAGCCTCCTGCCAGGAGCAAGGGTCTGGCTGCAGTGGAGCCTCAGACCGGGCCGGGCAACCTGCCTTATCCTCCACCCTTGCCCCGCCTGCCTCACCCCAGGTAGGAACCCAGGCCAATGAGGGCTGGTCCCTGGGTGCTGGAGACAGGGAGCCTCCTGCATCCTGGCCCGGAGGCCGCCCTCGGTGTGGGGTTCAATGGAGTTAGGCCTGGGGCGTGGGAGGCCACAACCTGCTTGCAGACAGGCCCTCCAATGGGTGAGGCAGGAAAGAGAGTGCAGAGCCCCGGGCAGCCCTCCAGGGAGCAGGCGGCGTGGGGCAGGCGGCTTCCCCTAGCCCTAGGCCTCAGCAGAGCAAAGGATCAGTTTAGCAGCGGGGCTCCACCTGAGATGTGCCCGCTGCGGGGGTGCGGGGGTCCATGGAAACCCAAGCGCCAGAGGCTGCTGCCTCCCACGAGCAGGACCTGGCCTGACCAGCCGGGCCCTGGCCTCCCCAACCTGCGCAAGCCCCATTGCTAACTGGGGCCTCCTGGGGGCGCAGTTGCTGAGTCAGAGGAGGTGGGCAGAGACCCTGGGTGCCCACAGCAGCTGGCCTTTCCGAGGGCTCGCACCCTCCCCGCCCAGGGGAAGGAAGTGTGGGCGGGCCGCACCCAGCTGGAAGCCCTTGGTGCTGCATTGGGAGCAGCTGCCCCTGGCATGCGTACAGCTTAAAACTCGGCCTGGGCAGGTGCGCGCAGGTAAGCAGTGGTGGAAGTGAGCAGCAGCTCTTGCTGCCCAGCCGCCCATGTGGCCCTTCCAGAGCTGCACACTCTTCCCGCCCCCCACCGAGGCCTGGCTCCAGACGGTCTCCTCGGACCCTGAAGCCCAGGGCTGGGGGGCCTGGGCCAGGTCAGAGAAGACCCCTCTGGAGCCAGGAAGTGGGGGTGGAAGGGAGGCTGAGGAAGAGGAGGATGGAGACGCAGGCTTCCCACTGTCCCTGCTGGAGTCCGACAGCCTGGCCAATGGCCCTGAACCTGACCAGGTAGCAGCCAGGTGGCGGCAAGCAGGGACCTGGGCATAGGCCGGGACAAAGGGACAGGCAGCTGGCTGGAGAGGAGAGAGAGGGCGACCAGAGGAGCCCTGGCGAGGTCACAGGGGCTTCTCCGCCGGCCTGGGCACTGCTGGGAGAAAGGGCTCGTCTCTCAGGGTCCGTGGCCCCCGGCAGGGCTGTCCCCTTCCTGCCCTTGCCCTGGCAGGTCCTGCAGGATGTCCCCAGGCTCACCCTGCCATGCTGGCAGGGGCTGGAGGCCATCAAACTGAAGCTGTGGACCATGGAGCAGGCCCAGGGGGCGCCGGAGCCACCCAGCAAACAGGAACTGGCCACGGAGGAAGAGGGCGCCAGGGCCAGGCAACTGCTGAGCCCTGAGACTGTGGGTAGGAACCGAGGGGCCCTGGTGCCCCAAGCCCGTCTGAGGACACACCCCGAGGCTCTGAGCCTGCCCCAATCCGGTGGGCTGCAGGTGGCCTCCCCATGAGGCTCACTAGGGAGCAGGGGGTGTTGTCATGGGTTGGCCCGCAGTGCCTCCCCGAGAGCCCAGGTGACAGGCACCCACCAGGTGTCTGTGGCCCTCTCCCTGCAGGTGGCCCCTTCCCTGTGGCCCCCCGGGAGACGGTGGAGGCCGACCACAGATCCATCTACGTGGGCAATGTGAGTGGTAGGAGGGCACACCAGCAGCCCTGTCCATGGCTGGGGCCACCCTCCTGGGGGCAGAGTCGGAGGAAGGGACGTCCAGGGGTCCAGGCCAGCTGGAGGGGTGGTTGGGTTTGGGGCTACTGGGCTGGCCCCCAGGGAACCACGGCCTGTTGTCAGATGTCCTCTAGTGACAGTCACTGTACAGACCACGCACACCTCGAGCAAGCCAAAGGCTCTAAGGTGGGGGCTGCACAGAAAGTGCACAAACTCGGGCTGCCCGTCACCCAGCCCTCGGGCGGGGGACAGTCCGAGTGCTACTGCACCGGGTCCTGGGCTCCTTCGCCTCTCTGTGCGGAGAACACAGGGGCCGTACCTGGGCAGGTGGACTATGGCGGCACGGCCGAGGAGCTGCAGGCCCACTTCCACCCCTGTGGGGAGGTGCACCGCGTCACCATCCTGTGCGACAAGTTCTCCGGCCATCCCAAGGGGTCAGTGCAGGGCTGTGGCGGGTGCAGGCAGTGAAGACTCACCCTTGCCCTGACCCTTGCGCCCCCCCCCCCAGCTATGCCTACGTGGAGTTCACCACCCAGCTCTCGGCCCAGGCTGCGGTAGAGCTGGATGAGAGCATCTTCCGGGGCCGGGTCATCAAGGTGCGTGTCCCTGGGGGTGCTCTCCCCTCTGAGCCAACCCCCAGGGGGCGCTGGTGGTGCCCAGACTGCCCTCGACCAAGGTGGCACACAGGTGGGGCTCTGAGAGGGGCCGGCTGCAAATGGAGAGGTCTGGGCCTCATGCCTTTGCTTCCAGGTGCTCCCCAAGAGGACCAACTTTCCAGGGATCAGCTCCACGGACCGCGGGGGCCTTCAGGGGACCAGGGTGGTGGCAGCCCCGTGCAGCAGCCTCCAGGGCAGGCCCCGGTTCCGACCACGTGGGCAGGGCAGGTAGGAGGGCTCAGAGCTCGAGCCTGACCCTGGTGGGCTCTGCTTGTCACCCTATGGGGAGCCCCAAGATAGCCTGGAGCTGCAGAAAGATGCCCCAAGGGTGCTGAGCTGCTGGGCTGCCATCCACCTGCCTCTCTGCCTCTTGCAGGGGACGCGGAAGATTCTCCATGTGGTTCTCACCATACTGAGGGGACGCCTGACTGTGTGGGGTCGACACTGGGCCGGGAGTCAGCAGCTGTGTCCCCGGGGGACCGCTTGTTCCAGACAGGCTGGGTCTGCAGCCACAAGTCACACAGCTGCCCAGTGGGTGGCCGGGCCTAGAGGCCCTGGACAACTGGGCATCTGAGGTGGGGGAGGCCGGGGAGGCCCAGGTGCTTTGGCCAGCCAGGATGGGCCACCTCAGCTCGACTCACTCATTTTAAAGAAAAACAGAAGCATGTTCGTCTTACGAGTAAAGAATAAATTAAATTTGAATGTTTTTAAAAGCACATGACGACAGATCTCCCCTGTTCTCCTGACATGGATCCAAGTTCACACTGCAACTTCTCGGGTGGGTGGGACAGGACTGTGGCCTCACGGTGCCCCAGGCGGGGACTGGCAGGCTCCTCCTGTGATTGCACCTCCACACGGATCTGGACCTCCAGGATACTCCTGCCTTCTCGCCCTCACCCAGACTGGAAAGGCCCAGCCTGGTGATCAGCTCAGGAAGCAAGAGCAGACGGCCATACAGCCCTCCTGACTCGGCGTCCCTACGAGGCAGGCACTGGGCTCGCTGAAGGTGGGCCACCCTGCACCCTGACGGCCGAGGAGCCTGGTCAGGCCCCAGGTGGACCCCATCAAACACGACTCTGCCCCATCTTTGTCTCAAAAACAGTCCTCAGCTTCAGGCACCCTGAGCTATCTGGGTGGATCCCAAGTCCAACCGTAGGATGAGGCCCGAGACTCGCCAAGGAGACAGGCAGAGGCCAGAGCAGCACCGATTGTCTGCAGACCAAGGGGCACCAAGGGTGACAGGAGCCACGGCACGGGTCTTCCAGAGCTGCAGCGGGGCTGGCTTACCCACAGCCGGCCCTGTCTTCTGGCCTCCGAGCAGAGAGCAAACTTCTATTTTGAGCCCCAGGGTGTGGGGCCCTGGTCCAGGGTGGGCACGATGGGCTACACACCACCACTCAGTGGTCAGGCCCAGCGAGAAGGCTGGGCACTGAGCAGAAGCTGGCACAGAGCCGCCACTGCCTGGCCACAACAGGCTCCACTCAGTGCTGCGGTGCTGCCCCATCAGCGTGGCTGCCCTTTGAGGGAGCCCTGTCCTTCCTTTCCCGCAGATTTGAGGAATGGGGTGCTCTGCTCCCACCCCTCCAGGGTCTCTAAGCACAGGCGGTCACTGCATGAGCAGCTACTAGGTGGGACCAGGCTGCTGGTGCCAGAAGAGCCGACATCCTAGAGGTCCCCCAGAGAAGGCGGTGCTTGGGCTGGAGGATGGGCCTGGGAGGCAGGAGTCGGCGACAGGCCGTGCTCAGGGTGGGGAGGAGGAGAGACGGTGGCCCGCAGGCCTGGTGCCCATCCCCGCTGAGCAGACTGCTTCGGACACCGTCTTCTAAAGGAGCCGCCTAACCAAGCATGGGAAGCTCCCCACCATGTAAAGCACGAGACAGGGCCAGCCGCAACTAACAGGAACGCAGGTGCCAGTGGCCTCTGGGAGAGGGGTTTGGCGCGCGCGCACACGCACACGCACACATCCAGGGCTGGACATCAGTGGAGTCTCATCCTCACGCTCTCACGACAGCTGTCAGTCAGCCACACAGACAGGTCCCAGGCAGGAAGAGACGAAGGTGAACCCTCTTAAAGCCCTGCCCAGAGATCTCCCAACACCTCCCACTCCACCTCTGCTACCTGCCATGGGGCGCAAGGTGGAAGCGGCATGCATCTCTCGACTGTCTCTCGTGACACGAGTTCTCCACGAGGGAGAAGCGGGAGAGGCGGAAGGGGCGCTGCAGCCAGTGGGCAGCCTCCACCACGCCGCCGTCTCAGGCAGCTGCTCCCGCTGCCCAGTGTCCCCTCCCATACAAATGCAGCCTCCTGTCACCAATTGTGAACCGAGAGTGAGTGTGTCCCATGTCAGCACCAGCCGCCTGCTGCCCTGAGTCTCAGGGTCTTCTATCCGCCTGGGGTGGGGAGACCTGGGGCTTGCGTTTGTTTATGCGTGCAGCAGAACAGGGCCTTCGCACTGAGCTACACCCCAGCCCTCTCTCTATTTTCTGAGACAGGTCTTGCCAAGTTGCCCAGGCTGGGCTTGAACTAGCAGTCCTCCTGCCTTAGCTTCCAGTGCTGGGGTTACAGGTGTCTGTCACCACACCCAGCTTACTATTAGGAAACTTTTTTGTTTGTTTTTTGGTACTGGGGATCGAACTCCGGCCCTTGCGCTTACAAGGCAGGTGGCAGCCCCACTGAGCTAAATCCCTGGCCCAATTACGAAACTTTTTTAAAAAATCAACACTGTGCTCGCTGGGAGGGAAGGAAGCCCAGAGCTTTGAGGAGCAGCAGCTCACCTCCCATCCCAAGCATTCTGGGGCCCCAGAAATCCTTGAAACTCTTGGGTCAAGGGGGGGGATCTGGAGGGCTGCTTGGCTGAGATGGAGCATCCTGGACCTGCAATTTGGGGAATCTAAACACAGCATGACACAGGAACATGGGGACAGATGGGCTCAGCCTGGGGTCCTCGAAGCCCCTGCCCCCCACAGGCCGGCATCTCTCAGCCAGCTGTTAAACAACACAGGGACCAGCCTGACCTCAGAAGGCCCGCCCCTCCATCATGGGCACAGTTAAGGCCAGGATTTGGGCTTTAGCTGTATGGGTTTTGGGGATGTTGACCGCAAGATCCCGACTCATCCTGGGGAAGCCCAGGGGACAGCAGCAGACTCAACTGCAACCACCAGGGGCAAGAGCGGAAGCCGGGTTCCTGTCCTCAGCGCCCTCCCTACACTGCTAGCTGTGGTCACCGCTCCCACCAGGGCCCCACCTGTCCACAACAGGCTTCCTGCCACAACTGCCCCCCATGTCCTCAGTGTGCCCCTTGCTGACACCGAAGGACAAGCCAGCCTCAACTCCTAAGTTTTAGTGGCAAGGCACGTGCCCACCCCCACCAGCTCCCTTACACTTGGGAAGAGGAATGACAATAAATAGACGCTCCAAGCAGCTATGTACACAACGGTTCTCTCGGGTCTGGCCACAGGCAGTAGGGACCTGCTCAACACACCTGGATCATCATCGATGTCACCATGTTGTCGAAGACCCTGCAAAGATGAAGGGCGATTCAGGGGAGACGGTTCCACCCCATCCCTTTGTTAGCAGAGGCTGCACCATCTCCGAGTCCCCAGGAAAGAGAAGGACTTCTCTAGGGTCCGGTGAGGGAGCTCCACCTCAAGGCCAGGATGCAAGTCCTACCACCCCATCTCCTGCCTGTGGTCCCCACAGCCCTTCCAGGCAGGGTCCCCAGGTCAGGGCCCACAGTCCCAGGCAGCGGTGGGGGAGCAGCAGGAATGAGCACCACTATGCCTGCCCAGTGCAGCCCCCAAACACCTGCTGCTCTCCCCTGGACCAGAATGACCAAGACACACGGTGAGGGAAGGCACCAGGGGAAGGGCTTGGTGTGCATCACCTGCCCCTCAGGAACTGTCATGGACCAAGGGAAGCCAGTGTGGGGTATAGCACATGGACCCATGCTGCTTCACAAAGCTCCTTCGTGACGTTTATCCAAACAGTAAGTCTGCCACGTTGGCTTGCTGGCTGTGCCAGGAATCAAACCAGGCCTCTCGAGTGCCAGGCAGGCACCATACCCCTGAGCCACCCTCTAGCCCAGGAAGACCCCTGTGACCCAAGCTCCAAAGAATCCAAGTCCTATAGGAAAGGCAGACTGGGCAGTGACATGAGGACATTTTCTCCCTTCGGACTACTGTCCACAAACCTGAGCCCTGGCTGCACTCTCTGGGATGCCTCAGGGACCCACTGGGGGCACCTGAGAAACCAAGTGGCCAAGTCCTGCCCCATCTGAGTCAGAGCTGGTTAACAAAGGGTTTCACTTTGAAATCGCTGCCACAGGGCAGGGACTCAGGGCTGCCACACTTCCACACGGCCGTGCGGGCCCAGCACAGAGGCAGCCACAGACAGCAGGCCCACCTGGACTGGATTCGGTCCCCAGGGTTGTAGAAGGGATTACACATCACATCTGTGTAGGAGTTATGCAGCTTCCGGAACATCTGAAACAGGACCCAGAGATGGTTTAAATGAACACATGCATGGCTGCTGCCAGGCACGGCCTCTTAGCATTTCCACACAGCAAAATGAGCAGCAGCAAACCCATCCCCACTCACGGCGTGGCCTCAAATCTCCCACTCACACTGCGAATTTCGTTGTCTCGAAGGGCTGTGTTTGAGGAGTCCACCACCATGACAAACTTCACCTTGGAGTTGGTCACGTAGCCATATCTGCACAGCTGGTTAGGAAACATACTTAAACCCAGGGACCACTTTGTGCTCTGCCTCTGGAGACACCTAACATCCTGAGTCACAGGAGGTGCCCAGGGGTACAGGTCCCAATGGTGACATGGAGATGTGAGGCTGGACACCCTGATGGTGTCGACTGGTGTTTGGAGGGGCGGAGGTTACCAAGCCCCACACGACTCGACTCACACCAAGTCTGTACCAGGGCCACATCACCCTCTTTTGAATCAATGTCAGGCCCAGGAAGTTAACTGCAAAACCAGTTTTCACAAATGAGCTCCCCGACCCAGGCCACATCATAGGGTAACACAGTGGCTCCCAGACCAACATCACTGTTATGTTTATATCTAGATGTTGACCCAAAGCCTCATGTGCTCATGAGGGGGTTTGGGGAGGTGATGGGGTCATGGGGGTGAGATACTCATCAGTGATGAGTTTCTAGCTCTTTGTGATCTGGGAGGGGAAGCCCAGTTGGAGGAGGTGGGTCACGAGGGGCATGGCCTGGAAGGCTCTATCTCCCTCCCTCCTCCCTTGATCTCTGCTTCTCCACCACCATGCCTTGAGCCACTCTCCCCTGCCACGCCCCTCTGCCAGGCCATCCTACCCGGGAGCCAGTGGACTATGAACTGAAACCTCTACAAATTGAATCAAAATAAACCTTTCCTCCTTAAGTGCTGGGTCTTGGGTATTTTGTCCCGGCAACAAAAGTGACTAAGACAATCACCATGGACAAACTACATTACTGCCCATGGGAATGTCTTTGAATTCCATAACCTCAAGTGATTGTCACAGGGACTGCCCAAGGGTTTCCAATGATGACAACCCAACAATAAAGACCTAACAAAGGGATGGGATTTAGCTCAGTGGTGCTGCACCTGCCTGGCAAGCACAAGGTCCTGAGTTTGATTCCCAGTACCTGAAAAAAAAGACCTAACAAGAAACGAATGAAACAACTGTCCTTGCTTGAAACCAATGGCCCCTGAAAAGCTGAAAACCACAGGAAGACATCCTTACAAATATAAAGCAAGGAAGCCTCAGTTCCTCCTCGAATATATTCCCATTCTCCACGGAACTCAAGCCCTGTGTATCTCAAGTCTCCCAATTAAAGGGAAATGAGATTTAGAAGTCTTCATTAGCTTCAATCCATCCCCAATTCCGTGGCTTGCTGAAAACCTTCACTTTTTTTCCCTTTTCAAGTTATTTTCAGGTTGGGGGCGGCAGTGAGACAGGGTTTCACTGTGTAGTTCAGGTTGGCCTTGAACTCAAAGCGATCTTCCTGGCTCAGCGCCCCAAGTGCTGGGATTACAGGCACGTGCCACCATGCCTAGCCATTACAGCATCATGCTAAGACTCTGGAAGATACACCTTGTAGTCCTCTGTTGGGTAGAGCAGGCCCAGGTAGAGCTCTCGCTGGTCCACCAGGGCCTTCCCCATGGCAGAGATCTTCTCATCCACCACGTCCAGGGATGTGTGCACCATGTAATGGAACTTGAGCTCATTCTCCATGGGGGTGCTGCGGATGTAGAGAGGATAGTTCTGCAAGAAAGGATGACAGCAACTCAAAGGACAGGACACACTGGCTCTGAACAGTACAGAGTGCCAGAGGGCAGCCCATACCCACCAACCATTCTGAGAAAGGACCCTCTTTTGTGACATCCACACTTAACTCTCCACCTCCCCTCAGGCACTCCTTGTGGGCCCATCTCATCTAAGCAAGTTCATGTGCTATTTGCTGACCAGTGGGCCATCTCCTGGGACCTTCCTGAGCCCTCTGGCCCAGCTACCTCGGCCACTACGTGGGACCATCTTAGCACAGTACCACCCCCAAGCCCAGTGGTCCTGTTCCTCAGCTCGAGACTCAGCTGAAGCCTCCCCATCTCTGCACATCTAATCATCCTGACCCCCAGAATGAACAGCTTTCCTCCCAGCCTCCTACATGCCACAATTCACCATGCCTGCCCAGATTGGGCACACTGACATCTGTGAATGATGTGTCCCCAGGTGCTGGGACAGGAAAGTACCTGGTCCGCAGGTTGGCAAACACATACAAACAGCCCCCAATCTAGAATGGTTCACATACGATGCTTTACCATGAGTTTATCCAGGTATTAAATGCATTTCTGACTTATAGTTTCAACTTATGCGGGGTTTGTGGGGGCAGAACCCCATCCTAAGGAGGTGCACCTGTTAGCGCTCCGCTGCAGCTGTGCTCAAAGCCCATGAGGAGCGTCACACCCATAGGTTCCTGATTGTCTCCGTTCTCAGAAAAGAACCTGATAAGAAACGCTCCGTGCAGCAGGAGCAGATAGCCGGCCTCGGAGCTGGAAATGTATGCTGGCACGTGATGCAGGGAGGTGGGGAGGCCTTGGTAGAGAGAAGGCAGGTGCAAGCGGAATTGCGGAGGGGAGGGGGCCGTTAACTAGACTATCCTGAGGTAATCAGAAGCCCTTGGACACATTTTAGGCAGAGGTGCGCCATGATTTGTTCTTTGAACTCTCGGGCAGGAGAGGACGGGACCGTTCGGGACAAAAGTGGGCCATGGATAGAGATGGAAATGCAGAAGCTGGCGGAGACCGCGGGAGGAACAGCTGCAAAGTGGCGGAGCGCGGAGTGGCTCCCATGCCCCAGGCATCTGTCCGGTGGTCCCAGGGCGGGGATGAGTTCCGGGATGACAGGGGGGCAGCGAGGCCCGGATCCTGGCTCGGCCAGGCTTAGGAACCTGGGGCCGGGAAGGAGGGGACGCGAGGAAGCGTGGACAGGGCGGGGTCCCGCGGGCCGGGCAGGGAGGATCGCACACCCGCCCTCCGCCGCCCATCCACACGCACCTCCTTGGCGATCACCGCGATGCACACCGCCATCTTGGCCGGCCGCGCGTAGCGTCACGTGACCACTCCGCGCCGTCCCGGCCGTCACGTGGCTAACCCAGGTCCCGCCTCTCATCGCGGGGCACCAGATCCCGCGCCCTCGCTGTGGCCCCGCCCACCCCTCACTCAGCGGCTCCGGCCCCGCCTACCTGTCCCGCCCCGGGCCCAGGTCTCGCTCAGCCGTTACTCAGCCTTTCCGGGCCCGCCGTTCCTGTCGCTTGGCGCCAGGGCCCGGCCCCCTCACGTCACAGCGCGGGGCCCCTTCCCCTGGCCGGCCGGAAAAGCCCCGAGCCCCCCTCTCCTCGGCTCGGCTCCCGTGATGGCCATGGAGGCCGCGGTCGTGGTGCCCAGGGGGTGGCGGCTGCTGCTGCTGGTGAGCGCCGCGGGGCTTGTGGCCCTGGGCGCCCCGCAGCCCCCTAACATCCTGCTGCTGCTCATGGACGACGTGAGTGCGGGCGCCGGCGGCTTGTGGGGGGGCTAGCCCTAAACCTGACCCTGACCCCAACCATGACCCTGTCTGACCCATCACCGACCACGACCCTAACCCTGGTCCCAGCCCCGACCGTGACCCCACCCCAACCCAGACCACGTGACCCCAACCACAATCCTAACCAGTAACCCAACCCCAACCGTGACCGTGACCCTAACCCTGGTCCCAACCCTGAGCAGCCCTTTCTCACTTGGACCCCTTGGTCTTCCGGGCTGGGACCAAGAGGAGGAGGAGGGGCTGCAGGTGCAGTGTCACCTCAGGGTAGCTGTGCAGCCAGGCCTTCCCGGTTTACATTTCTACTGTGGCTACCAGAAAATGTAAAATTCCCCGGGGCTCACGGAGCATTTCCGCTGGACAGCAGTTTTGGAGCAGGTGGTTCGGGGTGGAGTTTTCCCCTACAGAAGAGTGACACCCTCAGCCTGGGGGCCCTGGGGTGGGGCCAGAGGGGCTGTGCTGCCCGCCCTTTCCTGTAGCGTTCTTAGGGGCTGACACCCAAGAGCCCTGGAGGATTCCTGGCCAGGTGAGTGAAACTTGGAACTGTTTCCTGGCCTCGGCGGTGCACACCTGTAACCCAGCCCAGCCCAGGCAATGTATAGGGAGACTTTGAGTCAAAATAAAAAAATAAAAACAGGCCGGGATGGAGCTCAGTGCAAAGACCCTGGGTTCAATCCTCAGTACTGAAAAAAGAAAAATAGAAAAAACCTTTTTTATTCAAATCTCCGGAAATGAACTCAAACTCAAAGTAATGTTTTTTTTGTTTTTTTTGTTTTTTTGGTACCGTTGATCGAACTTGGGTCCTTGTGCTTACGCAGCAGGTGGCAAAACCACTGAGCTAAATGCCCAGCCCCATTCAAAGGAATTTAAGTGAAGCCAAGGATTCCTTGCTGGACGTGGCAGTGCATGCCTGTAATCCCAGCTGCTCAGAAGACTGACACTTGAGGATCACAAATTCAAGGCCAGCCTCAGCAATTTAGTGACACTCCATTTCAGAACAAAAAATCAAAAGGCCTGAAGATGTAGCCCAGTGGCAGAACGTTTGCCCAGTATGTGTGAGGCCCTGGGTTCCATCCCCTGCACCACCAAAAAGGGGAGGGTGTGGAGAATTCTCTGGCCCCCCCTGACAGGACAGACCAGGCTGGCCCTGCGTAGTCTTCCAGGGCTCATAGCTCTGCTGTTCCTAGTCTGGCCCTGGGGTGATGCATCATTGCCCTGTGGCAGCGCCAAGTGACTCAGGGTCACCCATCCTCAGTGAGCCGACCTAGCGGGACAGCAGCTATCCCAGCACACCAAGTCCATCAGCCTGGCACCCTGTGTGGAGGGGAGATTGCTGACCTGCCGACTGGTCCCCGGGGCCCACTCCCAGAAGGGCTACCCGGGCTGAGGAGGCCATCTGGGTTTATCTGATTTACCTGGCCAGGGTGCAGGCAGGCGCTCCATGTGGCAGCTGACAGTGTGTGGCCTCAGCATGTGGAAGGCCTCAGGCCACCTTCCCTGACCACAAACTGTCCTGCCCATCAGGCCAGCTGCCTCTGCCAGGATCTGGTGTCTGGACCTGGAACAGGCAGCGCCATGGCTTTGGCCCATGCAGGCCCAGCACCCGTGGAGGACGCACTGTCTCTAGCTCAGATTGTGCAGGGACCATTGCCCACCGTGACCTGGCTGCTCATGGCCTGGTCTCTCTTCGGTCCAGGCAGCGCTAGCCAGGCCGGCCCTTCCGTCTTAGAGGATGTTGCAGGAAAGGGAGTCCCCAAAGCTAGTGCGCTGCAAGGCCTACTCGGCTGCTGGCCACAGTGACTCCAGGGGGTGGTGAAATTACAGTGCCATCAACAGCCAGGACAGGGGTGGCGAGGTCTGGTCATCAAGTGTCCTCAGAGCCCATGCACGTGGTGGGGCTTGTTGGGCGAATTCAGGAAACCCAGCGGACCACTGCACTCAAGCCTGGGGCAACCTGAGAGTCAGAGTATGTGGTGTCTGTTCCTTATGTGGAGGACACTAGAGTCTCACACACATCTCAGCGGATGCTGACCCTAACCAAAAGGCAGGGCCTCAGGCAGAAAGGGGTCATCACTCATGGCCACAGCCTCCCTTCTCTCCTGCTGAGTGTAGGCAATCATCTGCGGGTCTTTGGCAGTTTTCTTTTTTGCAGTGCTGGAGATTGAACCTCCTGAATGAACCTCCTGAATGCTAGGCCAGCCCTCTGCCATTGAGCTACATCCCTAGACTTTTATTTATTTATTTATTTTGGGGACCTTGGCGCTTGCAAGGCAGGTGCCAGAACCACTGAGCTAAATCTCTGGCCCCTAGACTTATTTTTGAACCGGTCTTGCTGAGTTGCTCAGGCTGGCCTTGAATTCATGATCTTGTAGTAACTGGAATTATGGTTGGGCGTCTCCTCACCTGGCTCTGGAATTTTTTTTTTCCTGGAACTGGGGATCAAACTCAGGACCTTGCGAGGCGGGTGCGGCACCACTGAGCTACATCCCCAGCCTCTTTGGAACTTTTTCTTTGGTACTGTGGCTCTAACTCCGGACCTTGCGCTTTCGATGCAGGCAGCGGAACCACTGAGTGGAACTTTTGACAGGAGGGGAAGGCTTCACTCTCCAAGGGGTTGGGCAGGCCACAGTAGGTAGTCAGTCTTTAACCCCTGCACAGGGACAGTAGCATCCCCATTTTTATGGCTAAGAAAGCCATCAAGTAACAGGAATAGGGGTTGAGCAGAAAGGAGTTCAACAGGCAACCAGGGACTGCTGTCCCCAGAAAGGGCCTGGAGAGCAGGTTGCACTGGCTGGCATCCGGGCCCGGGGGTTGTGGGTGCATCCCCTCCATCCCGGGGTTGGAACGGCTTCTGGGCATGGACATTGTGACTTATGAGGACACCTGCCCTCCTCCTGGGCATCAGGAACCTTGCCACCTGCCAGGCAGAGGCTCCCCATGACCACCTCCTATAGAAACCCTGCCCCTAGCTCTTCACCAACTTCCTGTTGACACCACGCATACGTGTTGTCACTCGATGCCCCAGGAAGTGAGCTCCCGTGGACTCCTCAGAGAGCTGTGGAAGTGGCCCTGGTCTCCTGGCCTCCCATGTGCACCCCCGAGGCTGGCTTTGCTGCCTGCTCTTTCTCTGTGGGAACCACGGCCTCGAGTACCTGCGGGTGACCTGTGGCTCCTCAGACCGTGGGTTTCCACCCTCCCTGCTTCCCAGTGGTGAGGGCTGACGACTGAGCCTGGTACTGTGAAACATCTTCACCTGCGTTCAGTCCGCTCCTGGAGGCCTGGGACAAAGACTGGGCTGCTGGCTGTCACGGCCGGCTCTCCTGGAACACTGTTGGGCCCAGCCTCCCGACCTGGCCCCGGGGACCCTGACCTCCCTGCACCCTGAGTTGTCTTGCTCACTGACCCACTAGAACCTAATGAGCACAGAAAGCCAGCGCCTTCAGGCCCCAGAGAGCCTGCCACCCGCTGAGGCCCCCATGCAGGAGACCAGGGTGCCCATACTCTCCTTTGTATAACCCCACACTGGGGCCCCATCACCCAGGGATGGCGTGCAGTCGCACAGCTGTGCAGCTGCCACAGAGTTGGGTCTATCTGTTACCTCCCCTAGAAACCACTTCCCTACCCACCCTTTGGCCACCGACAAGCACAGCCTCCTTCCTGTCTCCATGGCTTTGTCTTTCCTGGATAGTCCATGCCGTTCCTCTTTATGACTGAGTACTATTCCACAGCATGTGTGTTCGTTTCCTGAGGCATCGCAGATTACCACAAGGTGGTTTGCCTAAAACACAAGGGCATCTGCCGAGGTGCTGGGGAGCAACGTGTGGCAGAGCCCCCCCCAACCTCCTGCCTCCCCGAGGCCCTCCCAGCACATCTGTCTCCATAGTCTCCTCAGGGGACGTTGCTGCCCTGACCCAGTGTGACCCCATCACAAAGCTTTACACCCACAAAGGCCCTATTTCCAAATAAAGGAGTGGGCGTGAACTCAGGGTCGCAGTGCACATGGGTCTGTCTGTCACCATCTGGTGACGAGGGTTGGTCCAAGCCCGAGGCTGGGCAGGGAGCTCATTACCTGCTCTGGAGGTCTGACTTTGGATACATCTGCGCGTGCTGGAGCGTGCAGAGGTCGTGGGAAGTGAGGAGGCCGGACGCTTCCCCCAGGGGCAGCCCACCCGGATGGAGCAAAGGCCAGCCCGGCCCAAGTGGCTCGCTTGGGTGTGCGGGACATAGTCAGTCCCCCAGGACAGAAGTGCCACGTGCCAAAGGGTCTCACTCTACATCTCCATGCTCTTCCCTGTAGATGGGGTGGGGTGACCTGGGGGTGTACGGAGAGCCCTCCAGAGAGACCCCGAACCTGGACCGCATGGCTGCAGAGGGGATGCTGTTCCCCAACTTCTACTCTGCCAACCCCCTGTGTTCGCCGTGTAAGTCAGTGTTGCTGCCCACGGGGACCCGGCCAGCCAGCAGGGCACCGGCCCCACATCCGTCCTCTCCACCCCGCCTCCAGCCTGGCAGGGTGCGGCTACCTGGGCCTGTCTGGGACCCTCCAGGTGGACCTGCTGCACTGGCGGCTGCCCGGTCCTCTCTCCCAGAGGAGTAGCCGCCCCTGCTCCCCAGAGTCCCTCCTGCCAGGGAAGTGGTGACCTGGAGAAAGGCCACAGGCCTGTGAGGGATCTGCACTGACCCATGTGTTGTGTGCAGCACAGTGGCTGGCTGTCCCACTCCCTGCAGAGCTGGGCCCGGGTCTGAGACAGGGCTGAGCTGTGTGTAACAAGGGCACCTCCAGTCAGCAGGAAGTTCTCCCCACACCCTGGGGATGAGAGGCCAAGGGGATGGAAAGCCCAGGACCCCATGCCACGTATACCCGCATGACCTCGGCAGCACAGGAGCTGTGTGTGAGGTGCTCCAGAGCTGGCTGAGGTCCCACCAGGCATGTCCTCAAAGTGTCTGTTTGTCGCCTCCTGCAGCCAGGGCGGCCCTGCTCAGTGGACGGCTGCCCATCCGCAACGGCTTCTACACCACCAATGCGCACGCCAGGAATGGTAGGTGCTGGCCCTCTGCGTCCTGGGGTCCAGCCGTGGCTGGAATGGGGTGCAGGGAGGGGAGAGCCAGCTGTACCACCCTGGCCTCGCTGTACAAACCCTGGCTTCTAGCCTGAGGTTGTCTGAGGACCCATCCCAGCTGTACACCGGAAACAGCCTTCAGCAGGGGAACAAGGCTGGGGCACCCCCCCCAGCACCCCCCCACCCTACCCTGCTCCCCAGGCACTGCCCAGCCTGGCTGGAGACAGGGGTGTCCCTTCCTCAGGGACTTCACAGTCTCCCGGGGTGGCAGAGACCTAAGGAAGCCAGGCGGTCGGAGGTCTCAGCACGGAATGTTCTGGAAGCAGTGCTGAGAGCCCGGATGGGCCTTCTAGGGACGTCTCCCAGATGAGATGGGACTCAGGGGCCCTGAGAAGAGGCAAGGGGTGGGGCTGGGCAGTGAGCTGCTGCCAGGCTGGGGCAGGAGGCAGAGCGGCAGAATGCCTGGAAGGGGCCGGGGCACAGTTCGCCCTCCCCTTGGGCGTGTGCTGACTTGGAGGGGTGCAGGAACCCTAAGAGGGCTGTGTGGATGTCCCGTGTCCCAGCCACGCTCTGCCTGGTGGCCATGAGGGGCGGGCAGGTGCTCACGCGTGGCCTCACCCTTCCAGCGTACACCCCGCAGGAAATAGTGGGCGGCATCCCCGACTCAGAGCGCCTCCTGCCCTCACTCCTGAAAGAGGCTGGCTACGCCACCAAGATCGTGGGCAAGTGGTGAGTGGGAAGCAAGGCCTGCTGGCTGCGTGTGGATCCCGAGGTCCAGGCCCACGGTGGCAGCCAAGGTCAGGCGCAGCCCTGCAGGGCTGCTCGGTGGCTGAGCAGATCGAGCTCTGTGTGGCATGTCTCGGCCTCCACTCGTCCTATGCTCAAGGCCTTCTGCTGTAGGGCTGCCACATTACTGCACACGGCGCCGTGCGCACAGAGGGTGCAGGCTGGGGGAAAGCTACTCGGCTAAGAGGAGGGCGCTGGCCGAGTCTCACGGCACAGCAGGTGATCTCTGGCCACGCTTTCCTGCTGCAGCCGCAGATGTCCCTTACTCCCTGGGGCCTCGGGTGTGGAAGGCATGGCCGTAGGGGCTCTTCCCACCTGTGCCCAGGGGTCCTCCCCAGCCCCACCCTCTGCGAGCAGCCTGCTCCCTATGCCTCCCCTCACTCCCCTCTGGGACAGCTTCTCCACAGCTGTTGACAGTTGTGAGGAATCTGCTGATTCCTGAAGGGCAACCATAGGAACATCCAGGCAGCTGGAGACTTCTTGGGGACAAGGAGGAGCTTCCAGCCAAGCTGAGCTGTGACCAGGAGATGTGGCAGAGCAGAGGTGCCAGACACGCTGGGCTGCAGGTCCTCTTGGCGGGGGGCCCAGGGAGCCACATGGAGACTTGAGGACTGCACCAGGCCCCGAGGTGCCATCTACGGGGACCAGAGCTCTGTGCCCGGTGCCTGGCAGCTCTGCCCTGGCCCACAGCCTCTGGTTCACAGTACTGACTCAGGTGCTAAGGCCTGTGGGTGCAGGAGAGCTGTGACCAGGAAGCAGGAGCTGAGCATGCCTGGAGCAGGGGCACTTGTGGACGTGGGACAAGGGTGTCAGGACAGGGCCAGCTGCTCCTCAGCCAGGGGTCCCCATCTCCACAGGCCCTGTCACCTTGGCTTGATGTCCTCCCTTGGGGTGCCCTGATATCACCACCCAGGATGCAGCGTCCTCAGCCAGGTCTCAGGGCAACACGGCCTTCCCGAAGCCCCATGTGGCAAGCCTGGCTGGCACTGGCTCTGTCCTGTCTAGGGCAGGTGCGCTGGCCTACACCTCTACCCGAGCAGGACCCCAACTCACTTTATCCTACGCAGAGGCCTGTGTGCTGCTGGACTCAGACACACAGGAGGCCACACGTGACTGGACAGCCACGAGCTGCCAGGGAGGGCTGGGCACTGTGGCAGGGCCTGAAGGCCCCTGAGATGCAGAGGACCCGGGGGGACCCCGGACCTGGCAGGGTGGGAAGACAGAGATCCAGCTCCAGAGCCCCGGGCAGGTTCTGCACCTTGGAGCAGCCCACCCCTCAGCCAGGCTCTTCCCCTAGAGCAAGGACACCAAGTCCAGATGGAGAGCTTACCTGAAGCACAGAGGGTCGGGCCGAGCCTGTTCTTCCCACTGCAGCCCAACTTCCCTACCACTCCCATGACCTGGCCGCTGAATGACTGTGAACATGTGGAGGCCTGTGACCCAGGCGGCCCAGTGCAGGGTCCTGGGCATGTTAGGGCGAGGCCTCCCACTGCAGCCACCAAGGTCCCCATGCAGTTCGCAAAGGGACCCCGGCCCTGTTGTTGCTGTTTTCCAAGCAGTAGCTTTTGCCAGCATTCGTGGGACATGTGTGCAGAACTTGCACATGCAGGTGAGGGCTGCCGCAGGTGGTGACTCACCCACTGCTGGAAGCCACACTGCTCTGAAGACCAGGAGGCCAGGTGCCCCCAGAATGGAACCGGCCCTGCTCAAGGCCACTGAAGCCTACGTTCCCCTTCTCTGCCTGCTGGTGGAGGGAGGCCATGAGAGTAGGTGTCCCCAAAAGAGAAGGGGTTTGTGAAGTGGGGTGCGGTCTGGCAGGGGCGCCCAGAGCTATGCCAGACATCTGCAGTGGGGGAACCTAGTGGCCCCTCGCACCTCAGCACATGAGCCTCTGCCTGCATGGCTCCTGCACTGTCTGGCATGGGCATGCTGCTGTCTTGGGATTGCCCAGCTGCAGCTCACAGCCAGGCTAGGGACCTGAGCGCAGCCACAGTCAGAGCTGCCAATGGCCCACTGCTCACCGCTGCCATCTTCCTGGAAGTGACACTGTGTCAGTTCCTGCAGGACACCTCAGGAAATGCACGGCACAGCCTCTGGGTCCCTGAGAGGCTGCTGGCCCTGGGTAGTCTGGCTGGCGTGGGGTCTGTAGGGCTGGTGGCATTGGAAGATCTCGCCCCGAGACCATCCTCCAATGCCCTCCCCACTCATCACCTGAGGGACACCCCAGCCTCACTGTGCCCAGACACCCTGGCCCTGCCACTCAGCCTGGGCAGCGCGGTGGGTTCCAGCACCTTCTTCTGGGCTGGGGTCGGGCTTTCCACATCGTGCAACCAGGGCTTCGCACACACCTGGAGCTGGGGTCCTGTTTGTTAAACACTTGTGAGGGAAAGTGTCCCCGGGTGGGGTGCCTGAAGCGCCGGTTCCTGTTTCTAGGCACCTGGGTCACAGGCCCCAGTTCCACCCCCTGAAGCACGGATTCGATGAGTGGTTTGGATCACCCAACTGTCACTTTGGACCTTATGACAACAAGGCCAAGCCCAACATCCCTGTGTATAAGGACTGGGAAATGGTCGGCAGGTAACACGTTCGCCCTGCCCTGTCCCCCAGCTGGCAGCCGGAGGGCAGGACCTGAGCCACTGCCACATGCTCATATCCTGGGCACCAAGAGCATTGGCTTCCGGGAGTCCTGCCCGGGGCCCAGGCCTCGGCCTTGTGCCAGGTCCAGCCTGTGGGGTCAGAGAGCTCTTTGGGAAGGGCTTGCACAGCTTCACCCTTGGCTCAGAGGCCAGGGACCCTCTGCTGCCCGCCACAGGTGTGCCCCAGGAGGCCTGTGGGCCATGGCCTGCACATGCAGAGAGGGCAAAGGGAACAGCCTGATCAGGGCAGGAGGGAAGTTGGCCCAGGGGACCCAGTTGGTGGCCTGGAGTGGGCACCTGCAGCATCAGGCCTGCACTGTGGCCCACATCTCCCGAGTTGTTGGCTTTAACATTTATTTCCTCCCCCCCTCTCTTTCTATAAACTTCATCTAAAAACTTCAAGCTAGGCATGATGGCACAAGCCTGTTCTCCCAGCTACCCAGGAGATGGAGGCAGGGAGATCCTCATTTCAAGGGCAGCCTGGGCATTTAGCAAGACTCTGTCTCAAAATAAAAAAGAAAGGGCGTGGGCATGCAGCTCAGTGGTATAGCATTTGCTGAGCACCCATTGGCGAGGCCAAGTTCCAGCTCCAGCAGTGCAAAACATGAGCAGATTTTCTGCCGTGTAATTCCCACGCATGCAGCTCCCCACCTGCCCGTGTGCAGTCCAGGGCCTCAGTGCGTCCAGGAGTCGCACAACCACTGCCCCAGTCAGTTCTGGACATTTCTACCCCGGCTACGGCCACCCTGGCCTGGTAGCAAGAGCTCTGTCCCCACGTGCAGGCCTCTGACAGGACCTGCGTCCAGGAGCAGGAGGCTTCCAGCTGGGTTTGTCCCTCAAAAGAAACATTTCCACCTCCTAAACAAGGCCTGTGACCTCGCAGGGACATCAGAAGGGGCCTTTGTGGCTGAATTCTGGTTTCTGTCTGGACCGTGTTTTCAGATTTTATGAAGAATTCCCAATCAACGTGAAGACTGGGGAATCCAACCTCACCCAGATCTACTTACAGGTGAGGGGCTAGGTGGGTACGGAGGGGGACTCGGCGGAGATGGGAGGGGCTGGGTGGGACACGGGGCAGACAGTGATGGGCAGTACCCCCCAGGAAGCCCTGGACTTCATCAAGCGGCAGCAGGCAGCACGACGCCCGTTCTTCCTCTACTGGGCAGTGGATGCCACACATGCTCCTGTGTACGCCTCCCGGCCTTTCCTGGGCAGCAGCCAGCGTGGGCGGTAAGTGCTGAGAGCAGTGTGGCCTCGGGCTCAGAGGACAGGGCCAGGCCTGGGTGCTGCCCCAGGAGCTCCCGAGAGCCAGGTGGTGTTCTCGGTCGGTCCTGCCCCACAGGCACCCTGGTCCCCACCTTGGCGAGGCCGGCCTGCCCCTGGCACTCTGTGATACCCCAGGCATCCTGCTGCCTGATGGGCTGTCGCATCCACAGGTATGGGGATGCGGTGCGGGAGATCGATGACAGTGTCGGGAAGATGCTGAGCCTGCTGCAGGTCCTGGGCCTTGCGGAGAGCACCTTCGTCTTCTTCACCTCAGACAATGGTGCTGCCCTTGTCTCTGCTCCCAGCCAAGGCAGGTGCCTGAGGTCCAGGAGCAACCACGTAGGGAGCCTCCACGATGAGGGCGCCAGGCAGGGCCTTTGCATCAGGGACCCCCAGGGGCCATGAGGACGGGACTAGGGCTGGCTGCATTCACTGGACCTTCCACAAGGGCACAAGGACCCAGGAACTGCTGGCTGGAACCCTGTCATGGGGGAGAGGGGCCTGAGTCATCTCCATAGGGGCCAAGGTCCTTGTTCCCTGGGAACCTGCAGCCAGAGCCTCCACACAGGAGCCCTAGCACTCACCAAGACCCAGACCTGGCTCTGTCCCCACCATGGGTCTCGACTCTGGCATTGCCCTAGAAAGGAGGACGGGAAGCAGGATGGGCTGGGCTAATGGGTGATGGCTCCCCAGGTGGCAGCAATGGCCCCTTCCTGTGCGGGAAGCAGACCACCTTTGAAGGTGGCATGAGGGAGCCTGCAATTGCGTGGTGGCCCAGGCACATCCCTCCTGGCCAGGTGAGTCAGGACCGCCACGGTGGCTGGTGCCGGTGGCTGTGGGTGCAGTGTTCCTGAGGGACAGGACTTGTCAGCCACAGGCTGTGATCTGTGGACAGGTGTGCTGGAGACAGTGGTGGGCAAGGTGTGTGTTCTCCCGCTTCCCTGGCCTGGCCTGGCTTTAGCGTCCACCCCTGCACAGGCTTGGCCTGTCCGTCACCCCACAAGCACGGGTCCTGAGCCTGGCACCATGTGCGTGCCCACTGCCCTTCCTCCCTGGCCTTCCTGACCTCCTGGGGGTGCTGCTCCCTGCTGGGGTCCACCCTTCCCCTCCACAGTGATAGGTGGGGAGCCTGAGGCCCCCGCACACTTGGGGATGGCAGCTGGATGGCAGCATGGGCCCTCTTGTGGCAGCTCCAGCGCAGAACCCTGTCCTGTGCCCCCAGGCCCACTGGCTCCCATGGGCTCTGTGGCTCCACTAGAGCCTGACCCTGGGCATGTAGCCCGTGGCTGCCTGAGTGTGGACCTGCTGGGTGGCCTGGTCGGGCTGCAGTCTCCAGTGATTTGGCCTTGTCCGTTGCAGGTGAGCCACCAGCTGGGCAGCATCATGGACCTTTTCACCACCAGCCTGGCCCTTGCGGGCCTGAAGCCCCCCAGAGACAGGGTGATTGATGGCTTCAGCCTCCTCCCTGCCTTGCTGCAGGGCCAGCTGACAGATAGGTAGGTGCCAATGACACATGCCTCTGGCCCAGCCCTCCCACCTGGTACCCACGGCTGTGTCTGCACAGAGCAGAGGGAGACCGCCAGCACCACGCGTGTGTGTGTGTGTGTGTGTATGCACTCGCACGTCTCACACACGCACGCACATCTGCCCCATGCCCAGCCCACCCGATGCTCCCTTTTGCAGATCACCTTCTTTCCACCCATGTCCACCACCGTCTTACTCATACAAACCAAGTTCTGGGCAGCTCCCAGGGGCATAGGTTCCGAAAGCCAAACACAGTAACAGAAGTTGGAGCACAGAGAGCTCCCTGTGGGGCCTCTGGTTTGGGGGAGGCATGCAGGGGAGTTTGGCCCTTTTTTCCAAAATTGCTTATTTTGTCTTGAACCCTGGCCCAAGAGCTCAGTTACCGCTGAGGAGAGAAGGTGCTGGGCACCCGGCCTCCCCGAGTCCAGCTCTGCCTCTCCGGGACCAAGCCCCACAGCCTCATCTTCCGCCTCCTTTTCTCCTTTGCTGGGAGAGTCCCGGGGCGGAACCCAGGACCTGGCACACGTGAGCAGGATCTGCCCTGAGCACCTCCAGCCCACTTGCTGTATCTGGGGACACCCCGTTTGCCAGTGGTCTGTAAAATGTCACCTGAAACCTGGCTTGCCAGCCACGCAGCCACCGAGCCCCACGCTTGGACGCCAGCACGACCCTCCCTTCCCGGCCCACAGGCCCATACTCTATTACCGTGGCAACACCCTGATGGCTGTCACCCTCGGGCAGCACAAGGCCCACTTCTGGACCTGGACCAACTCCTGGGAGGAGTTCAGACAGGTACAGGGCTTGGGGTGCAGGTCCTGGGAGAGGGTGGCTGGCGCCTCTGTCTACCCTGGCCCACTGTCCTGAGCAGGGACACGTCTGTGGTGGGCCCAGGGTGCAGCGGGGTCCAGAGTAGGGCTGGGGCACCTACAGAGTGTGTGTCCAGGGTATCTGAAGCTGCTAGGATGGGGTGGGGTCGCTGCAGGGACGTCCTGCCCCTTGCAGGGGACCCGGACTGCAGGGCCAGGGCTGACCTGGCTGGGGCCAGGTCCTGGTGGCCTAGGTGGTCACCAGAGTCCACATCACAGGTGCAGCCAGGGTGCCCCTGCCCCTCCACCACCTGGGCCAACAGGGAGCTTCCCTCCCATGCCCACCCCACCCAGCCCCTTGGCTTAAGGCCTTTAGATAACATAAAAACCCTGCTAATTTGCCTTAATGGAGCAGTAAATCAGTTTAAGTTAATGAGAAATCTAACTAGTAGAACACTCTGAACTAGTGGGGAAGTACATTGCAAACCGGCCCAGGAGCTAAATTGGGTGGGGCGGGGCCAGGCCTGGGTCTGGGTAGGGAGCCAGGTGGGGGATCATGTAAAAGACAGACTGGAGCTACTTGTGGGGCTGGGGCTGGAGGCACCATGGGCAGGACCAAGGGCCTCGGATGTGCCCAGGGCACTGCCCCTGCCCTCCTGCCTGCCTGAGCAGTCTCCCCAGGCCCTCATCAGCCCCATGGGCGCTATCCTGCCTCTGGGTGCTCAGGGGGTGGAAGGAGCCTTCAAGTGATTAAGGCAGGCAGACACCCTCTGCCTCTCATCTGTGACTCCTGTGTTGTCCCTGGGCCCTCTGGGGTCTGGGTGGTTTGAAGCCTGTCAGGGCTGTGTGGGTCCCTCCCTGGGACCTGTGACTGGGAACATGGTAGCTGCTCTGTCCCTTTGGCCTCTGAGGGGCAGGGACACCTACCCAGCTCCTGCCAGACTCACCTGGGAAGGCTCTTTGCCACATCTGCAGAGGTCTGGAGGCTCCTCAGCAGAGCCACGCTACAGGCCTGGGTGTGTCTGAGGTGGAGGTGTCCGGAGAAGCCCACCCCTCAGACCCAGCCCTCACCGCCCACCCACTGCTAGGTCCTGCATCCCTTCCCTCCTTGGCTGGTGCTGGTGAGAGCTGAGGAGAGGCTCCCAGTGGGGGACGGGGGTGCCAGCCTGGCACCCAGGTCAGGTCCTTCCTTTTACAGCTGGCACCACCTGGGGAACTGCAGTGGGCACATAGTTCCTGATGTGCTGCTGGAGATCACAGCCTCCCATTACCACCCTGCCCTCCTGGCCCTTTTTGCTCCAGACCCTCTCCTGGCGCCCAGTCCACTCAGCCTGCATAGCTGTTGGGGTCTCTGTCCCTGCTGTGGGCAGTGTGGGTACTGTCCTGCCCGCAGGCCTGGGGTCCTAGTGCTGCGGTCTCACCGCACACGTGCGAGTGTCATGGTGCTGACCCTGCAGGGACATCCACTCTTCTGTCCGGGTGACTGCCCGGCGGTGAGTGGCGGTCCCACCCCACGTGGCCTGTGTGAAGACCCAGGCAGTGCTGCATGACAGTGCGTAACACATGGGGGATGTTGGACCCAGCCATGCCGCCTCTGAACTCCTTGCCTGCATCCCTCCCTATCACCCCGCCTCTGAGTCAGCACCTGGCCCCCAGCCACCGCCTGTCCCCCCTGCTCTGGGACCGGGCACCACCCAGTGAGCCTCTCCATAGGAGGTACATCGTGGCCAGACAGCCTGGCACCCCTCAGTGCAGTTTAAGCAACGGCCTGGGCCAGTTGGCAGGCTTTAATTACATAGCTTATTTGATTTGCATGCAAATCACACTCATCTTCATCTAGACCTGGACCCTGCTCTCACTGCCTGACGGTTTATCCTGTGGGTGGTGGCTCCCACTATGGGGGCCTTGCACTTCTCCAGCAGGGCGCTTGGGAGGGCACTGGTGCCATCCCGTGTGCCCAGTCTCCGCAGGAGCCCACAGCTCAGTGCAGACAGGAATTTCATGGTGTCTGACCTCCAGCTTTATTGGAAGCAGAATAAAAACTGCTCCCAGGTAGCTGTCAGCATGACCAAACGATGAGCAGACCCACACCACATACCCTTGGCAGGCCTGCAGGCACCAACTCTGCCCCAGGGCTCCCAGCCTCCAGAGCCAGCACCAGCCCTGCCCTCAGCTTGCCTTGGGGCTGTTGGAGGTGTCCCGGATCCCAAATCAGGGAGCCTGGCAGGCAGAGACAAAGCTCGGTGCACAGGGTCATGCACATGGCCTGCCATGCAGGCATCAGGGGTCCCAGTGGCCTGGGCTGCCTGGGTGGGTGCTGAGCAGGGCTGTGCTGCAGGTTGGAGCCTGAAGAGGATCTTAGCATGTCACCTGTTTCTTCCGCCCACTTTGTCTTCCCAAATACTCGGAGTGCGGTTCCTTTGGCATCCTCGCCTTCAGGTGCTGTCCCCTGGCTCTCACACAGCCCTCTTTCTCCTCCCTGCCCAGTCATGCTTCATCCTCTCCTCCACAGGCACACATGGGTGATCAAAGGTGCTCTCCTCTGTGACGGTGGCAGTGGAGAGGCGAGGTTGGCTAAAATGTTTTACAGACACCTCCACCATAAAGGGGCCCAGAAATTGGGGCACAAGAGGCCAACCTGCTGAGCAGCTCTGGGCAGGGGCTCCTGCCTCAGGATGGCACAGTCCACCCTGCCCAACATGCTCTGTCCTCCTAGAGCACCACTGAGTGGTTGCGATGCCCCTGTGCAGGGGAGACTGCAGGCAGGGCTTCCCATGTGCCCAGCACAGGCTCCAGGCGTCCACCTCCCCCACTTCTCATCGCAGGGCATCAACTTCTGCCCCGGGCAGAACATCTCAGGAGTCACCACGCATACCCAGGAGGAACACACAAAGCTGCCTCTGGTCTTCCACCTGGGGCGCGACCCTGGGGAGAGGTTTCCGCTCAGGTGAGTCCGCTGTGCGCTGTCTCCCAGTGTTCTTTTGATGGCCTGTACTGCACAACTGCCCTGGGGAGCAGGTCCCCAGCTAGCATTGGTGGCTGCTCGTGCCTCCTGCCCCCTCCTGGGCTGTAGTTCAAACCTCTGGTGACTCGTCCCCTGCTCTGAGCCACCTTGGGGATGGCACGGGTAGCAGTGGAGGCCAGGTGTCCCATACGGGTGTGTGCGTCCCTTGGACCACTGACCCTAGGTCTGGCGGAGGGGCCTTTGGAGCCCAGGCCCCAGCAATGAAGCAGCTGCAGGTGGTGGTCAGCCTGGTCTTCACTGGGTAAGTAACTGGACACTCAGAGCTCCCGTCCCCAGGCTCCAAAACCCCATCCCAGCCTCACAGTGAGGCTCGCCGGTCACAGTCACCAACAGGCAGGGTGACTCTGGCACTTCCACCACGAAGGGCCCCCCAGCAGCTCCTTAGGCGTGTGTGAGCCAGAGACCCTGACATCCCTGGCCTGGCAGAAGGCTGAACTGGGGTGCATGCGACTCCTGGTTGCTCTCCAGCGTCTCTACACCACTGGTCCTTCTGAGGTGCTCTCTGGGGACAGCCAGTCAGCCTCCTGCTCGAGACAGGGAATCATGTAGGGCCCATGGGAGTCGGGTCCAAGGCCGCATGGCACTAAGGCCACTGGAAAGGACCACGCCGAGGGCTTGCGCCCTCACAGGCAGCTGAGCCCAGCTCTGCAGGCCCCACATGGGAGGTGAGGCTGCCGTCCGCAGGGCCTCGTGGCCACACCACTCACCTTTCCACGGGAGCCCAACTGGCTCTGAAGCCCAGGATGACCACAGGAAGGACGTGCAGAGAGGGTCTGGTGCACGGGGCCCCCCAAGTCCACGCCCCCCAGCACATCACAGTGTGACTCATGTCACACTTTCCACATGTAACTAAGGTGAATGGAGAGGAGGCCATCCTGGATCGGGTGCCCGAGGTCCAGGCAGGAGAGGAGGCACTGAAGGGGATGGCCCCGCGGGGCTGGAAGAAGGAGAAAGGAGCCTCTGAGTGCTGCAGAGGGAGTGCCCCATGCACCCTGGCTTCAGACTTGGGGCCTCCTTGAGGCCCCAGGGTGCTGGAGGATGGAAGCTGGGTGCTCCTCCTGGTGCCCACGGACCCCTCAAGGCCAGCACCCCCGTGGGAGGTGCAGCTCAGGGCTGGTGGGGCCAGAGGATGTGGAGGTGGTCTGCAACAGCTGGGCCGCTAAGGAGCAGCCTCCACGGTGAGTCGGATGCAGACCCCAACCATAGTGCACCAGCCCAGGCCACACCTGTGCCCGATACCCCAGCAGGCCACGGGGACCTGGGGGCACCCAAAGGTCAGCATTCATTACAGCGATGGCCCTGCACCCCACCCTTATCCAGCACAGCGCAGTCCATACCTGTTCCTTTCCTGTCGTTGCCCCGGTGGAGGGACACACAGTCCCTCCCCCATGGCCGAGCCCACCCCCACGGCTCCCCTGGGGAACTGCGTGCCCTGAGAAGGACAGCATGGGCCTCAGACAGTCACTGCGGTGAGCTCCAGTGGGAGGTGACAGCCGCCACCTCAAGTCCTTGGGGATGCACTTGGCCATGCAGTCCTCTGAAGAGCCACATGCCCCTCAGCAACCCTGCCTCCCGAGACGAGACGGCATAGGGACGGGGGGGACGTGCACTGGCCAGACAGCATGGCCCGGGTGGGCCAACACGGGTTCTAGGGGCCAATGGAGCCTTTAAGGACCCAGCCCACGACCCCTGTGGTCATGAGTGGGAAGGAGGGCCTGGTGCTAAAAGCCACTCCTAGCCCATTCCGGCAGGCGCTAGTGCATGACTGGGCCTAAGGGGACTGAGTCCCTTCCTAGGCAGCTGCTGGACTTAAGCTGGCATTGGCGCCCTTGGAGGGGCTGGTCCCAGCACAGGTTGGAGGGGGGCAGGATCTCACACCCACAGGACAGGCCACCCTGGGACTGAGAAGGGGTGGGGTTCCGGTGCAGAGAGGCTGTGGCTGCTTTGCCCACAGCCTGCCTGCGTGCGCCCAGCAACTTCAGGCAGCCGGCATCCACTGTGGCACAGGGTGCTGCACAGGGCTGTTCCCTCCACTCAGCCACAGGCATCTTGCCGACAGCACAGACACTGTGGCACATGGGTGTGGACAAGCCTGGGGCCTCAGGGAATACACCTGCATCCCCAGCTCTATCTGCCCACCCTGGGCTCCCACAGTTCACCTGTCACGCTCCCCGTGTGAAGCGGCAGCTCCAGTGTCCATTTGTATTTCTTGGGGGAGAAACACATCACACAACTTGTCACCTGCATGTTGGTGATGACAGGCATGACAAAGTGGCAGAAAGACTTGGTCTCCAGGGAGTCTCCACAGCACCTGGTTCTGGCATCTCCCCGTCAACCTTTTGACATACCTTGGAGCCCATACCTCCAGGGCCCTGGTCACAAGGAGGTCATCCTGGCCGGGGCAGAGCAGGGGACAGCCATGTTTGCTGCTCCCAGTAGGGCTCCCTGCTCAGCCTTCATCCCAGGGCTCAGTCTCCTGGTCCCTCACTCCACCCACTTCCCCTGCTTAGCCCGGGACCAGCTCAGCACTGCAGGCCTTCCAGCCATCCCCTTCCTAGCAAGGCCACCTCCCCAGACAGAGCCAAGGAAGCTGCACCCTCAGTGACCTGGGCTCCCTTGTCTTCAGCTTTGCCAGCACAGAGTACCAGGATGCCCTCAGCAGGATCACCCTGGTGGTCCAGCAGCACCAGGACACCCTGGTCCCTGGACAGCCTCAGCTCAACGTGTGCGACCAGGCAGTCATGGTGAGCGGCGTGCGTGCAGACCACGGCCAGTACTGTGTGCTCCAGAGCTGCACGGAGTTTGACACACAGCCATCGGGCTGCGGCCCATTGGAGCCCTGTGCCTTGGAAGGGCGGTCCTACCCTATGCACAGGTGGCCCTGGGCACCAAGCAGAGCACCGCCCACCCAGGGCTGTGAGGAAACCTGCTTCCCTCCTGCTCTCCCACAGACATTCTTGGGGTGGAAGGAGGGTCCCTCAGCCCTCCGAAGCTGCAGGATGAGCCCAAACCTTAAGGGACTCGAGCACAGGGTGCAGGGCAGCCGAGGTCCAGGAGGCCATGCTGAGCTTTCTGCTGCTGAGCAGGGCCCTCCAGCCCCTGGCCGTCGTCATTGCCCTTGCCCCTCCCTTCATCCCCTTGCCCGGATGTGGAGATGAAGGTGGTCCCCACACTAGAGCCAAGTGGATGGGGAGGGGCTGCAGCCTGGGCAGGGACGCGGATCTGAAACCCCTCACCAGCTGCAGCCAAGGCCAGAGATGCCGGCCCTGCAGTGATGGTCTTGTCTTGAATCTCATTTCCTAGAACTGGGCACCCCCAGGCTGTGAGAAGCTGGGCAAGTGTCTGCGGCCTCCAGAGTCCGTCCTGGAGAAGTGCTTCTGGCCCCATTAGCATCTGTTTGTACCCAGGCCAGGCCCAGGATCTCCCTGCCAGTGCCTGAGGGAAGGAAGCATCCCAGCCACAGGCAGAGGGCACCCGCGACCAGCAGCAGGGCCTGCCCACTTCCCCTGGCCCAGGGCCTGGAGGGCTCCGGGCAGTTCCTGCACCTACTTCAACCCGAGGGTGGAAGTTCCCGGTTCTGTGCTGAGCCCACGATGCTGTGGGCCTAGTGGACGGGACATCGCAGAGGCTGGAGGAATACAGCCTGCCCGCTCCCGGAAGCACGTGGGAGCAAGTGCTCATCTGCCAGGACTGTCGTGCCCACGCTGGACTGCTGCACAAGTTGGGAAAAGACACGGAAAAGAAATAAAGGAACGAGCGGCCTCTCAGTTCCGTAGCTGTGGTTTTAAACAGGGCGTGATGCTTGGGATGTTGTGCTCTGGGCAAGATGGGCCCTGACGACCGACAGCCACCGCTGCCCCACCCCACGGTGACCCCCTCGGCCTGCACGGCGTGGCGAGCGCGCGCGGGAGGGACCGAGACAGGCGGAGCGACGTGCTCGCACCAGGGAGGTGTCCCGCAGCCCGGAGGCGGTCTCTCCGGCCCCAGCCCTTCCCACGCCCGCCCCTCCCCGCTAGCCCCGCCCCGCCCGCGTCCTCGCTGCGTCCTCACGCCCGGCCCCGCCCCGCTCGCCTCGCCCCGCCCGCCCGCCTCGGCCCCTGGGTGAACGAGGCCATGTCGGAGCCCGAGCTGCAGCTGGTGGCCCGGCGCATTCGCAGCTTCCCCGACTTCCCCATCCCAGGCGTGCTCTTTAGGTGCGGACGAGGGCTGGGCCTGCGCGGCGCCTCCGGAGCGTTGGCTCCAGGCTCGGCGTGGGGTCCTGCTGGCGGCGCCCCCTGCCAGCGCGTGTCATCACACTGTCCTTATGCAGGGACATCTCGCCCCTCCTAAAGGACCCCGAATCCTTCCGCGCTTGCATCCGCCTGCTGGCCAGCCATCTGAAGACCGCGCACGGAGGCAAGATTGACTACATCGCAGGCCAGTGCCCTTCATCCCACCGTCCCCACCGCAACCCCCTGTGCCCCCATCCTGTCGTCCCTCCGTGCGCCCCCACCGCTCTTTCCTATAGCCCGCATTGAACCAGCGACCCTTGCCCCACCTCCGACCTCTGACCTCCGACTCCTGCCCTCCCTCTTCCTGTTCGGGCTGGCCACGCCCTGCCCTGGTGTCCTGGGTCTGCTCCTCCTTCCTCTGACGCTGGTGTTGGGCTGGCACCCGGAGGGCCTGGTTCCGTGGGGGTTCCCGGTGCTCACGGGAGGGCTTCGGGTCTCAGGGGGACTTGGTAAGCCTTGGTGGGTGTAGGACTGGACCTGTTCCCTCCCGGAAGGCCTGCGGTTTTAGACCGCCTGCAGTCTTGCAGGTTCCTGGCTGCACTGCCCAGAGCTGGCTGTCCATCTCCCAGGATCTTTCACCCGGCCACCCTCCCTTCCTCCCAGGCCCTGGGCTTTCAGAGACACCCTTGAGGGCTCTGTCCCCTGTGAAAGGCCGCGCCTCCCACTGAAGGCAGAGCCCAGGAGAGGGTCGGGGAGAGCAGGTGGTCCTGTCTGGCTCACTGCCCCAAGGGAAACCGCAGCCCTACCGGGCCACCCCTCCTCACCTCCTGCCAGGACCTCCCACCCACATCCGGTGTGTAGGGCACGCTGAGCAAGCCCACCACAGCCCCGTCCGCTCGGAGACGCCCAGGCTGGCCTCGGCCTCTGCTGGGACAGGGCTCTCGGCAGGCTCTGGAGGTGGGGAGTGGCCGGGTGTCTGTGTGCCGCAGTGCACAGTGCCTGAGCTGCCAGAGGTCAGGTAACTTCTCAGTCTCGGCCCATAGGACCCACCGGGTCCAGAGGTGGAGAAGCCAGCAAGTCTGGGTGCCCCTTGTCACTGTGGGAGCTGTTTGCCCCCCCGGCCTGGCCCCCATGCTGCCATGCCACCAGCTGATGCCTAACGCCCCCTCCCCACCCCTACAGGCCTGGACTCCAGGGGCTTCCTGTTTGGGCCCTCGCTGGCCCAGGAGCTGGGCCTGGGCTATGTGCTCATCCGGAAGCGCGGGAAGCTGCCGGGCCCCACTGTGTCTGCCTCCTATGCACTGGAATACGGGAAGGTGAGAGGGTAGGGCCAGGCCACTGACACCAGGGTTCCTTGGCCCCCCAGAGCCCCAAGTGGAGCTGCTGTGGTTGCAGTGGACTTGGGCGCTCAGAGAGGTTTCCCCACTAGGCCACGCTCACGGAGCCAGGAAATGTAAGGGCGGGATGGGAGCCAGGCCCGGTGGGGCCACATGCCAGCACCCAGGCTCGAGTGTTCACTTCCTGTCTGCAGGCCGAGCTGGAGATCCAGAAGGATGCCCTGGAGCCCGGGCAGAAGGTGGTTGTGGTGGACGACCTGCTGGCCACTGGTGGTAAGAGCCTCCCGGGACAGCTGAGGACCCGGCAGGGGTCTCAGCACCGGGGCGGGGGACTGGCGGGAGCTTCCTGGCCGTGCCAACCTCCCTCCATCCCCCAGGAACCATGTGTGCGGCCTGTGAGCTGCTGGGCCAGCTGGGGGCCGAGGTGCTGGAAAGCGTGACCCTGGTGGAGCTGACCTCACTCAAGGGCAGGGAGAAGTTGGGCCCCGTCCCCTTCTTCTCCCTCCTGCAGTACGAGTGACCTCTTCAGCCGGACCAGACAAGAAACAGTTCACCTTCGTGCCTTCAGCGACCTGCAGGGGCCACTGGCTGCAGCTGTTACTTCTGCCTGCTGAGCATCTCCTTGGTCGTAACCAGTGTCCGCAGTCCTCCCAGGCCGCCCCATGGGTTCCAGAAGTGCCAGGGCTGGGCAGAGCCACAGGCAGACAAACTAATAAACAGCTTTTCTACACACGGCGTTATCCTCTGGGCCACAGCACAGAGCCAGACTCCGTTGGGCCTTGGTCTCCCCGCTGGCAGCCCCAGCCGGGACAGGTGCGGCAGGGCAGTGCGCTGCACCCGTTTCATGGCTGTGCCCTCCTGGAGGGATGGCAGGCTGGGGGAGCCAAGCCCATTCTGCAGGGGAGCAGATCCCATCAGCAGGCAGCACAGGGTCACATAGGACTCATCCCCATGGGGCCAGGGTCGCCTCCCTGGCCTCCCATTGTGGCCCAACACGTAACTGCACTTGTGGCCTGGCAGGCCAGTTCCTTCTGCAGGTCCTGTGCCTCTGGCAGCCTGGCCCTGCTTTAGGACCGTGGTGACACCAGGCTACCTGGGTAAGCCAGGGCCCCTCTCCACCTCATGAAGTGCTGTCACCTAAACTCAACACTGCCAACAGCCCACACACAAGATCTTCCGTCTCCCACCATAGCAGAAACAGCACTGAAAGGCAGTCGTCTTGGTAGCAAAATTTTATTTACGTCTTACATGTCAGGTTTTATAAAAAGCCAGCTAGATTAGGAAATAGGTTCTCCTTCCAAGGCCTTAGGTATTTGAAGTTTGAAAAGGTTAAATTAGAAATAAGCAAATCAAGCAGTCCTGCGGTGGATCCTACTGAAATACTGTTTCAGAAACTGTAAAGGAACTTAAGTTTGGCAGGTTTTCTTAGCATAAAACCTAGAAAACTACAAGCTCTCTTCACTCTACAGAGGAGTCTGACCTCTTGCTGCCCGGCAGAACCTTTTCATCCAGCCTGCCCAGAGGCCAGCGCCCCCTGGTGGTGAGACATCTCTTGCAGGAAGATCGAGCTAGTGTAGCGCTGGCAGCTCTGGGTCACTGCTGAACTCAGCCTGGACCTGGGCCTTGGCCCCAGGCAGGACCCAGAAGAGGCCTTGAAGTAGCCTGTAGTGGAGGGGAAGCCCATCAAGCCTGTGGGTGGACGTCAAAATGTCCCTGCCACGAGGTCACAGTTCACAGGCTCCAGGACCAGGACGTGGATGGAGGGGACCAACCACACTGCCAGCTGTGCACAATGCTACTTCTGTGCAACCCACGAGGCCCTGGGCCCCCTTCCCAGCCTCTGGCAGTGCTCAAGGCAGGCAGCAAAGACAGTCCCATGGGGACAGACGTCACTGACAGTGCACAAGACCCCAGGAGTCCACACTGGCTGGAGGCCCTGGTCATGCAGCCTGTGGCCCTCGGGACAGTGCAGGAGTGAAGGAGGCACCTTGGGCTCCTGTGCCGGTCCTCGGTGGCTGGCTCACTGCCCCTCCTCAGTGTGGGCCTGGTGGGCCAGCCGTGCAGTGATGCTGGCCAGGTTGGCAGCCTTGTCCAGCTTGATGTAAGTGCTGGTGCGGATGCGGTGCAGGCTGAGCCAGTCAGGCAGCAGCTCGCTGAGGAGCAGCAGGTGCCTCTCCATCTCCCCTGCAGAGTGAGGCGGGTGAGTCCACAGGTCGGCCCAGCCCCCAGCTCCCACCTCCCAGCAGGGCTATGGCAGCAACAGGGCACCCTTGGGCCGGGGCCAAGCTACTTGAGTGTCTACTGTGTGCACCACTTCCTTACAGGAGCCAGAATCCCCAGGGTGCTTTTCAGGAAGGGACGGGCGGGGGACCCTTCACTGAAGCCCGAATGCAGAGCTGGGTCCCCAGCCTTGAAAGCCTCGGGCAGACCATGCCTGTGGTCTGGGAGGAGAGGACACGGGTAAGGAGTCAGGAGTCTGTCCCAAGGCCCACAAGGACAGCAGGTTTGCAAGGCCCCGGGGAGGCTGCAGAGCAGGTAGGTGCCCTGGAGGCCACTGCCCACACACATAGCAGGCGCCCTGTGGGCATCGGGTGCATAGACACCCTGGTCGGGACCCTGCCCACCCTGGACTCCTCCCTGACCCACGCATACCCAGGCTCAGGGCAGCACGGCAGCTGCCCACCATCCTGGTGCAGGCCACCTCCATGGTGAGCGCGGGCTTTCTCTCAGACACGAAGACACCGCGCAGCACGCGGGCCAGCTCGGGCAGTCGCTGCAGCCGCTGCAGCCGCAGCTCGTGCTCCGGGCAGCGCGTCATCTGCGCCAGCTGTTTCTGGGCCTCCTTGGCACGGATCTGCAGTGGATGAGGTTAGCATGGCAGGCCACCTCGAGCCCCCACCATCCTGTCACTGTCACCATGGACTCACCCGCTCCAGCAGGGCCTGGGGCACACCCTTCAGGGCGCTGGGCGGGCTGGCAGGGCTGGCTGGCAGGGCCGGGCCGGGGGATCCAGGGCTGCCGGGCTCCGCTGCACACAGTGCTGCGTGACACAACGCCTTCTCCATCTGCAGGTGAGCACAGATCAGAGGAGACAGCAGAGGGGTGCTGTGTCCCTGCTCCGGCTCTGCCCAAGGCCACCCAGGTCTCCAGGAGTCTCTGCCTCAGGACCGGGCACAACGCACAGGGCACCCAGGAGCTGCTCCTGGGGGAGGCAGCGGATATGGGAGGCCCAGCTTCTGAGCATGGGCTCATCCCATCCCTCTCTGGGCCACTACCCAGGAGGCACCACAGGTCTTGTCAGGCCACCCGCTGCCCCCAGGAGAAGGGCTGAGTCAGCCCGGCCAGCCTCACCCTGGGCGACATCAGGCTTCGGGCGCGGGCCAGCACCTCCTGGGCACTGGTGAGCTGCTCCGTGGTGGGTGGCTGGGGCAGCTCAGCAGGCTCGATGTCAGGCACCTCATCCACGTTGAAGCGCGGGTGCCAGCGCGTCAGCTGGTCCTCAGGCACAGCCATGGGGGGGGTCAGGGAGGCGAGGAAGGCCTGTAGGAGGAGAAGCAGGTGACTGCCTGGCTCACTCTGCCAGGTAAGGACACACACTGCCCACCTAGCACACACGTGGTACTGATGAAACGTCACCGAACGCCTCGAGTGTGAGGTCAGCCCCGAGCTTACCAGCTCCGGCCCACTGTCCAGGGAGGCGGCACTGCCCTTCCCCGCCCGCAGCCCACCCAGCCAGGCAGGACAGGGCCCAGCGGCTGCTCACCTTGTGGTGCTCCTTGACCCGGTTCACCAGGTTCTGGCTGAAAACCTGTCGCCGCTGCAGCAGGCGTGAGGCTGTGAGCTGAGGCACGGCGCCACCAGGCTCTATGGGGAAGAGTACAGGCTGAGCCCTGGTCCAGGCCCGCCCAGCCACCCTCCGCAAAACCTGGGCTGCAGGTGAGGAAACTGGAGGCCGAGGAGTGAGCACAGGGGAGGCGAGGCCGTGGCCAGCACTCACCCTGGCCCAGCAGTGGCTCTATGGTGAGCTGGTAATCAGACTTCTTGACACTGTCCTTGAAGGTGGGGACATTGCGCTCCTGGCGGAAGCAGTAGGACATCGGATACACAGTTTTGATCTGGCCCACGTTGCGCTCCTCGAAGCGCCTACAGGAGGAGACTGGGTCAGGAGGAACCAGGCAAGGCTGGCTGTGGATACGAGAGAAGACTGAGCCTCCCCATGGACCACTCACTTGCGCATCATGTCCTGGACCCCCCCCTTGACCTTGGCAAAGGTCGCAGTCTCGGAGCGGTTGTGGAGCATGCCCACAATGGTGTCCATGCTTCGAAACATCTCGGCCAGCACCTGGTACTTGTAGGGCAGCACAAGGCCTGGTGGGCCGGGCTGGGCCAGGGCATGGAAGCGTTGGTAGGCAGGCGTCTTCTGGCCACTGTTGGGAGGGAGCCAGCTTCAGAGAAAGCACTGGCCACCCCACCTCCAGGTCCCAGCAGCAGGGAATGTGGCCAGGGACCCTCAGCCAGAGGCTCAAAACCACACAATTCACGAAACCCTGGTGTGACTCCACCTGTGGGAAACAGCCCTAGGGAAGGGGCACAGATATGCCTCGGCCACACCTCACCCCACACCCAGCCAGCTTCCTCTGCGCCAACACTGGGCATTCACCAGCCTCGGGCTGTTGGGGGCATCTGGAGCCAGCAGGGTCAGGAGTGACTGCCCCTCAGTGGGAGGACGTGGACTTGCGCCAGCCGGTCTTCTGCTAGCTCCCTGGCCCTGCCCAGGACTCACCATGGCTGCTCCTGGAGGTTGGCCTCCGGTGGGCTGGGTTCCTCAGCACCCTCCTGAGGCCTGGCCCTCAGTGCCTGGACGCGTGTGCCCAGCTCCCGTGCACGCTGAAGGCACACCTGGAGCTCAGAGAGGGTGTCCTTTGAGGGGACCTGGGGACACAGGGCGCGTCAGGTGGCCACGCTCCGCCGGCCCTCCCCCGCCTGCCTCGTCCAGCCTTCTCACCTTGTCCTGTGGGGCTGCGGGGAGGGACAGCTGGCCTGCTGGTGCAGGAGCGGAGGTTTTCTTGATCTTCTTGACCGGCGAAGGACAGGCAAGGGAGCTGAGGGTGGCTGGGGAACTGGGACAGGAGTCCTGGTAGGAAGGAGGCCACAGGTGAGACGTGACTGAGTCCAGGGTGCACCTGGCCTACAGAAGCGTAGCCAGGTTTTCAGCAAGCGGCCATGGAGGCAGGCAAGGTTGTGGGGCTCCCGTTGGCGAGAACTTTGCTGAGCCCACCTTGCCCACCCAGCCTGTTCACCCCTGGTCTGGCCCCTTCCAGGGCTGACCCTCACCTACCCTCCCGGTAACCTGGGCTTTGCCAGCAGGCAGTCAGATCCTGATTCAGACCTTCGGGCCTCTTCCTGTGTCGGGAGCTACGGCCCCAGTCCTTCCCTCCCACGCACCCCCTCTGCACCTTACCTGCAGGTGTGGCCGTGCAGGAGCCGCCCCGCGCCCTCAGCGCCCCTTCCCAGTCTCCCCCAATTCGGCCCCCGCACGATCCCCCCGGCCTCACCACGTCCCGAAGCCGCAGTCTCCGGCGCGCGGGCGGCGCGGGCTGCTCGCCCCCGGACGCAGCGGGAGGACGGGCGCGCTTGCGGCTGCTGCCCGGGCCGGGCGCGGGCCGGGCAGGGCTCGGGGTGCGGCAGGCTGCCTTGACCCGCGGAGCTGCAGACCCCGGGCGGCGGCAAGCGAAGAAGTCGGTGACCCGGCTCTGTGCCATTGCGAGATCAGGGCGCGCGCGGTTTCGCGCCGGTTTCGCGCGGTTTTCTATCAGCTCCGCCCCATCCGGGCCCCACCTTCCGGCAGAGCGCCCGGGATAGGAATGGGCGCGCCCAGCGCCTGCGCCGTTGTGACAGGGTCCTAAGCCCGCTGCACATGCGCTGACCTAGCCCTGCCGGGCCGCACCCTCTGGCCGAGCCCGGAGGCGGAGAAATGTCGCGTCGAACGCCTGCGCGCTAGCGCCGAGGCGTGCAGTCCAAGCCCTGTGCGCGGGCCGACGTGGATGTGCAGTGCCCCCGCGCCGCTCCCTGAACGGGCTCCTCGCCAGGGCGCGAATGGAGGCCGAGTAGCGGAAGCGGCCGACGGCAGGGGTCCCGACCAAGGAGAGACAAAGAAACTGGGTCCAGAAAAGCCGAGGTTTAAAAGACAAGACGGGCGGAGCCCAGAGCTCCCCCGGCCTGGGCTCCCTCCCGCGGAGGCCCTGCCCGGGCCGCTCCGGGCAGGAGGGCAGGCCGAGGGCCTCTGCTGCGACTCCGCGTCTTCTGCGAGGAGAATGAGCTGTGCTTATCTAAAACAAAACTACGTCAGTTGGGTAATGCGATTGGAGCTTGCAAAATAACCAGCGCGAGGACCTGGCGATGGTGCCGGCTGGGGAGCCCCTGGGCTGTTCAGGGTAAAGAGCCGTGGGAATAGGGATGTGCCTCGGTGGCGGAGCACTTCCCTGGCACGCGCGATGCCCTGGGTTCGCACCCCAGGGGCTGCAGAAACAAAACCGAACAACAGTGTAAGAGGCCGGGGGAATGTAGCTCAGTGGTTCCACCGCAAGCGCAGGGTCCCGAGTTCGATCCCTGGTACCACCCCCCCCCCAATAAAACAAAACCACCAAAAACACAAAGGCAGTGTAAGACAAATCAGCACTTTTAAGGGCTACATTTTGTTAGTTTTGTTTTGATACGTATACTCTGGGTCACCATGTAAAATGTGGGGGGTTTTGTTTTTGAGACGGTCTGGCTGTGTAGTTCAGGCTGAACTCACTATGTAACCCTGGCTGGTCTCGGCCTCTCAAGTGCTGGGATCACAGGCGTGCGCCACATTGCCCCATTTAAAATGTGTTTCTTAAAACAGGAATACCTGCAGGTGTGCCCCCTTGCTAGAACACTGCCTAGTGTGGAGGAGGGCCCAGGTTCAATCCTCAGCTCCCCCCCAAAAAAACCCCCAGAAATTGGGGGCAGGATTTGGCCTAGAAGGAACATACAGTTTCTGGGGTGATGGAAATGGTGCATATGGTGACACCTTAGGGCTACCTAGGTGTGGACTTAATTGAGGGCCCATTAAAATTTGTACATTTCACTGTGTAACTTCGTATAAACTCTGACTATAAACAAACATTGAGCTCCAGTCAGTGACATGCATACTGAAGCACCTTTAGAAGCCGCATTGGTCTGATGCTGAAATACATCAAATAAGATGGGCAGCCGGGTGTGGTGGCGAATACCTGTAATCTCAGCAGTTGGGAGGCTGAGGCAGGAGAATCACCAGGAGTTCAAGGCCAGCCTGAACCACATAGTGAGATCCTGTCTCAAAAAATAGTTTGTAGGGCTGGGGATTAGCTCAGTGGTTTCATCGCCTACCTCGAAAGCTCAAGGTCTTGAGTTCGATCCCGGTAACTGCCCCCCCCCAAAATAGTTTGTAATAGCCAGGTGTAGTGGCACACCATGTAATCCTAGCAGTTGGGAGGCTGAAGCAGGATAATTGCCTTGAATTCAAGGCCAGCCTGAACTACAAAAAGAGACCCTGCCTCAAAAATGAAAAGGATTGTAGGGCTATGATGGGAGCTTAAGTTACAGACTCAGCCTCTCCACAGAGGCCTTTATACATCTTTCCTCCTGTGGCCCCTACTCCTTGCTCCACATTTGCAAAATCAGGCAGAGACAGCCAGGCCTAATCACAAGCAGCTGTTTCAGTATCTGGCTCCTGACTCCACTGTTGCCCGGCCCTGCCCCACAGATAAGCCCTGGGGACAGAGATGCCACTAGCAGCATCTCATTTCTCTCCCACTGCCCTCTCCAGCCAGACCAGAGTGTGGTTCTGGGCTCCCAGAGCTGACCCCAGGATACCAGAGGGGCAGGAGGGGCAGCTGCTGTTGCTCTTGCACCCTGGACCCCACCAGCAGGATGAAGGGAGCCCTGAGGAGCTGGGTCTGAGGACCATCCACAGGCCTGCAGAATCCAGAACACGAGTCTGAGATCCATCCGCCCTCGGGGGTGTCGGGTTTAGGAGCATTGGAAGCTTAGGACTTGGGGTGTGGCCAGCCTTTGCACCTCAGCACCAGCAGTCAGGACCCTAAGGACCTGCCTCAGTGCCCGGGGTGAGCGTGCATCCTGGTGGCTCAGAGTGCAGCCATACAGACTGTCCCGTCTGTAACATCCACCTCGGAGCCCACATCTTTGGAGTGACCTTGGCCTTGGAGACCCCTCAGAAAGCTGCCTTGATCTGGTACAGCAGCGGGGTCTAGGGCCCACTTTCCCCTGGACCCTGCCTCCCAGTCACAGCTGATTGGACAAGAGGTGCGAAGCAGAGCCAATCAGGCGCTGTTCTGGAACCAAGCTTGGGGGCAGCTTTGCCTATCTCTGGGGTGGTCAGCTCTACCACCTGTGTAGCATGTGGCCCCAGAGGCAGACAGAAACTGTTAGGCCGGTTGTTTTAAGTAGGTTCCAACTTGGTTTTTTGGGAGGCCAAAAAGCTCTTCATAGTGCTCTGGATTTTTATGAACTACCTGATGCTCTCCCATGCATTTGCCTTTTTTGCTTAAAATGCCTCTGGCTGTTTCTTCTTGCAATCCAAAGGCCCTTGATTAAAGCATGGTCATAAAGGTAAATCCATATAAGGCCACATTAATAGAAATACACAGTGTAGAATAGAGAAGGTGAACACCCTTGGCTGCTCACCTGGTCCAGGTCCCACCCACAAGGTCCTCGTGACTATGGGTGTGGAGTGCCCAGAGCGCACAGTCTGGTAGGAGTCCTCAGGGGAGACTGATGGCAGAGGGGCGAGAGTCCGTGTCGGGACTGGGAGTGTGGGTCTGGCACGGGGTTCGCCTAGCTAGCACACATAGGGGCCAGGGTTCCATCCCGAGGACTGCCAAGAACCGTGTCTGGACACCTGCCCCACAGAAAAGGAGAATTGACGAGTGCCCACCAGGAGACTGGCTTCTGAGGGCCCACTATGGGTCAGGGCACTGAGAGGCAGCTGTGTACCAGGCTGAGAACGGGAAGCCACCATCGTCACTGCCATGATCACCATCACTGCCACCATCCACACGATCAGCACTGTCACCGTCACCGCTGTCTTATCTGTGCTCAAGTGGACAGAATTGCCAGAGGTCCTGAGTTGGACCCACACCTCATGCTGTCCTCCCCAACTTCTCTCAAGCCCATCCTGGTCCCCCGAGTCTCCCGCCCAGTGCTACTGCTGCTCAGTGTGAGTGACTCGAAGTCCCCTCGCCTGCTGCGTCCTGGTGCCGTTCACTCAGGCCCGTGATGACCACTACCGCGTCTGCCAGCATCCCCCTGTGGGGGCCTCTTGGCGCCTCTGTGAGGTGCACCGTGTGCTCCGGGGCCGGACGCCTTCCCAGCCTCCCTCGGAGTGAGCCTCTCAGTCCCCAGCGTGGGCAGAGAAGAGGAGGGGACTCAAGGGGCACAGCTGGGGAGCTTGGCCCGCACCAGGTCCCCCAGAGCCATCGGTCACCTGCAGCCCAAGGGAGCTTTTCAGGGCCTCGGCTGTGACCAAGCTGTGGGGAGCACCTGGGCCTTGACCAGCACCTGCCAGACAGCCTTGGACCCTTGCACGGACCGGCACCGGGGGAGGTCAGAGAGGCTGCTGCCGCTGCCCGTGGGAGTGACCCAGGACCCCGCCTCTCCCAGGCCCCCGCTTCCCTTGTCTGTGCCAGGAGCCCCTGGAGCCTGCTCAGGCCTGGAGGGGCCTGTGCCGCCCACTCTCTCCATGCTGCCCGCACAGCCCTCGGCACACCTGGCTCAGAGTCCGAGTGGAGAGGGCTCACGTCGCCCCAGTCCCACCAAGGGCACCCAGCCCTGCTGTGTCCAATGGTGACATGGAAGGTGGTGGCTACTGAGAAAAGAATAGGAGGGCCAGGGGCTTAGCTCCATGGCACCGGGTCTGCCTCGAAAGTGCGAGGCCCTGAGTTCAATCCTCGGTACCCCCCAAAAATCGGGCACAACAACTTCAATACTGTTGATTTTACCTGTTACATTCAGCATGTTGTCTCTTAGCACATAGTTAATATGAAGTTGGTTAGTATTTCGCATTTTTCTCATCGCTGTCTTCCTAATTACCACCACCATCATCTCCATCCCACCTCATCGTCACAATCACTGGGTGCTAGTGACTGAGTCTTCGCGATCGAGTGTGTGTCCCGGCCCGGGGCCCCTGTGCCCCCCCGCCGTGCGGGTGTCTCCCTCCAGCAGGCCTCCTTGTGGTGCCCTCTTGGGATGACTCTGAAGGTCTGTGCCCAGCCAGGGGTGAGCCAACCCCCTCGGAGGGCAGGAGGACTCGGCTGGTGAGACGTCACCCCCAGTGCTCACTGAGCGGCCACCACAGGCTGTGCTATGGAGCCCAGGGTGTTGGGAGCTTGGAGGGGTGATTTAAGGTGAGCAGGCCAGTACTGCCTCTCAGGGGCACCTGTGAGCCAGACACAGGTGCACACCCGCAATCCCAGCTACTCCAGAGCCCGGAGCAGGAGGGAGTGCGAGTTCGGGGCCAGCCTGGGCAGCTCAGGGAAGCCTGGTCTCGAATTGAAAATAAGCAAGCCTGGGGATGTGGCTGGGTGGCTCGGCACCCAGGGCTGGAGAAGGGTGGGATTCAGCCTCCAAGGTCTGGGACAGGCTGGTGACGCTCCAGGGAGAAGCCCTGCAAGGTCTTTGTGCCCGTGGGACTTTGTGTCATCCCCAGGAACCAACCTGACGAGAGGTGAGCCCAGGAAGGGGTCAAGGGCACGCGACCTGCCTGGTGACTGCTGCCATGACCTGCACCCCGGCTCCAGCCCCAGCTCCAAGGGCCCGCAGGTCAGCTGCTGGCCCCGAGACCCAGCGCCTCCACACAGGCTTCACCAGCGTCAGGCCGTGCTGGAGACAGGCAGCCCCCAGAGCCTGGGAACAGCAGGCAGGACGTGCCCAGGCCTGGCACCCAGCGAGCACCGCCCAGAAGCAGGGCTCTGGGGGCTGGGTGTGAGGTGGGGAGCAGCTAGAGAGGCAGAAAGGACAGCGGAAGTCCTGACTGCAGGAAGAGTGAGCTTCCAACCCAGTCGAAGTCACTCAGCATCTATGTCCAGTTCCCGGCCAAAATTCCGCAGGACACGACAGGCCATTAATTGGCTTAATCAAGAAAGCAAAGAGCAGGCCCTGGGGGTGGGCCACCTTCCTCCCGGGTTTCCACAGCCTCAGGAGAAGCATAAATGTCCCCAGTTCCAGAAAATAAGGTCAGTCCCCCCCGCCTTTCTCTTCCTCTTCTCTCACTGCCTCCTGTACTTTTGAATTTCTCCCTAATAAACTGTGCCCATGCTTCTTACTGATGAGCCCTGAAAGTTCTCTTTTGTTTGTTAGTTTGTTTTTTGAGACAGGTTCTTGCTATATATAGCCCAGGCTGGCCTCAAATTCGAAGTGATCCTCCTGGCTCAGCCTCCCGAGTGCCGGGATTACAGGCATGCGCCACGACACCTGGCCTGAAAATTCTTTTCCTTTCTTGGGAGTCAGGAACCTGCAAACTGATTCTGTGGGTCGATAGGTCAGGTTCCTATCTCAGCTTCAGGAACCTCCTGGAATGCAGCGACAGCAGGAGAGAGGAAGGCCTAGGGCATTTGACTGTGGTTGCACCAGCACATTTGGAGGTGACCAAGGGATGTCTGTGGGCAGAGGTCTGCGATGGACGACTCCTCATATAACCGTGGGACCAGGGTGGAAACGGTGGCGGCCCTGTGAGGCACTTGGCACTATGAAGAGTGAGAACATCCTCCTGAGGCTGGAGGGGACAGCGGCACCAGGTCCATGAGGGAGGGTAGGGCTGGCAGCTGCCTCCTGCTCCTGGAGGAGGGGCAGGGATGGAGCGGCAGGGAGGACCTTGGGTGATGGGCGGAGGCCCGGGCCCTGGTGCAGCAGCCTGCAGCCCCTCTCCTCACCCTGTGGCGGGACCCGTGGGTCTGTCCTGAGCCCGTGAAGCCTCCACACGCCCCTGCTGAGCGCCTCGGGCCCCAGGGCTGCCACCCTCCACTGCCACACGGGTCAGGTCTTGGGCTCAGGGGCGACTCCCATAGCAGCACAGGTGCCAGGGAGGCCGGGTGCTTGCCCTATCTTGGGCGGAGCCGTCAGGTGCCGCTCTGCTCCTGAAGGTCCTGTGCGAGAGGCTCTGCTGCCTGCAGCCGTTCCCGGGTGGTCAGGTGTTTCTTCTGATAAGGATGAACTCCATCGGCAAGCCCCGCTCGGACGGGGTGAGGGGCAGGCCCCGGCAGCCAGGGTGGAGGGGTCAGGGGAGCAGGCGTGGCCAGCGCCCTGGACAAGGGGTCTGGTCCTCATCCTGCACCTCGAGGATAACCGATCTTCCTTGCCCCCGCTCTCTCAAACCCAGGGCCAAGCATGCCAGGCCAGAGCTCTGCCACTGAGCCACACTCCAGCCCGGCAAGGACCAGGAGTCTGGGCACAGGCACTGCGGGAAGCAGCTCGAGGTGCAGGGCCGGGCAGGCCAGGGAGGCCACCAGGGTTGCTGCCTCCATGGCCCTGTGAGTACCACACGCCCTTCCAAGGGGCAGCTCTGCCTCCCACTGAGCACGGAGCTCGGGGAAGCGGGCACTGTGGGGTGGCCAAGGGCCTCACTGCCTGTGAGCACAGCCAGACCCTGCACCTCTGTGGGGGCGCTAAGTGGTGGGTGGGCCCTGGGGAGCATCTGAGTCAGAGCCCCAGGGGCCCCCAGACTTGGGGGATTGCTGGTTAGAGCCCAGAGAGACATCCAGACACCTTAGGTGCCACAGCCCAGGGTGGTGACTGCACAGCTTTTAAGGGTCCTCAGGGGAGGGAGTCCCCAAGTGTTCAGGAACAGGAGGGAGCCTGGTGCAGTGGCAGATGCCTGTGATCCCGGTGCTCTGGGAGGCGGAGACAGGAGGATCACAAGTTCAAATCCAGCCTGGGCAGCTTAGTGACTTAGTGAGACTCTGTCTTAAATTTTTTTTAAAAAAGGCTGGGGTGGAGCTCATGGCCCCTGGGTCCTGGGTTCAATCCCCAGCACTGCAAAAATAAAGAAGTGGGTAAATAAAAGATAAGGAGGAACTGGCATCCCCAGGGAGGTGTGGCAGGCCCTAGGTGCTTGGACAGCAAGGCAGGGTGTGGCCGCCTGGGACCCTCACCCCTCACGGGGAAGGGAGGGCTCCCGCCCTTCTCTGCTCCTGCCCAAGCTCCCCAGGCACACCAGGCTTCTTTACATGGCCCAAGGGGAGTGGACCCCCGGAGGGCCGGGGCCAGCGGGAGTCGAGGAGTCTGTTCCCCAGCCTGCTCTGGGAAGGCTCCCGGCAGGAGCGGGGGCTGCAGGGAGGCCAGGCCTTGCTGGGTCCAAACATTGTATCCCGCGGCGTTTAGGCTTGATTCTCTGTAGCCGCTACTTAGCACTGGCTGCTGGAGTTATTCATCCTCTGCTACTTTAAAAATCTCTGGACACACATTCCCCACCTTTGAAGAGCTCTGCAGGGAGCCGGCCGCCTTCTCACTTTGCAGGAACATTTTGGACGCAGACAGACTCCGCTCTCCTCTCACTCTCGAGCTGGCCAGCGATCAAAGCCAGGCTTCCCAGGAGGTCTGCGTTTCTGGCTTTCGGGAAAGGGAAAAGCTGGCGGTCAGGGCTCCAAGTCGCTCCTGATCCTCAAGGCCCTGCTCCCGCCGCAGCCGAGTCTGAGTCTGGCATCGTGGACTGAGCGCAGCCGGCCGTCCGGCCCCTTCTCCTTCTCCTTTCTGCCCACTTCACCGGTGGATGGAGCCCAACTTTGGTGGCCCGGGCGAGGTGGGCTCAGACCTGGCCTCTCCACTGGAGGGGACGGCAAGGTGCTCTGCTGCGGCTGCGGTCACCACCGTCCGAGGCAAAGGTATCAACAAGCCCAAGGCCCAGCTCAGACCGCACTGGACTCAGCAAGCTGGCGGCTGAGCCGTCCAGCCTCCTCCACCCTAACCACCAGGCGCTGGCGGGAGCCCCGAGCCACCCACGGTCCCCAGGGGGCGCTGCGTCCTCGCCGCTCGGGATCAAAGCGAAAGTTGCTCGGGCCACGCGGGCCGCAGTTGCGCGTGGGGGCAGCGGGGTGGTCAGGCCGGGGAGTCTGTGTCTACGCGCCCGTCCACCGCCTGCACACTCGGGGCGCAGGGCCGGAGCCGGGTCCCGGGTCGGGGGTATGGGGCCGGCGCGGCGGGGCGGGCAGGAGGGGCCGGGCCGGCCGCGGGGAGCGCGGGGCGGGACCGGGAGGGGGGCGGGCTTATAAAGCCCGGGTCAGCGGGCAGGCGGGAGCGCGGAGCTGAGGTGCGCCCAGCCGGGCTTGCAGCCGGCGGACGAGCGGGAGGAGCGGGAGGAGCAGGAGGAGCAGGAGGAGCGGGCACCCCGCCGCCCCACGTGCGCCCCGCCGTCCGGCGCCATGGCGCGCAGGGCCCCGAGCGCCCGCGAGTCCCGGTAGCCGGCGGCGACCTCGGCCCCATGGAGCCGCACGTGCTCGGCGCCGCGCTCTACTGGCTGCTGCTGCCTGGCTCGCTGCTGGCCGGTGAGTGGGGGCCCGGGCCGTCCGCCGTCCGCCCGGGCGCCGCGTGGAGTCAGGGCGCGCATTCCGACGCGGGGGCGCGGGCGGGGCGTGCGCCCCGGGAGGGGCCGCGGGGAGAAGGGAGCGCCGATCTCTTTCCTCCTTCGAATTGAAGAAGAAAAGCGCAAACTTGCGTCGTGACTTCCTGACCTTCTGGGAGAAAAGGCGGCTTCCTGCCCGGAGCCGTTTAATTCGGAGTTTTCGTAGCAGAACTCGCGTCCCGCCCTGGGCACAGCCCGGGCCTGCGAGGGGGAGGCAGCCCCTCGCTGTGGAGTAGCCAGGGCTCCTCCTCCTCCTGTCCTACTTGGCCGGGCCCCAGGGGTTGTGCAGCCAGTGCCCTGGGCCCAGGCAGGGGCACCGCCAGCAGGCTCTGGCCTGGGGTGGGAGCTGGGAGTCGCCATCCCCGGCATCCGCGTCCCTGGTTGCCAGCAAAGCTGTGAACCCCGATCTCCACTCTGTGCCTGCGCCCCTCTGCGCCTCGAGTGTGATTGTGAGGCAGAGCCTAGGAGACCTCCCTCCGGCCTGTGGGGAGGGGTCAGCGCCACTCCACATGCTGCTGAAGTCCTGGGGAAGTGCGGTTCCCGGTGCAGTCCGCAGGGTGGAAGTCTCCAGTCTGCTGTATCAGACCCCCGTCCACCCTTCTAGGGCCTTCGCAGCTCTGGGAGCCACGGCCCTCCCTGCTCTGGGCTCCCGGAAACCAGGGGCCAGCACAGGCCGCGCTGTGGCCACCGTCAGACTGCGTCTCATCTGGAGTGAGATGTGGGGAAATTTTCAAGGCAGGAATCAATGAAAGCCATTGAGGGTGGAAAGGAGCGGCTTGTGGGACTTCCTGGGGCCGTGGCCCTGGGTGGACCAAGCCCGCAGGGTCAGCAGGCCCACAGTGAGGGCTTGTTTTCCTCACTGCGCCTGTGGAATGGAAACGGCCAGACTACTGGGATGCCCCCACACACGGGTTTAGGACATGGGAGCCGATGAGGAAGGACAGGAAGGCCAGCTCAGGTGCAGGCTCACCTGCCTGCCTCTGCGCTCCAGGCTCAGGGACAGAATCACCGTGGGGAGGGGTCTCTTCCTGTGGGGGCTTCTCTCACAGCCACTGTCCTCAAGCAGCGTTGGCCAGATGGTAAATGTTTTCACATCACAAAATCTGGTATTTTTTCCAGTCATTAAAAGTGTAAAGACCATCCTGAGCATGTGGTGGCACCAAAACAGGCAGGGAGGCCGAAGCAGGCCAGCAGCCAGGGTGTGGGCCGAGGCCCAGGCTTCAGATGCCCCTCTTGGGCTGGGCCAGGGTGGGGAGACTGGGGGCTTCCGACCTTCTGGAGCACTTGGGGGTCCCCCCCAGCGGCGGTTCACACCCAGGCTGTGTTAGTCACCTGCAGAGCTTTCGGAAAACACTGATGACTAATTCCTGTGCTCTCACTGAATGGAATGCTGCGCCCAAATCATCTGTTCTCAAAATATGGTGCCCCTGCCATGCCCTGCCGTGGTGCCCAGCCTGGGGTCCTGGCCTCAGCATTTCTCCCTGAGCCCTGGAGCTGGTGGAGCTCTGCCTAGGACAGCTGAGAGCTTCGGGTCCCTGGCAGCTCCCGAGGGAGGGACGGGTCACTGCCTGGCCGGAGGTGGAGGTTTCCTCCCTCTGGCTCCGTGACCTGGAAACCCTGGTTCATGGCTCAGGCCTGGGGGAGGGCCCGAGTGGCCTGCGCTTGCCTGCCTGGGATTGCTACCTAAAAGGCCAGGCAGAGCGCGGCCCCACCCCCACCCAGCACCATAACCAGCCCAGCCCGGGGGATCAGGACTCAGCTGGAAGCTTCTAGGCTGCCTGACCGGACATTATGTGCTGGGTTAGGAAGGACCACACCTCCTGACTCCGGCCTGTCAGGGCAGCCGGGAACCTAAACGTCAGCCCTGGAGTAGCAGGAGCCAGGTGGTGACAGCGCAGCTCCGCTGGCTGTGGGAGACACTTGTGGTTGGCCAACGTGGCTTCTGCCCATGGGACGCTCTCACAGCATAGCCTGGGGGACGCCCACTGCAGGCACGTGCAGCGGCACCTGGGCCCGACTGATTGTCACTGCCAAGTGTCACTGTTTGCATGGGGACACATCCTCTTTTGCAGACCATTTCACCATCGCTGTTTATTGGGCGGGGTGGGCAGGGGGGTGTCTCAGGAGCCTGAGGGGCTTGTCATGGTCACTCGAGGTCCAGTCCACTGTGTCTGGCAGAGCAAGAGAGGCCAGCCCTGGCAGCAGGGATGGAGGAGGCTCGCAGTGGATGCAGCGTTTCCTGGTGCTGTCCTCGGTCTCAGAGTGCCAGAGCTTGGCTGCTGCAGAGCGGATGAAGTCTCACTTCCCTGTGAGCCCAGGGGCTCCCTGCTGAGCAGCAGCTTCCTGGGGTGGGGGGCACAGCCTCCACGCTGGGCCCAGAGACTGAATGAGTAAGCAGGACAGTGATCCAGGGCTGTGTGCGTGCGTGTGTGTGTGTGTGTGTGTGTGTGTGTGTGTGTGTGTACGATAGTGTGTGTTCAGGGGAGGGGCCGAGCCCCGCTGGGGCCTGGGGGTGGGTGGCCGTGGCTTCCCAGAGGTGGTCACTGGCACGAGAGCCTGGCTAGCTAGGCAGCTGGTCCTGCAGAGGAAGTGGGCTGGGCGGAGGTGCTGGTGCTGGTGCTGGCCCCAGCTGCTTCCTGGGCGGGTCTCCTGTACAGACATGGCACTGAGCTTCCTCCTGGGGCTCGGTGAGGGAGGGGGGGAGCCTTTTTTTTTTTTTTGGTGGCACAGGGGATGGAACCCAGGCTCCCAAGCCTGCTGCACCAGCACTTCCGCAGTGAGTTACATTCCCAGCCCTTTTCATTTTTGAGCCATGGTCTCACTTTGCCCAGGCTGGTCAGGAACGTGTGATCTTCCTGCTTCAGCCTTCCAAATAGCTGGGACTGCAGGTGTGTGTCACTGTGCCCAGCTGAGGCAAGCCTTTCGACTATGCCAGGAGCCTCCTACGGATCCCGAGCACTCCGGCTCTGACAGGCCTGGTCCATTGAAGAGAACGCCAGGCCTCTGTCATCTATTCGAGAAATATATAGATGTAGGGATAGACAGACAGACAAGTGCTAAAGCAGTCTGTACTTCCCTGTGGCGAAGAACCCAGGTGTTAAGTACGCAGCAGATGTGACATCACAGGTGCCCTTTGGGGTGCAGTGGGCTCGGCCCATCCTGTTTCTCCTTGGGCTGGCAGTGCTGACCAGGCCACCTGCTCCTGTCTGTCTCAGCCTGGGCCCCCTGCAGCCCGAGTTGGGGCTGCTCTCTGTCCCATCTGTGACGGTGGCGTCCCATAACTCCCAGAAGGCAGTTGCTGGGGAACATGAGGTGCTGTAGTTCAGCCAGAGCCAGCAGGTGGGAGGGGACAGCCTGGTGGGGAAGCTTCCCTACCTGGGCAGGGCAGGTGAGGCCTTGCCTCCGCCGACAGATGTCATGCGCCATGGGGTGGTGCAGGGGCAGAAGGTCAGGGAGGATGTGGCTGGGCGGGAGCAGGGCTGGGGCTCCGGCAACCTGGGTCACAGCAGCGGCCCCCTGGCTCTGAACCTGCCTGGCCTGCCTCTTTCTGGGCTTCAGCATCCTCCCTGCAATGAGGCCATAAAAGCTTTAAGGGCACGCAGGTCTCCAATCTCTGGTCTCAGGCAATGGCTCTCATGCCCCAGCTGGTGGCGCAGGTGGGGACAGGCAGCTGTGCTTCTGGATTCCTGGCCAGAGCCCCTGAGCGGCTTCCCAGATGTGCGCACGCCGGGCCAGGCGCTGGTCAGCAGCCAGGTCGGGCCTCCGGGGTGCTGAGTAGAAGGGGGCCACCCACTGCCAGGTCCCTGGAGCACACTGGGCTGTGCTTCCCAAAAGGGCAGCCCCGAGGAGGTCCCCAAGGCCAGCCCAGCTGCTACACACGACGCCCGTCCGGACCTCTGCTCTCTCACGGCCCCTTCTGCATTCTGCGAATGTGTCCACGCTCCGCTCACCCGGGTCTCGTGGGACGGCTCTGGGTGGCAGCCAGGAGCTGAGTCTATTGGAGGTCAGCAGTGCCGGGTGGGGGCCGGGCTCAGAGCCCCTCTGGCCAGGCTGTGGGTTCTGCAAGCCCCCTGTGCCAAGCACAGATAGGCAGAGGGGTGAAGTGCAAATGACCTTCCAGAGGGGTCCCCAGTAATGCCCTCCAAACTGAGGCCCCATAACATCTAAAAAGGGCCCCCTGGTAATACGTCTATAGCAGAGCTCCCAGCAGTGCCATCCCAAACAGGGACCCCCAGTAATGCTGTCCAAAGCGGTCACAAATGGGCTGGCCAGGCACACCTGGAGTTCATGGTTGGTTGGGATGTGGCTGGGCCAGGCTACGGCTGCCTGGCTCTGATGCTGTGGTGGCCGGGGACAGACGGGTGTGCAGGTCCACGGAGGAGGGCAGGGTGGTGTCCAGGGCCCCAGACCAGGGCCCCCAGGGATCTGACCTGGGGTGACTCCAGGGCCCAGTGCCCTTTTGCAAAGGAGGCTGGGGGCCACGGGGACAGGGTGAGTCCTGTCCCGTAGAGCAAGGGTCTGGGGGGGAGTGGAGGCTGGGGGGCCTAGTGGGGCCCCTCGACCCCCAGTTCTAGTGAGTAGCATTTTCATTACCGTCACCCTGCACCATCCACAGGCCTTCCTAGGGCCCATGGCTGTCGGAAGCCTCGATTGTGTCGGCACCCGGCGTGTGTTGTTTTCCCTTGGCTTATGCATCAGGCATGGAGATTGAGCACAGAAACTGATAGGATAGAACAATCCCAACAGCAGACTGCAATAATCGCGTTTCAAAGCTCGTCAATTGTTCATTTTTGGAATTCTCCATTCAGTGTTTCAGACTGTTGGCTGTGGACAAATGAAGCTCAAAGAAGCAGGACTCTTACACACAGCCCAGTGGGCCTGGGAAGCCCGACTCCCCAAACGGCCGAGCCTCGGTCTGGGTCCTGGGAGGCCTCGCCAGCAGGCAGGGCCTGGGGTCCAGGTCTTGGCTGAGTGTGTGTGACGCCCTCGGCAAGGGCCTTGTGGCTGAGCCGCGTCCCCTTCTCCTGTCTCTCTAGGGTCGGAATCCTGCACCCTTCTGGGCCCCTTCACTGGCACTGCCCCCCCCATTTCTGGGGTCACAACCGCACAGCCCTGCCTCTGCTCCTGCGTGTGATTCTCTGGAGCAGGTTTCCGAGGTGGGGACCCAGCCACGCCTGGGCGTGTGTCCTTCCCGAGTGCCAGCTCCCAGGTGCGAGGGGACTGGCCCAGCCTCCTGCGACCCCCGGCCCTCTGGCCCTGTGCTGGCCCCCCTTCTCTGCACCTGTACTCGAGCCTTTGCTGAGTCGGGGGGGACAATCTTTCTGGTTTTTTTTGATACTGGGGATCAAACTCAGGACCTTGCACTCGAAAGACAGGCGCCGGAACCCCTGAGCTAAATCCCCAGCCCTCTGGTGTATTGTAATACCATAATTATAGGGAGTATTTTTAGGTTCCCTCTAACGGACCGGCAGGGGTTCGGGTGTTTACCAGGCTCCGATCTGCACACTGTTGTTCTCCCCGAGTATATATAGCTGGGGCCGCGTCTCGGTCTTCGGGATCAGGCTGCAGAGGGACAGTGGCCACCTCAGCCTCCTGTGGTTTCCTTTGCCATCGAAGGGGCAGCTAAAACAGGCACAGGCGTCTGCTGGCTCCTGCAGGGTGTGAGGCCAGTGCTGCTGCCCAGGCCCAGCCAGCGCCTGACAGGGACATACAGGAGGTGCCCTGTGGCCCCAGGTGTCCCAGGACTGTGTTTCTCGTGCTTTGTTCTCTCCTGTGTGCCTGGAAGCTGCCTGCCTCAGTCACCTCCCTGCAGATCCTCCGGAGGAAATTAAACCACTGCAGGAGGGGACCAGGTGAGGGTGCTACTTCAGTGGGCTTCTGAAGCGGAGCCTTGGGGACTGCAGGTGGGGGCTGGAACCCCAGGACCGCTGCCCTGGTGTCTGCCCCGGTGTGGCCGCACGTAGCACCCCGGCTCGTTTACATGGTCTCTGTTTAGGGTTGAGGCACCGTGCAGCATAGCCTGTCACCCGACACACCAAAGGAGGGTTTAAAAGGAAAACCAAACTGGCCGCTCAGTGACCCCAGCTCGACAGCTGTCTGTGTGTTTCTTCTCCAAGGGCCAGCACCGTGACGGCCGCCACACAGGGCCTGTGTTGCTCTGGGCCAGCCTGCCTTCCTTTGTTTCTGTCCCGCCTGCGTGCACTTGGGCTGGAGGCAGGACGGGGTCCCCACAGTTGCAGAGTCTGCGCGGGGCAGGCAGGCGCTCCCCAGCCTTGGCCCTGCCGCAGTGACTCATCGTGAGCTCCAGGGGAGGTGGGCCCGGGCAGCACTGGGCACTGCCACCTCCAGGGCTGCGCATCCCCGGGCCCCGTGGCTGGCCCTCGCCCCTCCTCACCCCCGCCGAGGTCTGGCCGCCTCCGTCAGGGATGGTCGCTGAGCACATCGCTCCTCTGCTCTCTGAGGCTCGCCCAGCCCCTGCCCAGCCCCGTGTGCTCCAGGCTTGGGGTGCTCGGTCCCTGCCACCCTGCCGCAGACGCTGCTCCTCCAGGCCCCAAGCCCACCCTTGCCCAGGGCGGCCACCTCCCACCCCACCTCTGCCCCTCACCCTCCCTGCCCAGACTCCTGATCCCTTTGCCCCGGCATCCACTGGTCACTGGGTGAATATGTCTGGAAACCCGCCCCCCAGGCCAGGCCGCCTAGGCTCTGTGGTCCAGATGAGGGCTCTATAGTGAGCACGTGGAGACCAGAAATGTCACCAAGAAACGAAGTGAGCAGCCTCAAGGGGAAAATTAATTTTGGTGTTCTTGAGCCAGGGTCTCTCTATGTAGCCCAGACCAGCCTCAAACTTGTGGTGATCCTCCTGCCTCAGCCTCCTGAGTGCTGGAATAACAGGTGTGCATCACATTGCCTGGGCCTTTTTACTATGAAAACAACATTTTTATTAAAGTAATTAAAAGTCAAAACCACAACAAAAGGGAAATTCCATGATCTTCGCTCACAACTATATAATCTTTATATAGAAAAACTATGAAGAGCCAGTGTGGTCTGAAAAGCAGCTCCACAGTAAATCTAACCCTTACGTAAAAGTAACTAAGCTATGGAATTAGTTCACCCAAAAGAAGCTGTCTTACTGTAGAGTATGTCAGCTGAGCTGATTTCAGCTACATCGTTCTCACCTCTAAAAACTGTCTTCTGATATTTCACATGGGCAGAGACGTAACACACAGGAGTCTGCAGAATTAAAAGGATAGAACAAATCCTCCAACCACAATTACACATGAAAATGAGTGAAGGCATCTTTATCTATAGATCTGTAAAACTATGCAAATTAGCGCTTGTGCATGTCACCGGTCACACTGAAGCTCTGTGAGGCGGTACTGAGTAAACACAGACACTGAACCCCCAGGTCGGACAGGGCTCTGCGAAGCATACCATTCCCACCTCCCAGCCTGTCACCATGAACTTCCCCTGCGACCTGCCCCTGGGTGTTACCGAGTCCCAGGCCTGGCCGTTTTCCCCTGCGGTACTGGGAATCGAGCAGGGCTTCATGTGTCCTAAGCCAGCCCTGCCCTTTAAGCCCTGCTGCTTAGGCTGAGTGAGCCTATGACTCCTTCTAGCTGACCACTCCAAAACAGGACGGAACGCCTGCCGCGGGCCCCTTCCTGCACAGCGCATGCCAACTGGGGTCATGGGCTGAGTCCCATCCCCTGCTTGGCCCGGGAGACATCACTTTCCAGGCGTGGATTGCTGTGTGACTGCACGGGGCCAGCTGTGTCTACCTGGACACGACTGTTCTGCTGGCTCTGGCACTCCTCAGGCAGGGTCGTGGGGTCAGAGGCCGCCGCTGCCTGGCTCTCACCCGCACAGGTGCAGGGTGGGGTGCTCCTCGGCCTCTGCCCACCCTGTGGCTTCAGAGCGGTTACCCAGGGCCGACCAGGCCAAGTCCCTCACCCGGTGTGTGATCTGTGAGGTCTTCCAGATACTTTAAAAATCGGGTCACTTGTCTTTCTTTTCTTTTTTTTTCCTGTGGTCCCGGAGATTGGACCCAGGGCCTTGGTGCTGAGCTGCGTCCCCAGGCCTTTTTAACATTTTCTACTTTAAGACAGGGTCTCACTAAGGGTGCCAAATTGCCCAGGCCGGGCTAGAACTTGCCATCCTCCTGCCTCAGCCTCCCAGAATGTGAGATTACAGGTGGGCACCGCCACACCCAGCCCAATGTCTTTTTTTTTTTTTTTTTTGGTACCAGGGATTGCAGTAGGGTCCTTGCGCTTGCGCAGCAGGCGGCGAAACCACTGAGCTGCTACATCCCCAGCCCTGTCCCCGTCTTCTGGTGGTGGCCCCAAGATGAACGCTGAGCCCAGTCACCAACCCGGAAGGCGGGCGGCCTGGGCACTCTCGCTGCGCCACGCAAGGCACGGGAAGGGTGGAAGGCACTCTCCGCCTGCGCCCGCGTGCCTGGTGCTTGTGTCCTGTTGGGTCCTGGAGGCAGGTGTGGCCGAGAGGCCCCAGTCCGTGATGTGCACCAGCTGTGCTTGTTTTTCCTCGTGGCAGGGCCAGGCTGGGGGTCCGGCCCATGGGTGGGAAGGGACTGTCGCAAGCCAGGAGGAGGTGCCGAGGGGGCACTGCCCGACACCGGAGGTCCTGCCGCCAGCCGGGTGACGGTGCCGAGCGTGGTGGCCCCGCGCTCCCGACCTCACTGCGTGCAGACCTTCTGGGTGAGGAGAGGCCAGGCCGGTCACAAGGTCAGGAGGCCGGAGGCTCGCAGCCAAGGGCCTGGGACTGTGGGAGTGGGTGGTGACCAAGGGGCGGCTGAGCCTCTGGGATGGGTGGTGGCCCTCGGGAGCCATGCAGTAGGACCGGACGGACGCGGAACTCAGAAGGGCACCCGCCTCGCGAGCAAGGGCCTGGGCGCCAACCTGTTTGCTCTGCGACCTCTGCAAGGACCTCCTGCCTCGGTTTCCTCCTGTGACAAACGATGCCTTCCAGAGCGTGAGCCTAGCAAGCGTGCGAGCAGAGTGCTGAGGTGGCCCTGCCGGCCCCGGAGGCCAGGCAAGCCAGAGCCGGCCTCTCCTGGCCCGCTGTCCCTTTCTTGAGCTCGGCAGCCCGGACTGGGCGAGGCCAGGCTCAGGCTAAGGGCGCAGTGGGGAACCCTCCTGCATCTGCCTCCAGACGGTCGCTTCCCTGCCTGCCCTGTGGTCCCCTCCTGCCCTCAGAGGGGTGGCTCAGCGGGAGGGGGTCGTGGCCGAAGCGAGGCCATGGCTGGTTCCAGGGAGAGTGGTCAGGGACTCTTGGGGACAGGGAAGCCACGTGTGGCTCTTCCGTGCACCTGTGTAACCCTGGGGCGATTCCTGGCCACTCACTGTGGACAGCCACTGGCCCACCCGGTTCGTGGGCACCTGTGCTCTGAGAGGTACGTTTCACCCGCTCGGAAGCCCTTGGGCGTCCTGAGCGCAGGGCGGTGGTGCTGCCCGGGACTCTGGAGATGGAGGCTGAGACCTGGGGTTCACATGGCTGCGCCCCCAGCCCCTTCCCGGGCTGGGCAGCCCAAGGGTGAGGCAGCTCCTGGGTCTAGCTTCTGGTTTTCACATCTCTCCTCTGAGCTTCCTGCTGGCTCTGCTGCTGGGCCCCCCTGGGCAAGTTGTGCTGCCTCTCTGAGCCCTGAACCTTCCTCTTTAAAAGTGCATCTGGCTCCCTGCTGGCGCCCAGCAGGCAGATGTCTAGCGCTGACTGTTCCATAGGTGGGGACTTTCCCTCCCCCGTTTCTTGACCTGTGCTGTGGGCACCTGCCCTGCCCTTCCTGCTGCTTTCGGGGATGACCCGCCAGGAGCCCGGGGTGACGGTCCCCACAGGGCCCAGCTCAACACAAGCCCAGCTGTAGTCACCCCTGACTCTAGGCCTGCGGCGGCTCACCCTGGGGATGCAGGGGCTGGACGGCCGTGACTCCAAGACGCCCAGCTTCTGTTCCCGCCCGTGCTCCCCCCAGGTGGGACAGTGGCACTGGCTGCATCTCGAGTGGTCAAAGCCTCGAGTGGTGCAAGGGACAGCGTGCCTGGGCGCCCCTGAGCCCTGTCCACTGTGCCGGAATCTCAGGGTACCAGGGTCAGTGATCTGGCAAACTGGGGGCCTCCACTTGCTCAGCTCAGACGCCACCTCCCCAGGCAGCCTGGCTGGCCACCAAGGAGCGCAGGGATGGGGTCTCTGGCCCAAACACCCGTGCCTTCCCCAGGCCACCACCGGCCCCTTGCTCAGGAGGGTGGTGGGCATGGTTGGTGTCTCTGCCCTGTGGGGGCCGCCTGGGGGAATCAGCCCCTCACCAAGGGGCCTGGCCTCGGGGTTTGAGCCCCTGCAGAGGCCTGAGAGCCTCAGCCACGCAGAGTCTGCCAGCCAGTGCTGGGGACCCCAGGCGCCCACGGTCTCCGCCCACAGCTCCCAGGGAGCAGCCCCTCCGCCCTGCCTGCGCGGCCCAGGGGACCTGCTCATCCCCGAGCTCACTGGCCCTCACCTGTTTCCTGTTGTGGCCATCCCGGAACCTTGGTTCAGTCCAGTATGCCCAGAGAGCGCGGGCAGCCTGGTCCCCAGGATCTCGGGCCTCCTGGAGGGTCTCGGGGCCCAGCACAGTGCGGAAGGGCTGGAGTCTGTCCTAGAACTGTCCATTGCCGCTCAGCGACTCAGTCACAGGCCGCCGGGGACACTGAGTGAGGACTGTCTCCATGTCCTTCCCCTGTACCGGAGTTGAGCACAGGGCCTTTGCTCTTTTTCGTTTTGAGACAGGATCTTGCTAAGTCCCTAGGTTGCCCAAGCAGGGTGCGAACCTGGCATCCTCCTGCCTCAGCCTCCCAGAGTGCAGGGTGACAGGCCTGTGCCACTGTGCAAAGCCTGTGTTCACATCACCGAGACAGCGGTGAGAACTGCCGTGGCCTCCGCCCACAGCGCCAAGTGGGCTCTCCCGGCGGCCTCGGGGTACGTGGTAGTGGTGTCCCCACCGCACAGATGAGGAGACTGAGGCCCAGAAAGCTCATGCCGCCTGCACGGTGACGCAGGCCTCCGAGGCCGTGTGGCAGGGTCTGGCGGAGCTTCGGGAGGGTGTCGGCTAAGAGCCAGCCCACCCCTGCTGCCCGGAAGGGGTGCACGGGTCCACCCCTGCTGCAGGGGCCACCATGTGGCTCTGGGGACCCGGAGCTGCCTGCGTCGCACTCCACTGTGAGGAATTAGATTAGTTTTCCATAAAAACAGGATGTGGTGGGTGAGAGAGCAGCCCGGCCATCTCGCTTGCTCGTTTCCAGGAACTGGACACAGCCCTGGGCAGGATGGTCCCTGTCCCCGCCTGCTCTCCGCTCTTAAGTGGCTACTTAATCTGTCGGTTCTCTGGCCGGGAGTTGTTACATCACGGAGCCAGCGAGCCCTGGAGGAGACACTGCCGCCAGGAGGCAGAGTGGGGGGGGCAGGCACCGCCAGGCTGTGCCAGGCAGAGCCGGAGCCTGGCCCCTGCCTAGGCCTTGAGGAACAGGCCATCCCAGCACACCCAGGGGACCAGGAACTGGGGCCCACACGTCCCCCGGAGGGGCTGCAGGTCTGTGGCAGCGCTGGCCTGGAGGTGTGATGTCCTGCAGGCTGCGGGCGTTACAGGCCCAGGCCTGGGTCCGGGGGGCCGAGAGCCATTGTGTGGGGGCTGCAGCTGCCTAAGTCCTGCTCTCAGGTGCCAGGCAGCACTGGGGGCGCAGGGCGCACTGGGGCGTGGGCTTTGTCCTGTGGGCAGTGGGTGCCCCTGGGAGGGCCTGGGGGGCTGGGTGGAGTCCCCTCCTTCCTTCCTCTGTTGCTCTCCATCCTGAGTGGGCTCCGCTCCTGGCTGAGTGGCCCTGGCCTGTGCGCGCTGTTGTCCCCAGCACCGTCCTTCCCCCTGGGCGGCCGAGGGTGACCGCGCTTGTCCTGCCGATGGCCGGGTGCCGGGACTTGGGAGGGCGTGGGCTTCGGGTGGCTGCTGGGCCCCGTGTCAGCAGGACAGCCACGGGTCTCTCGAGTCTCTGGTGCTCGCGGCTCCCCGTCAGAGTCTCGGAGCCCCACCGAACCCCTGCCCGGGCCCAGCCCTGGCCCAGGCGGCCACACTTACAGGGTGTTCTTGAGCATTCCACCCCAGACACCCCACCGTGCAGGCCCGAGCGCACTTGGCGATGCCCCCGGATAAGATTCCAGGGCACAATGGCTGCTTCCCAGAGGCTCTTCTCTTTGGGGAGGAAGGTGAGGGGTGAGCAGGCACCGGCTGAACCAGTCGAGTCCGCTGGGTAAAGCGCAAGACACCCGGAGCCCGGGCCACGGGCTGGGTGTCAGCACTGCCCCCACCTGCTGCGCCTCGAGACTCGGAAACAAAGGGAGGAGTGATGGGCTGCTGGCGTCTTCGTCTTCGGAGGTCGCTGTCCCCAGGCAGCCGTGCTACAAGTGCCCGTGTTGGTTTTTCCCTGGCCGCTTCACGAGCATGTTGAATTTCCATGGCCACCACACCCGCAGCCACACAGCTGATCCCAGCAGCCTCTGCGTGCAGGGGGGGCACGGACAGGGCTCAAAGCAGGCCAGCTGGCAGCGCTGCCGGGGCCCCACCCTGGGGGTCCACTGTCTGTGTCCGTCTGCGTCCATCGTCTGTCCGCTGGCTTTAAGGAAGGGGCTCCTGTGGTCGGGAGCTGAGGTGTTGCACCCAGCAGGCAGCCTGGGCCGGACACAGCGCACATCCACGATGCCTCCGAGTCCTGGTGCCAGGGGCAGTGGCGGGCACTGGGGGTCCCTCTTGCTCCGGGTCCTCCCGCTGCAGTTTGAGTTAATCCCATCTAAAGAGTCCCCCACGCTGGCATCGAGATTGGTTCTGAGCAGCCTGGGGCACTGCAGCAGGCTGAGTGGACAGGGAGTGGGCCCCAGCCGGCCAGGACGATCTTGGGCTGCCCAGGGTTGGCCCTGAAGCCCTGGACTTCGTGTGTCCCTGTCACTCCTCTTGGCTCAGGCTCAGCTCAAACCTGGCACCCTGATGGCACAGAGAATGTGGGGTCCCCAGCCCCAGCGGCCCCTGTGTATGCCGTCCCTAGAGAGTGGTGGAGCCCCTAAACTGCCCATGTCACCCCAAGGGACAGCCGAGGCATAGCTCAGGGCTGAGCTCAGTTGTCTCCTGCCGAACCCCAGAGACTGCATGGGTGCCCTTGACTGAGATGTCCCACCCGCCGGCCCTTCCCAGGTGGCCAGGTAGCATTCCTGTCCAGATGCCACAGAGGCCTGAGCGGGCCTGGGGCTGCCTGGACGACCTGGAGCCTGAGTCACCGGGCGGGGCTCTGAGTCACCACAGCCTGGGGGGCAGCCTAGAGCTGCCGGGACTGGGGCAGCTGGGGCCCCAGGCGGCATCGGTGTTTGGGAAGCAGCCTGGGCTCTTGGGTGGGAGCAGCAGGCTCCCCACACCTCTCTGTGGGTGCCAGCAGAGGCGGCAGCCTAGCAGCGTGAGCATGGAGTGAGGTCGTGTGTCCAGGCAGGTTGGGCTGACGCCAGCCCTCCACCAACCACCTGCTTCTTCCACAGGAGCCTTCGAGGTCTGGTTCTCTGTTGGAGGTACAGGAGCCTAGGGCACTGAGACCCGGACTGCCTGCCACCCGGGCTGCAGTGCTGGCTTCCTGGGGAGGCCCGTGGTATGCCTGGGAACCCGCTTTGAGGACCGCTCCACAGAGTGGGGACGTTTCCAAGGTCACGTGTGTGTGTGCCCAAGAGGACATGGTCTCCCCGAGTCTTGGGCTCAGCCCTGGGCCTTTGCCTCTGATGCTGCCCTGCTGGAGTCCCCAGGCCTGTACTCTGCCACCAGCCACAGCACCCTGGACCCCTCGCCTGACACCCATTGTGTTTCTGGGGCGCCCGGCTCGCTGTCCACTGCAGGGCAGGACTGGACTCCCAGCGCGGTCCCTGCCTCATCACCACAGCTGCCTGGGCACTCCCCCCAATCTGCGTCCACTGGCCCTGCCTCTGGATTGAACCAGATTTGCTCGACAGAGCAGGTCACAGATGGCTGAGCTCCAAGCACCACACTGAATCCGCCCCAGTGACAGGACACGACGTGTTGCTGCACCTGTGCTGCCCCGGGTCCCCATCCTGTCTGTCTCTTGGCACCATTCCCTGGACCTCTCAGCGCTCATAGGTTGAACAATACGGTGCAGCCACTGTTTGTACGACACTGACACTGAACCATCCAGGTGACTTCAGTGCACCGGGACACGTGTATCTGTGCTCCGCTTTTTTTGTTTTTTGGTGCCTTGAATCGAAGTCAGGACCTTGTGCTTGCAAGGCAGGCGTGGTGCCACTGAGCTACATCCCCGGCCCTTCAGAAGGAGTTTGTGTGTGTGTGTGTGTGTGTGTGTGTGTGTGTGTGTGTGTGTGTGTGTGAGACTGGGGATTGAACCCAAGGCCTTTATTATTTTTCATTTTGACACAGGGTCTCACTAAGTTGCCTGGCTGGGCTAGAACTTTCATTCTCCTATCCTCCTGCCTCAGCCTCCTGGAGTTCTGGGACTGTGGGCGAATGAAGGGCTTGAATATGCACAGGCTTTGGTGTCCGTGGGTCCTGGGCCTGGTCATCCATGGATAGTTAGAAGCAACTGTGTCTGTCATTTGAGGGTGTGTGGTGGATCTCACCTGTCCCGACCCGCAGCCCAGCACCCTGAGGTAGAGCTCTGGGTCCTTCTTCCGTGGCCTCCCGGCCTGGCGCGGGAGGGGTCCGGATGAGCAGGGCCCCCAGGCAGAGTCACCTGTGTGGGGGCTGGTGTGTGGCCTGGGTCCCTGTGGGGTCCTGCTGTGGGGGTGCAGCCTGGGGACGGGGGTCTTGAGGCGCAAGGCTGTGCCCCCGGGGGACCCTGGGCAGTGGCTTCATTGCTCTTCCCATGTCTCCCCCAGTGCTGCACCAGGTTGCAAGCTGCTCCGTGCCTGGGTGGCCCAGAGGGGCTGCCCCCGGAACTCTGCCCTCCCTTAGCCCGGAATCCGGGGCGGGCTGCAGGCCCAGGGCAACTCTACCTGAAGCTCAGCACCAGACCTCTCGTAGGCCGGGAGGCCCTGGAATGTGCTGTCCACTGTGGTCAGTCACCTGTGCCGCCTCGTGGGGATCCGGCTGCACTGCCTCCTGAGCCGGACCTTGAGCGGCCCGTGGTGACGCTTGCGGCCAGGACACCGCCAACCCGTTATCTCTGTCTTGTTATGGCCCAGCTGCTTGCCCAGGGCCCAGTGGGGCAGCAGGGCTCGCGCCAGCCCCACCTTGGCACACTGATCCCGAGGGGCCCTGCCCACCAGGACATGGCTGCCCCCTGTGGTAGCTCTGGCTGCCAGCTGCCGGCTCGACAGCTGGGCACCGGGAGAGGCTGAATCATGACCTGGAGATCCGGGTGTCCTCCGTCCCCGCCCACACCCCGTCAGTGTCTGGGCTGCTCCCCACCCTGCTGCTGCCAGGCTGTGTCAGGCTTGGGCTGACCCAGGGCCTCGGGTACCCAGGAAGGGCCCACCCTGGCGCTGCCGGTGGCCTTTTCTTCCTGCCCAGGCTGGGTCAGCTCCGTCCCAGGCAGCGCTGCACTTGCCCCTTTTTTGGACGACACTGGGAGCTATGATGTCCCCAGCAGCTGGGCCCATTGTGCTTCAGTTTCCCCATCTGACAAAGGTGCAGTAGGATCCCACCCCCTTTTGCGCAGCTGCTTGGTCCTGGCTCTGCTGCCCATGATGCTGCTCACAGGTCAACCCTGTCCCCATGCAGAGTTAGCAGCTCAGTGGGGACCTTCCCTGCCACATGCAGGGGGTCTGGGCTTTCAGGCCGAGGTGGGGGCAGTGGACAGGGTTGACCTGCCGGGAGGCTGAGGGTGTCCACTGCACACCCCGAGTGGGGCTCCTGGCCCCCATGGTGGCTGATGTCACCAGTGTCTCTCAGCAGCAAAACCCAGGGGTCCCTACTTCAGCTGCGCTCGTGGGGAGGCCTGGGCCCTGGGCTCCAGTGGCCACGAGGGAGGGGTCCCCTTTCAGCACTGGGATTGGGCCCTGCAGGGGCTCCCCCTGGCCTCTGCCTCCCCCACTTCCCAAGACAGCGCAGAGATGGTGGCCAGGTGAGCCCTGCTCTCTGGGGCCCACATGGGTGCTCTGTGTCCTCCTCGGGTCCCTCTGTGGCCAGGCCCCCTCAGCTGTGGCCTCTTGCTGTGGCTCATGGTGCCCAGGCGAGGCCAGGAGCCAGGTTGTCGTGACCTCCCCGTGCACGCCAGATGAGCCATGAAACCGCGTTTCCTGGACACCACTGCTAATTAAATGCTCCCGCAGGGCCCTGAGCCCGGGGCTGCCTGGCAGGGCCCCAAGTAGGTAACGCACTGTTCCTTGCTGGGAGGTGGGGCAGCTCCCGCTCAGCCCCTCTGCTGGCCCCAGGCCACTGCCACACACCACGGCCCCTCCTTGGGCCACCATCCCATTGTTGACTTTCTCCCACGGCCCTGGTTTTCTCCTCTGTGGAACAAGAGGTCTCTGAGGCGTTCGGAGTTCTGCCAACCGCAAAGCGTTCCAAGAGCACGGCCCCTGCGCGGGCACAGTCACCCCGCCCCTCCCCGTCCCTGGCGCCTGGCGGGGCAGGGAGCGGCACACAGGGCCCAGCGGGTCTACTCCAAGACCACAGCTGTGCCAGTGCTCGGGTCACCAAGGGCACTGGGACCCCACGAGAGGGGCCGCACAGGGGCTCCAGCATCCCCAGGTGTCAGGGTGGCAGGGCGGGGCACTCTCAGAGGTGGCAGGATGGCCCCACCCCGGCCCAGGCCGCTTCGTCCCCAGGCCAGGCTGTGCAGCCCTCACTGCCACCTCCAGTCGGGCCCGGTTCGGTTTCAGGCCCTGCCTTCTGGGGGAGCCGGTGTGGCCTCCTTTGAGAACAGGGAGCACCAGGCCCCGGGATGCCCCGTGCCACGCCCCCTTCCCCCACCTCCTCCCAAGTGCAGTGTTTATGGCTCTGGCCAAGCCAAATAAGGCAGGGAGCGCTGGGGCTGGAGCAGACTCGGGAGGCAGAGGGGCCGGGCGGGGCCAGGACCCCTGGGCTGGCAGCTGTCACCGGGCACTGGTTCCCCTGTCGCTGTCCCCGCACCCCACCTGGCGCTGCATGTAGTGGCCAGGGCAGCAGGAGGCAGGATTCTGCCACGGGCCACGGGCCTGCCCGGGGCTGGGCCTGCCTCTCTAGGAGGCACATGACTTGTGTCCCTTGTCCCCTCCTGCGATGTGGCCTGCCATCGCCACTGCCACCCTGCTATTTCTTCCCCTCTTTGTTCTTTTGAACAACTCCAGTCGCTGTGAAAACACAGACCTTGTAGGAAAGGGAAATGTGGGGGAGGGGCTGGGCCTGCGCTGCCCTGGCTGCTCCGACGTCAGCCCGGCGGCCCCCGCCCTGGTCCTGGGGACTGAGTAGGGCCCTGTGCCCCAGCCCCAGCCCTTTCTTACTTTTTATCTTGAGATAGGGTCTATCTAGATGGCCCAGGCTGGCCTGGAACTTGTGATCCTCCCGACTCAGCCTCCTGAGTAACTGCAATGATGGGCACGTCCCACTGCGCCCTGCTTGTTTCAGTTTTATTTTTAATTTTTCCACACAAGGAATCTTTGCTTTCTTGTGACCCGTGTACCAGGCCCAGGTGTGACTGTGGCAATCACCGGTGGGGGCACCTGTGACTCTCGCATAGTGGCCGAGCCTCTGGGGACAAGCGTGGTCTCCACCATGGTCAGCTGGACAGTGGTGGGCCCAGGGCCTGACCCAGAGGCAGTAACTCAGGGGGGGCCCGCACGCCATGCTGCACACAGGGCTGTTCCCGTGTGTGCTGCTCTGGGCCGCAGGTCTGGACCCCATCTTGTGAATCCAGGCCTGGCGTTTCTCCAGGGCACCCAGGGTGGCACGGCATGGGGCATCTTCAAATGCTGTGGCGTTGGGCTGGGGACTTAGCTCAGTGGTTCCACCGCCTGCCTCGCAAGTACAAGGACCCGAGTTCCATCCCTGGTACCAAAAAAGAAAAAAGTCTGGGGTTTATGGCTTTTTTTTTTTTTTTTACTAAAATATATTCTATTTTACTATACATGTTACAAAAATAGGCTAAAAAGGTGTTTTGTTTTTGTTTTTATTTGAGTACTGAGGGTTAAACCCAGGGCCTTCATACTGCGCTACATCCCCAGCCCTTTGTTATTTTTTATTTTGAGACAGGATCTTACTACATCCATAAATTCCCTGGGCTGGGGTTGAACTTGTGATCCTCCTGCTCCATCTTCTAGAGCCCTGGGATCACAGGCCTGCACCACACACCTAAGCAACCTTATCTTTAGAACTCTACTTAGAGTAAGAGTTTCCTGCCAAGCCTGGTGCTACACACCTGTGATCCCAGCATTTGGGAGGCTGAGGCAGGAGGATCACTGAAAGCTGAAAGCCAGCCTGGGCTACACAGTTCAAGGTCAGCCTGAACTAACAGCAGGACCCTGTCTCAAAAAACAGCAACAACAGGGCCAGGGATTTAGCTCAGTTGTTCTGCTGCCGCCTGCCTCGCAAGCGCAAGGTCTTGAGTTTGATCCCTGGTACCAAAAAAACACCAAACAAACAACAAAAAAAATAATTTCCTTTTTATATACAGAATAATGTACATCAAACTCTAAAATTATTCTTGGGAAAAGCTTTTACTGTGACCCAAAATATTTCCGGTTTCATCCTCTGTTGATAGTATTGATTTTATAATACGTGTACTTAGTAATGCTTTCAGAATTCTGTCTCAGTGCCTTACCAATTAAATAAAACTATGGCAGCCTCTGTGTGTCTTCGAGGAGTTTTGACCGGTACAAACTGCCAGGTTTTCAGTGTTGTTTCTGTTGCACATTTTCCACTGCAGCTCTTAAACTCTGGTGTCTGATAGTTCTTTACTAATAGGGCAAAGAACAGTCCCAGCTGTGGACGGTGACCGTGTAGGGAGCCGGGCCTGGAAGTGCTCACCCCCGGCTGTGATAACATTTTCAGCATCCCTTTGGCGCCCTGGAGCAGTGAAACAGAGCCAAGGAGCCCGCAGCGGCCTCAGCCAGCTCTGCACACAGCAGACACGGACGGGGCAGGCCCTCCGCCCGAGCGCGACCTACGCCAGCCTGCAGTCTGTCCTTCGGGGAGGCCAGCGGCCAAGGGCACAGTGGCGGTCCTGTAGGTGTGGTGCTAGGATGGGCACAAAACAATTAAAATTTGTTTCTGATGTGAAGAAAGTTAGCAAAGCATTGTTTGAAACCCGCCGGCCTCTCCCCGTGTGCGGTTCACCAGGGCACTGGGGCACTTCACAGCCGAGGATGAGTCTCGGGACCAAGGTGTGCAAACCCCTCCTCCTCCGCGAGGGGCAGCCACCTGTGTGCAGGGGCACAGAGCAGAGAGCACCGTGGGGAGGGTCAGCCCCCGGCAGGAGGGGCCTGGCAGGCAGGGCACCCACACAGGGTCGGCATGAGACCAGGCCAGGCCGAGGCGCTGCAACCTCACATCCCTGCCCCAGGGTCAGCACAGCTGGAGTGCCCAGGGTGCCAGCGCAGAGCTGTCAGGGGCCGGAGTCCAGGATGGGGGGCAGGTTGGGGCGCTGGAGCCCAGGCTACCGCCTCCGTGCCGCTGCTTCCGCCTGGGGCCTGAGCGTCGAGGCCGGCAGCAGCATGGGGATGCCGTGGGGACACTGTGCGGGGAGCGATGCCCTCAGTCAGGGCGGGGAGGGTCTGCAGCAGCCGAGCCCCGAAGATGCCTGAGGCAGGCCCCATGCACTGGAGGACACCGGCTGATGTCCAACTTCCAGGGCAGCGCCAGGGAGCCCAGGCAGGGACAGAGGCCAGACGCAGGTGGAGGCCCCCAGAGCCCTTCTCTGTCCTGCTTTTCCCATCACCAAATAATCGGTTCTTCTTCCAAGAATGAAAAGCAAGGGCACATGATTTCACCGTGAGCAGAAAGCATGCAATGCCAAGCCCTTCCTTGGCGGACTGGCCTGGGCCGGATCAGAGCAAACCCGAGGCCTGGACGCAGTAGGGGCGCAGATCCCAGCCCTGGTGGGTGCCGGCAGATTCCATGGCCGGGTCCTGAGCGGCCTCGCTCTGCCTTGGACGGAGGCCTCCTGCTCCTCAGCTCCGGTGCCCACAGCTCTGGAACACTGCACCTCCCTCACCGGGGCTGGTCAGGCCCCTCAGGGTTCTGCTGATGCTGACCAGCCCTCCCGCCTGTGGCCTGAGGCCCGGGGGGCCAGCTGTCCTGTCCTCCCTTTCTGACCCATCTGGGAGCTCTTAGATGCCAGCCCTGCCTGGGTCTCGCACCCCGGGGGAGCTGTGCCAGTGCTTCCGATTCTCCACCTCTGAGCGGGTGCTGCCATCCTCAGTCTCCGGCTGCTAGGGTCCTGCCCAGGAGGGCTGCGTGCAGCCGGTCGCCCTTCCTGCCCAGCCCAGCTGTTGTCCCAGGCTCAGGAAAGGCTTTTCGGTGAGGTCATAGCCGTGTGGCCCTGGGAGGACAGCCAGCTTGGTGCCTCCTCCGCACTTCGTCCCCACCGTCCTCCAGCAGGATCTCTTCCCTCTCTGCCGTGGCCTCCCCCTTCCAGCACCCGTGGCCTCCAGCCCCTCAGTGGGGTCACAAGGATGTGCTTAGACCAGTGTCACCCAGGCCAGTGTCCCGGCCACACACTGCTCGGCCTATGGCCCCTCGGGGTCAGGGTCAGGGACACGAGCATCGGCCACTCTGCCTTCACCCTGTGCTGGCCTGAGGTCGCCGGGCCCCGCGGCCTGCTTCCCACCCTGTCCTCCACCCCTGAGGCTGTTGACGGGTCTGGTAGGTGGAAACGAGACCCTGCAGCCCCTGTCCTGTCCCCCGGCTGGGGCTGAGCCAGGGCTCAGCCTTCCCAGTGTGTCCCCTGGGCTGGAGTCTGATGCTGTCCGGACGCTGCCCACCTGCCCCGTGCCAGCCTCCTGGCAGAGTGGGTGGTAGGAAATGGAGCCGGGGAGGCTGGCCAGGGCCAGCCCAGTGCCCAGCCGTGCCTGTGGCCCGGGTGCTCTGGGGGGGGCTGGCGGGCTGATTCTAGCACACTCGGGGCCCCTGCCAAGCTGGACCCCAGTGGGGGCTCAGTTTCCTCACTGTGGGCAGGGCGCACCCTGCCGGGTTGTGGTGTTCCTGTCTCACTGCCTGTGTGGCCTGTCCTTTGTGGACCGAGTGAAGGGAAGGATGAAAGGTGGAATCCCGGGGTGCCAGTGATGCCCCCAGGGGCCTGGACACCAAGGAGGAGCCCCCAGGGCGGGCAGTGGCCCCACTGCGGGTTTCCTACTTCTGGTAGAGCTCCTGGAAGGCTCCTTCGCTCCTGCTTGGCCAGGTTGGGATCAGGTCACGGAGACGGGGCCTCCAGCTGCCCCCCAACCTCACCCACCTATTGTCATCCACGGACAGCTCAGACCGGCCCCGGCCCACAGCTGCCCATCCAGTTTCTGAGCCCTTCTCAGCTTCAGGGGCCGTCCGTTCTCGTCTCCAGCTTTGTAACCGAATCCACGAGCCGCCATTTGGCCCACCTTCAAGGGTGCAGTTCAGTGGCTCACATGCATTTTCACTGCTGTGCAGCCACTGCCATCCGTTCCAGGGCTTTTCCACCTTCCTGAACAGGAACTCGGTCCCTCGCAGCTCCCATCTCTGGATTGGGCCGACTGGGAGATGAGCCTGTCCCTGCACCCAGGCCTGTGTCTGCCCTGGGAGCCTCCAGTGCCGGGCTGCTGGGAGGCCAGCTGTAGCCTTTTGGTCACACTCGTGCTCTCTGTGACTGCTCCGTGTCATGGGCTCCCGGCAGAGTGTGACTCCCCCAAGTGTCGCCTCCGAGGGGCCTGCAGCGCTGGTCCTTGGGAAGAAGTCTCTTGGCCCCGTGCATAGTGGCCATCGCCTGGCTGCAGAAGCCCTCACCGGGATGGCACGAGGGTCAGGTGCTGAGCAGCAGGAATGGGGCTGGGCTGGCCCTGGTGGGAGGCAGCGGCTGGGAGACTGGAGTGCAGCTCTGGAGAGCCAGGGTGTGTGGAAGGCTTCTTACAAATGCACTTCCCTCCTGCCCCTTGGGCTCAGCAGATTGATTTTTTGTTATGAAAATGTGTAATTGCGGAGAACCTTAGATTTGAGGAATTCCAGCCAACGGGTGTAGCTCCTGGGCAGCCTTTGGGGCAGCGGGCAGGCGCCGGGCAGTACCCTCTGCTCTCTGGAGCAGTGAGGACACTGTCTTGCTGTGACTCTGGCCACCAGAGGCCTAGGGACCCTGCGTTGGGCAAGCCCTACCCAGTCGGCGTCCATCTGCACAGCCTCTCCCCCAGGCCTGCACTGCCGCTCTGGCCCTGTTCCCAGAGGAGACCCGCCTGGCCTGGCTCTGAAAACACCCTGCCCTGTCCTGTCCCCTCCCTCCAGAAGGATCGTCCTGGGACGGCTCTGTCCTTGAGTCTGGCTGGCTAACGCCAGAGCCTCAGCAGGGCAGTGGTCCTCGAACGTGGGGTACGTGAGGCAGAGCATGACAGGAACAACCCCAGGGGGGACCCCCTCTGGGTCCAGCCCTCTCAGTGGACCCAGAAGGGCAGCGGCACCTCTGCTGGGCACAGGCGGAGCCACGGGTCGGTGTCCAGGAGGGCATGGGGCTCTGCCTCCCTGGGCAGGGCTCCTGAGGCTGCTGCACCTGGGGCGTAGAGGGCACAGAGGTGGGAGCATGTGGTCTCCCCTGGACCCCAGGAAAGCTGAGTGGGCCTCGTTCCTCTGGGACGAGAGCTGGATCAGTCAAGTCACTCCTGGGAGGGAGCGGGGTGACCTGTGAGGGGCAGGTAGGGCCCCTGCACTGTGTGGCACGGCTCCCCCGGCGGAGTTCCTGGGACCGAGAGCCAAAACGCCAATGGGCTGAGCGCTGATCGGAGTAGACCAGCTGGGCACAGCAGCATAGACCTGTCATCTCTGCTCTTGGGAGTCTGAACCACGAGGAGGGAGGGTTCAAGGCCAATCTGAGCTACGTAGCAAGTTCAAGGCTGCTGTGGAAACTAGCAAGACCCTGACTCGAAAAGTTAAAGAAAACAGAGTAGAAAGCAAGTTAGGAAAATGAGTCACATGCCAGGCACCGTCCTTGGGAGCACAGTGCCTTCCCGGCCACATGACAGGAGTGCGCAGATGCACCCTAGCCAGGTTAGGGGCCACGGTGGGGAGCAGTGGTGCCCAGCGACAGAGATGTGGCCTCTGTCCGTGCACCCCACAGGGGCTGGGAGGACCAGAGTGAGCTGAGCACCCATCTCCCCACAGCCGCCCTGCTGCGCGTGAATGCACTCTCGCTGGTCTACCTGCTGCTCCTGCTGCTCCTGCCATGGCTACCCGGCCCCGCGAGGCACAGCGTGCGAGGTAAGGGGGCGTGGGGCACTTGGGGGAGGAGCACGTACACCAAGACTCGGTTTCCTTTCTTGCCGGAGACTCAGCTGTTTCTGAATCCTTCCTGTCATTCCCGGGCTGTGTGCAGGGACAGGAAGGGTCGTGTCTGGGGCCTCAACCTCACCAACGGCCCTGAGGAGCCACAGTGAGTGTGCAGGCCCAGTGTCCCATCCCCGGGCGGGAAGCATCTTATTCCTCTGTGTGCCAAGCCCACAGGGTGGGAGGCGCGCGGGGCTATGGCCACATCCTGGTGGCAGCAAGGGTCACGGCCTCCTCCCTGTGGGCTTGGGCGTGGACAGGCTGCCGCCCTCCAGGCTCCTCATGTGGGGTGGGGAGAGGCACGGTCAGGTTGACTGGCCACGGCAGCAAGGGCAGAACTTCTGGAGAGGACCCTGGCCTCTGGTCACCTGTGCTTCGGTAGCCAGCGTCTGTTTTGTGCCTTCCAGAGACCGCCAGTGCTCCAGGTTGCCCCTGAGGCTGCCCCGTGCTCCCAGGAGGTGCTGCTGTGACTGACTGGTCATGTGACTCCCACTGGTCCTGGAGTTGGACCTTAGCGGCTAGGGTGGGCAGGGCCGCACTCGGGAGGCTCTGGGACTGGTTTCCTTGTCTCGGCTGCTGGCTGCTGGGGGCTCTCGCTGTCCTCGGCGCCTGGGCCTGTCCCACAGAACCCGTAAGGGCCGGCTGCTGTCCCCTGGAACGTGTGCTCCTTCTGTGAGGCTGTGGGCAGCCTCAGCCCACTGCACCCTAAGCCCATCAGAGGCCCATGGGGCCCGGAGATTGGGCCGGAGATGCCTCGGACCCATCACTGAGTGGGGAAGACAGGCACCCTCCCGGCCTCATGCGGAGGCCCTGCCCTCCCAGCTCAGAGGCTTTGGAACCAGCACTGGCCTCAGGGTGTGGGTAGCCTTCTGGGGTTCTGGGAACAGTGAGGGGATTTTGTTGGGCTTGGCTCAAGCAAGTGCTGGAGCCACTGGGACCCAGGAAAGGACCCCCAGGACATGTGGCTGGGGTGTGCAGGGCCGAGGCCCAGCCCAGCAGGAAGCCATCAGCCTGTGGATGTTGGGGCCTCAAACCCCTGGGTGTCCCCCATCCCATGTGGGGAGTGTGGGTCCTGGCCAGGTAGAGGAGGGTGGCAGTGGGAGATGGCTGCCTGACCCTCTGTCTGCCCATCTGTCCTGCTCAGAGGCCCTTCAGGGACAGACACTGCCCGGTTTTTCCAGGCAGAGAGAGGAAAATGTGAGGCCTGGCCATGTGCGGCACCCTGTGGACTGCGGCCCGTGCAGCTGCTGGCTTTGGCACTGCCCAGTGGAAGGTCTGATGGTGCCCGGTGGCCCCACGTAGGTGGTAGCTCGACCCCTGGCTGTGGGGGGAGCTGGCATGGGCCCTTAGATGGCCACAGGCCCATGAGTCCGGCTCCCTGCCACCTGCTCATCTTTCAGGGTGGAGGGAAGCCCCCTCTCACCTTTCCTGCTCCCTGAAGAACTCCCCCACCCTCCAGGACCAAGCTCGTTGGTGCCTGGCTGTGGGTGGGTGCTGGGCACAGATCCCCAGCCGCCTGGGTGACAGCCTGTGTCCCAGGCCTGGGAGCAAAGGCCCCGCCCACCCTGCAGTCCCCGGGGACACCATGCACCCCAGCTTCAGGCCTGAGGGGCCACCGGGTGAGCCTCTGGCAAGAGCTTTGCCTTGGGCCCCGCCAGTCCCCTTCCCCTGCGTGTACCTTCTCCCTGAGGGGTGCTTCAGCGGCACGGACACCTCTCCCTCTCTGCTAGGATGATGGGGCCCCTGGCTGGCCCCACCTTGATGTGTGAGCCCCTCGAGGGGTGGGCACTGGGAGCTCCAAGGAGTCAGGAGGGCAGGGCTGGTGGGCATCGGGGCGGGGAAGGCTCCTCAGGGCCAGCGGGAGACAGGCGGAAGAGGGAGGGCTGGGAGGGGCAAATGCAGCCAGGAGAGGGCAGCAGTCGGCCTTGAGCCTGTGTGGGCTGAGCAGCAGTTTGGGGGACTCGGGGTCAGCTACTCCACAGGGAGCAGGAGGGCCCCGCTCCAGCTTGCTTCTTGTTTCCTGCAGGGGCCCACAGGGCTGCTCATCCCTCAGGGGCCCGCCCCTTTCCTGCTGTGGACGGGAAGGGGTGTGCTGGCCCTGGGTGGGACTGGACAGCCCCCTCCCCGTGGACAGTCCCTCCACAGTCCCTACCCAGGTAGTGAGCAGGGAGCCAAGGCCAGGGCCCAGAGGCCGGGTGGCGGCGGCGTGGAACAAAGGGTGCTGGGCGCAGTCAGCAGGGCTCGTCCAGCACGGCCTCCCCTGCTCCCTTGTCAGGACACGCGGGCCCTGTGCGCTGGGAGGGGCCCAGGCTGTGCAAGACCCAGCCTGGACTTCGGGGTGGCTGGAGGGAGGGAGGGGCCTGAGTGGTGGATGCGCCCTCCCTGCCTGATGTGTCCACTGCGCTGGGTCCTACCCTGACCCTCTCTACTCTGCCCTTCTTCCTGTGCCCCTGCCCAGACTCCCCATACTCTGCAGTGAGTGCCACTCGTGCAGCCTGTGCCAGCCCCACGTGCCCACCTCTGTGGGGCTACCCAGCCCCGCCAGGTCCTCCCTGTGCTGGCACGGTGAGGGCCCTGCAGCTCGCAGGCAACAGACAGTCCACTCAGGTCCCCAGGGGAGAGGCAGCCAGTGCCCTCCTCTGCTAATGGCACCTCTGCCCAGCACCCAGGTGACTCTAGTCCCCAGGGACCCTGCTTCCAGCTCCCCAGGTGACCACCAGCTGCAGCCTTCACCCCATGGAGGTTGGCAGAGTCTCATGCCAGCCCGACCAGGCTCTGGAACTGCACGGCCCTAGGTGCCAGGGCTCCCCGGGGCCAGGCTGTCCCTTCAGAGCCTGGGGCCCAGCCGGGGGTGGGCAGCAACAGGGAGACCCCTGACCGATGGGCTCGTGGCAGAGCCGTGGCAGGTGGGATCTGCAGGAGAGCGGGCGGTGCCAACTGCCAGGCAGCCCCAGGGCCTTGAGGGTGATTCCAGTTGGGTTCAGCAAACTGTGCCCCAGAAACAGCAAAAAGCAGACCCTGCTGTGACCCTGCTGGGTGGGCAGTGGCACCCATCTGTCCCCAGGGTCTACAGTCCTCATCCTTGGAGTTGGCTGGGCTGGGGTCGCGCCGACTGCCAGCGAGGGGCTGAGTACCTGGCCCCTGGCCCCTGGCCCGCATGAGCTGCCATTGCGCACAGGAGCAGAGGCGAGGGCAGCCCATCAGCCGAGGGCCTCCCTGCGGTGGGCCAAGTCCAGGAAGTGTGGCTGCAGGGGCAAAGCCAAGCTAGGCACCCCAGTAGTGAGGACAGGTCTGGCCAGGCACGGCTGCGCCCGCCAGGCTCCGTGGCCCTGTGGCTCTGTGGCCGGCTCCCAGCCCCCACTCCCTGTGACCTGATGAGCAGAACGAGACCTGCCCGGTTCTTGGCCATGCCAGACACCAGCAGGGCCACAGTCCTGTGCGTCGGGCTCTGTGCTCCCAGGCTCGGGCCCATCTCAGCCCCACAGCTCCCACCCCTACGCTGCTCACCCCCTTTCCTGGAGAGAGAACCGACCCTGCTCCCCGGGGGCCCCCCACAGGGCCTAGCTGCCAGCTTGCCATAGTGTTACTTCTGGTTCCCTCTTACAGTGGCCCGGCAGGGACAAATCTCTGCTGCATCTCCAAAGCCCAGGGTCCTTTCCTTCCTGCCCTTGCCCAGGCCTGGTGGGCAGGCCCTGCTGGCCCCTCGCTGTGTGACCTTGGGCCAGCTGCTCCTCTGCTCTGGCCATGTCCTCTTCTGTGTCGGGGAGGTGACAGCACCCCCAGGGCTGCGGCACGGGTGAGGACTGTCAGTGCCCCCTGCCTGCTCCAATTCCATGTCCCCGTGGCCGTGGGTCTCAGGCCGTAGCGGGTGGCCCCATTGCTGGGCAGTGCCCTGGGGGTCTGCACTCCGCCTCACCTGCCCGTTCTGCAGCAGGGCATGCGATCCGCCTCCTGCGCGCCCTGCTGAGCCTCAGCCTGCTCTTCCTGGTGGCACACTTGGCCTTTCAGATAATCCTGCACACCGTGCCCAGCCTGGACCAGCTTCTGGGGCCCAACTGTGAGTTGCTGGAGGGCAGGGCGCCTGGGGACCTGGCCTGGGGGGCGGGAGTGTCCACAGCTGACCGGGGACCCCGGGATGCCCCGCCCTGCGCAGGCACTGCCTGACAGGGCCAGGCCCCAGCACCCAGCCAGGATTTCTGTCCAGCCCAGGTGGTCCTGGGGACATCTTCCAGCAATGACTTGGCCACAGGCTGGGCTGGGCAGAGCCAGCATGGAGCAGCCGGGTCTTCGCAGTGTCCCCCAGTCTGCACCGTCCTCTGCCTGAGCCACACAGCTGGGAGGTGCCTGGGCCCTGGGTGCCCCACACCCTTTCCCTGGCAGTGCCTGGAGCTGGGGCACCTGTCCCCCAGCTGGCACCAAGAGCTGCCCGTCACCCGGGGGCCGTCATCCTGACAAGGCTGGACCCCGGTCGGCCACAGCTGAGACTGGGGTCTACTCCTTCCTGTCCCCAGCAGCACAGACGGCTGCCATCCTGAGACCCTGTCTGGCTCCAAGCCGCCGTGCTGGGCCAACAGGGCGTCAGGCCTCAGTTCCTTTTTTTGTTTTGTTTTGAGTTTTGTTATTTTTTGTACCGAGAATCGAACTAGGGGCCCTGCGCTTGCCAAGAAGGTGCTGCACCGCTGAGTTACATTCTGGGCTTTGTTTTGGTTTTTTTTTGCAGACAGGGTCTTGCTATGGAGCCCAGGCTGGCCTTGAACTCATGGCCATCCTGCTGCCTCAGCCTCCCAGGTGCTGGGATCACAGGAGTGCGCCGCCATGCCCGGCTTAAGGCCTGGTTCCCTGTCAGTAGAGACAGGCCTCTACTTTTCAAGTGCCCCTGAGATGGGTCCCAGAGCCCTGCGCCCTAGGGCTTCCTGCTGTGTCACCCTCCTGACCTGGCCCCCTTGCTCTGTCTACAGGTGGCCCCTGGGAGACCGTCTCTCGACACATTGGGGTCACAAGGTAAGACCCAGCCCGCCCCGTCCCCAGGGCCAGCCCGGGCCCCATGCTCACTGTGCCTCCTTGGTCCCCGGCAGGCTGGACCTGAAGGACATCCCCAACACCATCCGCCTGGTGGCCCCTGACCTGGGCGTTCTGGTGGTGTCGTCCATCTGCCTTGGCCTGTGTGGGCGCCGAAGGAGGAGTGCTCAGGAGCCGGTGAGGGGAGCGCCTGCCCGGGGCGGCCCAGGCCATCCTGGACTGTCTGCTTCTTTCTACTTTGACTTCTTAGTGGGTTACAGAGAGGGGTCACGGGAGAAGAGTGGCCAGGGTCCCCTGCCCGGGCCCTCCCAGCACAAGGTCCTGTCCACTCAAGAGCGAACCCTGCCAGGCTCTGGACCCAGGACCCGGCCTGGGGGGCCTTTGGGGCCGTGCGGCAGGAGGACTGCGTGGCATGGCCCGAGAGACCCGCAGGACTGCGTCCTTGGGGGGTGGGGGCTGTAGAGGCTCAGGCCCCTGCAAGGCCCCTGGGCTCCGGGATCTTCCCTGCCAGCTCTCGTGAAGCCCCTGGCATGTCCAGCTCCCTCCACACCCGGCCTGGCCCCTGCCAAGAGCCAGGTCCAGGGCCCGGCTGGGACTTAGGACACCCAGGTGCCCGGTGTGTTCGCTCCCTGCCCAAGGGTGCTGGGCTGCAGCCCAGTGCCCATTCATCAGTGGCTGACAACGGCTGGGCACAGGTCCGGCTTCCAAAGGAGCCCAGAGAGGGAAGGACTCGTGTGGCCACACAGTAGGCCAGGCTCCCGTGCCCACCATGGTCACCCACAGCCCTCCCTGTGGCGAGTGAGCGCCCCTGGCTGCCTGTGGCAGCGGCTATGGCTGGGCTCTGTGGGCCACACTCGAGTCTGACAGGGACGTGCCCAGGCCACCTGCAGCTCTGTGTGGCTGTAAGGGAAGGCTTGGGCTGGTTGGCCTGCTTACCTGGCCCAGCCTCCCACCCCGTGCCCTGCCTCTGGGCTCAGGTCCTCGGCACCTCCTAGGACTTCCCAGCCTCCACAGGACTGACCTGTGAGGGCCAGGCTGTCTGGTTCACCTTTCCTATACAGTGTCCAATCCCCACTTCCCAGACAGGACACAGACTCAGAGAGGTTAAGGGACCTGCCTAGGCTGCACAGCATGAGACCATGGGAGCTGGGGCGGGGCCCAGGCGTCCGGCCTCAGATCCCAAGCTCTCAGCCTGGGCATGAGTACCACCTCAGCTGTTTGTGGAACACAGCTGGGCACGCAGGCTGCCAGCAGCTGGCCAGAGCCAGGGCCTCTGACGACAGTGTGTGCTCTTTCCACTCCACCCTGGCTTTCTGGGGCCTGGGAAAAGCCCCTTGCCGGGAAGCCATCTGTCAGGGCTGGGGGAGGCAGGTCCCCAGCCCCAGGCAAGCACTCCTCCAACTGTCCCTCTGGAGGCCAGGGAGGGCAGCACCCCAGCAGGCCCAGTCCTTTGGGGTGGGGAAGGGCAGGGCCCCGGGAGGCCTGTGCCTGCTGTGCACTCTCCAGAGCCCCAGCCCAGAGGGGCCCTGCGGCCCTGGGGGTGGTCTGAAGGTGGCCGGTGGCCGCTGTTCCCTCTCCTTCCTGTGGTCCCTCTCTGGAGCCAGCTGCTCCGGGCAGGAGCTCCAGGCAGATCTGGGCATCACTAGAAGGGTCTGCGGCAGCCTGCACGGCAGTCGGGGTCCCTGTGCCTGGCTGGGGGCAGGGGAAAGGGAAGCCCCAGGTGGTGGAGCCAGGGCAGAGGCTTCCGTACCGCTGCCCATCTGGATCCGGCTCTGCCTCAGCAGGATGACGCCGAGAGGGACTCGGACACCAGGCCCCCAGCGGGGCTGCAGGAAGTCCCCGAGCTGGCCCCCAAGCCCAGGACATGGCTGAGTTCCCGCTTCTGGGTCACGGCGCACTGGCTGCTGGTGGCCGCGGGGCGGACCCTGGCTGTCATGCTCCTGGCGCTGGCAGGTACCCAGGGTGGGGAGTGCTGAGTGCTGTGCAGCGGGAGGGGACAGTTCTTGGAACTCCACAGTGAGCAGGTGTGACCCGGCGACCCCCTGTCCCGCCCGCAGGCATCGCCCACCCCTCGGCCTTCTCCAGTGTCTACCTGCTGGTCTTCCTGGGCATCTGCACCTGGTGGGCCTGCCACTTCCCCATCAGCCCTCTGGGCTTCAGTACCCTCTGTGTCGTGGTGGGCTGCTTTGGTGCCGGCCATCTCATCTGCCTCTACTGCTACCAGACACCCTTTGTCCAGGCTGCGCTCCCACCTGCCAGTGTCTGGGCCAGGTGAGGGCTTCTGCACTCCCCTGGTCCTGCCCACCTGGCCGGGGCTTGTCTCTGAACCCAGGGCAGGTGGCCAGTGACAGGCTCTCTCCCGGTAGGGTGTTCGGTCTCAAGGACTTCATGGGCCCCACCAACTGCTCCAGCCCCCACACGCTGGTCCTCAACACCAGCCACGACTGGCCGGTGTACGTGAGCCCAGGCGTCCTGCTGCTGCTCTATTACACACTCATCTCCCTCCTGAAGCTCCGGCAGCGGAGGCCTGTGGGCCAGGTGAGCCCAGTGTCCACCAGCTCTGGCTGACTCGGTGGGGAGCTGGGCCAGGGCTGGTGTGTGGCTGAGCCTGCCGCTCTGCTTTCCACAGAGAAAGGAAGCGGCTAGGGCAGATGAGGGGCCCGAGCTGGAGCTGGACCAGCTGGAGCAGGGGCCCCGGGGCCCAGACAGGGCCACCCAGGATGGGGAGGCCACACAGGTGAGCAGGGGCAGCCAGGACGGGGAGGCCACCAGGTACCCGGGTGAGCAGGGCCTAGGGAGCCGCCAGCCTGTGGATCACCACGTGCCCTCTGCAGCACATGATCCCCACGTTCACGGGGCCTGACACCGAGGCTGAGAACTGCATCGTGCACGACCTGACCAGCCAGAGCCCCAGCCGGCAGAGTCCCTGTAAGTAGCAGGTGGCAGGCGCCTGGGGCACACACCACCCCATACTCCAGGATCCTGTCACAGCCTGTGGGCAAGGGCAAGGCTGCCCCCTGCTGGCCATGAGGTCCTGAGTGCAGCCTGCAGGCTCCTCTGGGCCAGGCGGTGCTGACCCTGAGACTTGAGGGTGGCTGCAGGTGGCAGGGGTCCAGGCAGCCGCTGTGTCCTGGGAGGGTGTGTCCTGGGCACTTCACATGGGCGGCAGCACTGTCGTGTGGCTTCTCTTTTCACTCTGAGCCTTGGTCAGGTGTAATTTCTGAGAGGCAGAGTCGCTGGCACAGCAGGAGGAGGCTGGGGGTCTGCACCCCATCCTTCAGGGGGCTTGGGAGTCAAGACCAGGCCCACGACACGTTGGGACAGGCCCTGCTCCTGCTCTGGCCCCTGTCTGCACTTCAGCGCTGGTGTGGGGAGGGACTCAGGGTGTCCCTGAGGGAGCTGACTGCTGCCCCGCCCTCAGTGAGTCCCAGGCTGGCTGAGCCAAGAGAGAATTCCCCATTTCACGGCCTGGGCCACCTCATCATGGACCAGAGCTATGTGTGTGCCCTCATTGCCATGATGGTGAGGTTTGGGGCCGGGGGGGCGGGGAGGAGAGCCCAGTCCACCTCGGCCCTGGTGGCCGTGCAACCTGCCTGCCCACCACCCCGCCACACAGGTTTGGAGCATCACCTACCACAGCTGGCTGACCTTCGTGCTGCTGCTGTGGGCCTGCCTCATCTGGACGGTGCGCAGCCGCCACCAGCTGGCCATCTTGTGTGCACCCTGCATCCTGCTGTACGGGTTGGCGCTCTGCTGCCTGCGCTATGTGTGGGCCATGGACCTGCGGCCTGAGCTGCCCACCACCCTGGGCCCCATCAGCCTGCGCCAGCTGGGGCTGGAGCACACTCGCTACCCCTGCCTGGACCTCGGCACCATGGTGAGCCCCGTGCGGGGTGGGGCTGCCCAACAACCCACAGGATGATGATTCCTTGTCCACTGCTCACCGGGCGGGGACTCAGAGAGGGCACTGTGTCTAGCAATCACCCAGACCCCATCCAGAGTTTGTTGACTGAATGACTGACGCTGTGTGTCCAGGGCCGGCCCGACCCAGCCCCGGCACACCCCATGGGCCCCCTGGGTCTCCGAGACGCGTGTTGTCAGGTTGGGTCACCGTGTCCCTGTGCCAGGTCTTCCGGGGCCGTGGGTCACTGTGTCTCCTTCTGGATGTGAGCCTGTGGGTGCCAGTGAGCGTGCGTGTGTGTGCAAACACGTGAGCCTGGCATGTGAGACCATGCAGGTGTGGGCGTGTAGACACGGATGGGTGCCTGCGTGTGACGTGTGACACACATGTGGTGGCCATCCTGCCTCCTGCGCCTGCTGACGCCTGCACCCTGCAGCTGCTCTACACCCTGACCTTCTGGCTGCTGCTTCGCCGCTTCGTGAAGGAGAAGCTGCTGAGGAAGACCCAGGCGCCTGCGGCGCTGCTGGAGGTGGCCGTGGCAGATGCAGGTGAGCAGCGGTTCCATGGGAGGCCCCACCCGGGACGCCTCGCCCTGAGACTGCGGACCCCTCCCGCCAGCCACAGAGCCCACGCACGCGCAGACGCAGACTCTACTCCGGAGCCTGGGGGAGCTGGTCACCGGCATCTATGCCAAGTACTGGATCTACGTGTGCGCCGGCATGTTCATTGTGGTCAGCTTCGCCGGCCGCCTGGTGGTCTACAAGATCGTCTACATGTTCCTCTTCCTGCTGTGCCTCACTCTCTTCCAGGTGTGGGGTGGGGCGGGTCTCCGCGTGTGGGCGGGCTCCATGCCGCAGGGGCTTGGTAAGGCCCGGTGCTGAGCACTGTGGGCCCCAGAGGGCGGGGCTCACTTCTGGGGGTGGGACCTGGTGGGCGGGGCTTAGGACTTGGTGGGCGGGGCTCACTAGTCTTCTTGCACTTGCAGGTCTACTACAGCCTGTGGCGGAAGCTGCTCAAGGCCTTCTGGTGGTTTGTGGTGGCCTACACCATGCTGGTGCTCATCGCTGTCTATACCTTCCAGTTCCAAGACTTCCCTGCCTACTGGCGTAACCTCACAGGCTTCACGGATGAGCAGTGAGTGGAGGGGCCGGGCTTGGGCTCCCTGTGCCCACCCTGTGCAGCTGCCTGCCGCAGGATGCTGACACCTGCCCACCCACCCAGGCTGGGGGACCTGGGCCTGGAGCAGTTCAGCGTGTCGGAGCTCTTCTCCAGCATCCTCATCCCTGGCTTCTTCCTGCTCGCCTGCATCCTGCAGCTGCACTACTTCCACCAGCCCTTCATGCAGCTCACTGACCTAGAACACGTGTCCCCGCCCAGTGCCCGGCGCCCCCGCTGGGCTCACAGGTGCCTGCAGCCCACTTCCTGCTGGTGGACCCAGAAGGGCCACATCTGGGGCATTCGGTGGGGCCAAGGCCGTAGGTATGGGTGTCTTCACACACCTGTGGGCTGGGAGTGACGGGGAGGGGCAGGAGCACCTGGCCTGGGCTGCAGCAGCACAGTGAGGGGACCCGGGGGGAGGTGGCGCCTTCCAGTGACTCGGCTCTGCAGGCAGGACACCGTGAGTGAGGCACCCCTGCTGCAGCAGCCCGAGGAGGAGGAGGAGGAGGAGGAGGAGGAGGAGGAGGAGGAGCTGCACACCAGCAGGTGCCAGGCCACACAGGTCCCTGAAGGTGAGGGGTGGCCCATCTGAGAGGCACTGGGCCCTGAGATGGTGAGGGCTCCTCACCGAGCCCCACCTCACAGGTGCAGCCAGCAAGTGGGGCCTAGTGGCCGAGCGGCTGCTGGAGCTGGCTGCCGGCTTGTCGGACGTCCTGACCCGCGTGCAGGTGTTTGTGCGCCGCCTGCTGGAGCTGCACATCTTCAAGCTGGTGGCTCTGTACACCGTCTGGGTGGCCCTGAAGGAGGTGAGCCTGTGGCCCGGCCACTGGGAAGCCTCATGTCCCCTGCAGCAGCCCACTGGCCCTGCGGCACTGCCCCGCCCCATGCCGCTGCCCCACCCCGCAGGTGTCAGTGATGAACCTGCTGCTGGTGGTCCTGTGGGCCTTCGCCCTGCCCTACCCGCGCTTCCGGCCCATGGCCTCCTGCCTCTCCACCGTGTGGACCTGCATCATCATTGTGTGTAAGATGCTGTACCAGCTCAAGGTCGTCAACCCGCAGGACTATGCCAGCAACTGCACTGAGGTGCGTGGCCTGGCCTCCCCAGTTGTGCCACTGTGTCCTGGCTTGGCTGCTCCTTGTGGAATGTGGCCTGGTGTGGGGACCGGCCGCCAGCAGTGGAAGGGGCGGGAGAGGCCTGAGGCAGCCCCCGGCGGAGCTTTCACTGGCCCCTCCCCTGCACACCCCTCCTGGCCCGTGCTGCCCCACTTCCAGGCAGGGGGTCCCTTCCCTGAGGCAGCTCTGAGGCTGGCAGCCCCTGGCCCAGGGTGGGCAGCTCTGGGGTGGGCTCAGGATGGGCCTGTGCCTGCAGCCTGCCCCTACGTGCCAGGGCCTGGCCTGGGAGTGGTGCTGATCCCTGGCCCTGCCCCCAGCCCCTGCCCAACAGCACCAACCTCCAGGCGGCAGAGATCCGCCAGTCACTGCTGTACCGCGGCCCCGTTGACCCTGCCAACTGGTTCGGGGTGCGGAAGGGCTTCCCCAACCTGGGTTACATCCAGGTGAGTGGGGGCCAGGTGGCCAGTCTGGGGGTGCCCCTGATGGCTCCCCTGTGACCCTGACCCTCCCCTCCCAGAACCACCTGCAGATCCTCCTACTGCTGGTGTTCGAGGCTATGGTGTATCGGCGGCAGGAGCACTACCGCCGGCAGCACCAGCGCGCTCCGCTGCCTGCCCAGGCCGTGTGTGCGGATGGCACCCGCCAGCGGCTCGACCAGGACCTGCTCAGCTGCCTCAAGTACTTCGTCAACTTTTTCTTCTACAAATTTGGGCTAGAGGTAAGGCAGGGCCTGAGCTAGGCCCACACCACCTGGGCCCAGGGCCCATCCTCAGGCTGTGGGGCAGGCCGGTGCAGGTCTAGGTTGAGCAGGGCCTGCGGCCACAGCGAGCCCAGCTACAGTGCCCAGGGCAGTGGGGAGCAGCGGTTAGAGTCCCACTGCCCTGGAGCCCACATCCCTGAGCCTCATTTTCCCCGTGTGTGGTGAGATGTCTCCGGCCTGTGCTGGCCCCCAGGGTACTGGGGAGGGGGCGGTGCAGAGGCCCCCAGCCCCTGTGTCTGCAGCCCTCGGAGGCTGGGGCCGGGGCCGGGGCCGGGGAGGTGCCTTGCTCCAAGCCAGTCTACCCCACAACCCCGCCGCGCTCCAGACCTGCTTCCTGATGGCCGTGAACGTGATTGGGCAGCGCATGGACTTCATGGTCATCCTGCACGGCTGCTGGCTGGTGGCCATCCTCACTCGCCGGCGCCGTGAGGCCATCGCCCGCCTCTGGCCCAACTACTGCCTCTTCCTCATGCTCTTCCTGCTGTACCAATACCTGCTGTGCTTGGGCATGCCCCCAGCCCTGTGCGTTGGTGAGTGCTGGGCCCACGTGCGTGGCGTGTCACAATGCCAGAGTGTGCTGCACGTGGCGTGTCCCTGTGTGCGTCCATGAGTACCAGTCCCTGTGCACCACCGGGTACTGGCTCTCGCCGGCCGTGGCACGTCCCAGCCGTCTGCTGAGCAGGCGGTGGCTTGGCCTCAAACCTCCACCAACCACCCCACACATCACCCCTTGGCACCTAGGCCCCATCGAGGGCACTGGTGCCCCTTTGGCCTGCACTGGCACAGCTGTCGGGGCTGGGCTGTGACCTGGTCTCCCAAGGTCCCTGGCCCAGGGATCTCTTCTTTTCCTGTTTGCCCAACACACTTCCCCTTCAGAGACTGGCCTAGGACACGGATCCTATGTGGTCTCTGCCTGGAAACACCTGGGCGGGACTGTCACCATGGAGGTGCCATCCAGCGTGGTCCACACTAGGGTCAGGCTCACCTGCCTGGCCCGCCTGTGTATCTGCACTGTAGACTGTGGTGCCCTCTGCCTGTGGCGGGTGGTGCCCCATCCCCGTATCACATGGTGCGGCACTGGGGACACTCTATGACGTCCAGTAGTGGCCCTTGCTGCTTCTGTGACCCTCTTGTGTGGAGGAGGGCTTTCATCTCCTGCCTGCCCCCTTGTAAAGGTTTTTTTTTTTTTTGAGGCAGGGTTTCCCTTTGTAGTTCAGGCTGGCCCTGAGCTCACTGTGTCGACCAGGCTGGCCTTGAACTCACAGTGATCCCCCTGCCTCAGCCTCCTGAGTCCTGGGATTACAGGCGTGTGCCACCACGCCTGGCTCTGTAAAGGTTTTTGTTACCTGCACATCGATGGGGGGTGCCGGAGTCATAACCCTTCCCTCCCTTGCTCTTCCTCAGTTGTCTGAGGTCACGCCAGGGGACCTCAACATGCCCTTCTACTTCTCTGTCCATGTTCTCTGCAGCTGGCCTGAGGCCCGGGGCACACACAGGCACACTCCCACAGGTGTGTGGTTCAGCGTGCATGGAATTGTACCCGTTGTGGCAGTGCCCTCAGTGGGGTCTATGTGCCCAGGGGATGGATTTGCAGGGTCGGCGGTGGCAGATCAAGGTCAAGGCCCAGCCACAGACGCGGCCACGCTGTGCTGCCCAGGACGTCTCTGGAGAGGGTTTGGTAGCACACCACTGCCATCTTTCCAGATTCACCCCTTTCACGCAGCATCACCCCTTTCGCTGTGGTGTTTAACTTTCTGTGCACACATACCAAAGAGCTGCAAAGGTGATAGAGTTCTGCAGCACCTCATTCCCATTTTCCTTGGTGCCAGCCTGTCACAGACCCCAAGAGCGATGTCCAGATTAAGAAGGCAGTGGTGTTGTGACACCACTGGCCCGCGGAGCTCACTGCCTGTCCGGCCTGTGCCGCCTCCATCCGCACCACCGAGTTCCACCCTGGTCGTGTTGGCCCCTCACCACTGGGCCGTGTTGTCTTCTCTTGTCTTCTGCTCCTTGAGCAGAGCTGGGCCCTTGTCCCTTAGCGGGTCCCTCGGTGTGGGGGTGTCCGTGTGTCCTGTGTGCTAGGCCATGGTCTTGGGCATCACTGCAGGCGTGGTGTCCCTGGTCCCACTGAGGTCAGTGTCTTTTCATGGCTAGTGTCTTACTTTTCTCTCACTGCTGAGACAAAATACCCAACACCAAAGTTAAAGGGAGAAATGTTTGTTTAGCTCACAGTTTTTAGAGGTTTCAGTCCGTAATCGGCTGACCCCCAGGCAGAGGGCATCGCAGAGGAGAAACAGCTCATGGCAGGCAGAAGGCAGCAAAGCCACAGGGAGGACCTCAGCTCTTTCTGTCCCTTACGTCTTACCCAGGCTGCTTAGGGCGGGCAGCGCTCACACCCTGATCCTAGTGCCCTTGGTCCTGGCACTGCACCATGAACCAATCCCAGCGTGACACAGTCTAGATCCAGCCACCTCTGACCATGAGGCCTTGGGGAACATCAGACGCAGCCGGAACAGCTGGCATCGACCCTCGGGGCTCCGTCACAGCGGCGTGCCAGCTCCTGGTGCCATGTCTGTCCTCCTCCCCCCGAGCAGCAACTCTTTCCTGGGGAGACACCTCAAGCGCACGCAGGCGTCTCACCCTCTGGCCTGAGGCTTTCCCGTCGGCAGCGGGCTTTCTCTGGGTGATTTTGTTTCCCCGTTCAGCGTTCCCTCGGTTGGCCTCTGCTGAGGCATCTGTCCTCCCTGCTGCCTGCTTCCTTGTGGACCCAGGATGCCCAGTTCCCCTGTGGGATCTGCTCGGGGCCTTGTCCCTCACATCTCCTGGCTTCGGCCACTGGACCTTGGCAGCCTGGCTGCAGACCTGCCCGCCTCTGTGCCCTGCAGTGGCCCCTGCGGAGCCCCAGCTCCTTTCGGGGTCCATGGAGCCTGAGCTGAGCCTGGTGCTGGTGCCCTGGTGCCCAGGTGCCCAGGGAGCCCTTTTTGGTACCAGGGATCAAACTCGGGCCCTTGTGCCTGCAACACAGGTGTGGTGTAACTGAGCTAAATCTCCGGCCCCTTTACTTTTTTAAAAAATAAATTTTATTTGGGCCAGGGATTTAGCTCAGTGGTTCCTGCACCTGCCCTGCAAGCACAAGGACCCAAGTTCGATCCCTGGTACCAAAAAAAAAATTTTTTTTTAAATAAATTTTATTTTATCCTATTCTTCCCCCTGAAGCCCCCTCCCTCCCTATGTACAGAAACTTTGTTTCTATTTTTCCTTCTGTTTTCACTTTTTTTCTTGTCCCTTCCTTTCCCCCTCCCTCCTCCCTCATTTCCCTTCCCATTTGAACACTTTCTTCCCATTTCCCAGCATCCATTGTACATCTCAGTCCTTATTTCCACTTTCAGTTTCTCACACCAGAGGAACCATGCAGTATTTACACGTGTGTCTGATGTATTTCACTTAAGAGTATGGTCTCAAGGTCCATCCATTTAGTTATAAATGTCTGAAGCTCATCCTTCTTTATGACAGAGTAGTGCTCCATTGTATAAAAAAACCGCACATCTTTATCCACTGGTCGGTTGATGGGCATTTGGGCTGTTTCCAAGATTTAGCTATTACAAACTGTGCTGCTGTAAACATGGCTGTGCGTATATCGCCGTGGTATGATGCTTTTAATTCTTTTGGGAAGATACCATGAAGCTGGGTCAAATGGAACCTCTAGTTTTAATTTCTCGAGAAATCTCCCTGCTGATTTCCACAGTGGCTGCACCAGTCTGCACTCCCACCAGCAGTGGAGCAGGGTTGCTTTCTCCCCACAGCCCCTCCAGCCTTTGTTACTGGTTGATTTCTTGACAGCAGCCATTCTTTCTAGAGTGAGATGGAATCTGTGTTGTTTTAATTTGCATCTCTTGAATGATCAGTGATGTTGAACACCTTTTCATATATTTGTTTGATGTTTCTAATCTTCATCTGAGAAGTGTCTTTTCAGATGCCCATTTTTGCATTGGGTCTTTAAATTTGGGGGGGGTTCTGATGTTTTTGAGTTCTTTATGTAGTCTAGATAACACTCCTTTATCTGAGTAACTAGTAAAAAGTTTTTCCCACCCTGTGGGTTGTCTCTTCACTCTGTTGGTGGTTTCTCTTGCTGTGCAAAAGCTTTTTAATAAGATGAGGTCCCAGTTGTTGATTCTTTGTAGCATTTCCCGTGCAGTCCGAGTTTTATTCACGAAGTCATGCCTTTCAGGTTTTATTCATGAAGCCTTTGCCTACTTCTATGTCCTCAAGTTTCTACCTATTCTCTCTTCCAGCAGATTTAATGTTTCTATTTTAATATTTAGATCTTTTGATCCATTTTGATTTTAGGTTAGTGCATGGTGAGAGAGATGGCTCTAGTTTCGATCTCTGGCATGTGGAAAGCCACTTTTTCCAGCACCATTTATTAAAGAGGCCGTCTTTCTTCCGGTGAGGGTGGCTGGCTCCTTTGTCAAAGATGAAGCGGCCGCGCATGCCTGGAGTTGTTTGTGCCCCCTCTAGTCTGTCCCACTGATCCTCGGGTCTGTTCCTTTGCCAGTACCACGCTGTTTCTATCACTGTAGCTTTGGGCTCATTTTATCATCACGTTATCGTGAGTGAAGCACAGCTCATCCGAATGCATCTCCTGGGCCCCCCGTCCCCTGCTCTGGCCCACGCTGGGCTCCTCTGCTGCCTGCACCCGAGCCTGGTGCACATGTCCACTTCCGAATCACGTGTGGCTGGCAGCCCTGGGAACTCCCTCCGGAGCAAATGTGTGACTGGGGCTGTGAGGGACAATTCTATGGGGGAACCGAGGGCCTCTGGGGCTGCTGCTTGGCAGACAGGGATGTCTTGGGCCCAGGCAGTGTGGCCCTTCCTGACACAGCCCTGCCCCACAGACTACCCATGGCGCTGGAGCCGGGCCATCCCCATGAACTCTGCCCTTATCAAGTGGCTCTACCTGCCGGACTTCTTCAGGGCCCCGAACTCCACCAACCTCATCAGTGAGTGCCGCCCTGGGGGACCCTTGTCTCAAGCCAGCGGGGGGCTGGGGATCCTCCCGTGAGTGGACCACTCAGGCACATCGGATGGGGCTGAGGGGCCCAACCTGAGGCACAAGGGCTGTGTCAGGGACGCGCACATCCGTCACACACTTGGACATGCCAATGGCCCCTGGTGTGCGGGACGGGACAGCACAGATGCGTGTCCTCGGTGCCAGCAGGCACGGCCGCCCCTGGCCGTGTGCTCTGGTCTGAGGCGGGCAGTCGCAGTAGCGCCCCGCCTGCCCTGTGCCCGCAGGTGACTTCCTGCTGCTGCTCTGCGCCTCCCAGCAGTGGCAGGTGTTCTCGGCCGAGCACAACGAGGAGTGGCAGTGGATGGCCGGCGTCAACACCGACGTCCTGGAGCTGCCGCGGGGCGAGCCCAACCCCGTGCCCAACTTCATCCACTGCAGGTGGGCCCCGCACCTCCCCCGGGGGCCTCTGCACGGTGACCACACCCCAGTGACACCCCTCCTGCCACCCACCGCCCCACAGGTCCTACCTGGATATGCTGAAGGTGGCTGTGTTCCGCTACCTGTTCTGGCTGGTGCTGGTGGTGGTGTTCGTCACCGGTGCCACCCGCATCAGTGTCTTCGGGCTGGGCTATCTGTTGGCCTGCTTCTACCTGCTGCTCTTCGGTACGGCGCTGCTGCAGAAGGACACGCGGGCCCGCCTTGTGCTGTGGGACTGCCTCATCCTCTACAATGTCACAGTTATCGTCTCCAAGAACATGCTCTCGGTGAGACAGCCTGGCCTCTCCGCCGCCCACCGCCCGCCACCCGCCCTGGCGGCCCCCTGACCCTCATCCTCCCCCAGCTCCTGTCCTGTGTCTTTGTGGAGCAAATGCAGACCAGCTTCTGCTGGGTCATCCAGCTCTTCAGCCTCGTGTGCACAGTCAAGGGTTACTATGATCGTGAGTGGGCGAGGCTGGTGGCCGGGTGCACAGGGACGGCCCCGCTCTGGCTCTGACCCCGGGGGTCCTGTCCCACAGCCAAGGCGATGGTGACCAAGGACCAGGACTGCCGGCTGCCTGTGGAGGAGGCCGGCATCATCTGGGACAGCGCCTGCTTCTTCTTTCTGCTGCTGCAGCGACGCATCTTCCTCAGCCCCTACTTCCTGCACGTTGGCGCTGAGCTGCGGGCCACAGCCCTGCAGGCCTCCAGGTCCGCCGCCGGGCTTGGCAGGAGGGCACTTCTGCTCTGCGCGTCACCCCATGGGGGGCTGGCCCTGGGACCCATGCTCGGGAGGGACACGAGGCCCAGCCAGAGGGTGGCGACACAGGTCTTCAGCCCCCTGAAGCTCAGCTTGGAGCCGGGGCTGTGGAGCAGGCGGTATGCCTCACCTCTTGGCCCGTGGGACTGAAGTCACCCCACACAGCACGGGGGCCTGGGTGCAGATGCCCCGGTAGATGCCAAGGGGTCCTCCGAGCAAGCGAGGGGGAGCAGGGCCAGCTGAGCCTGTGCAGCTGGAGCTATACCCCGGCCCCATGGTTCCCCAGGGGCTTCGCACTCTACAACGCGGCCAGTCTCAAGAGCATCGAAGCCCACCGCAAGGCAGAGGAGAAGTCGCTGGCACAGCTAAAGAGACAGTAGGTGCCGGGCAGAGCACTGGCTGCTCTGTGGGTCGGCCTGGCACTGAGTCCCCTCCTGCCACCTGCAGGATGATGCGAATCCGTGCCAAGCAGGAGAAGCACAGGCAGAGTCGTGCCAGCTGCAGCCACCCCCAGGCCCTGGGCCCCGAGGACCCCAACCAGGAGCCAGGTGAGCGTGGCTGAGCCCGGCGTCCAGCACATCTGTGCTGCAGAAGGCTGCCTGCAGCGTGCCGCAGGATGCCCCCAGGGCTCCCGCCCATGTGCCCCCTGCCATGTGACAGTACCCTCACTCCCGGCTGGCTGTCCGTCCGTCTGCACATGTGGGCCCCTGCCCTGTCCCTCCAAGGCGGAGCCCTGTGGCAGCACGTGGCGCCTGCCACCGCAGGCCCTGTCTCTCCGTCTCTGTTGTGTGGCCTTGTTCCCTGTGCCCTCCTTGGGCTCCTCCTCCCAGCTGCCTCACGCACCCACCCCTCCACAGGCCCCAGCAGCCCGGGGGTCTCCTCCCCGCCACAAAGACAGTGGTGGCGGCCCTGGCTGGACCATGCCACAGGTACCCTGCCTGGATACCCTCACACTCTGCACCCCCGCCCCACTGCTCGCTGCCTCCTTGTCCAGTCTGGTCTCCTACTGCTCTGGCCTGTGTCCTGTGCATGCACTGCTGCTCCCAGCCTGCTGAGCCCTGCGCACATGGTCCCATGGGAAGGGAAGGCCAGGCCACAGGGGTGGCAGGAGGCTGAGGGAGGTTCTGAGGTGCGAGGGGCTCGCTGGGAGCAGCGGGCTCACCCCCACCCTGTCTGCAGTCATTCACTCCGGGGACTACTTCCTCTTTGAGTCTGACAGTGAAGAGGAGGAAGAAGCCATGCCCGAGGACTCCAGACCGTTGGCACAGAGCGCCTTCCAGGTGAGGCCTGTGCAGCTCCGGGCCTTGGGTCCACCCAGCTGCATTCCAACCGCAGGCGCATGTGAAGCCAGGCTGTGGACACCAGTGGGCTGTGTGGCCACCTCCAGAGGTCCTGGCTCAGACTTGCCAGGCTCCCTGTGTTTGCTGGACACATCTGTTCTGGGACCAGGGGGGCCTGCTTGTCCACCTTCAGAGTCCTGGTGCTGAGTGACAAGGACACACGGGTGGGACGTGTGCACTGTGTCCTTCTGCCACAGCCCCTGGGGCCCAGTCCAGAGGAGGCAGGGTCCCCAGCTCGACACAGGCAGCCAGTGTAGCGCCAGGACCAGGCAGTCCCAGGTTCTTCCCCTTCCTCGGAGGGGACCGGTTGGCCCAGGGCTCACGTGGACCCCTCAGTCGGAGGCCGGATCCTAAGCCTGATGCTTGGCCGGCAGATGGCTTACCAGGCGTGGGTGACGGATGCCCAGATGGTGCTGAGGCAGCGGCGGGAGCAGGAACGGGCGCGGGCACAGCAGGAGGGGGCAGGACAGCTGTCCGCCGGTGAGTTGTGCCCCATGAGCTGGGGGGTGCAGGGCCACAGGGCTAGGAGGCCCTGACTCGTCCACTGTAACCAGGAGGAGGCCCGAGCCAGGAAGTGGAGGCAGGGGCGGCCACGGAAGATGAGGATGAGGTGGCAGGTGCGTGGGCTGGGGCTCAGGCGGCTGCGGGTGGGGCTGTCCTGGGGCCGCCCCTCCAGACCTTCTGTCCCGCAGGCCACAGCCACATGATGCAGCGCGTGCTGAGCACCGTGCAGTTCCTCTGGGTGCTGGGCCAGGCCTCGGTGGATGGGCTGACGAGCTGGCTGCTGACCTTCACGCGGCATCACCGCAACATGAGTGACGTGCTGCGTGCGGAGCGCTACCTGCTCACGCAGGAGCTGCTGCGGGTGAGCTGGCCCGAACCCATGCCTGCCCCAGGCAGGAACACGAGCGGTGCTCCCCGTGGGCAGCGGGCAGAGCCGCCCTGCCTCGGTGCTGAGAGCCTGCTGTGTCCCGCAGGGCGGGGAGGTGCACCGCAGCGTGCTGGACCAGCTGTATGACGATGAGGCCGCAGCCGCACTGCCGGGTTCCCCGGAGCTCGGCGACAGACCCAGCACTGTGTCCAGGCAGGTGCAGGGCCCTCCTGCCTGTGATCCCTGAGCCCCTGGGGCCACAGTCCAGTGCGGCACTGTCTGCCATCCTGCCCCTCACTGTCCCCTCAGGGACACCTCTGTCCTCCACCCTTCCACGGAGGCCAGGGCTGGCCATCTCTGACTCGCTTCCCTCCCTCAGTGGGCTGGGGGCCGAGGAGCCCCTGAGCAGCGTGACGGATGACACCAGCAGCCCCCTGAGCACGGGCTACAACACCCAAAGCGGCAGCGAGGAGATCGTCATGGAGACTGGGGACCTCGAGGCCAAGGCATCCCTGCTCGGCTCGCAGGAGCTTCCGGCCCGGAGGAGGATGCGCACGGCCAGCGAGCTGCTGAGCCACAGGTGCAATGTGGGCCGGGCAGGGCGGGCACCTGGTGCAGCCTGCCTTGACCACGGTGGCAGGCGGGCTGCACATCCCACCCGGTGTCCTGCAGGCGCCTGCACATCCAGGAGCTGGAGGACGCCGAGAACTTTGTGGCGCAGCAGGGCCGGATGCTGCGGCTTCTGCGAGCCATGTACCAGAGTGTGGCGGCCCACTCGGAGCTGCTCTGCTACTTCATCATCATCCTCAACCATGTGGCCACCGCCTCGGCCGCCTCGCTGGTGCTGCCAGTGCTTGTCTTCCTGTGGGCCATGCTGTCCATCCCCAGGCCCAGCAAGCGCTTCTGGATGACGGCCATCGTCTTCACAGAGGTGGGTGAGGGCGGCCTGGCTGGGCTGAGCCTGGCCTGTGCCAATGGCCCCCACAGGCCTCAGTGATCACCAGCCTCCCCTGCAGGTCACCGTGGTCACCAAGTACCTGTTCCAGTTCGGCTTCTTCCCCTGGAACAGCCACGCGGTGCTGCGGCGCCACGAGAACAAGCCCTACTTCCCACCGCGCATCCTGGGCCTGGAGAAGACTGACGGCTACATCAAGTACGACCTGGTGCAGCTCCTGGCGCTCTTCTTCCACCGCTCCCAGTTGCTGGTGAGCACCGCGCCGCGCGGCACGGGGAGACTGGGCCCCGGCCCTGGGCGGGTGTGGCCGCCTCACTGCTCCCTGCCCTCCTGCAGTGCTACGGCCTCTGGGACCACGAGGAGGACCAGCTCTCCAAGGAGCAGCGAGGGACCAGTGAAGGGAAGGACCTGGGCGCTGAGGATCAGACCGAGGCAGACACAGGGCAGCAGGAGGGGCCAGGCGAGACCAGGGCCACCACCCAGGACCGTGTCCAGGAGGATGTGAGGGTCGGGTCCGGGCACGGGGCCCCAGAGGCCCAAGTGGACCTTGAGCCCCAGGACACGAGGCGCATCAGCCTGCGTTTTAGGAGGAAGAGGGAGTGTCCAGGACCCACGGGGGCAGTAGCCCACGGTAAGGCAGCTCTCTCACAACCGCAGACTCGGGCCATGTTCCTGGGAGGCAGAGGGCCAGGGGTAGGGTGACGGCTGGGCAGGCTCGGGACTCCCTGGAACCCAGGGCAGCACTTGGCTGTGAGCTCCTGGCTCCTGGGGGCAGGGTGGGCCACCAGTGACTTCACCCTGGCTGCAGGATCCGCCTGTCTTCCCTGCTAGGAGAGCCGGAGGGAGAGGCCAGTGGGCACCATGCTGGCCCCGAGATGGTGAGCAGCCAGACCCAGGTGGGCTCAGTCGGCAGTTTCTCCCCACAGGAGCTGGGGACAGGGAGGAAAGACAGGCAGCCGGGAGAAAGAGGCCGAGCCGTTGTCGAGAACAGATGAAGGCAGCAGGGCGCCAGCTTCAGGGCTTCTGCCTGTCGCTGTGAGTGACAGGGCCTGGGGGTGGCCATGGCTGCGGGCAAGGAGGCAGGCCCCAAGGCCAGGCACCCAGTGAGCCTGCCCGCCTGGACACCCACAGGGCCCAAAGCATTTACCAGCCCCTGCGGCACTTCTTCCATGATATTCTGCACACCAAGTACCGGGCGGCCACCGACGTCTACGCACTCATGTTCCTGGCTGACGTTGTCGACTTCATCATCATCATCTTTGGCTTCTGGGCCTTTGGGGTGAGCCAGGCTGGGGCTCTGTAGCGTGGACAGCCCGGTGACCACTGGGCCCAGCCCCGCCCCTCACCTGTGCTCTCTGGCTCCAGAAGCACTCGGCGGCCACGGACATCACATCCTCCTTGTCAGACGACCAGGTGCCGGAGGCCTTCCTGGTCATGCTGCTGATCCAGTTCGGCACCATGGTGGTGGACCGCGCCCTCTACCTGCGCAAGACCGTGGTGGGCAAGCTGGCCTTCCAGGTGGTGCTGGTGCTGGCCATCCACCTCTGGATGTTCTTCATCCTGCCAGCCGTCACTGAGAGGTGGGCATGCGCCCTCCGTGAGTGGCAGAGCTGGGGTCCAGGCTGGCACTGTCGCTGACAAGGTCCCCACCTGCCATCCGCCCCAGGATGTTCAGCCAGAATGCGGTGGCCCAGCTGTGGTACTTCGTGAAGTGCATCTACTTCGCCCTGTCCGCCTACCAGATCCGCTGCGGCTACCCGACACGCATCCTCGGCAACTTCCTCACCAAGAAGTACAACCACCTGAACCTCTTCCTCTTCCAGGGGTGAGCGTGGTCTGCCCGGGGGCCTCCGCGGGCCCACTGCAGTGGAGTCAGCCCCTGACCATCCTGGCTTTGCAGGTTCCGGCTGGTGCCCTTCTTGGTGGAGCTGCGGGCCGTCATGGACTGGGTGTGGACAGACACCACCCTGTCCCTGTCCAACTGGATGTGTGTGGAGGACATCTACGCCAACATCTTCATCATCAAGTGCAGCCGCGAGACAGAGAAGGTGCCTGGCCAGGGGGAGGGTGCCGCCTCCCCAGGGGCCCACTGGACAGGAGGCCACAGAAGGGGATGGTGGGTGTGGCCCACTGTGGCGAGTGGGAGGGGAAAGGAGACACGGACGCTGTCAGCTGTTTTTCTCCTTTAATGTGACTCACCCGTATGCAGTGCACGACTGAGTGGCTTTCAGTGTGGCCATCATTACAATCAACTGGGCCACTCCCTCTCCCTGACTGCCGGGGCCATCTCTAGCCTCTGGTTTGCCCGTCAGATGTGTCAGGGGACAGGGCGGAGTCACGCTGTCTGTGCTCTGACTGCTCCCCACACCCCAGCTGCCAGCATCACTGCTGTCCGGCCAAACGATGCCGCTGTGTGCAGAAGCCCGCGGCACTGGGCCGCCCCTCTGCTGCTGGGCTGCTTCTGTGTCCCTGGCCCGCACAGCAGCAGAGATGTCTGGATGTTCCATCCCCGACATGTCCCCGGGAGGGAATGGCTGTGGCCCCACGGCTCACACCACTGTTTACTGGCTGTACTGGGGCCTGAACCCAGGGGCGCTGAGCTACGGCCCCAGCCCCACTCCCCCTTTGAGGCAGGCAGGGTCTTGCTAAGCTGCTGAGGCTGGCTGGCCTTGAGCTTGTAATCCTCCTGCTTCAGCCTCTCATGCAGCTGGGCACACACAGCTCTGCCCTCTTACGTTCTTGCCAGCAACTCTGCCATCCTGGGCCAGGTGCCCCAGCAGCTGGCGCTGAAGTGAGCGCTTGCTCCTATGGGTGCTCCCGGGAAGCCACGGGTCCTCCAGGGAACCATCTGCTCAGGCCCCTAAGCACTCTGCTGCGGGCTGAGTCTTCGGTGTCTCCCGGTTGCTTCAGTCTCGGGCTTGGGCCCATTTTTATTGTCTTCTCAAGAAGTCCTCTCTGGAAGATGCAGCTCAGCTTCCGACCGCTTTCCCTCAGGGGCACAGCCCAGCGCCGGCTGCTGAAAGGGTGTCCCGCTGGCTAGTGGCAGCTTGAGAGCCAGCTGGCCCTGGATGAGGGTCAGCCCTGGCATTCCCCCTCGAGGGGTGACGGCGGCCGCAGCACAGCTGTGTGCTTGGTGGGGCCAAGGCACAGATGCTGTCTGAGGGCCAGGTCGCTGACCAGGCCTCGCTCCCCAGAAATACCCGCAGCCCAAGGGCCAGAAGAAGAAGAAGATTGTCAAGTACGGCATGGGCGGCCTCATCATCCTCTTCCTCATTGCCATCATCTGGTTCCCGCTGCTCTTCATGTCCCTGGTGCGCTCCGTGGTTGGCGTTGTCAACCAGCCCATCGATGTCACTGTCACCCTCAAACTGGGTGGCTACGAGGTGAGTGGCCCTGCCCACCTGTTTCCCACGGGGAGGCGGGCGTGGGGCGCAGGCTCCAGGCCAGCCGCTCACAGCGTCCCGACCCCAGCCCCTGTTCACCATGAGCGCCCAGCAGCCGTCCATCGAGCCCTGCACGCCCGAGGCCTACGAGGAGCTGTCCCGGCAGTTCGACACCCACCCGGTGAGTGGACCCCTCCGTGTCCCCTGGTGGGGCAACGGCTGGGCCGGGGGGCCAGCTCCCCACTGAGGCCCATCGCCCCCACCCCAGCTGGCCATGCAGTTCATCAGCCAGTACAGCCCTGAGGACATCGTCACCGCGCAAATCGAGGGCAGCTCCGGGGCGCTGTGGCGCATCAGCCCCCCGAGCCGGGCGCAGATGAAGCGGGAGCTGTACAACGGCACGGCGGACATCACTCTGCGCTTCACCTGGAACTTCCAGAGGTAAGTCCCCTGCACGGCGGCCCGGGGGACGGGCCAGGCCCCATGGTGGGTCACGCTCTGCCCACCTCCACTGCCCCCCGCCTGCAGGGACCTGGCCAAGGGCAGCACCGTGGAGTACACCAACGAGAAGCACACGCTGGAGCTCGCCCCCAATAGCACAGCGCGGCGGCAGCTGGCCCGCCTGCTGGAGGGCACCTCGGACCAGTCTGTGTGAGCGGGGCGGGGTGGGGCGGGGCGGCAGGTGGGGCGCACCAGGCGGGGGGCTAGGCCAGACCTGACCTGCCCACCCTCCCCACAGCACCATCCCCCACCTCTTCCCCAAGTATATCCGCGCCCCCAATGGGCCTGAGGCCAGCCCTGTGAAGCAGCTACAGCCCAGTGAGTGTGTGGGGCTGGGGGCCACGATGTGGCTTGGGGCTGGGGGCTGGGAGGCGGTCGGGCCTCTGACTCCCCTGGCTCCGCCCCAGATGAGGAGGCTGACTACCTCGGCGTGCGCATCCAGCTGCGGAGGGAGCAGGTGGGCTCGGGGGCTGCGGGTTTCCTGGAGTGGTGGGTCATCGAGCTGCAGGACTGCCGCGCTAACTGCAACCTGCTGCCCATGGTCATCTTCAGCGACAAGGTCAGCCCACCCAGCCTGGGCTTCCTGGCCGGCTACGGGTGAGTGTGGGGCTGGGGGATGCCCTGCGCACAGGGGCCCAGGCACGCCTGGCCTCACCCACCCGCCCCTTTGCAGCATCATGGGGCTGTACGTGTCCATCGTGCTGGTCATCGGCAAGTTCGTGCGCGGCTTCTTCAGCGAGATCTCGCACTCCATCATGTTCGAGGAGCTGCCCTGCGTGGACCGCATCCTCAAGCTGTGCCAGGACATCTTCCTGGTGCGGGAGACGCAGGAGCTGGGGCTAGAGGAGGAGCTGTACGCCAAGCTCATCTTCCTGTACCGCTCACCAGAGACCATGATCAAGTGGACGCGTGAGAAGGAGTAGGAGGGGCCTGGCTCCCTGGCGCCGGGAACGAAGGGGCTGCCTGTGGGCCGCGGGGCCATGAGTGCAGGGGTGGCACTCCTTGGGCCAGGGCACAGCTGCCACGGGCCCCCCGGCCCCCCGGAACCTGCATGCTGCTGTCAGAAGGACACTGTGCCCCTTGGCCCTTACGTGCCCAGTGCAGCCAAACTGGGCCTGGACCTGCCCCGCCTCACATGTACTGTAGAGTTTTCTAATTAAAACCTTTTTATTTATGCAAACGGACAAGCCCCAGCCAGCCCTGTATCCTTGCCTTCCAGCCCCGGGCGAGAGCTGCCCACACAGGCCACGTCCCGGGCTCAGCTCTGCGGGCCCTCTGCCTCGTCACTGCTGTCCTCAATCAGATACTCCTGGATCTCCTGCATGACCCCGGCCCTGTGGGAAGAGTGGGTGGGAACCAGCCCAGGGGCTCCCACCTGGGACCCCACCAGACAGGCCCAGTACCTCTGGCTGCGGAGCTGGGCCTCGGCCAGGATGTAGGGCGGCAAGCGGTCCAGGGAGGGCTGCAACAGAAGCCAGCTGGGTGAGGGGTGGCAGAGCCCAAGCACCGAACCCCGCTGCCACCGGGAGGGGAGGGGCAGCCACACTCACGAGGTCGCTCATGTTCCCCCTGCAGCCGTAGCACAGCTGCTGGGTGACCTGCGCCTGGGCATCGTCCGTCCTGGGAGACAGAGCTGGACTTGGGTGCCTGCGCTCCGGGCCCTGCCCCAAGCCGCTCCTGTCCCCGGCAGGGACTCACCTCCCACGGGCCTTCCAGCAACAGCCAGGGCCCTCGCCTACAGCGCAGCAGGGTGCTGTGGGCGTCCCAGCCTCAGCCTGAAGGGTGGACGGCGGCATCTGGGAGAGACTCGAGGTCTGAGCCCCAAAAGCCGTGGCACTGTCTGCAAGCAGAGAGGGATTGAGGGGACCCTCGGGCTACTGGACCCCAACACCCACCCCTGCACCCCAAGGAGGTCCAATGCGAACCAGCAGTGTCGATGTCCAGTGTGCACAGGCAGAGGAGGCACCGAGGGCCTGAGGGCCCCCCACCACAGCCGTCCCTGGGCGCCTTGACCAGCTTCTCTCCTGTCCTGAGGGCAGGAGGTACAGGTCACGGGGCGCCCCCAGCCGGGCCCTGCTCCTTCCTGGCCCCTGAGTGCCCACACACACCTGTACACAGTGCTGACCGTGGAGGGGAACTGGGCCTGCAGCCTGAGGATGAAGGCCTCCATCAGCCGGTGGACGCTGGCTTTCTCGGGGGCCTAGGGACAAGGGGCTGTCGGCGGGCCCAGTGCAGAGGCAGCTCCCAGAGTGGGTGCCTGGCTTCCCACAGCAGCCAGTGTGCCAGCAAGGGTCAGCCTGTCCCTCCGAGGCAAAGGGTGTCCTCAGAGGACCCAAGGGGACCCTGCTGCTAGCACGAGTGGTGAACAGCAGGTGCCGGGCCTGAGGTCAGCCCAGGGAAGGGCCAGCACAGCCCCCTGACTGTATGGAAGAGCCGCCCCCCCCTCCCCGACCCGTTCACCTACCCCGGGCCTCACCTTAGTGTCCACAGCCGGTGTGAAGACTAAGGGAACAGCAAACAGACGGTTGTAGAAGGCCACCTCCTTCAGAGTGTGGTCCCTCATGGGCCGCACCACCACCACATCCCCGTGTCGCTCGTCCGAGAAGCCCTGGAGGATGGGGCAGTTTGGCGAGGTCCCAGCCACGCCCCTAGCTGGGGCTGGTCCGGGCCCCTTGCCACACGGCGGGAGACCCCCGGATGACCCATAGCTGCTGCTTTCAGGTGAAGGAGGCAGATGGGGAGGGGCCCCGCGTACCGTGTCCCAGGCGAGGAAGGCTCCTCGGCCCAGGGCCAGGTTGGTCATGAGCTTGATGGCCAGGCGGGTGCAGCTGTCCCCGGTCATCACCTTGGAGTAGCCGTGGGCTCGAGCCACGTGCAGGATCAGGTGGCTCCTGGGGTGCAGAGGCCACGTTACAGAGGCCGCCTGGGCCTGGGCCGGGGTAGGGGCCAGGGTGCAGGCCCAGGCTCACCGCAGGGTCTGCAGAAGCTCCTCCTTGGCCGTCAGCGTCCTCACAGACTCAAACAGTCTACACAGGGCCTCGGTCTGGGCGGCAGAGGGGGGCCCAGCTGGGCTCGGGAGGCTGTGGGGGTCCTGGCTCTGGGGCCAGGGCCGCTCCTCCTCCCCCCGAGCCCGGCCGCAGCTGTCCTCAGCCCCCTCGGCCCCCAGCACGTGGTACTGCTGGAGAAAGCTGTCCACGGCGGACTTGTAGGCACCCTCCGTCCCAGCTGGCTCCTGGGGACAGCACCGCAGCACCGACGGTGGCAGGCTGAACACCTTCCAGGACACAGGCAGGCAGTAAGGCCCAGGCCGAGCCCCGGGGACCCCCAGGTCACCTCCTGGGTAGCCCCTGTGCCTGGCGCAGGCCACCCACCTCTTCCAGGGCCACCAGGTGCCACGGGAAGTTGACGACGTGCAAAACCTGCTTCACCTCAGCCAGGGTCTTTGCTCTGTCCTCTGGGCTCTGGCCGCAGGCTGCACCCTCTGCAAAGCCAGGCAGGAAGGAGAGTCAGGGCTCCGGCCAGGTGTAGTGGCTGAGGGGCTCTGCAGGGCAGTGGTTACTGGAAGATGAGACCTGGCCAGGGTGGTCCACACCTGTAACCCCAGCACTCTAGGAGGCTGAGGCAGGAGGATCACAAGTTCCGGCCTAGCCCAGCTTAGCAACTTAGTGAGAGCCTGCTTCAAAAGGAAAACATTTTAAAAAGAGCTAGAGATGTAGCTCAATAAAAGGTCCTGGGTTCGTTCAATCCCCAGGACCACAAAAGGCTAGTGCAGACAATTGAGGAGGGGCTGTTTTGATTTGGGAAACAGGTTCCCCCTAATGCAAGAATGGCAAACCTCTTAGAGACACAGTGGCCAGACTGCAACCCAAAATCCACTTATTTATCACAAAGTGCCAAAACTGCAATTAAACCCGAATACTGAGGTTTTAATTTAGAAAAAACAACTGTTATCTGACGCTCGGCTGCTGGGGTGACCTGGCTCATGTGCTGACAGAGCTCTGCGTGTCTGCTGCACCACACATGCCATCGGTGGTGGCCCTAGTGGCTACAATGCCACCCCCACCCCATGTTGGTTACCAGCCCTCTTCTGTCCTGGACCTGATGGCAGGGCCAGGTGGGACAGGCACTCCCAGCCCCCGCAGTCACTTGAAGCTGGAACACATGCTGGCTCCCTCAGAAACGTCACCAGCAGGGCCTCAGTGTGGGGACAACACCAGTCCTGGACAAACCTCTACCCAGGAGGCTCAGGGGCCCACCTCAAGTGACCAGAGCCAGGAGGAGGGGCGCCACACGTACCATCCACATAGACGACTCCTGGCACGAAGCGCAGCCTCTTAGCAGAGTCCTGACTCAGGCCCTGGAGGGGTACACATCAGGGACTCGGACCCTGGCTATGAGCCACAGGGTGCTTCTCAGCAGGCCATGTCTCTGGACGTCAGTCCCAGGAAGGAGGGAGCCAACCTTCCCTCGAAGTAGACAGGGCCATTCTGACTCAGGGGCCAGGCATTCTGTGGTAAGGCCCAGAGACCCAACTCTGATGGTCTCCTCTCCTGCCAGGAAAGCAGCCTCCCCACTGCAGAACCTGAGAACCCACACCTGGAGTCCATCCCTGACACCCCAGCAGCCTGGGACAAGCAATGGGGCCACAGTGCCACCTGCTGGGCACCACTCTGAAGAGCAGAGGAGTTGTGCCAGGGGTGAAGAGGTAGTATGTGGCGTGGGCTGGGCCTCATCCGGCATGTGGGCAGGTTTAGGGCACCACCTTTGGGAGAAAACCAGCCAGGAACACGACCCTCCCCTTTCATTGGACAAAGCCATTCAAACTCCAGCCAGACAGACCTCATGAGCAAGGCCGGCTCAGAAGTACCATGCAGGGTGCCGACCCTAGGACAGCCCCCCCACCCCCCATTCTGCACCCTCACAGCCTCATAGCAAGTGTGCAGGGAGCCTAAATGGCCTCTCCCCACCCTGTCCCAAGATCCCTGGAGTTCCCAATTCCTCAGGGAAACCCCACATGTCCCAGCAGCTCCTGGTTTTGCAGCTTGAGCATCTGCCTCAATCCAGCCCCCTCCCTGAATGTGCTGCCCTCCCTGTCAGTCCCCACAAGTCACACCTGGCCAAGGCATGAGACTGAGCTCTGGAGTGTGGAGAACTGGACAGAGCTGACCTGGGCACAGCTGGCACCCTGATGTGGCTGCTGGCTTAGAGACCTGTGTTCTGAGAGCCCTCCGGGTGTCCCTGTGGGAAGTGTGCTGAGAAGGGAGCCCCACCCTAGCTCTGCCCAGCAGCCACTACCTGGGGGTGGTGTGGACGCACCTCAAGGACCTGCCAGACCATGGAGCTGGATGAGGGACCACCAGACCACGCCAAGAGCACCTTGGGGAGAAGAAACACCAACAAGTAACACTCGCCTTCAATGGAAACATGTCCTCCCACGTGGACAACTGAGATACCCAGTTCACCCAGAGTGAGTGCAGGGGTGGCAGGCTGGGTGTGGGAGGGGCAGACGGAAGAGAGCCAACCCCCCACAGCTACCTTCTCACCAGGAAAGATGAGCCGGTTCTTCCCTAGCATGGCTCTGAACTTGTGGACATAGAAGGCCTTGAAACAGTCCCTGCAACACAAATGCCAGGCTGGGTTGTCTGCAGAGGCTCTGCCAAACTGGGGGATCAGGTGCCCTGGGAGCCTCACAGCTCTCAGGGTCCCCCGAAGCCCTACCAGCTGTGATCACAAAGGGCATGGGAGCTACATCTCACATCCTGCAGTTGCTACGGGTAAGGTGAAGCCCTGATGCCTGTTAAGAAAGGTGCTGATTGGGCTGGGGATTTAGTTCAGCGGCACCACACCCGCCTCGCAAGAGGAAGGTCCTGAGTTCGTTCCCAGTACCAAAAAAAGAAAGGTGCTGACTGCTGACTTCAGGCCATCCTTGCCCCATGCCAGGCAGCACCACCACCCTCTGGTGAAGGAGGAAATGCTAAGCAGGCTGCAGAGCTCGGCCTCCAGACCTGCCCACCAGAGACCAGTGTGCCAGCCACCTGGGCAGAGAAGCTAGGAAGCTCAAGCCAACACTGAGGCCTGGGGTCCTCCTGAAACCACAGATTCAGAACTCCCAGCTGGATAACAATTTCTTCAATTTCCCAGGGTCTTTTTTTTTAATTTAAAGAATGTTTTAGAAAGCAGAATCCAAGATTCCTGGGGACCAACTTAAAAATGTGAGGCTACCATTCAGCAAACATACTACCCACTAGAGAACTAAAACAGGAGACCCCCCCTCAGGGAGCTACAAATCTAGCGAAAAAGGCCAAACATTAAAATGGTCATAACGCAGCTGGGTGTGCTGGTGTATGCCTGTAATCCCAGCTACTAGAGAGAAAAAGGCAAAAGGACTGCAAGTTCGAGATCAACCTGGGCAACTTCCAACTTAGGGGAGATCCTGTCTCAAAATTTTAAAAAAATTATTAAGGAGGAGTGGTGGATGTAGCTCAGCTTAAAGACTCTGGGTTCAATGCCCACTGCCAGACATACACACACAAAAAGTTACTATGCAAAGAAAAGATGGCATGGGTCACAAGAATTACAGATAAAATAGACTATCAGGGGCTGGGGATTTAAGTCAGTGGTTCTGTCGCCTGCCTCGCAAGCGCTGGGACCCGAGTTCGATCCCCGGTACGGAAGAAAAAAAATAAAAAGAATATCATCACAGCTGCCCCCAAATACCCTCCCCGCGCGCATTTTTCCCAACTTGGACGCCCCACCCCACTTCCATCTCTGCCCACAAACTCCCCCGGAGACCTCGCTGTTCTTGAATGGATCATGGAGACTCTTAACTTCCCACCTCCCTTTCCGAAATAGGGTGGTGGGAGCAACATCAGGAGCTCATACTAGAGTAACTGCCCTTTGAAAACCAAATATCGTCTGGAAAGGGGCTGCCGGGCCTCACCTGCAAAAGGCATCTCCAGCTCGGATAACCACCACCGGATCGCCCTGCTTGCACTTCACACACTTCTGCCCACAGCTTTGGACATACGACAGGAGAGGAGGGTAAGAACACAGGTGGCTGCTTTCCCAACCCGGGTGGCTTCGGAGAGACTGGGTCCTGTTTCCCGCCCTGAGCTGAGCCGGAGGAAAGGCCCATGCCCTTCTCTAACTGCCAACTTCAAGACAAGGGCCGGGGTGCGGGCTGGAAAAGCGGGCTCTCGTGCACTGGGGCCCTAAATCTCTGTAGGACAGACAACTTCTGCGCGGCCCAGAGGCAGCGACAGGAGAGTAAAGACAGAACGGGATCGCCCCGAGTGCGCGAGGCAGACTGAAGCGAGGCCCCGCCCAGCTTAGGGCGCCGCGGGCTCCTACCCGGGCCTGGGCACCGGCGGGGGCTCCCGGGGCGGCGGTTCCACGTAGTCCTCGCCCACCTGGCACATGGCGGAACGCGGAGCACCGCAGTTGCCACGGCAGAGCCGGGGCGCGTCTTGGTGACGGCACGACGTCGGCGCGGCAGTGACGCTACAGGGGCGAGCACGTGTGGCGTCAGCGAGACGTCGGCGCGGGTGTGACGCGTTGGGGGTGCGGCGCCGTCGCGGCTGTGACGTGCGGGCCGGGCCGGCCTGGACAGCGGTCGGCGGCAGGTGGCGGCGGCGGCGGCCTGGCCCGGGATGGCGATGTTCCGCAGCCTGGTGGCTTCGGCTCATCAGCGGCAGCCGCCGCCCGGGCCTGCGGGCGGCGACAGCGGCCTGGAGGCGCAGTACAGTTGTCCCATCTGCCTGGAGGTGTACCACCGGCCGGTGGCCATCGGCAGCTGCGGCCACACGTGAGCGCCCTCCGAGAGCTCGCGGGAGGGGGGTCCGGGCCGGGTCCGAGGCCGCGGCTGGCCGCGCTGCACGGAACGCGAGGACACGGGCACGGCAGCGGCGCCGCCCTCAGTGCGGCCCCTGCGCAGCCCAGCCCCGGCCCGCCGCGGCACGCGACTCGCCACCCGGGCGCTCGGGACCACCTGTCCCCGGCCCGGCGCACGGCCTCGCGGCCGGGAGCTCAGGGCTTCTGCTGCGGCCGCTGCGCTCGACGCTAGGATCTGGTCATGTGGACACAGGCGGGCAGTTGCAAATAAATGACTTGTAGCTTTTGCTGTCAACTCTTTCTCGCCCCGCTGTTTGGTCGTTTTGATTAGAGAGGAAAGCAGTTCCCTAAAGTTAGGAGAGGGGCGTGTTTGGAGCCCCGTGCTGTTTTGTTTTGAAGGAGCACTTGAGTCACACGAGGCATTGAGCAGCCAGGGAGGCGGACTCCACCGGGTCCAGACATCAAGCAAGTTCTCCAGCTGTGCTTTCTGGTCGAGCTGTTTCAGGAACAGAAACTTGAGAATGTGGTTCTACCCTTGGGGAGCTGTCCTCACGTTCTCTGGAGCTCCAGCCTAGTTGGGAGGGAGCCAGTCGGAGACTGTGCTCCTAGACCCCTCCTAAGTGCTCCATAATACAGCCCATGAGGGGACTGGCAGAGTGTGGGGAGCAGGCAGGAGGGCTTCCCAGCAGATGGTCCTGCTGCTGAGGAGGTGGGGTTGGGCAAGGTGCACCCCAGCTGGTAGGAGGCCCTAGAACATTTTGCAAACAAAAGCAGCTGACTTTGGAGGCTCCTGATGGGAAGGGAACTCGCACTGCGGGTGGGCGTGCGCCTGCCAGTCATGCCTCCTCCTGGGGCTGGCAGAGAGGGTGGCAGGATGCACCGATGCTTTCCCTTCCCCCTGTGTCAGGCAGCAGGGCGGCCTGCTCACCCCAAGAGCCCTGCTGATCTTGTGAGGGTGCTGCTCCTACTCAGTCTCACTCTGCTGCACCATTTTGGCAGGGGAGCCTCTGGGGCTGACTCCTGTGAGCACAGGCAAGTGGGTGTCTTAAGGTGTGCTCTGCATCTTCCAGCTGTTGTTGGGCTGAGAGACTTGTCTGGGCCTCGTTTAAGAAAGTCTTACATGAACTTGGCCTGGTGACCACTTGGTCATCACAGCAGGCCACAGCCATTTTGGTTTCTTAGTCTACACAAACCAGTATTTGCTTGTTTTCTCCCCAAAATGTGTTTTCTTAAAATGTAGTCTGCCTGACAGGACACAAGACTCTGGGATGAAAAACATCTTTTCTTAAGCTGTTCTCACAGTCTCTCCCTTGGCTTTCTGTGCTGCTTTGTTTTCCTGGCTGTTCTTGACCACCTCAGATTTCTTGAAGTCTCTGTGAGGCTAAGGCGTGTGAGCAAATGAGCACAGGAAGCTTAGAAGCTCTCATGTCACCTTTAACAAGTTCACTCGCAGTCTGATTCTTTCCTTTCGTGAGGTACCTGAGCAGAAGCAGGTTCCTTCCTGAGATCTTGTTTTCTTGTGGTGAAAGGAGCCCTGTGTGGGGCAGGTGTTGCTCTCCGGCACCCAGACAGAGGAAAGGATGTAGGGAGAGCTTTCTGCCTCAAGCTGAGGGGAGGCGGCTGCTGGTGGAGCTACACAGAGAAGCTTGCAGGAACTCCCTGAGGGAGGGAACTGCTGTCTGTCACACTGGAAGGGCAGCCCAGGCTAAGAGCCTCATCTAAATCCAGCAGTCAGGCTGCCCCCAAAGCCTAACCATGGAGCCTCTGAGTCAGGACAGTGCTGTGGACGCACTCGTGGCCTTCATGTGGCTCCCTGTGTGGGTCATCTCACAACATCTTCCCTGAGGGGACCCACCTGCTGACCTTGGGGACCTCTGAAACACTGGCCCCTCCTAACTCCCTGGTGTGTGTAGGAGCCTGGAGCAGGTGCTGGTACTCTGTGGCCTGTGATCCATCCTCCGTGTCCCAGATTTCTGGGGGAAGGGCCAGCTCACACCCACTGCCCTCAGCTACTTCGTTTGGCTGAGAAGCCAGTCAGCACCTGGCTCTGAGCAGACACAGGCAGGAACTTCCTGTGGGAAAGGCTGACCCTGCTGCGGCTGCTGCTGCCAGCACACAGGGTGGTGAAGATGAAAGAAGGCTGAGAGCCCCATGCCACCACCTGCATGCATCCTTCTGCTTGCTGCTCCTTCAGGGCTGAGGCTTGGGGACAGTCACTTTGTAGGCAATCAGGTTCTTGACCACCCCTGTGGGCAGTGCCAGGCACCTGACCTCCATCCATTCCTCTTCAGAGACCTGGCCTTCCCTGCTCTACAAAGGACCCTTTTCCTTCTGCTGAGTGAAGTGGCCACACTGTGGCCTGAGCGCGTGCACATGGCTGGGCCTTCTGTTTGAGTTTTCACAGCTTCACTAAGGTAGAATTCAGCACCTCACTATTTCCTCGTTTAAAGTGTAGAGTTCAGTGGTTTCTGTGATGCTCACACAGTACCAAGCCATCACCCCGACTTAGGACTTTCACCACCCCAAAAGAGAAACCAGTCCTCCTTCTGCTCCCCAGTCCTTGGGCGCCCCTGGTCTGCTTCTGCCTCCATGGCTGTGCCCTTGCCAGGCGTTCCGCGTACCCGGTATTCTACTGCATGTGGCTTCCTGTGGCCTCTTCCTCGAGTCATGTTTTCAGGGATTGGCTGTGTGTAATGTGCGTCCGTGCTTGGCTCCTTCTCATGGCCAAGACAGCCTCTGAATTGTTACTGCATCTCAGTGCTGTGGACGTGTGTGTGGCCTTCGTGTGGCTCATCCCTTGGCATCTTCTGGTTCTTGGGTGGAGAAAGGGGTCCTCAGCCTTAGGCTAACTGGACTCTGGGCCAGTGACAGGGGTACCCTGGACACTGAGGGATGGGTGTGTGGGTGCCTGGGGAGACCCCTCTGCTCACGCTGCTGTGCAGCAAAAGCTCCTGAAATCCTTCCTGTCTCATGAGAGACCTGGTCCTCTCTCACGGGCAGTCAGGCCGTGTGACTGACCAGGTGACTAGCAGGTGACGAGCCAGGTGGCCCCACCAGAGGCCAGTGTTGGGAAGGGGAGGGGCCTGAGATGGCATTCGCTTTGCCTGAAGCCCTGGGCCTTCCTTCTTCACCACAGAACAGACTTTTTCTTGAGGGAATGAAGTCTCTTGACACAGGAACTCTGACCCCAGACCACAGCCAAGGTGTCTGTGAACTCAGGCCCTGTCTTGCATCCCCTCCATCCACCACGGCTCCTGTCCCCACCCCACGGGCCCTTGACTTTGCTAGCTGTGCCATCACTCACAAGGTTGCCATCTTTCTGCTGGGCTGGGTGGCTTCCTGCTCCAGCCAGGTACTGTCGTAGGACTGGGGTGCTGCCTCAGTGTGCCCGTGTTCAGGCACCTTCTGCGCCACGATGTCCCCACGGCGCTTCCTGTGCAGCTGCACAGAACTCATCCTGTGACCTGCTCCCTTCCTCCCCTGCTCCCACTGCCGACCTGGGCCTACGGAGCAGCGGAGATGTGGGCAGGCACAGCCTGGCTCCTGCTGCCAGTCCAAATCTGCAAGGACTGTGTGGCATGGGCGCGCCACACGGTCTCAGGCAATGGTGCCAGAAGCACAGGGCCTGCTACAGCCGCTGCCCCAGTTGTGCCAGAACCTAAGCTGGCTGAGCAGGCCCTTGAGCAGGAGCACCTCCTACCTGGGGAGCTGTCCATGGGGGCTGAACTGGCAGCCAGGGCCTTGTGCTGTGTGATCCGGGCCCAGCATTCCTTGCCTACACCTCCTGGCGATCTCCCTGCTTGTGCCCCAGCCGTCTCGTCATGCAAGTGCTGCCTGTACTCGTGAGGAGGAGCCGCATGAGCCCTGCCAGGGTGCCGGCTGCAGGGCCAGCAGTGTAGGCTGCGGCTGCCCCCGGCATGCAGGACACGGTGGGGCCTGTGCCAGGAGGGACCCTCCATGGTTTAGCCAACTGGTGGGCAGCACAGAGACGTTGGAGAAGTGGCCCTGCTGGTGCCAGCCCTCAGACCTGTGTCCCCTGCAGGTTCTGCGGGGAGTGCCTCCAGCCATGTCTGCAGGTGCCATCCCCTCTGTGCCCGCTCTGCCGCCTGCCCTTTGACCCCAAGAAAGTGGACAAAGCCACTCACGTGGAGAAGCAGCTCTCGTCCTACAAGGCTCCCTGCCGGGGCTGCAACAAGAAGGTACCGAGCGCCTGGCCTGGGCGGCCGGGGACCCTGTCCTGCAGAAGACTGGGTGGATGGGCTGCCCCTGTCCTGTTGAGCAATGCAGCTGCTCTGGAGTGAGGAAGCCCGCACCCTGCCCTCGCCCTCCGTCCCTTTCCAGGGGAGAACCCCCAGATGTGGGCTGGGTGCTCGGGCTGCCAGCAGCTGTGGGCTCTGAGTGGAGGAGGCCCGTGGAAGTGCCGAGCACCTTACAGCTGGCCCATTGCCCTCCCCATGGAAGCGAGAGGGGCACTGCCTTGATCAGAGTCCACAGAGGACCCCTCGCCGTGACAGGACTCCCAGAGCCTGCTCGCCCCTCACATTCTCCCTGTGCCCAAGCCTAGCACTGCAGGGTGGGAGCCCTGACGCGGGCCCTTGGTCAAACAGCTGGGAACATATTTTGAATTTGTGTTTTAGATGTGGCCACAGCTCAGGTCCTAAGCCCTGCTGACCCACACAGTAGGAAGCAGCCCCTCATTGCTCCATGCTGAGGTCAAGTGCAGATGTCTGGGGGCCACCCTGAGTCCATCTGGGGTGCTAGGCACCCCCGGGCTCCACCAGACAGACCCTCCTGGGGAGACGAAAATGGGAACCTTGAGGTTCCCCAGGTGGAGGTCCTCCCTGCACAGTGCCCGACCGGGGCAGGTTTCTGGCTTCTGGCCCCATGTCCCCAGGACCGTGACAGTGACCTTGGGCGCTGCCAGCGCTGGGGCCTGTTACTCTGGACACCTGAGTTAGGCAGTTTGCGAAGATGTGTGTTTATGCCAGGGGAGAGGTTTTGTCAAGAGTCTTTCCACCGGTCCCTAGTAGATGTGTATCCCCTCTTACTAAGTGCGGTTCCCTTTCCCTCGAGGAGTACAGCTTCCCAAGTTTGCCTTTCTCTGAGGGACCCCACGGAGGGGGGGTGCTGGCTCCTGTCCCGAGTGCTGCTCTATGGAGCAACCTTGGGCTTGTGCAGCTCAGCGGGCCTGGGGGGAACACAGAGCCCATGGCCCTTCCAGCGTCTTCCCAGCTGCATCCCTCGAAGCCCCTTCCAGGGCACCACAGACTGCTGCTCTGGGCCCCTGGGTTTCGAGGGGAGCAGGGATGGCCCTGTGGCGCGTGACCCATGCAGATGGTTCCATTCTGGACCGCCTTGCCTGCTGCCCTGTCACCTAGGTGACCCTGGCGAAGATGAGAGTGCACGTGTCCTCGTGCCTGAAGGTCCAGGAGCAGATGGCCAACTGCCCCAAGTTTGTCCCCGTGGTGCCCACCTCCCAGCCCATTCCAAGGTGGGCAACTTCCTGTGGGTCTCTAAGTGGCGGGGGGTGCCGGGCGTCCAGGTGGCCCTGGGGACACCTGAGGTGTGGGAGCCAAGGCGAGGGTGTGCGCCAGGCAGGTGGACCGTGCGACGGCGCCTCTGGGCACAACACCGTCCCTGCCCCCTTCTGGGCTGAGGTTCCAGGGAAGGAAAAGCCCCAGCGTGGTGCTCCTCAGCCACCCTGGGAGCTGGCTCGTCCTGTCGAGCTCACAGAGGGGCTACGCCGATGTCTGGGAAGTGGGGCGGGCAGTGCCCCAGCCTCAGCCCACTCTTCCCCGCAGCAACGTCCCCAACAGGTCCACCTTTGCCTGCCCCTACTGCGGCGCCCGCAACCTGGACCAGCAGGAGCTGGTGAAGCACTGTGTGGAGAGCCACCGCAGCGACCCCAACCGAGTGGTGAGTCCACACTGCACCCGCAGCTGCCGCAACCCCCAGTAGGCGGCAGTGCTCCAGCAGCACCTGGTCCAAGCCCAGCCCGGATCTCTGAGCTCCACCCTCGAGCTGCAGCCCCAAGGCTGTGTCCCAGGCTGGGGAGGCCTGCACCCTGTGCCCCACCTGCTGCACACTGGCCCTCTCCTCCAGGTGTGCCCCATCTGCTCAGCCATGCCCTGGGGTGACCCGAGCTACAAGAGCGCCAACTTCCTGCAGCACCTGCTGCACCGGCACAAGTTCTCCTACGACACCTTCGTGGTGGGTGCCCCTCCCCTCCTCCCTGGTGGGTGCCCCTCCCCTCCTCCCTGGTGGGTGCCCCTCCCGGGGCCCCAAGTCCTTAGAGAAGGCCAGAAACCAAAGGTCCACAGCCAGCAGGGATGAGGGCCTGCCCTTGTAGGTCAGCCCCTGAGGAGGCCCTACCCTGGCACAGTCTCGGGGACCCCAGGGTACACCAGCTTCCTTCTAGCACTTCTGGAGGCCAGAGGGACCCCTCACCCCCTACCTGCAGAGGGCAGGAAGGGTGCAGACCCCAGGCCCAGACCCTTCATCCCACTCTTCCTTCCCGGTGCAGCCCAGGACTCCCCTCTGGCCTGTCCCTGGCTGTTGGAGGTCTTGGGGCCCCATTTCTCAGGTTCTGAGGTGAAGGACAGCTTCAGCCCCGCATCTGCCCCTCACTCATAGCCATGCCAAGTGGCCTCTTTAGACTGTTGGGCCCAGCTGCCCTGGGGGAGCCTGAGGGTCACCTTGTGCAAGGGCAGTGGGCATCCCCGGAGGGGTGGTGTGCAGGCGAAAGAGAAGGTCCACCTGGGGGACTGGCACGAGGGGAGGGCTGCTGCTGCTGCACCGGCCTGTCTTGCTTCTGTCCCCAGGACTATAGCATCGATGAAGAAGCTGCCTTCCAGGCTGCCCTGGCCCTGTCCCTCTCTGAGAACTGAAGGCACAGCCGGCTCCCACCCACGCCAGGTCCAGCGGGGCTGCCCTTGGGCCAGGCACCAAGAGCCTTCGGGCCCAAAGCCCCCTCAGCCGTCAGCAGGCCGCCCAGATGCCGGCTGCAGCCCTGGGTCATCGGTGCTTTGCGGGGCAGGTGCCGGCTGCCTCTTGAAGGACTCGGAGCAGTCGGCTGCCTCTTGAAGCCATGACGCTGTCCCTGCGTGACGGACAGGGTGCCCGGCTGTGCTGCAGCAGGAGAGCCAGAGGAGCGGCCCGGCCAACCCCAGCCTGACCCGGCCCCCGGCTACGCTTCCACCGTGCGCATTTGGTACTGGCTTTTGTGATACTTAGAAACCCTGGCGTTTTTCTATCTTATCCCATGTGATAACCTTTTCACATTTTATAGAGCAAAGACAAAGCAGCTACACTTCATACTGCAATATCTGTGTTGACTAGGAAGAATAGTATTTTTATGGAACATTTACAAAATTATATTTTTTAAGAAAAAGCAATCAAAACTAACCTTTGTGTGGGAGCAGAGGGGAGGAGTGAGGGGCACAGCCGGAGCCAGACAGGCTGGGGTCTCCCTGGGCCTGGCAGGCAGCGTCCCCGGCCACCTGCCGCTGAGCTCACGGGGACCTTGCTTTCAGCTTCTCCCCACTGACATCCAGGAAGTGGCCCCAGTACCCTGGCCGTGGTGCTGGCCTCCTGCCTGTTCCTCACCCTGGTGGCTGCTACCCCAATCGTAGCCAGTTCTTGGGGTCCAGGCAGGGGCCTGCTTGGGGGTGGTCAGGCCAGAGAACACTGCTCAGTGCTTCCGTTCTGTTCATGGCATAAATTATTCTGTCTTTTCAAAGTTTTCAATAAAACGATTCCAAGCACCTGCAGCACCCTTGCAGTGGTTCCATCCTCAGCCATCAGCTGTGAGGGCACTGGGGCGGTGGCCCTGCCTCTCACCCATCCAGATCTTCGGCTGCTCCCCGCACCCTGGGCCTGGTGTCCCTAGGCTATGTGGGCCACACAGAGCCCCTGAGGGGGTGTCGAACCTCCTGTTCCTCTTTGCTCGGTCTGTATATCAGACCAGTGCTCGGGTACAGGATGCCTTGTCCTGCTGCTGATCAAGAGTCAGAGCCCACAAGAGTTGCCTGCCCGCCAGCCCCGTGGCAGCTGGTCACCTGTCTGTCCTTGCCTCTCGCCCCACCCATCTCTGTCCTGCATAGTTCTCTCTAAGACAAAAGTGGTCCCAAAGTTTGAAACCGTGGCGAGAGCCAGGCAAGCCAGGTTCCACAGACAGTAGCAGGTGTGGTGGCCGGGTTCCCATCACCCATATGAAGCAAAGCCATCTTAGGGTGCCTTTGTGGGTACCCCCAAGGTCCCCTCCTCCAGCTACTCCTAGACCCTGTCTGCACACTTCCCGTGTCCAGGAGGCCCCGCTGGGTTCTGGGGACCTGCAGAGCTGCAGCCAGTGGCCCTCCTGCTGGCTTCCAGAGGAGGCACAGCACCCAAAGCACGAGCTGCCTTAGCAGAGCTGGCTGCCTGCCGCCCAGTGGGAGCAGAGGAGCTGCTTTTCAGGCCCAGGCCTGCCCCACAGCTGGCCACTGGTGACACAGTCCGCTGTCACGGGTCCCGAGCCACACCATGCAAGAGACGTGGCAGCATCCTGGGACCTGCTTTGGCAGGTCCTGACCCCAGCAGCGCCGGCCGCCTGCTCGCCTGCCCTCTGGGAAACACTGCCGGTCTCTGTGTCACCTGCGGAGGTCACAGCACCTGCCACGTCAGCATTGCTGCTGCAGGCCTGGGCGCCTGGGGCCAGGGCCAGCAATCAGAAAGCCGAAGTCGGTGCCCCTTCTCTGTGCCTGCTGCTATCGGGTGACCCAGAGGGTATGGCGGCCAGGAGGGGCAGAGAAGGGAAGCCCCCCAAGCGGGGCCATCCGTACCATGCTGCTGGCAGGAGCAGCCGGGTGGGCAGGGGCCTTGCTGGGCTCCTGTCCCCGGGCCCCGCCCCTCATGCTGCCTGAGCTGGTCCTCGGGGCCCTGAGGTAAAGGCGATCACAAGCATGAGCCCAGCCTGGGCTGCGAAGTGACCCAGCGAGACCCTGTTTCAGATGGGAATGGGGAGGGGGTGTCGCTCAGTGCTTTCCGGGCTCAGTCCCCGATACAGGAGCAGAGGAGAGGAGGGAGGGGCAGCAGCCAGCCCAACACAGTCCTCGATCCCCAGACCCCGCCTGCTTGTCTGCAGGACAACCCGGCTCACGCCCAGCCCTGTTTCTGGAGTAGTTGGGTCAGTTACCCCCGGATCCCTCCACAAAGCCTTGGGCAGCATCTAGTGGAAGGTACTGCCTCGGTCTTGTCCCCCCACTGGCCTTGGCACCCCCAGTGACCATGTCCAGAGGCTCTGGAGGTCATCAGAGCAAACCCCAAGGGGGTGGCAGTTCGGCCACCTGATCCCCGCAGATGCCACACAGGGTGAGGGAGCCCTGTGTGTGCACAGAATGCTGCAGGAGTGGAGCACAAGCCAGAAACACATAGCACGCAGGGCAGCGCCACAAGAGCAGGGCCCTCCCTGGGTGTCACCCCAGGTTAGTGCAGGTTGGGGGCAGGACAGCAACTTCAGCCTGCCAGTGGTCCCTGTCCTGCCAGGGAGTATGTACGGGGGTATGGAGCTGCCCAGACACAGCCCTGCTCCAGCTGGGAGCACCATAGGCCAGCTCCCTATGCTGAGGAAGCCCACCAGCATCACCAGGCCAGGCTGCTGTGCCCTGTGGAGTCCAGGGCAGCAGAAGCCCCAGCAGCAAACCACACGCCCTTCATGTCAGGTGAGGCAGGCATGGGAGCTTACACTCCATTTCCTGGAAGGTCTTTCGTTCACTCACCCGGTGGCCGGTGCTTCTCTAGTCCAGCCACGAAGGGGACAAAGGCCAGTGAGGCTCAGCCCATCCTCTGAGGGGGTGGAAAAAACTGCCAGGCAGCTTCCTTTGGAGGAGCTGGGACCTGCCGGCTAAACACCCCCAGACCAGGGTTGGCCACACATGGTCACCACCAGGTTCAGCAGGACAACTGCCCGGCCAGGTCGAGGAGGGGCTCACTTTCCCAGGGTGGCATCTGTGGGACATCACACCCACCCTGGGGTCCTTTGCACACCCCACCTTCCTGCTCCCAGTTTCTGGGTTTAGTGCTGTGCACTCTCGAGGAAGGGCAGGCTCTGTACTTGGAGAAAAAGCCCAGGATGAGGGCCCAGACAGGACCGAACATCTCCCCACTTCCTGGGCCTGAGGGTCTGAGAGGGAGGCCATTCCTGAGCTTTCCTCCCCCTCCTGCCTTTCAGAAATTATTCCACCTGCTTCCTGGAGTCCAGTTAGGCAGAGGCCCTGGGCCAGCCCTGGGGCACCCTGTTCCTGTTAGCGAGCGAAGCTGGTCTGGGCCCTGCTGGGCCTGTGGCCTGGCCCCCGGTGCTTCTGGAGGGCATTGCTGAGGTCTATGGGCCCCCAGTTGACCCTGCGCAGCTCCGGCTCCCTCCTTCCGATCACAGAGGCCAGCTCTGGCCACGGCACACAAGCTGGCACGCTGACCCACACATGCACACACGTGTGTGCACTGCCTCCCTCCTGCTCCCGGTGTTGCTTCCTGAGGCACGGCTGTGGGGTCCACTCTGGCCTGTTTCCCATGCCTCGGTTGCTGGATAAAGGGACCCTGTCCATCCCACAACCCGCGTGGTGGGACCCACACTCACCTTCCACAGGCCCCAAATGGTGCGTCAGCCACCACAAGTGCTAGGGAGTTCCCCGGCACTGAGTGTGACCAAGGCCGTGCCAGCCAGCAGACTCACCAGATTCGGGCCTTGGCAGTGGTGCTGCCCAAGCCTGGAGACGTCCAGCCCCTCCACCTTCCCCCGTGACCGCTCCAGTGCCAGCTCTGCCCCCTGGGAGGGAGCCCCAACCCAGGCTGCCAGGCTGCAGGGGCCTTGAACCTTCACCAGCGCTTCTATGGGAGCACAGTGGTCTCGCACTTTGACCCTGCTGGGCAGGGGCAGCCGCTCCAGAAAGGCCAGGCTGTCTGGGGCCCCGAATGGAATGTGCAGTGCAGCAGGCTTTGAGCACCCACTGCGGCCCTGGCCACCCAAGATGTCCTGCACAAAACAAGGTGATCTCACCCGAGCCATTGTGCAGGGCAACATCTGACGGGCGTGGGGACTTCCAGGCTGAGTTACCAAGACCCTACAGTAAAAAGGCAGGCACACGACAGGGATGGGGAAGCCTGTGTGTGCCGTGTGCACCCACCCACTGCCGAGTCTGCTGCAAAACATGCCAAGAAAGTTCAGACAGCCAGGTGTGCTGGGCCGCACCCATAATCCCAGAAATCTGGGAGGCAGAGCCAGGAAGATCACAAGTCTGAGCCCATTGAAAGGATGAAATACCAGCCATGGGGGTGCACACCAGTAATGCCAGATACTCGGGAGGCTGTGGCAGGAGAATCTCAAGTTCAAGTCCAACCTGGACAACTTAATGAGACCCTGTCTCAAAATAAAAATAAAAAGGGTTGGGATATAGCTCAGCAGCAGAGCTTTGCCTAGCATGCAGTTGGCTGTAAGCTCAATTTCCAGGACCAAAAAAAAGATGAAAAAATATCAACATGGTTGAATGAAACTAGCAATCTGATCCCATAATCTGACCTGCAGCCCCAGGGGTGGGGACCCCACTTGAAAAGCCTTCTTTGGTTGTCTGATGGGGTAGCCTGGAAGGCTGTGGACAGACAGGGTGCCTGGCCCACAGGGGGCCACTGTCCTGGGGTCCCAGGTGTGGAGGGCAGAAGCCGAGCCCCAGTCACCACAAGGGCGCGCAGACTGGGGAGGCTGCTGGGAATGGCTCTGCGGCAAGGCATGCAGGATTAGCCCCTGGGGCCCAGGAGCTGGTATGGGACAAAAGAAGTCCCAGGATGGAGACATCTGCCGTCCCTGCCTGGGGCCGCGCACGTGGGGACAAGGCAGATGCCCTGCAGGGTGCAGGCGGATGCAGTACACGTCACAGCTGAAGAATGAGGCTGCATGGCCACCAGGAGGGCCACTCGGAAGTCCTGGGGACCTCAGCCTCAGGCCCTCAGGGCACTCCCAGCGCAGGCTCAGTGTGCCCCTGACAGCGGCAGGGCAGCTAAGAGGCAGGGACACACTTGCAGGACCGCCCGGTGGGCGCAGAGGACAGCTTGGAGGGAGGCTGGCTCAGGCCTCCTGGGTGTTAAGTGTGCCTGGCAGGGGACACGCACGAAAACCACAGACAGAAACCTGGCCAGGCCGAGGAACAGGTGAGTGAGAGCCACAGGGCCAGCACGGAGCCTGCGCCTGCTCCCTCGTGGGCACCACCTGTGTGTCCCCTCCCAGCCTCAGCAGCACAGGAGCTACGCCTGCCAATGGGAAGGGGCGTCGGGCCCCATTTCCACGGCCCCGTGACCACGTGCAGAGCAGAGACAACGCCAGGCCAGCCACTGGCTTCCGGCCACCGCAGGAACGCGCACTGGGGTGACGCCCCCCCCCCCGCCCTCCGTCCCAGCTCCCGTAGCTCACCCCCAGCTCCCCGCTCCCAGCCCCAAAGGCCAGGGGCACCAGGCTGCGGGCGAGGCATCGCCCGGGAGACGGGACTGGCACCTGGCGCGGGCACTCCGCGACTGTTGGGGCCGCCCGGTGCTGTGTCCACCCACCCAGACACGCCGTGGGGCCCCCAAGTCGCGACACTCCGGGCCGAGAGAGGCCCGCACAGCGGGAAGGGCGCGGAGGACGGGAGGCCGTGCAGCCCTAGCGGTCCGGAGTCCCGGGCTGCTTCCGGAGGCGCGAGGCAAACGAAGCGAGTCCCCAGAGGGGACCCTGCCCGGTCCGCGCTCCGCCCCTGCACCCTCCCGAGGGCCCGACCCCGCCCGCGCACCTGTCCTGGGCGTGGCCCCGCGGCCCCGCCACGCCGCCCCGGCCGCTGGTTGGCCGAGGCTGCGCGCTATGCTAATGAGCCGGCCTCCCCGCACCTGCCGGCCGTCCCGAGTCCAGTCCGGCCCCGCCGCCGCACCATGCCGCGCTCCTTCCTGGTGAAGACGCAGCCCGGCCACCGGGCACCCGACTACGGGCGGCTGGAGACGCGCAGAGGTAGGGGCCGGCTGCACTGGGGTCCTGGGACGGGAGCGCACCTGTGCTAGGTGAGGGGCGCCGCCTCGTGGGGACCTCCGCCCACTCACCACTGCAGCCCAGCACCGACCCGTGTCATCTCCTAGGCAGGAAGTTGCAAGGGTGAGAAGGCTGGCCGCGCACTGGCCTGTCACTCGCCCAGAGCCCCTGGGACCCCAAAGCCCTGAATCCTGCCCCAAGCTGGTGGAGGGAGAGGGAGGGGGTTCGGGCTGGGATGGGTGGGCTCCCTGGCTGGGCTCCCGAGAGCATCCTGGCGGGGTGGTGGGCACAGGGAACAAGGAGATGAGGGGCCCCCCGGCCCCCCCAGGTACCTGTCCTGCTGGGCCTCGCTGTGGCCTCCCAAGACCTGCCCTCACCCCAGGAGCCCACTGGCCATTCTCGTCCGGGCTGGGCTAGGCCCACAGTCCTCCACAGACAGCTCAGGGTCCACACTTTCCGCCCCTGGCAGGTCTGAGATGGGGGTAGGCAGAGGAGGACCCAGCGCCAGGGCAGCCGACTGCCTAGCTGGCAGAGTGGCCCCCACCGGCCTGGCCCCCGGTGCTCCCCTCCCTGGCTCAGCCCCACTCCCCAGCCCCACCTGCTTCAGATCCGCAGCTCCCTCCCCACTGCTCAGTGCCCGGGGTCTCAGGGAGACCCGGGACCCCAGCCAGGGAGCCCTGCCCAGCCCCCAACCCCGGGGTGTGAGCCCCTATCCGTCTCTCAGCCCAGGCTGCCACCAGGGGGTGCCATCTGGGCCCTGCTTCTCAAGTGCACATTCTGAAGTCAGTTTGGTGAGTGGCCACCCCCGCCTTCGTGAAATACAATAGAGCAGAAACGATTGGGGTGAGCGTTCACAGCGCGTGGGGCTTTTGTTTCAGTGAGATACGTGGACCCAGATTGAGCTGTGATGGAAAATTGAACTCACACCGGTCATAGTTAGGGGTTTTGTTTTGTGTCGTGCTGTTCTTTGAGGTGCTAGGGATGGAACCCGAGGCCTCATGCCTGCTAGGGAAGCACTCACGAGTGAGAGCGAGCTGAGCTGCACCCCCAGCAGCTCAGGGTGACAGGGTTCAAAGTGTGGAACTCCTGCTTTGAGCCAGGATGCCGTCCCAGAACAGACCTGAGGTGCCCAGGTTTGGGGCCCCTTCACCTTCTAAGCTGGCGCCCGGTTAGGGCTCTGGGGAACTCAGAAGCCTTCTGCCAGAACCAGCTGCAGGAGAGGCGAAAAGCAGGATGTAGAGAAGGTACTCTCACCACGGGGCACAGGGACATGCACCTCTAATCCTGGTGACTCAGGAGGCTGAGGCAGGAGGACTGCAAGTTTGAGGCCTGGGCAACGTAGTGAAAAACTTGTCTCAAAATAACAAATGTTCAAAGGGCTGGGGATGTAGCTCAGTGACACAGTGCCCTGAGTTTCCTCCCTAGAACTGAAAAGGAAGAAGAAAGCAGAAGCCACCTTTGCCTGCACACTGGGCTGGCGTAGAGTTCCTTTCCTGCCCCTGCCTCTGCTGTGACCTCGGGGCCACAGAGTTTAACTCTGGCTGATGCCTAGGGCTAAGGAGGGGCCGGGCCTTGGACTCGGGACCGTGGTTTTCCTGTCCGCTGGGGGGCACAGTCTCTCCAGAGCCTTCTGGGACTGTGCCTGTCACCTGTCAGTCACCTGTCCCTCCTGGTGGACGGAAACCTGCTGGGCTGATCTTGTAGGGGAACGGGAAACCTTCCTGCTTTCTCCTCATTTTCACCAGTGCTTATTTTTTTCCCTTAACTTCGACCCAACCAAGAGGGTGTGCAGTGGGTCTTGCCGTGGTCTGGGCTGAGTTTTTCTGAGGACCATTTGTGCTCACTGACCACTTGGGCATCCTCTATGGAGAAGACGCCATGCTCATCTTTCCTTTTCTGTATTGTATCACTTGTCTTTTTGTTGTTGAGTTGCAAACATTCTTTATATATTATGGATGCTGGTTCCTGATCAAATACCTGACTTGCAAGTGCTGCATTTTCTCCCACTCTATGAGTCATCTTTCTCTTCCAAAGCTCCAGGGTGGAGGTACAGGGCCACAGACTTGTCTCCATGCTGTGGAAGAATAAGTGGATCCGGGGCTGTTTGGTGATTCGGGCCCTGGGGAGTCCAGAAATGACCTCCTTCCTGTGGAGCGACCTCTTAGTCTGAGGCCGCTGCTCTGGCTGGTGAAAGCAGGGGTCACAGCTGCTAGGACTGGCCATGCCAGGAGCGGGGCTGGTGCTGCCTGGGTGGGGACAGCACCCGAGAGCCCGTCCCCACCCAGCTGAGCGTGTCCCCGCGTGTTCCGGAGCAGTGGGCTGCTGCCGGTGGCTGGAGAGGAGTTGACTGCATCGTGATACGCATGGGAAGACGCCACAGGGGTGATGACAGGGTGACTGGAGGCTAATGACTGTGGGGGTGGACAGCGGCTCTCACCCTGGCGCCTCCGGCCCAGGGTTCTGACCTTACGCTGCTGGCTGGGCCGCAGCCCACAGCCTGGGCTGGGCTGGGGCTCCCCGGAGGGCTCAAGAGCCCGGGGCATGGAGGGACAGCTCTGCCACCCTGTGAGAGGTGCTTTGTGCTGCAAGGCACTGGGGTCCTAGGAGACCTTTTGCTCTTCTTTTTTTTTTTTGGACTGGAGATCGAACTCAGAACCTTGCACTTGTGAAGCAGGTGGTGGCACCACTGAGCTAAATCCTTGGCCCCCGTTTTGCTTTTCTTTTTCCTTTTTTTTTTTTTGTGTGTGTGACAGAATCTCACTCTGATCCAGGCTGGCCTTGAACTACGCAGCCCAGACTGGCCTGGAACTCACGGTGATCCTCCTGGCTCACCCTCCCGAGTGCTGGGATCATAGGTGTGCGCCACCACGCCGCATGGCTCAGAAGCCACTTTTCTGTTAGTTTTTTGTGGTTTTTGTTTTAGTTAGATACACATAATGGTCACATTCATTATAGGGGATCTCTACCTGCACCTGATAGATCGTGCTTCTCTTTTCCCATCCCCTCCCCTCCCTTCGACCCCTCTTCCCCTCCTTATTTACAAAAGCTTTGTTTCCATTTTTTAACGCGGAGCTGGGGTTTACTCTCCACCTGGGACGTAGTCCTGACTCTGGGGCCAGGATTCCAGCTGCAGTGGCCGCACACTGTGGGGCGCCTCGACTGTCCCAGCTCAGTCTGGATGCTGTGTGTGGGTGCGGTGAGCAGTCTGAAAGCACGCCGGGTCCAGCTGTCCTCACCTTCTGTTCTCTTCCGTCCCCCAGAAGGCAATGGCAGCTGCTCCCCCAACAAAGAGGCCCCGTCCACGCCCAGCGACCTGCCCCGGCCCTGGGGCCGCACCTCAGCAGTCACCTGCATCTCCCTGCCCCTCCCGCCTCGTCAAGAGGAAGCTTTGGGGTTTCCCGGGCCAGATGCCCCGGAGATTGGCCTGGGAGGCCCTTGGGCCGCCCGGGTCCCCAGTTTCCCCCTCAGAGACAGCCTGAATCACCTCAACCTGCCCCCACTGCTGCTGCTGCCCACGCGCTGGCCCCTGGTCCTGCACCCCCATGCCTATGGGGCTCCAGACAAACTGCTCGGGGCCATGGGGGCCCCTCGAGCCCCAGGAGGCTTCGAGTGCGTCCACTGCCACAAGGCCTACCACACGCCAGCCGGGCTGGCCCGGCACCAGCAGCTGCAGTGCCACCTGCAGGCCGGGCGCGTCTTCACCTGCAAGCACTGCGACAAGGAATACGGCAGCCTGGGAGCCCTCAAGATGCACATCCGCACCCACACGCTGCCCTGCGTATGCACCGTGTGTGGCAAGGCCTTCTCCAGGCCCTGGCTGCTGCAGGGCCACATCCGGACCCACACAGGTGGGACGGGAGGCCGGGGTCCCACACTCCCCTCTGCACACTCGGAGTCCCCAGCACAGCTTGTGAACAGACGCACGCCCCTAAGGTCCTGCCTGAACCCTGGGGCGGCAGCGTCACCTCCCGCCTCTGCTCTAGCAAGCACCCGCCCCAGTCCTTGGCCATGGCCACAGGCCTTTGCCTCTGCCCCTGCTCACGGGCCCTGTGCCCCTGTGTCTGTGCCCACGTGGCCCTCCACTGCAAGGACACCGACGGCAGTCGTGTGGGGTTAAGGCTCCCCATTGGCCACATCTTGATTACATTTGCAAAGATCCTGTTTCCAAACCAAGCCACAGATGTGGGAGCAGGGTGTGGAGGAATCCCAGACTGGGTGAAGCTCAGAGTGCGGGGCCCATGTGCCCACCCTGCAGTCCTGGGTCTGGGGCAGCAGAAAGGAGAGGAAGGTGGCCTGGGCATCAGGACAGTGAGGGGCAGAGGCTCAGGACTTGGGGACACACAGCCAGCCTGTCCAGCAGGCAAGGCCCGTGGGGACACCAGTGGGTGCCTTGGGACTCCATAGTACTGCAGGGCTGCATAGTAGTTTCTCAGGGCCCCTTCCAGGGTTGTCCTGAGGCCAGGATCCCAATAGACGTCCCTTGTCCCAACCCCTGATGGCCCTGATTGAGGCCCTTGGCTGCTCTCCTGTTGGCCAGCAGCCTGAGGCTGTAGGGCGTCTCATATTGGACCTCGTGGCTCGGATCCGGTTGGCCTCCATGGAAGCCTCAGCCAGTGGCTGCCCTAGCCCTCGAATGGGGCCTTTGATGCTGGTCTGGCCTACTGCCTGTCACAGGAAGCCATGACCCTGGGTGTCCACAGGCAGTGGAAGGGAGGAGCAGGTCATTCAGGGACAGGCAGGACACTTCATGGTCGCCACCTCTGTGGCCGTGCCCTGGCTGTGGCTGCTCACCCAGCCCTGCCTTCCTCCTGCAGGTGAGAAGCCCTACGCCTGCCCTCACTGCAGCAGGGCCTTCGCCGACCGCTCTAACCTCCGGGCACACCAGCAGACACACTCAGGAACCAAGAAGTACCCATGCAAGGGCTGCGGAAAGACCTTCTCCCGTATGTCCCTCCTAGCACGACACGAGGAAGCAGGCTGCTGCCTGGCCCCTGAGGGTCCCCCCTGCCCCGAGAGCTGAGGGCCGGCTGGCCTTGGGCAGCCCCTTCAGCTGGGGTCCAGGAGGACAGAGGCCTGGCCTCCCCTGCCACAGGCCTTGGTCCCCTGGGTCCCACCCATTGTCCTGGAGCTTGCTAGTGGCCAGCTAGGTGCTTTTGCTGGAAGGACTCAGCAAGGACAGTGGAGGGAACATGGTGCCCGTGAGGGTCCGGGTCCGGTGGAGGACTGGGCTGGGAGTGGGGCTGGGGACAGCGGGGTGGCTGCACGTGGCTGAGTGGCATCACAGGCAGAGCAGTGTCCCCAGCTCTGACTGGCTCAACTTGACCTGGAGGGGACAACCAGACCCGAGCAAGGACCGTGACACCTTCGCCAAGAGGATAGTGGGTGGGGGGCCCAGGAGACACTTGTCCTGCTGTCATCAGCTCCACCTGTGCCCCACCCAGGACTATGACCTGAGCACCTCTGGCGGCCTCCCTCTCACCCAGAGGTGCCCGGGCTGCCAACCTCCTGTGTGAGAGCATTCTGTAACATTCTGCAAGGTCTGCCGGAACCACACACACATGGCACCTTCTCCTCATGGCTCATCCTTCAGCTGCTCCAGGCCAAACCTGGCAGGAGCCCTGGCTGGTGTTACCACCTGCAGTTTCAGCCCCATGGATGCTGGCCAGGCCCAGAGAGGCACTGAGCCTTGAGGATCCTGCAGCAAACCAGGCCTTGATGCCACGGGGTGCCCTGGGCCAAGGTGACCCTGGGAGCTGAGCTGCAGCCCAGCCTGACGGTGCCTGAGGAAGCCAGGGTCTGTGCACCATGGGCGGGGCCAGGGCCAAAGTTTTGAGGCAAATGTCCCCCCGAGGTGGTCTTCCGAGCCTGGGGGCACTGGCTGTCCCTGGTCTCCTTGTCCCCCATTCTCTCTTCCTGCAAGGTCACCAGGCCGAGGGTTGCGGACCCACACTGTGGGACACAGGATCGCCATAACTGCTGCTCCCAAGGTCAACTTACTGGAGACCCCTCCCTCCCAGGCTCCTCTCCACTTCCTGCCAGGGCAAAGGCAGGGACTGCAGCACCTGGGCTGGACAGGGACAGTGGTCGTGTCCCGAAGGGCCTGGCATTGAAGCAGGTGGCTGCCCAGGGCAGGACCCCCGTGGCCAGGCGGGACCCATGCCATGGCTGGGGATGGGAGGCTCCCCTGGAGTCGCACCCAGGTGCCTAAAGGAAGCTGTGCTGGGGGTCTCATCTATTTCTGGGGCCCCCCATCTAAATGGGGCCGCTGCACCTGTTGGTATGAAGGAAGGGAATTTCACAGGCCCAAAATAAAGCCGAATGTTTCCCTGCAGGACCAGCCCATGGAAAATGCACTTATATTTATATCTGGGCTGGCAGAGGGCAAGGTCACGTGGGGAGTGTTGGCACAGTGGGGAGAGGGCACGGCCCCTGCCAGGGGCTGACTCAGAATGAATGGAGCAGACTTTCCACCTTGCAAGGCAGGCTGAGGTCACGCAGTGCCAGCTGCCCTCCGTGACACCTGTGCTGCAGCCACATGGCTGGCACCTCGGACACCAGCAGCCGACTCACCAGGGTCCCTTCAGCCTCTCAGCACCCACAGATCCAGAACCAGAAGGGCATCTACACCCACTTATGACCCTCCTCCAAGGCGGCGTGGCCAGCCCTTCTCTGGGGGCCGCTGACCCGGGTCCCTGCCTGTGTCCTTTTCCACCCAGCCTCACTCTCTGAAGCCCCCCAGAAGGCCCCCTTTTTCCTTGTGGTACTGGGGGTTGAGTCCAGGGTCTGCACACTCAGCTAAAGCCCCAGCCCTTTTAGTCAGTATCCCCACCCCTACCCCGTACCGGGCATCAAACTCAGGACCTTGCACTTGCAAGGCAGGCAGGGAGCCACTGAGCTAAATCCCTGGCCCAACCCCAGCCCTTTAAAAATGTTTCATTTTGAGGCAGTTTCCCCAAGCCAAGGCACCTCGAACCGAGCAGGCAGCCAGAAGCAGGGTTTCGGTCAACAGTTAGGTGTGGGGCAAAGCAGAGGCCTAGCAATAGGGCAGCGGATGGTGGATGGGGGCAGAAGAGCTTGGGCAGCAGAAGGACCTGGCACCTCACACCAGAAGGAGGGTAACTCGGGCCCAGAGCCCGGCCTCCCGAAACAGGTGTGTGCGGGCAGCAGACCTCCCGGGTGCCCACTGAAAGAGGCTGCTCCTGGGCGCAGAGGAGGCTAAGGTAGCTGCTGTCCCTTCCCGGAGCCCAGGGTTCTATAAATATCACTGTGGCCTGGAATAGACCGGGGTTCTCCAGATGCCTGAAAATAGCCCCTCACTGCTGTCTATACTCAAAGCCCACTTCTGGCTCTGCTGCAGGCCTAAGTTTAGCTCCCTGGCAGCACTCGGTGGAACACAAGTTTCCAGCCTGCCTCCCTCTGGATGCAGGATGTCCTGAGGGACATCTTGGCCGCCAAGCCCAGGCAGCTCAGCGAGAGGCCATGCCGCTGAGTATGGTGGCGTACACCTGTGATCCTAGCATTACAGAGAGGCTGAGGCAGGAAGATCACTCGCAATTCAAGTCCAGCCTGAACTACGTGGTGAGACCCTGTCACACGCATGTGCACGTGTGTGTGCCTGCACGCAGGGCACACCGACTGGGAGCTGTCCTGTCACCAGCCTATTGCCGAATTTGTCACACCGGTGGGTTTCTTCAGCTCCAGAAGGGCTGTGGCGACTCCTATGCCAGAATTTAGAGAATGCCAAATAAACAGGGCAGGGCACGAGGGCTGCAACTTCAGGAAAGCTTCAGCCTCAGCAGGCACACACCTGTAATCCCAGCTACTCAGGAGGATGAGGCAGGAGGATTTCAAGTTTGAGGCCAACATAAGCAATTTAGCGAGACCCTGCCTCAAAACAACCCTAAGGGTCCACTCAGCCTGTCAGCTGCTCCTCTGTCCCCTGTCCCCGAGGCTGAGCTTGTGCCCATCCCTAAGGAAGACAGAGTCGCTCAGTTCTGCTCAGGAGGTTCAAAATATCCACCTGCTTCCTCCCAGGGGACGGGCCTGGGGCCCAGGACACCCGTGACCCTCCCATAGGTGACTCAGTCCCGGGCTCTTCAAACTGCCTGTCTACCCTGCTTGGGTGTCATGGGTGTCGTCCCTCCTGTCACAGTGCAGGCACCTGCTGGCCACTCCCAGTGCCACGGGGCAGCAGAGTACCCTCGAAGACCATGGTGGCCTCCAGGTGCCCCTGCGTGTCCTGAAGCATGGTGGTCCCGGGACACCGGGACAGTGCCCTTGGGGACAAGGGGGGCCAATGTCTCCGGACAGAGCAGCAATTGGGCTGTGCTATGCGGCGAAGTCCACAGTGCAGCTTTGGACATTTTAATCTTCCGCTAAACCACAGCTTCTGGCTCAGGCTCCAGCCAGTGTCTGCAGGCTGAACATCAGCCACAGAGCCTGAGGCAGCAACATGCTAGTTCTGAGCCCTGTGGTCAGAGCCAAGCAGGGAGCTGGCGCTTTCCAGGGACAGGGAGGAGGGGGACTGGTGTGAGTGGAGGTTGTGTAGGGCAGCTCGGGCTCACCAGCCGCCCCACAGGGTCTGCAGAGCGCAGGCTCCCTTCGGAGTGGCAGCTGTGCCCTGGGGCACAGGGAGGACCCAGCTGTAGCGAGAACACAGCGAAAGCTGGGTGTGGTAGTGCATTTGGAAGGCTGAGGCAGGAGGATCGTTGTGAGTTGGAGGCCAGCCTGGAGTACACAGTGAGACGCTGTCTCAAAAACAGTAATAACAACAAAAATCCAAAATTGCAGTGCAAGGCCATGCTTCCCACTGAAGCTACAGCAGATCCTGGGCAAAGGGCTTTGTTGCATGAGCGGCAGGGCCACCCCACCTCCCCCCCACACTACGAGATGTGCAGAGAGTTTAGGCTCCTAGCCCAAGGCCACACACCAAGCAGACCGCAGGGCTGGAACCGGAATCCACACAGTTGGGCTCCAGTTTGTCCTTTTCATCCCTGAGTGATACGACTGCTCAATACCAAATCCCCAAGCTTCTTTCACTTTGAAGTCAGCCAACATGGCACCAGGGCAGCAAGTCAAGCCTGGTTCTGCGAGCTGGGCCGGGCTGCACGGCGAGATGGCCAGGGCCAGGGCGACTGGAAAGGGAGCAGACGGTGGACTTGGAAAGGAAAAGGGAGCCCAGGTCTGGAGTCTGACTGAGAGTGGAGGCTCCAGGCTGAAGCCAGCCTGAGGACAGCACCCAGCACACAGCAGGTGCTCAGTGCTCAGCCCTCCACCTCCGCCTCCGCCTCGCCCTCTGGTCAGCACTGGAAGGGCCTGAGCATTTGTACCAGGCCTCAGGCCTCCAGGACAGGCCAGGAGCTAGACACTCAGGGTGGTGGCTGAGGCCACTCGAGCATGCCGGACTGGCTCAGGGCTGTGGGGAGCAGCCGGAGCCCAGAGCACCGTGACCTGGCACAGTGGCCTCCCCAAGCATGGGGAGCCGCCAGTCACTGCTTCTGAGCAGGCTCAGGGCTTGATTCTTGAAGTCCTGGGGCAGTCGCAGGCCGGTCTCCTCCTGCTGTTTTCTCTCTGGGTCCCACTGGCACCCTGTGTGCTGTGGCCACCCGTTTCCTTATTGCTACCACTCCAACTGCCCCAGGCCCACCCGAGGGCCTCAGTGTACCTCACTGTCTCCGCAGGCGCGGTCTCCACACAGCCACACTCAGGCCCACGGTCAGGCCTGCTGTGCGTGGCTGGCGGTGCTGATGGGGAGAGGGGGAGTCTAACTCCGGGCTCGCTGCATTTGCTCTCTCGGGCTTGGGGCTGAGCGTAGGGATGACTAAGGGGGGGGGACCCCTCGCAGGGCCCTGACTTCCGACGCCCCCTCTGAACGCCTCACCAAGATGCCACCTGGGCGGGACCCTTCCGTGGCTTTCATTATTATTACTTTGTGTGTGTGCGCGCGTGCTGGGATGGAACCAGGGCTCCACGCTCCCCAGACATCCGCCATACCGTGAGCTCCTCCCCGCGGTGACACTGCACAGTCACCTCCCCACCTCTCCCGGAGGAGCCAGCCCGCAAAACACCTGTCCTGTCATTGCTGGTCAGTTTGCACTTTCCAGAGCTCTGAGGACCGACTCGCCGTTCAGTCACCTGGGGCCTTGGCGACCTGGGGCTTCTGCTCCTGTCTGAACTCTGAGGCTTCTGCCTTTTTTTTTTTTTT
>NW_004624746.1:901818-959253 GCF_000247695.1 Heterocephalus glaber
TTTTTTTTTTTTTGGTACCAGTGATCGAACTCTGGACCTTGCGCTTCCAAGGCAGGAGGCGGAACCACTGAGCTACATCCCCAGCCCTTTCTTTCTGTTTTTTTTGTGGTTGTTGGTAGTTTTTTTTGCTTGTTTGTTTTTGAGACAAGGTTTCACAATGTAGTCCAGGCTGGCCCCAAACTCCTGGCAGTGCTCCTGCCTCAGCCTCCTGAGTGCTAGGATTACAAGCGTGTGCCACCACATCTGGCTTTGTTTTCTGAGACAAGGTCTTGCTGTGCAGTTCAGTCGTGATTGTCGTTCAGGCTAGCCTGAACCTCACTGAGTAACGTAGGCTGGCGCCCAGCTCCTGGCCATCCTCTTGCCCAGCCTCCCAGTGCTGCCGTCATGGGTGTGTACCACCACACTGGCTTTCGGGTTTTGTTTTTTGAGAGAACGAGTCTTATAGTGCAGGCTGATCTCAAACCTGTGGGCTCCTGCCTCAGCCTCCTGTGTGTGGGGCTCACAGGCCTGTGCCACATGAACTCCGGATGCAGATGCTTCATGGTGGACGCTGCACCCCGCACCCTAGCATGGAGCTCTGAACTAGAAAACAGCAAGGCCCCGGCTGTCCTGTTCGGAGTCCCTGCTCCTGCTGGTGCCCTCTTGCTCTGATCTTCCCACAGTGCCTTCAGCTCAGGACAGAGTCCCGTGCGTCCTGGCAGAAGCTGCACCCTCAGCGGCTTGCCAGCACCAGCGAGTTCCGGTCGTCCTTCAGGGCACCGTTGCCCTGGTCTACGTCCCCCCCTCACCCTCGCAGCGAGGGTGCCAACTCCTTGCTGGGCACGGTGGTCCACCAGGCAGGCGTTGTGCAGGCTGTTGTGGGGTCGCGTGGGGCCAGGCCCGGCCCTGCAGATGTGAGTGGCTCCAGTCCTGCAGAGCGGTCACAGCGCCGAGCCTGATCGCCCTCAAGTCCCATCTTGCATTCTGACTTTGGCCACTGCGAAGCCACCTGCTGTGTACCCTGGACCTCCAGAACCCAAAAGAAACCTCTCTTGTGCAGGCACCAGCCTCGGGGATTTTACCGCAGTAACAGAAAACAGCCTAGCACCCGGGAGCTCAGCAGTGCTCTGAGAGCAAGCCGGAAGTGCGGACGCTGCAGCAGCTGCAGAAGAGGCGCAGCCTTGATGCCTCGCTCCCAGGCTTTCAGGAAATCGAAGACTTCCCTTGAAAGACAGGGCAGAAGGCTCTGGAGCTGGGCAGCCACCCACTTCACCAGCCCCAGGACACGGGTGCTCTTGGCTTGAACCCAGGGCCCGTGCATTGAGCTGCATCCCCGGCCTCTCACCTTTCATTTGGTGACAGGGTTTCTCGCTAAGTCACTGAGTTGCCCAGGCTGGGCTCAAATTGCAGCCCTTAGTGCTGGGATTGCAGGCGGGCACCTCCATGCCCGGTGCACATGTTCTTTAAAGCACTTGTTCTGGGCTGGGGGATTTAGCTCAGTGGTTCCACCGCCTGCCTGGCAAGCACAAGGACCTGAGTTCGATCCCCGGTGCCAAAAAAAATAAAAAATAAATAAAAGATAAAACACTTGTTCTGCTACCAACACCCTTCTCGTTCTCCCTTCCCCAGAACACCAGCAGGTGCTTCGCCACTGACAGCCCTGCCCAGGGTTTAGGTTTAGCTCGCTCGCTTGCTTTGCCCTTTGCCTGGATCCCCCCAGCACTGAATTCGTCCTATAAAGCGGGCAGTGACTCTAGCAGCAAACATGTATGAGAAGAGCAGACCTGGGGCAGGTGCTCCTGAGGCTGCAGGATGTCAAGGGTGGGAGGACTGAGCTGAGGAGGGACATCCTCCTGGGTCTGTGGTGTCCAGGGGGGAGTGACAGGCCCCAGTGGGCTTCCGGGTAACTCGGGAATGAGAGCCAGGCATAGAGGCGCTGGCCCCCACGATGGGGACCACTGTGTCCCAGAGCAGGGGTTAGCCAGCCAGGGCCGAGTACAGACACCATCTATTTTTGTACAGAACAAAGTGAAAAATGTGTCAAAGAGAATCAAAAGACAGAACGGAACTGTATGTAGCCAAAACAGGGAAATAGCCTGACATCTACCAACAGATGACTGACCAATCCATATCACAGAATATTACTCAGCTGTGAAAATGAGTGAGGCAGTGACACCCATTGCCATGTGGAAGAGGCTCAAGACATTAGTGGCTTTTTGTGAAACAAAAGTGATCGCGGGAAAAATTAAAACTATGAACCATCTAAAATGCAAATTAAACAATGTGAAATACCAGTTTTTGCCCATCAGACTGAGAGGGGTCGCTGTGCTGGCTAGGCCTGTCCACCCTCCCCCGTTTTGGCAGAGAGTTAGCCACAGTCTCGCCGCCAGAGGGCAGCTTGTCCACAGCTACCAAAAGCACCTGCACAAAGCGCTTGGCCAGCGGCTCCCCTGGCAGGAGTTTCTCCTACAGAAAAACACTTGCATAAAACTCATGGCAAGGCCCGGACTGTAGCTCAGTGGTGCTGCGCCTGCCTCGCAAGCGCCAGGTCCTGAGTTCGATCTTCGGTACCGAGAAAACAAACAAAACTCGTGGCAAAGCACGGCTCCTAGTGCCAGCAAAACACTGTCCACTGTGGAGTATCTGACCACAGGGAGAAAGCTCTTCTGACCCGGGTGGAAGTGATCTTCAAGAACACCTAATAAGGGGCTGGGGATTTAGCTCAGTGGTTTCACCGCCTGCCTTGCAAGCGCAAGGACCCGAGTTCGATCCCCGGTACCAAAAAAAAGCAAAAAAAAACAAGAACACCTAATAAGGCCGGGGATTTAGCTCAGTGGCTTCGCCTCCTGCTGCGCAAGCGCAAGGACCGGAGTTGGATCCCCGGTACCAAAAGGAAAAAAAAAAAAAAAGAACACCTAAGAGGAGAAATCGAGAGGAAACAACTGCTCCCACCAGGCATCAAATGGCGAGGGGTCCCTAATACTGATATTTCCGGAGCAGGGGAGGCCAGGGCCCAGGGCGGAGACTTCCGGTTGTATAGTCCTGTCTCTGAAATCCCAGCTGTTTTAAAGGTCAGCACACTTTTAAAAGGGGGAGGGGGGAAGGGAAAGTCAGTGTTTAATCTGTTAGGGATGATGAGAAAATTCTGGAAAGGGGCAGTGGTGACTGCCGCACAAGGCAAAAATACTTGATGCCCCTGAATGCATACTTAAATGTTTTGGGTTTTTTCCCCATACTGCGAATCAAATTCAGGACCTTGTGATTGCCAGCCAGGTTCAGCACCACCAAGCTCCACCCTTGGCCCGGTGTTTTGTTTTGTTTTGTTTTGTTGAGGCAGAGTCCACTATGTAGTTCAGGCTGGCCCTGAATTCATGGTGATCCTCCTGCCTCAGCCTCTCGCGTGCGGGGACTACAAGTGTGCACCGCCACCCTTGGCTGTACACTTAGGGTTTTTTGCTCTGTATATTTTACAGTAAAAAACAAATACCTATACATGTGTCCATCCAAAATCCTTGCTGGTGTGTGTGGGGCTGTGTGGACAAAGCCGATCTGTCTTGGACTCAGCTCATCCCTCAGACCCCCACGGCAAGGGGCAGCCTGGCGGGCATAGGGACCCCAGGATCTGGATGCGGGGATCTCAGTAGCAGGGGTGCAGGGGACCCCAGGATGAGGGTCGTGGGGAACCCCAAGATGCGGGCGCAGGGGACCCCAGCGGCAGAAGCCCCAGATGGACCGCCGCGAGCGGTGGCCCGGGGGCCTCCCGACTGTTGCTTAGGAGAAGCCGGTGAAGGGGAGACCCAAGACTAGGCGGGGCCGCCCACTCAGCCCTGCCCCCCAGCCCCCAGCGCGCCGGGCCCGCCTCCGAAATCCCCGCCTCGCGCCTGAGCAGACCCCGCGCCGGGACGGATCCCGCCCCCTCCACCCCGCGAACACTCAGCGCCTGCGCAGACTCCGCCCCGCGGACACTTGGGGCGTGCACTCCGGTAAGCGGGGCGGGCTCAGCGTCGACCGCCCATCGTCCGATGCCACCCATTGGCTGAGAGGTGGGACGTGAGCTGAGACGGGCGGAGATTGGACGGTGTGGAAGCAGCCGGGGCCGCGCGGGCCAATCGCGTGGCGGCGCGTGAATGGAGCGCCCGCCCGGCGGGTCCCGCAGGATTCGCGGTGGTGCGGCTCCGGACTGTTGGACAATGCCCTCAGACGAGTCGTTGGTGGCCGTCACCTGCACTGCGCCGGTCAACATCGCGGTTATCAAATACTGTGAGTGCCACGGCCCGCGCCTGGGGCCACTGAGGCGCCCGAGGGAGTCGCGGCGGGCTCGGAGGCGGCCGGCGGCCGGGCCCCGCGGATCCGGGGCGTGTCGGGCAGCCCGAGCCCAGCGCGCCTGCCCCTCGGCGGCTCCCGACCGAGGCCGTGCACGGCCCTGTGTCCACCCCCGCCCAGCAGCTGCCGCGGCCACTGCCGCTGCCCCGGCCACTGCCGCTGCCCCCTGACAGCGCGGCGTCATTGCCTCCCAGTTCCCCGATGGCCAGAGAGGCTGACCGTCCTTTCCTGTGCAGTTGCATTTGTTGTCTCTGTCCTTTTTCTCCCTTTCGGTGGGGCTGGGCATTGACCCCGGGGCCTTCCCGCTGAGCTACAGTACCTCCGGGCCTTTTTTGTTTTTGAGTCAGGGTCTTGCTAAATCTCCAAACTGCCCAGCCTGGGCTGGTACTTGTGGTCCTCCTACCTCAGCCTCCCACAGAGCCAGGATTATGGGTGTGCCTGGGTGTCTTAATTGTGTAGTTTTACATTTAGGTTGGTGACCCATCTTGAGTTATTTTGTGTATGAGACTTGAGTTGAGGTTCCTTTGTTTAGCCACCCATCGGTGTTCAATTATTTCAGAAACATTTGTTGGAAAGTTGTCCTTCCTCCATGTAACACTTTTGTAGAAAATCATTTGGGGATATATGTGTGGGTCTATTTCTGGGTTCTCTCTTGTTCCTTAGGTTTATGTCCGTCTCTGAGCCTCCACACTGCTTGGATTGCTGAAGCTATGTGAGAAGTCTTAATGTTGGGCAGGGCTGATCTCAGCCCCTCACTGTTTTCAAAATAGAGTAGCTATTCTGGTTTTTCTTGCATTTCTGTACACTACATTGCTTAGCTGGCCTTGTAGCCCAGGCTGGCCTCAAACTCGCAGTAATCCTCCTGCCTCAGCCTCCCAAGAGCTGGCATCACAGGTGTGTGCCCCCACGCTCAGCTCGTGTGCATTTAAGAATAACTTCTCTCTACCTGAAGTCTGTGGACACCGCTGTGCGCCCTCCTGGGTCCGGGTGCCAAGTCCTGCGCCTGCCAAGAGCTGCTATGTGGGTGGAGCTGACTGAGTTTCTGGGACGAATGTCTTCATTTGCTGACCTCCCCTCCGTCCTCCGTTCTGAGTTTGTCCACTAGACTTTCAATTTCAGCGTCTGTCCTGGCTCTCACGTGTCCGTGTGATGCTTTCCCTAGTTTCTTACACCAGTGTCTGGCCACTTCCTGAAGTGTCCTCACCGCGGCTGCTTTCGGGCTCTTGCCAGGTGACCTCACTTCTGCATCTGTTGGCCACTGTCCTCTTCGTGCATGTGAAGTCCCCCTTCCCCCTGCTGTGACAGGTGGTTTTGGTGAACTGGAAGGCCTTCTGCTGTTCTGAGACCCTGGGTCTTGGCACCACCTGGTGGACACAGGTGCAGCCTGGCTCTGCAGGGTGGAGCAGAACCCAGGCTTTCTGGGCACTGTGGGCACAGCCTGGTCCCTCAGCCAGCAGGGTGAAGTCCAGGTGCCCTGTGGTGAGGGCAGGCCCGGCTCCCTCCTGAGGAGGGGGTCGGGCGTCCCCTCTAGCCTGGGGCTGTGCCATGACATGGTGTGGCTGGGCACAGCAGCGACTGGTCCTTTCCTGTCTTGCTGGGTGCCCCGGCCAGGTCAGCAGCTCTGCATTGCCACTTCGGGTGTGGGGCAGGCACCACTGAGCCTGCCCAAGCTGAGGCCCCATCGCGTTTGAGTCTCCTGCTAGGGCTTGGAGGAGCAGCTGGGCTTGGCGGGCAGCAGGGGAGCAGGACATCTGTATGCTTGACAGAGAGGTTTGGAGATGAGATTTGGAGGTAGTGCTCCGGGGCCCCGGCGTGGGCCTTTGCTTCAGGCCTACAGAAGGTGCTTGCTGGTGGCGCCTGCAGGAGATGGATGTGGGTGGAAGTGGGGCAACTGTGCAGTGAGCCTGCTTCTGTCTGGGGACGGGCGGAAGGAAAGATGGCCAAGAGCCACCATGAGCACACTCAGGGCCTGGCACACACACGCTCAGAGGTGATTTGTGGAATAAATGAAAGAAAAGTACTCAGAAGCAATGGTGCCCGGAGGCATTCAGGAGGCTTCCTGAAGGCAGTGGGCAGCAGGAGGGGCTTCGACTGTTGCAGTGAGAGAGCAGGATTGGGCAGGGCTTAGGGCTGCAGAGCAGGGTGCATGACAGCGGGGAGCACCAGTAGGGAGGGAAGCCTGGGACTCACTGACCTCTGCTTGTCTGTTCCAGGGGGCAAGCGAGATGAGCAGCTGATCCTGCCCCTCAACTCCTCTCTGAGCATCACTGTGCACCAGGACCAGGTGAGGCCCGCTGGGCCCAGCGCTTTCCTAAGCAGGAGGAGGGTCCTCCCACAGGACCCCCGGCCAGCATGGCGCCCGGCCCCCTTCTGGTGTCTGAAGGGCTCGGCCATGCACTGGGCCCTCGCTGCAGGATGCTCATCCACCAACCCCGTCCCGTTGGAAGCTGTGTTCTTTTTTTTTTTTTGGTACCGGGGATCGAACTGGGGTCCTTGTGCTTGCGCAGCAGTGAAATCACTGAGCTAAATCCCTGGCCCTGGAAGCTGTAGTCTTTACCAGCAGCTCCCTGCCTCAGCCTCCTGCTCCCCCAGGGTGGCTGGGGAGGGGAGGACGGGCCTGGCCTGGACCTCCCCTGAGAGGCCTGGGTTTTCCTCTCAGCTAAGAACCACCACGACGGCTGCTATCAGCAAGGACTTCACGGAGGACCGGGTCTGGCTGAACGGCCGGGAGGAGGACGTGCGGCAGCCGCGGCTCCAGGCCTGCTTGAGGGAGAGTGAGTGGGGCCTTCCTGGGAGGAGGGCGGGAGGAGTGGGGTGGGGCCGTGCCCTCTTGCAGACCCTGGGCAGGGAGATGCCAGGAGGAGCCACATGGCTCACGGCCTCCCTGCTGCAGTCCGCCGCCTGGCCCGGAAGCGCAGGAGCACAGGAGATGGGGACCCACTGCCCCCCAGTGTCAGTGACAGGGTGCACGTGGCCTCGGTGAACAACTTCCCCACGGCTGCAGGCTTGGCCTCCTCAGCAGCGGGCTTCGCCTGCCTCGGTGAGTGCCCCAGGTCCTCCCTCTGCCAGCCCAGAGCCTGTTCCGAGTGGCTCCCGGCCTGGCCCTGATGGCACGCTTCCTGCCTGCAGCCTACACCCTGGCCCGTGCCTATGGGGTTGAGGGTGACCTCTCGGAAGTGGCTCGCAGGGGCTCGGGCAGCGCGTGTCGCAGTCTGTACGGGGGCTTCGTCGAGTGGCAGATGGGGCAGCAGGCAGATGGCAAGGACAGCGTCGCCCGGCAGGTGGCCCCTGAGTCGCACTGGCCCCAGCTCCGAGTCCTCATCCTGGTGGTGAGTGGGGTGGGCTGAGGGCCAGAGTGACAGTGGGCGGTCCTGGCCGAGGGGTCAGGAGAGGTCCTGTGTGGCAAGTATAGGGCTGGGCGTTGCCTCCCGTCAGGTGAGCGCCGAGCAGAAGCCGATGGGCAGCACGGCAGGCATGCAGACCAGTGTGCAGACCAGCGCCCTGCTCAAGGTGAGGCCCAAGGTGGGCTGTCTGTCCTCCCGTGTGTGGTGGCAGAGCCGAGCCTCCGGGCGCTCTGAACACCTGGCCGCCTTGCAGTTCCGGGCGGAGGCGCTCGTGCCGGCACGCATGGTGGAGATGGCCCGCTGCATCCAGGAGCGAGACTTCCCGGGCTTCGCCGAGCTCACCATGAAGGACAGCAATCAGTTCCACGCCACCTGCCTGGACACCTTCCCGCCCATCTCCTACCTCAGCGACACGTCCCGACGCGTCATGCAGCTAGTGCACCGCTTCAACGCCCACTACGGGCAGACAAAGGTGCTGGGCCAGGGCCGTGTGGGTGTGGGTGTGGGTGTGGCTGTGTCTGTGTGTGCCCCACAAGGATGGCTCCAGGCTATGCCAGGCGTTAATTTCCTGGCCAGAGTGCTAGTAGCAGGCCCCCCTCGCCACCTCTTTCTGAGTTGAGGCAGAAGTGACAGGTGTGAGGTGCCCAGTGGCACTGCTGCCTTGGCCAGAGCTCTGGGAGCCCCTGGGTCCCTGGCAGACAGGATCTGGGCTGGGGGTGGGCAGTGCGGGAACGCTAAGTGACCACTGCGGTTCCAGGTGGCGTACACATTTGATGCGGGCCCCAACGCTGTGCTCTTCACCCTGGATGACACCATGGCTGAGTTTGTGGCTGTCGTGAGGCACACCTTTCCCCCAGAGGCCGATGGAGACAAGTGAGTGTGGGTCCCCTCCCCTCCCAGGTGACAGGCAGGGCCAGGACGAGCGTCCTGCCAGGAGCTCCTGGGGTCCACGGCTCATCCCACCTGGTGGTCACGGGATGTGTACCTGTGATGGTGCCAGTGTCTCCCCTAGTCCTCAGAAATAGCATTCCCCTGGCCAGGCGTGGTGGCACACGCCTGTCAACAGAAGCTGAGGCCAGAGGGTCGCAGATTTGAGCCCAGCCTGGACAGGTACATAGTGAGACTGTCTCAAAAAAACAAAAAAGAGACTCACATGTGCTCACACAGCCTCCTGCCTCGCTTCCCCAGGTTTCTGAAGGGGCTGCCGGTGACACCCGCCCCTATCTCTGATGAGCTGAAAGCCACACTGGCCATGGAGCCTGTCCCTGGAGGTGTCCAGTATGTCATTGCCACGCAGGTGAGTGCCCGGGCACAGTGGCTTCTGCAGGGCCAGGCCTCGGCCCCTGGTTCGGGCATGGACATCAAGGGTGGGGCACAGCCTGGGCTGAGGGTGTGGTTGGAGCCTGTCACCCGTGACCCGGTGCTGGTGCTCGTCCCCAGGTGGGGCCAGGGCCGCAAGTCCTGGATGACCCGGACGCTCACCTCCTGGGCCCTGATGGCCTGCCGAAGCCCAAGCCGGCTGCCTGAGCCTGCTGCCAGACGATGTCTCCCCCTACAGGCTACTCACTGGGACCAGGGACTGGCACAATGGCCAGGCCACGCTTGGGGCCCGGCTGTGGGGGGCTGGTCCCCCAAGTACCTCACTTCCCCGTGGTGCTTCGCTACAGTGGGCGCTAGATGGAGCCCTGTGGAGGGCCCCCTGATGCCGGTGCTGCCCTGGGATGTGCAGGCAGGGGCTCCTGAGGAGGCGCCTCTCTCTGGGGCTTCCCACGGGAAGCCTAACCAGCTGCACCTCTGAGACTCCCTGACCCTGCACTCCCTGACCTCAGGCCACAGTGGGAATGGGAGTGGGATGTTTTTAAAAAGACCAGTGAGCTGGTGGCATCCAGTCTGGGTAATGCAGTGACTTAGATCCTGTCTCACTAAAAAAAAAAAAAAAGAAAAAAGAAAAGAAAAACATGCTGGGGATGTAGAGCCCTGGGTTCAACCCCTAGTGCTGCCAAAAAACAAAACAAATATGAAAAAAACCAAGGGACCAGCAACCCCTCCCTTGCAGAAGGGGCTGCCGAGTGGGCCCAGTGAGGCGGGGCCCATCCCGCAGAATAAACGGTGTTGGTGACTGCGGTCTCCGCCTGCCTCCGCTTCCTGCGTGGCGCGGCCCGGCCACCTCGTGACCCCGCGACGGCAGGGGCCTCTCCTCCCCGAGTCCCCGCGCGGGCCCAGGGCGCACGGCCGGAGCCAATCCCCGCCGCTGGGCCCGGCGGACCCCACGCCCCCAGCACCCTTTCTCCGGGTGACCGTGCGCGTCCCGTCTCTCGGGGGCGAGGCCTCGGGAGCCAGGCTACGTCCCACCCGCCCAGACCTGCGGCTTCCGGGTCCATGGGCGGGGCCGGGTGAGGGGCGGGGCCAGGCGGCTGAGGTGGCGAGCGGAGCGGGCGCGGGGCGCAGAGCGGTCGGCGTCATGGGACAGATCGAGTGGGCTATGTGGGCCAACGAGCAGGCGCTGGCGTCCGGCCTGAGTGAGTGCGCGGCCGGGGCTGCAGTGGGCGCCGTGACCCCGCGGGGAAAGCGGCGGGGCCATGGCGATGGCGGGGCCGGGGGGGGGGGGTTGTGCCCCGCGGCGGTCCGGTCGGGTGGGGTCGGGGTCGGGGTCGGGGTCGGGCCGGCTGCGCGGCGGGGCCTGCAGCTGGGACTGGGAAGGGGGCCCTTCTGCCCCGGCACCCCTCACCCTGACCGCGCAGAGGAGGAAGTGCAGCGGGAAGCGGAATTTCACCCGCGGTTTCCGGGACTCCCTCACCCCGTGCGCTCGAAAAACCCAGCCTGGGACATCGCGGTGGCCCCAGCCCCGAGTGGGGGCTCCACCCTGGGGTCCTGGGGGCTCCCCTTCCCAGAGCCATGGACGGGCCTGGAGTCAGGAGCAGCCTCTCCATCTGGGGTCCGAGCTGTAGGAGGAGTCTAGAGTTTCACAGGGACTGGAACCGCCCAGAGGGACCCCGGGTGGCCTCGACCCTCTGCTTGGCAGTTCCATCTCTGTTCTGCCCAGCACCCCTGGAGGGACCGCGGGAGCAGAGCGGGGTCCAGCTAGTCTGAGCCAGAGGAGCCTGCAGAAGCCCCTCTGCCTCCTGGGGTCCTTTCCAAGGGCCCAGGACCCAGAGGGGCTGGCGCAGATGGAGTGAGCCTGACCCCCGCGCCCGCCTGGGTGGGGCCCAGACTCCAGTCCTGTCCTTCCGTATCTGGGTGGCAGGACTCAGGGCCAGTTGAGAAGGTTCCCCTCTTGTCCTCCTACTCGCCCCAGGACTGTGTCCTGTGTCCTGTTTTCCTGCCCCACTTCCTCCTCCCAAAATTTCCTCCAGGAAGTGGAGGTGACGGCACCCCCAGCTCTGAGCTCCAGCAGGGCACGGACCCTTCTGTGTGCCCCGTGCCTCAGCTCCAGTCCCACTCCTGGGCTGGCCCCTCGCTTTCGTCCAGGTCAGAGCCTGAGGTGCAGACCTGGAGCAGTCGCAGGCTGTGGCCCTGTCCGCACCTGGTGGGACGGAATTGGTCCTCCTGCCAGCCTTCCCCAGGGCACCACCGCCCAGGCCCCCAGCGTGGCACAGGGCAGCTTCTCCTAGTGGCACTTCCCTGCACAAACCTTCCTGGGCTCCAGTGCAGAGCTGAAGCCAGGTTCCAGCTGCTGAGCCCTGTGCCATCCTCCTCCTCCTTCCCTTCTGGCCAAGTGCCCTGAGGCCATGGCTGCTTCTCCCCGAGCTCCTGGGGCTGCCCCCTGCCTTCCTGTGTCAGTGCTGGGTCCCTCACTACACGCTCTTCTAGAACATCCATCCAGCCTGAAGCAGGAGTCTGGTTCCTGCTGTCAGGTGCCTCTGACTATGAGCCAGGAGCCGCCTGTCCTACCTACGCACAGAGTCCACACGCAGTCCTCCCTGTTTGTCACGTGCAGGAGCCCTCAGGCCACCCACCCTTGAGAGCCTGAGTGTCTGCACCCCTTCACCTCTTGATGCTGTGGACAGCGTGCTGTGCCTTGGAGTGGGGCTCCATACCCCCAAGACAGCAGACAGCTAGGAAGTCAATTTATAGCTGAGCCCAGAAGCCAGCGAGGGCAGAAGATGGGCGGGGGTGCAGGCTGGGGATGCCCAGGGGTGCTCTGGCTTTTGTGGAAGGGTCAGGGGCCCTGTGGGCGTTGGGGTCCAGGCTGGGATCTGTGTCCCAGCTGCACAGCAGCAAGGAGCCTCTGGCCTCTAAGGCAAGGTGGGGCCTTCACCGTGGTCCTGGAGCTCAGAGGAGGCCTTCGCAGAGGCAAACCATCCTGTGGCGGTGTTCTCAGTCAGGGCCCAGACAGGGCATAGGAAGCACAAGGCTGTGGGGCGGGGACAGTGAGAGGGTCAGGTCCCAGAGTCCTCACCCCCGCGCTGGAGCTGCCGGAGCTGCTGGCCGGGAGAGAAGGACCTACAGACAAATTCCTCTGAAGGCTTGGGGGGAGAGAGTCGGCCGTGAGAGCAGGACTGGTCCCTGTGGGGCGTGTGCAGATAGAACACACAAAGCCATTAGCAGGTATTGGCCAAAGACCTGAGTGATGGGCATGACGGGAAGGCAGACAGCCTGGGTCGGGTGTCCTGCACAATAAGAACCAACACGTGAGCGTGGGGAGCTCCAGTTCGATACCCAGTGCCCCCCCAAAAGAGAGAAATAGGCTAGTAACAGGCTGCAGACTTCTCACCATCACTAACAGATGGCAGAAGACACTGAATGCACATCTTAGGCCCTGGGAGTAAAACATCACTAGAACTCAGTACCACAGAACTGTTAGGCAAGCATGAGGCACTGCCAGGTTCAGATCTGGGGCCAACAGACCTTCACTGCAAAGACTACCAGAGCTTGCCCCTCAGCAGGAGGGAAACTGAATTCGGGAGAAACAACTGGGATGGAGGAAAGGAAGCCTTGGTAAATACCAACTGTAAATAATGAGAAGGAGTAATTTGGGGGTGAGGATGAAGGTAAACTTTAAAGCCCATCCGAGGCTCAGGAAGAGGGACTTTGAAGCAAATAACCTCAAGCATTGCTGGGTGTTGATTTTAAAATATCAGGGCGGTAGTGCCTTGATATTCTGTAGCCCCGGTGTGAAAACCATGCAGTACCCACCCTGCCTTTGAGAATGCGCAGGTCCGAGTGAGTCTTGGCCCTGACTCAGAATACAAGGACGAAGGGCCCGGCGCCAGCCTGCCTCAGCGTGGGCTCCCTGAGACCTCAGGAGCCAGCACGGGCGAGCACCCCAGCACTGCACCAGGGCCTGGCTAGACCCCGGGTGAAGAAAGACTGAAAACTGTCATCCTTGGGATGCCGGCTGACACTGACAGGGCCTCGGCGCGACGGAAGGTGACGGGCAGCAGGCAGCCCGCGGGGGTGGGTGCAGCCCCCAGGTGCCCCTTGTCCTGAGCTTCCAGCTTCTGCTGAGGATTTCATGGTGTGGGGAGGAAGTGTTAAAGTGTCGCCATGGACACGGCTCCTATAGGAAAGAGGCTTCAGTGACGCTCTGTGAGTCAACAGACAGCAGGAGCAGCAGAAGACCTGTTCCCCGGAGAACACCAGCCGGGCGCGGTGGTGCACGCCTGTAACACAGCACTTGGGAGGCTGAGGCAGGAGGAGCACCATGAGTTCAAGGCCAGCCGGGGCCACAGAGTGGGTCCTTGGCTCAAGAAATAAAAAAAGAAAGAACACAAATAAGTCCAAGATCTTAGTCAATAAAATGCCTTAAAATCAATATTACATTGGATAAAATTAAAATTTAGCTGTATCAGTTTATTCCTAATATCACACACTAGAAGCAACCAAAATATTCCTGAGATAGAAGAATGCGGTTGATTGATACAATAAAAACTACTGGATTAGAAAAAGTAAAAAGGACCTGTCGGCCTGCACAGCTGTATGAGCTTCCGCTTCATGATGAAGAAGCAGGTGCAGGACCCTGAGCGGATGAGATGTCAGCTGGCTGGACACTGGCCACGTCACTGCTCAGCATCATTTCCCTCAGTGAATCACCAGGAACTTGGGGCACAGTGGTGGCGGGTACACCTCGGTGGGAATTTTTGCAATTCCTTACAGTGTTGGGGATGGAAGCCCCCAATGCCGCATGCTAGGTGAGTGCTCGGCACTGTCCGCGCCAGGCCGGTGATGCCCTTGATGCCCTGGCATCTGCGGGGCCTGGCTCTGTCCCCAGGGCCATGGTGGAGAAGAGAGAAGTGGACTGCAACACTCATACCTGTAATCCCAGCACTCGGGAGGCCGAGGCAGGATTGCAGAGAGTTGGAGGCCAGCCCAGCCTACGTAGTGAGTTCAGGGCCAGCCTGAACTACAAAGGGAGACCCTGCCTCAAAAAACAGACAGAATATGAACGGGGCAGATATATGCTCCTCTGAAGAGGCAGAAGCGATGGTACATCCTGCCCCCCAAAAGAAGGGTGCAGACATAGAGTAGGAGATGAAGCTTGACATTAAGGTGGGGCTGAGGAGGGAACAGTGCCAACCAGATGGCAGGGTCCACAACCAGTGACAGGCGCTGGAAGGTTGCTAAGGCTCCCTGTGATGAGGAGCTGCGAGGTCCTCTTGGGTCCAGCATGGAGCACGACAGGTCCAGTGTGGGCCGAGGCCGGTGCCCTGGGAGCTCCTGGGACCCAGTGAGGCTGTCGTCCTCACCGTCCACAGGGACCCAGCTCCCCAACCCCCTTCATCTCGGGGCAACATGAGGCCTGGTGCCCCCAGGGGGAGGGGCTGGGCCAGGCCCGCCGGGGACCAGGAGGGCAGCACCCTAACCCACCTCCTGCCCCGCAGTCCTCATCACCGGCGGCATCGTGGCCACCACCGGACGCTTCGCCCAGTGGTACTTCGGTGCCTACTCCATGTATCCTTCTCCAGAGGCCCGGGGCTGGGGTGGGGACCACAGAGCCACTTGCTGGCAGCGGACAGGGCTGGGTGCTGAGAGCAGAAGGGTGGCCGCCAGTGCCAGTGTGGGTCCTCTGCACCCTCCCTGCCGGCCCAGTGGCCAGGCCTGTGGAGCCGCGAGGCTGCCCAGCTGTGTCCTCCGGCAGGGGCTGCACCTCTCTGTTCCCATCTACATGGGGCTGCTCCATCCTTAACGAGGCTGCAGTGTGGCGGGCGTGTTCGTGTGCCTGCTGGAGTACCCTCGGGGCAAGAGGAGGAAGGGCTCCACCATGGAGCGCTGGTGAGTGGCCTGCGGAGGGCTGGGTGGGCGCCAGGGCTGCGTGGAGCCGGCTCTGACCTCAGTCTGCTCCCACCCCTGCAGTGGGCAGAAGTACATGGCGGCCGTGGTGAAGCTGTTTGGGCCCCTGACCAGGAACTACTACGTCCGGGCCACGCTGCACCTGCTGTGAGCTTTGGGGTGGGGGACAGGACCTGAAGGGACGGGCGGGAGGGCCCCCATGTCCTGGCTCCTGGACGGACAGCCTGTCCTCAGCCCAGCGCCCCCGTCAGGCCACAGTGTCAGGTCTCGCCTGGGTCCCTCCAAGGCGGGCGTCTGGGTCTGGTGGTCACTGTGGGCAGTGCTGGGGGAGGCCGTGCCTGCTCCTCCAAGGCCTGGGAGCCAAGGGGCCAGCCAGGCAGATGGCGGTGTGCGCCAGGCCTGGGCAGAGCTGGCCTCGTGGGTCAGGGGCCCTGGGCCCAAGCAGCCCGTCCTGTGCTGTGCTGGCCCCTGTGGCTCAGCGCCTACCCTGCCCACCCAGGTTGGCGGTGCCCGCGGGCTTCCTGCTGGCCACCATCCTGGGAACCGTGTGCCTGGCCATCGCGAGCGGCATCTACCTGCTGGTGAGTGGCGTCCTTGAGCTCTGCCTCTCGGGGTCCCTGGCCCTGCCCTCAGCCCTTGTGGCTGGAGCTGAAGGAGGTGCCAGGCCGGGAGCTCGGTGTGCCCAGGCGTGTGAGTCTGCCCGTGCCTGTCAGCTGGGTGGTGATGTCGCAGCCGCAGCTTGGCACACACCTGGCTGTCCCACTGTCCCTTCCCTTTCCCAGGCCACCCCATGCCCCTGCGAGTGGGGAGCGAGGGAGGGGAGGCTCGGGTGACGTGGCTGGCCTGGGTCATAGCGTCCCATTTCCAGGGACTTTCTCGTCGAAAGGTCCCTGCTCCAGTCTGAGGCTGAGTCAGGAGGAGTTCACAGCATGACCCCGGATCTTCACACTGAACTCTGTCCCCACCCCTTACTTTATGTTTTACTATTTTCTGGTACCAGAGATCGAACTTGGGACCTTGCACTTGTGAGGCAGGTGGCTGAACCGCTGAGCTAAATCCGCGGCCCTATTTTTCACTTTTTTTTTTGGGTACCGGGGATCGAACTCGGGTCCTTGTGCTTGTGCAGCAGGTGGAAAAACCACTGAGCTAAATCCTGGGCGATTTTTTGCTTTTTCTGAGGCAGGGTCTCTCTCTATAGCTCAGGCTGTCCTTGAGCTCACTGTGTAGCCCAGACTGGCCTGGAACTCGCAGTGATCCTCCTGCCTCAGCCTCCCAGGCGAGCCAGTGACCTTTGTAAGGGCCCTACGTGGTCCCAGCTCTCTGGCAGCCATTCCCAGTTGTCATGGGTACGGCTGTGCTGTCCCCTTTCCTCCAGAGCCGACCCGGTCTCGCTGCAAGCTCCCGTGTGCCAGGCATGTGCACGCAGGGCGCTGCTCGTGTCTAAGCGTGCTCAGTCCCCCCTGTGCCCATCCTGTCTGCCCGCTGCGGCGTGGCTGGTGTGAGGTGTGTGTTCCCCGGGGCCGCCCACAGCCAGCATGCAGGCCAAGCCAGGGCTGCTGGCTAGACCCAGGGCGGGAGCGGAACCAGCTCTGTGCCACCCGGTGCCCACCTTGGCCCTGCATGCCGCTTGCCTCTGCTCTGGCAGTGCCTGCTGGCGGCAGCCTGCGCTGAGCCCACCGGCCCTGCGCTGGGGGTGGGAGCCCTGTGGCTCTGGTTTGGCTCCTCTGCGGGTGTTGGGCGTCCTGGACCTTCCTCTCTGACAGGGGCTAGCTTCGCTGGTGGAGCCCTTCGAGGACACCAGGGCGGCCATCTGTCCATCTGCTCGCTTGCTTGTCTGTCTGCACTCTGCATGCCCCGCTCCCGCTCCAGGGTTGTAAAGCTGTAAAGCTGTCTCCTGCCTCCTCGTGCCAACTCCAGGTCCTCAGGCGCAGTGAGGAGCTGGGTGGGGCTGTGGGCTCTTGGCAGGCACTTCATCTGCCAGGCGGCCCCGCCCCGGTTGGGGACTCAAAGGTGCACACCCCAGGCCTGGCTGTTGCCCTGGAGTCCTGTGTGGGGCTGAGGACTCACCCTGTGCACATGTGTGTTGCGCCCCTGGGTCAGGGAGGGCAACCAGATGCTGTGTCTCCCGTGGGGACCACTGTGGGTCTGCAGATTTTCACCAGGAAGCCGCCTCCAGGGTCTGGAGAAGCCCAAGGCTCTGCCTGGCTTTCCCCGTGGGGCCCTGGCTGTGTGGCCTCAGCCGCCTGAGCTCTCTGAGCCCGCCTGTCACCAGCGAGTCAGACTCGCGCCCACCCCAGGGCCCCTGGCGGGTGAGGGGCCAGGGTGGCAGCTGGCAGCAGGGTGCCCCTCTGTCCCCAGGCGGCCATTCGCGGTGAGCAGTGGATGCCTATCGAGCCCAAGCCCAAGGAACGGCCACAGGTGGAAGCTATCAAGCAGCCACCCAGCAACCCCCCGCCCCGGCCTCCCGTTGAAGCCCGAAAGAAGCCCAGTGAGGAGGAGGAGGCGGAGGCGGCGGCGGCGGGTGGCGGCCCCCAGGTCAACCCCGTCCCGGTGACCGATGAGGTGGTGTAACCCGTCCTGGAGCCCGCCTGTGGCTCTGCCGCCATCGCCGGGTGGCCACTAGAGGGCGCCACGGCCACCCCAATAAACTCGGCGACTGGCTCCTTCCTACGCGTGAGGCTCTTCTCGGGGGAGGCGCCTGCGACAGGGACCCCAGCCCGCACACGTCCCTCCCGCCTGGACCAGCCGCAGCGTGGCTCCGGTTTCCTGGCAGTGTTGTGTGGAGCGCTGTGTCCCTGCCGCGCGGCGCTTGGACTCGGGGCATCCATCACGGGGCAGGCTCGGCCCGGACACCCCGGGGAAGACGTGGGTGCGCAGGGGTCCTGTGGCCGCGGAGGGGGGGAGGTGCAGGTGCAGCCTCCAGCTGCACAGACCACGCAGTGGGGGCCTCTGGCTGCCCAAGTGCTGGGGCTGGCGCACGCGCACGCACATGCACGCGCACTCTCGTACCGAGCAGGCCCTGGCGCCGTCCCACCGAGGGTTTGGCTGCAGACCCTCTGCCTGCCGCCTGCCCCTACAGGCGAGGGTCCTCTGGGTGCCGGGCCTGCCCCAGGCCTGGACCTCGCCGAGTCCCTCTCTGCCCCATCTCCATCCAGTCGGCCTGCGGCCTTGAGGTGCCAACCAAGCCCCACCTTCTGCCCCCACGAGAGCCCCACAGCCTAGACGCCTCCGCCCAGCCACGGCTCTGGCCCCACCGTCGCTCCTCTGCATATGGCCAAGGCAGGCGCCCGCTCAGGGCCTGGCGTGGCTCTCCCTGCTCGTGACAGTCTGCCGAGGGGAGCAGGATTCCGTCTGGTTTACTCCCAGTCTGGCAGTGCCTGTGCTGGACGCATCCTTCAAAGGCCACCTCCCCCCACCGAATCCCTCTGGAGGCCTCTGGGCCCAGGCTTGAGACTGCTCCCCAAAGCCGCCTCCCTGTGCATGGGCACCCCGGGCCGTTGGCCGTGGGCGAGGCAGCTCTGGCTGGGGAGGGAGGGCCTCGCAGCTGCCTGGGACTGTGGCCCATGTCAGCTTCAGGCCCGTGTCCACGGGAGGCACAGGCCCTGGGCGGGGGGACACACTGAGGCTGCTGCTGACCCATACTGCGGCACAGGGCCCGCCTGGGGTTCATCCTTGGGCGAGGGGTAGAGACTGCAGGTGTGCCTCGGGGTTGACGCCCAGTCACACCCAGGCAGAAGAAGCACCATTGCTCCTGCCCAGCTCATCTGCCCGGCACTTGTGCAGCCCTGGGGCAGGCGCTGGGTGGTGCTGGGGGTGGGGGGAGAGGCAGGTTTAGGTTGTGTCTTATTCATGAATTTATATTTGATTTTTTTGCAACAAGGTCTCACTAGCCCAGGCTGGCCTTGAACTCACAATGATCCACCTGCCTCAGCCTCCCAAGCGCTGGGATGAGAGGTGTGCACCAGGACACCCGCATAGCTCACAGGTGAAATAATGATTGTTAAAAGCGGGTACTGCCTCTCCCTGTGGCTGCAAAGAGGAAGTGGAGCCCTGGCCCCAGGGTCCAAGTGGGGCATTGGCAGCAACTTTAAGAAGTTCTGGGAGTTTCTTGAAGCCTCTGTCTCTTGACAAAAGGGTAAACTGAGGCTGGAGAACCATCAGGAGCGAGCCCCTGGGCACGGAGTGCTCCGGATGGCACAGATGCAGCCCACAGCGAGGGACCCTGGGCCATACATAGCAATAAATAGACATAAATAGGGGTGCTGGGCCCAAGTCCGTGTCACTGGGCTGACCTGGGCAGGACGCAGGTGCAGCCCACGGGCACGCGGATGAACTCTGTGTGGAAGGCGAAGGCCCCGGGCGTGGGGGCACAGGCTCGGCGGCGCAGCACGAGCAGGTTCTGGTGCAGGGGCACGGAGTTGAGCGCGGCTGTCTCCCGGCCGGTCCTGCTGTTGATGCAGCCACGGCACAGACACTCAGCCACAGCCAGCTTCTGCGGGTAGCGGTCCTCGTCCACGTCGATGCTGCGGCCAGGCGGTGAGGGTGAGGCTGCACCCTGCCTGCCCACAGCCTGCCCACCTCTGCCCGCCCCTCCCTGCCTGGGCGCCTGGCAAGGGCTGGGCCCGGTGGGGTCTTCCGGGGAGTTGGAGCCCCAAGGCTGGAAAGGGTCTGCCCGCCAGCCCCCAGCTCACCGGTATCTCCAGGGCGAGATGGAGCGCTCATGGGTGTCTGCCTGCAGCACCTTCTCGGGCCTCAGTGTGGGGCACTGAGTCCTGGCCTGGGGCTGCTTGTGTGGCCTGGAGCCAGCTGCCTCCAGGGTGGGCACCAGGGCCACAGGCAGGGCCTGCTCCCACCTGGCATTTCGAGCCAGCAGGTGTAGGGGCACCTGGCCGTGAGGCAGCTCCTCAGCCGAGTAGCAGCGTGGGGTCCCCCAGAGCGGGGGGCCTTGGTGGGCCAGGCTTCCAGGCAGCCAGGCCAGAAACAGGATGCCACGGAGGAGCTGGGGGCAGGAGAGGGCGTGGTCAGGCCCCAGCAGGGGCACCTGCCTTCCATTCCCAGGGGAAAGTGGGGTGCAGGCCTCCCTCTGCAGACAGGAAACTGAGGCTGCCCAGGGAGCAGGCTCCAGGCCAGGGCGGGCTGAGTTCCTCTCAGACCCCTTCCCAGCACTTCCATCCTGGGGGTCGCAGGCCCAAATCCAGGCTCGGGCACTGTCAGGCAGGGTCTGTGTGGCACCAGCTCACCATCATGCTGGCAGTGCTGGCAGCGGCAGGCATGGCTCACAGCAGCAGCAGCTCTGGCGACATCCCAGTAGTACACCTGGCGGAGGCCCTGGCCACGTGCTCTTTATACCTGTGGCCACACCTGGGAAACTCCAGGACTTCCACCTGCACTTCCTCCTCCTGCCCCAGCACTGGAGTGTGCGGACCACGCCCTTCCAGGCCCACACGGTCTGGCCCGGGGATGCTCCCTGGCCTGGCCAGGCCTCCCTGGTTCTTGGACCTGTCACCATCCCCAGGCCCACGCTGGCCTCCACCCACCAGCAGGCACGAACCAGGTGGACAGGCGCACCCTGCCCTGCACAGCTGGGAGCATGAGGACACTACCCAAACCCAAGTCCCCTGAGCTGCCCAGTGTGTTCCTTGTGGGGTCCGGGCTCCGTGTCTGCCACTGGAGGATCCCCTGGCCGAGGAGCACCGGAAGGCGTCACTGCCCATGAGAGCTGTCCCCACCCCGACCTGCTTCCTCTCTGGTCTGGCAGTGGGTGCACGGGACACACTGGGCAGCACTTGGGGATACCACGAGCCCAGGCTGCCCCGGCCTACGGTCAACACTCAGCCACTCGTCTGCTTGCATACCTCCCGTGACAGGGAGCTTGCCATGTGCACAGGTGGCTTAGAGCAACAGAAGTGCATTCATACGTGGTCTGGGGCATGGGCAGAGCCAGCTCTCGGTCTCAGGTTGGCTCTGGAGCCTGACCTGCCTTGGCTTCTGCTGGCCTCACTGCTTATCATGTGGTCTTCAGCCGGCCTTCCACATCTTGTCCCTTGTCTTCTGAGGACACTGGTCACCGTACCAGGGCCTACCCAGGCCCTTGGATCAGGCGTGGCCGGGTGTGCCTGACCCGGGGACAGAGCCATGGGCATGGCTAGCCAGCCTCTGGGCCCGCTTCGGTCAGCCTGGGGTCTCAGGTTCCAGCCCATGTCCTGAAGCCTGGGCCAGCCAGTGAAGGGACAAAGGACGAGGCCTCTGAGGAGCCGTGGTTTCCAGGTGATTGGGCACCAACCCCTGCTGGACCCTCAGAGGCCCTGACCACCCTCTCTTCACCCCTGCCAGTCTCTTGGAGGGGCACTGCCCAGGGGAGGGGCCTCAGGCTGCCATGGCTAAAACCAAGGGACCCAGCTATAAGCTGAGATGCCCAGACCAATGTTGTCTCCCTCCGCCGGCCGGGACCCATGCTCCTGATAGGGACAGATACGGAGACCGAGGTCCATGGAGACAGAGACAGTCCCACGGAAAGAGCTAAGGAGACAGAGACCCAGTGTCGTGGACACCCAGCAGCGGCTGCAGCCCTCACCCTCCTGGGACACCCGCCCTGGCACAAGCTCCTGAGCAGACCCCAGGCCTGGGCTGGCGGCAGGGGTGGTCCCACCTACAGCCGGGCGCCGGGCCTAGGCATTCCCTGTGGGCCGGCACTTGCGGGCCTCAAAAGCTGTGAGGGGGTGGGGCGTCACCGTGCCCTTGCAACTGGCGGACGGACAGACCTCAGGACGTGCCCCGGCACACAGATGGGTCCGCCCCAGGCCACCGAGGCTACCGCGGGTACCTGCAGTGAGCACCCCGGTCTGGCTGCACAGCGCCTGCTCAGCTGTCCGGGGTGGCAAGCGCCATGGCCAGGCCCGCTTGCCTCAGGCCTCAGTGCAGCCAGGCCAGGCCACCATGATGGGAAACCGAGGTGCAGCACGTCCCAGGGGCTGGGGCGCAGTCAGAGGCAGAGCGTGAGCTGGCCCAGCCTGCACAAGCGTCACCAGCACCAGGAAACTGCTTATCAAAATATTTTATTTTAGGAGATCCCTCAAAAAAAAAGACCCTCCACATTAGATGCCCCAACGGTACCCTTGGCCTTTTTTTTTTTTGGTCTTTTCTGTATTCTTTTCCTTTTTAAATCAACTAAAACAATTTGATGCTTCAAATAAAAGGAAAAAGTTTCAATGAGACTGTAGTCGAAGATGCATGTGTAGGCACTGCCTAGCGGCAGGCAGGAGGACACAGTCGTTCCCAGTGAGCAGCCGGTCACCACCGTGGTTGGCGAGGACACAGACGCGCGGGCTCAGCTTCACACAGCCAGCCGGGCCGCACCGCCGGGCGGGACTCTGGCTCCGGGAGGACCGCTTCAGTCTCAGAGGCTGGGACTCCGCATCATCTTCGCTTCCTGTGCGGCTGCTTTTCCAGCTGAGAAACTTTTTTTTTTCTTTTTTAATTTTTAAAAAGAATCACAGCCAAAATAAGACATTAACTGCAAAATCCGAAGTGGCTGCGCTTACCCTATTATAAAAGCTCGTAAGAGTCTGCTACACCTTCCCGGGGATCTTGGCTCGCTTGCGCGCGATGGCGTCCTCCACGGCCTTGAGCTGCTTCAGGAGCTCCTCCCGGCGTGACAGCGTGCTGGCCTTGCCGGCCTTGGTGCCCGGGGCCATGCTGTCTGCAGCTTTGCCGGGCACGCTGGTCACCTTGCTGGAGCTCTTGGACTGGGGTGACAGCTGGCGCTTCCTGCAGGGGGGCGTGAGACAGGATGGCGCCCGGCCCGGGTGGGGTGGCCCCTGGCCCTGCCTGCTCTGGGGTGGCCTGGGCTGCACCCCAACTCCAGCTGAGCTGCAGGAACAGCGCAGTGGCCCGCCCACCCGCCCTCCCTCACGGGCCTCAGAACAGCCTGGTGGGGCAGGCGCGGGCAGGGACTCACCTGTCTGTGGGAGCCACAAGGGCCTTGGAGTTCTGGCTCCTCTGCCGCTCTGGCTTGGGGGAGCCCTGTCTCCCGCCTGACTTTCGGTCCCGGGAACCTGGGAACAGGACAGGATGAGACCCCACTGGCCACACAGGCCAGCAGGGGGACAGCACCCCACAAGAGGTGTCCAGTTCAGGAGTGCTGCACCTCTGGGCTATACCCCACAGGTCTCAGTGCGGAGCTCAGGCTGGCCTCTAACTCATAGTGAACCACCCCATCTCACCGGTTCTGGAAAAGATTTTTTCAGAAAAAATGGTATCCTGTTAAAACACGGTGGTTTAGAATCGGGTGGTGGTGCACACCTGTAATCCCAGCACTTGGGAGGCTGAGGCAGAAGGATCACAAGTTCGCGGCCAGCCTGGGCTATACAGTGAGTGCAAATTCAGCACGAATTACATAGTGAGACCTTGGCTCAAAAAACCAAAAACAACCCACAAAACAGTGAATTATTTAGCTTGTTTTCTGGAGGTGCTGGGTGCAGAGTCCAGAGCCTTGTGCTTCAGCAAGCACTTGCTGCTGAGCTGCACCCCAGTCCTGTTACTTTAAAACAAGCACACACGTGGGAGCCTTAGTCGACAGTCTACACTGCAGTCTGGGCCGGAAGATCCTGGGCCCTTCTCGGGCTTCAGCAGCAGACAGGGTGTCGCCATGATGCGCCGGGAGGCTCACCTCGGTCTGGGGACAGGGTGGCCCGCTTGGCTGGGGGGCTTTGTCGGTCCTTGTCCGCTGGCTCATACCGCTTCCTACTTCCTTTGTCAGCTGCCTGGAACGACACAGTGCCACTAGCATGTGGGGCTGGGCTGCTGCCACGAGGCGGGACACACACAGTCGTGGCCTGTCCTCTGCTGTGCCCTCCTCAGTCAGTGGCTCCCCACTGTTCACGCTGGGGGGTCAGGACCTGGGCGGGGGGACGGGGCCCACCTGGCCAGCTTACCTTGTTCAGCAGCGTCAGCTTGATCTCCTTGTGGGCCACGAAGGAGCCCTGGGGGGGCTGCCCAGGGGCCGTGGGGGCCGGGGCTGTGAGCTGCTGTGAGGGCTTCCCGCTGGCCGCGGGCTTCGAGGACTTGGGCGGCTGCGTGGAGGTGTCCCTTTTTCGCTTTTCCTCCTTAACGCCGTCTTCTTTCTTTGATTTTCCTGCCAGCGGCAAACCCGTCAGGGCTCCTGTGTGCAGTGAGCCCAGCTGCACCCGCCCCTCACAGGCAGCCCTGGCACTGGGCCATACCTCGCTCCTTCTTGGTCTGGGCTGGGGTGGGGGACTGGGAACTGGCCGAGGACACGGGGCTGGCCAGGTCCGCATACATGTCCTCCGAGTCCACGCTGTGCACCGAGCTGCTGCTCGAGGTGGCGCTGGACACCGAGGAGACGCTGCTCACACTCAGGGACCTGCACAGATGGGCAGAGCTGAGCGCGCGGAGCAGAAGACTTCAGGGCCGTGGGGATCCCAAGGAGGAAAGGAGAGCTGAGCTCTGCTCGCTATCCAGGGCCATGGTGCCGGGAAGGGACCCGGGCTGCCCACAGAACAAGTTCACTTCGCACAAGGGAAGGCGGACCACTGCAGGGCAGCGCCGCCAGCTCAGGGCCCCAGGAGGCTGACACAGGACTGCTTGGGCCCAGGGTTTGGGGCCGGGCATGTCTCAAGGAAGAGAAGGGAGATGGTGTTACTGCAGCAAGATTCAGAGGCACTGGAGTGCGCTTCAGGTGAAGTACGCGAGTCAAGGCATGGGCCACAGCCTCTAGTTCTGCACAGCGCAGGCTCCATGTGGACTTGGACGGCATAAAACAGCCCGGCAGCGCCTGCCTGGCCCATCCAGCACAGAAGCCAAGCAGCTCTCCGTGACAGGAGGGGCGAAAGACCCATCTTTTCTACTTTCTCTTAGAGCTTTGTTAGGCTTTAAAACATTCCAGACTGGTTAAGAATCTGGACCAGCACACAGCCCTGCTGCCTAGGAAGGACCGGAGGCTGGCCTGCTGCCGCCTCCTTCCGAACTCTCACAGCAGAGGGCCCTCGGCCCAGGCTGTCTGCTGGCTGCCCCAAAGCTTGGGGGGCCCATCGAGCCGTGCAGGTCCCAGCCACCCACTCCACCCTGATGCCCCCACGACTGGGCGCCCTAGCAGGAAGGGCATATGCTGGTGCCGTGTGCCCACGCCGTGGTAGGGTGCATGCTAAGACTGGGCTGGCCCAAATGCAGAGCCCTCCGGGGGGCACAAGACCTGGATCGGGAGCTGGAGCCACTGTAGCTGCTGCCGCTGCCACTGCCACTGCCGCTGAGCGTTCGCCTGGAACACAGCAGAGAGCTGGGCTCAGAAGCAGCCCTGGCACCGAGAGGCCACCCTGGGACTGAGGCAGCCATCACCTGGATGCACTTCCGAAACTGGCCACCCGCCCCTGGCATGAACTCAGTATCAAAACCTGTAGGGGGCCGGGGATTTAGCTCAGTGGTTTCGCCACCTGCTGCGCAAGCACAAGGACCTGAGTTCGATCCCCGGTACCAAAATAAAAAAAGCCCGGTAGGTACCTACAGAGCCCTTCTCAGCACGAAGACAAGGGCCGTGCCCCAGCATCTCTCTGGGGACACCAAGGCTCAGCAAGGGGACAAGACTGGCCCAGGCCGCAGTGCTCTGGATCCTGGCCTCGGGGCCCACAAGGATACAGACCCCCATCCCCACGGTGTGCTGCTCACCTCCGGGGGGGCGTCCTGGCCTGCCGCTCCTTCCTCCTGGTTTCCCGGGGGTCTCCAGGCTTTGTGGGCTCAGGGGCAGGGGCAGGAGTCTTGCTGGCCTGTAGGGGCACTGGAGGTGGGGCTGGCTTCTTCAAGGACTTCTCTCTGGGGACAGAAAGGGGCTCAGGACCTGGCTAATGTCCTGCTCCAGTGCCTGTACCCCCAAGGCTCTGCAGCACAGAGGCGGCCTGTGGCTGGCAGTCCAGGACACCGGCTGGAGCCCAGGGTCTGAGCTAGTGCTGCCACCCACCTGGGCCACACTGCCGCCCATGGGACCACTTCCCCCAGGCAGAACCAGATGCGACAGACGGCCAGGACCTACCCTGCTTTCCCGGGGGGTGGCGCCAGCTCCCCCTTGGCTCTGATGGAAGGTCTGTGTGGGGAGGGTGTGGGGGACTGCGACGGGGACGAGGAGAAGGACCGGGACCTGGGGGAGAGAGTGTAAGGACCCTGCACCGCGCCGAGCCCAGGCCCAGAGGCCGCCCACGCCGGAAACTCAGTTTCACACAGCTTTGTCATCTGCTCAAAACACCCGAGGACGGTGCCGTCCCCGTGTGGGCCACAGGCAGGGTCACCACGGGGCAGGCAGCGCTGGCAGTCAGTCCCCCGGCAGAGGTGACAGCGTGGGGAAGGGCCGGCCACACAGGAGCGCCCCAGCCACAAGGAAATCGTGACGTGCCCATCTCAACACGCGTGTCAGGTGCAGCAGGGCCAGGATTCGGGGCTGGGATGTCATGCTGGAGGGCGAGGCCGAGAGGCTCACGGTGTGCCAGCTGCCCTACTTAAAAGCACCCTGTGCCCCAATTCTAGCCGGCAGTGCTGACAGCCGAAGTGGGGCAGAGCCGGGCAGGCCCCGCAGCCCAGGCGCAAACCTCTCGCCAGGACCAGGAAGCGGGGTCCGGCCTCGGGAGGGCAGCGTGGAGGGAAGGGCGCCCCGGCTGCCAGCGCCAGGGCAGCATGGGTCCCCGGGGCCTGCAGGGGCAGGTCTGCATGGGGGGCAGAGTGGGAGGCTGAGGCAGAAAGGGTGCAAGGTATGGGGGTGCAAAGAGGCCTTGCTCGACGGTGACCTAGGGGTGATCAGCCAGAGCTGCTGCCGGAGCACCCGGTGTCCCCTGCAACCCGGCGCTCCCCACCTTCCGGCGGAGGGTCCCACTCCACGGCCCCCACCCCGGGCTGTGCTCCGCAGCGGGGCCACCTGCTCTGCCCTCTGCGGACCTCGGCTGCGGACACCTCAGGGCTTCCCCTGCATCTTCTGCTGCCGCCTCTGCTATCGCTCTCAGTTGCACACCCAGGGCGAAGGTCACACACAGCTGTCTCCCACGTCACGGTGACTTCCCCAATCCCAGATTCCCCAGCGCTCAGCCTGGCCTCACGGCACAGCTTTCCTGCCTCACGCCTCACCAGCCCCTTCTTAGCGCAGGGCAACAGCAACCGTGCCAGTCTGCCCTGCCCCACCTCAGCCCAGAGCCGCAGACATGCGCCCACGGGGGCCGCCTCTCTTTCCGGCCACCTGCGGCCCACACGCGGGCCCAGGCTCGCCCCAGACGTGTCAGTCTGACCAGAACACCCACCTCCACAGCCCCGACCCCTCCGCCCGCTGCCGGGGAGGTGCCCAGGTGGCACCCGCACACCATGGCACCACTCGGCCTGGCCTTCCCCACACGCGGGCCGTGTGCACGTGTGGTGCTGTTCAACGCCAGCACTGGTGCCCCCAGCCAGGGTGGCGGGGCAGGCCACACTGCCGGTGTCCCCGGGCGTGGAGCGCCACGTGGGTGCTGGCAGAATTTGGTCAAAAATTCTAAATGTGTCTGTCCTCAGAAAGAAAATGTAATCAAAGCTGCTTGGCTCTCTGGAACTTCAGGACCACAGAGCCCTCTCACTGCACCGAAGGCAGGGCAGCGGCAGCCCCAGGCCAAGCACAGAGATGCCGCTCACACGGCAGGGCAGGCCCAGCAGGCCGTGTCCCCAGCACTCTGGGAACCAGCAGCACCTGCGGCTGGTGCTGTGCTTCACTGCGCTCTGCTCCCCTCCCTGTGGGCTGTGCAGGACGGGACCCGACCACCTGGGCTGCCCGGACACACCTGGACCGGCTGGCTGAGAAGGAGCTGTGTCTGGAAGAGCGGCTGGAGTAGGAGCTGTAGGATGAGGACCTCGACCTGGACCGTGACGAGCCGGAGCCGGAGTAGGACGAAGACCGAGAAGATGACCTGCAGGCCAGGTGGGCGGGGTGAGGCGCGGACACGCAGCACCGTGCTCCTTCCGTGCAGATCGGGAGGACACAGCTGCGTACGCTGACACGTGTGGACACGGGCGCACCGGGCACACTCAGGCAGACAGACAGCTGTGCACGTGGACACACACTCACCTTCTCATGAATACAGGCAGATGCTACACACACAGACACCGGGACTTACACGCTCAAGGACAAACCACCCTTCCTGCACCTAGGGACGCACTGCAGGCCAAGCCCTATCAGCGGAGAGTGGTGTGGATGCCGCTCACGGGAGACCTCGCGCCCAGAGAGTGTCTCTCCACCGTGGAGGCCTGGCCTTGCAACAGCAGCAGGTACCTGCTGCCCTTCCTCGGGTGGGAGTCTGACCGCTCACCCCGCCCTTCCCACGCGCTCACAGAGCCAGAGTGAGAGCCGCCGAGGCGGACACTGGGGCTTCCCTCCCCTCCTGCAGATGGCACTGCTGGGGTGTCCACTCAACGCGAGGGACCTCATCTTGCCCTTCACCTCCCCACAGCATCAGCCCCAGCACTGCCGGGCACCACTGGTCAGGCCCCCTCAGGCTGCCTCTTTACCTGGAGGAATTGGAGGCGGAGGCGGAGGAGGCAGAAGTTTTTCGACGCCTTCGTGCCCGGCTAGGAGAGACTGACACCCCGAGTTTCTTCCTGGGAGACTTGGATCGGCGCCATGGGTCCTTCCACTCATCGGCCCGCTTTACCTGTGGCCCTGAGGCGGCCTCCTTCTTCGGTGGCTCAGCTTGACGGCTGGAATCACAGAGGTGAGCAAGCTCGGCCGCTGCTCTTCCTAGGAGAGCAGAGCTGCGCGGCCTGGGGGAGGGATGCTCAGGCCTCAGCAGCCCACTGTAGCCCCAGCCCGGCGCCTCTGTGCCACTCCTCTTCCCTCCTGACAGGCGGAGACGGCAGTGGCTCTCCGAGGACAGGACCCCTCCACTCCCCATCTTCCCAGCCGAGCTGTCTGATGGGGACAGAGTGCGCTCCTAAACACACCTGTCTCTTGTGCTGGCACATGGTGCATTTGAGAAGTTAAAGGAACAAAAATGAACTCTGTTTTCAAATGCAATACAAAGCCCGTGAATTAACAAATCCAAGCCTTAAATGCACTGTCCATGACCTAAGAACACCCCAAATAAACCCACAGAGAGCACAGCAGTCCTGGGCCCCTCCTCCAGATTCAGGGGGCTGGTCCCTGTGGGTGGCACGCATGAGGGTCACCTGGAGATGCTGGGCTCCAGGTGTCAGCCAGGCACATGTGGGCAGGGAGGCCAGGAGGCCGCTGCCACCATGCTTTGGGCAGAGGCGCAGCAATCGGGGTGGCTCAACCCATCCTGACCTTGCAGGCCTGCTGCCTGGCCAGAGACTGGGATGGGAGCTCAGCAGTGTGGCCGGGCCCTGCTGCCCCAGGTGCTGCACCTCCACCACACTCCAAGTCCACACAGGATGATCAACTCAGGCCCACACCAATGGCAAGGCTGTCCAGTTGCTGTTACAATTAGAGAAACCTCAAAGAGTAAATGCTTGAATGAAAGGACTGGGCGATCCAGTGAAATTCATTTAAACATTTTTTGAAAATACACAAAAGAAAAATAAGGCACTAAAACCACATGTTCTCTCCCTCTCCAGCAACAGCCCTTGCTGAGTCTCCCTGAGCTGGGCGGAGAAGCCTTGCTCTGCAATGCTGGGCCCCGGCTGCTGCAGGCGCGCACCAGGGAAATCCATCGGACACCACAAACCTCAGCACCACTGCACTCTTTAAAAACGCAAGCGGTGTTCAAACGGCCTTTACATACAATCTGCCAGAAGTCTTTTTGGGGGGTGGGGGGGATTCTCAAGAAGTGGAATTCCTGGCTCAGCGGGGACAAGCACCCCGCAGGTTCCTCCTGCCAGTCACCAGGGGGAGGGGACCACACCCACCCTTCAACTTCCTCCCCGGCAGCAACCCCACAAGCAACAGATGACACAAGCACCAGGGCTCAGCCCGAGTGTGGCAGCCACTGTGTGTGGCGGATGAGGCCCTGCCTCTGCTCTGGGTGCTGTGCGTTTATGCGTGTGCTCTGCCTTGCGGGTTTCTCGTAAGCCCTCCATAGGCTGTGGAGGGACCTGCTCTCTGCCGTACGTTCCACTGACTACTCACATTAGCTGTGTTGTGGTGTCTGACTCAGAGCCGAAGTTTTTACACAGTTACCAATGTCTTCCTCCTTTCAGGGCACTCTCCCCGAGCCATGTCCCAGGCCTTCTTTAGTCCTGCTGTTTCCCCAGCTGGACTCAAGAGCCTCCTGCCTCAGTCTCCCAAACAGAGGGGCTTACAGGGCTGTGCACTGCATCCAGCTGTTTTCCTCCTTGTGTGTAGTTTGAGGTATGTGACTGAGCACATGTCTTGCAGGGAAGGGCGGGGACACCCACACTTATTCCCACTGGCTGCTCCTGGAGCTGGCTGCTCTGGCCCCGAAGCTCTGAGGCCATCCCTGAACACAGCCTCTCACAGGGCCTCTCACGCCGAGGCCGCCCTCCCGACACCCTGCCCTCCCTCCCTTGCTAGAACCCTACCTCACGGAGGCCGAGGTGCACTCAGAGCCCCGTGCGCTGTGCTTCCCGGGTTCTGCTTGTGCACACCAGAGAGGACGTCCCTGCCACTGCCCACTGCCCACAGCCCTCCCGGTCACAGCATCTTGTCATGGCCCCTGCTTCCCGCAGGGCGGAGTGAGGAACGGCAGCTTCCTCCATAAAGGGCCTGCCTTTGAATCTTCTTAGGTTCTGAGTCACCTGTGCACTGCAAGTGGGATCTGCACACCAGCCTCTGCGTAGCCCAGCTCTGGCGTCACCGGCGCCTGCCTGTGACACGGTGACAAGAAACCCTGCCCGTGGGTGTCTTCATCACCGGCCCAACACTCACCCCACCCGAGGACACACTGCTTGAGGTCCCTGTTATCTCAGCTGAGCCGAGCCCAGGCAGGAGCAGCACACGTCCTTAACCTTAACCGGGTGGCGCCTGGAAAATGCTCCAGGAAGGAAGTGAAAAACCTCCTGGCCATTCCCTGTCAAAGCCACCAGGCAGCACTTTCCTCTGCACACTTCCTGGATGTTCTCACCCTGAAAACACACCAGGAAAGGCAAGGCTGCAGTCACCAGGCCCTCGTGAGTCACCTGGATAGGGCAGCCCTTCTCATGGGGAGAGGGAATGCAGGGGTGCCAGGGCAGAGTGCGGCACCTTCTCCAGAGCGGCACTTTCGGCAGTCCCGGGGAAGGGGAACGGAGGGCTTTAGGAAAGCCACGGCTGCCACAGAGGGGACAGTGCAGTCCCCACGGCCTCTGCAACCTGCTGTTCTCCCCAGGAAGAACCCTCCCCCACCAGGGCGGCACAGAGCCAGCTGGAGGGCAGGCCATGCTCTCCTCCAGGCTGGGTGGCGGATGGGGCTCACCCTGCCACCACTGAGTGACCGACCCCCACCGCGTGCCCCCAGGCACCACCCTCAGTGCAAAGAGCCGGGGCCAGCAGCTCTGTGGCTGACGTGCAGCAGCGTGCGGCCCTGACTTCCATCTGTACGCAATCGTTTTGGCTTTTGACTCTCAAGCACGACTCACTGCGCACTGCTGTACAGCAATGAGGTACAGGGCTTCCTTCAGAGAGACAGTAGAGCGGGAATACCTAGGACACTCAGGTAACAGCTGCCTGGGTGCCCCAGGGGCGTGTACGTCGGGGCCCCATCCACAGTCCCATCTCTGGACCAAGTACTACAAACAAGCCAGGCCCAGACATGGAGGAAACAGTTTGGGACGCAGAGGTGCAGCTGAAACCATCAGCGCTGTGGTCGATGCTGCAGGATGGAGGACCGAGTGGGCCACCAGCAGGGCTGCTGAGACGCCTCCCAGGATGGGATGGGACGGTGCTCCTGCACGCTGAGGCAGAGGTGGACTGCAGGTCAATGGCTGTGCCACACTGGCCACCTTCCTGCCTTCCTGTCCTCGCCGTCCTCTGGAATCTTCTCCAAACTCCTCTCAGATTGGCATGTTTTACACTTAGTAAAGAAAATACTTTTTTTATTTTATTTTTTTGGTACCAGGGATCGAACTCGGGACCTTGTGCTCGCAAGGCAGGTGCTGGAGCCACTGAGCTAAATCCCTGGCTAGAAAATACTTTAAATGCTACATAAATTTTTTTCCATTTCTGCAAAAAGAATCTTCTACTGCTGTTGAGTACATGCTGTCAGGAACTGCACCAAGAACTAAGTGACAAGTTCTCAGCCCCAGGAAGGTCTCAAGGGGAAGACAGCCTCATAGGCCCTGCCGCCTGAGCGGGTGGCACTCTGCGGCACCCAGAGGTGGGCACATGCAGCTGGGGCCATGATGCGCACCATCGCTGGTGCCGTGCCCGAGCCCCAGGGTGGCCAGCAGGTGCCTGGGTTGAGCTCTGACTGGCCAGGGCCCGGGCCTCCCTTCCATGCCAGTGACACGGTGGGGGGCCCCACCGGGCTATCAGGGAAGAAGCCCCCCAGACATCCTAGCCACAGAGACAGGTTCCCGGTGCCCCAAAGCTCACCACAGCCCCGGGTGGGGTGACCTTGTGAGCTGTCGAAGGACAGCCTGGGGTTTGCATGAACAATTCTGAAGAGAGGAAAAGTCTGGCCCAAGACCTGCCTGAGGAAGCACCTGCCCAAGCCAGCAGCACACGCTTATCTAAGTCCAAGGCCATCTGTCCAAGGCTGCAGAGCCTCCATGTGGGCCAAGGGTTGCTGCACACAGAGGCCAGACACCTGGGGCAGCAGGAGGGAGCATAAGGTGCTGGTGATGCAAGGCGGGCAGAGCCCAAGTGCTTCTGGAAACTCCAGCCTGGGTAGCTGCCAAGTTTGGAGCCAAAGAAAAGAATGAGACTCTTTTTCTAAAATCAAGAGTTAAACATCCAAAAAGACTGAGGAAGAGGGCTCCCGAGGCATAGGGGCTTTGCTCTGACGGAATGTGCTGGCTCCACACTGGTTTCCAGAGAAGCTGCCACGCCTCCCACGGCACCTCTGTCCCACACACTCCACTGCCATCAGTGCGGACACCATGGGACACAGCCTGGGTCTCCTGTGGCCTTTCCCGGCCTGGGGCCTCTCCAGAACACAGCAGAAGGCTGGCAGCACATCTCAGTGACACCAAGTGAGCCCCATCACTGTGTCGCGCTGGGCCCAACTCCTGACCATGCCAGGGGGCCCCGAGTCCAGGTCCGTGGTCAGACACACAGGGACAGAGCAGGGCTTCACCAAGCCGCAAAGGGCCACATGCTCCATGGGTTGCCCTGGCAAGCAGGGGTCGGGAATGCAGGGCCCTTGTGAGGGGACACTGGGGATGGCAGGGCCACACCGCACCAGAGTTCAGTAATGTATCCAAACTTAATCATGAGCAAGTACATCCAAGGACACACATCAGCGAACTTAGGTGACCCAGGCACACCCACTCACTCGCACTGCATCCCTGGGTACATGTGCTGATGGCACAGGACTCCTGACAGCCTTCTGCCTGTCACCTCTCCATTCCTACCTCTGGTGCCCTGCAATGAATCCACAGCTGGGACTGTAACTGAATAACTCACAAGGCTCAATGATGATATTAACTTGTGACTACACCTATGGGCACTACTATCGACAGAGGCTGGGCATCTAGAACTCCATCTGGGTGCTGTTTATCTGCTGTGCATCCTCAAAAATGGGATGGCAAATGGGAGGCAGCTCCCGGAGCGAAGTGCCTGTCCTGGAGGATGCTCCAGGCGCAGTGGCTTTCGGCCAGCCTGACAGTTAAGCAAGGCACAGAGCAGAGCCGAGAGGTGAAGTCAGGGTTGCTTGGGGAGTTTCTCTGTGGTAACAGAGACGGTGAGCTCATGGAGAGCAGCCCAAGCCCGGGGAACTCTAGTTTTGAGCAAGCACCATCCCTCAGTTCCTCAGGGAGCGCTGGGTGTTGATGTGATGACAGAGTGGGCAGGGTGGGGGTGGCTGCAGTGTCACGCACATCCTGCCAGTTGCTGCCTGGACCTGCGTGTCATCATCAGGTCCACTCTCACAGCAGAGGCAGGCACACCACACACCGTCACGGGTACCCAGTCATGGGCCATTCACCCGTCAGACGTGCTCACCAAAGGGACGGCGGCACTAGGGAAATCGGGGAGCAAAGTCACCCAAGAAAAGCACAACATTCACCTTTTGCAAAGACAGTGGATGCAGTGGTCCAGCCACAGCAGGCCCAAGTGCTCTGCACAGCAGGCCACGCAGCCCCAGGCCCTCAGAGTAGGGAACAGACACAAGCAGCAGGAGTTCCGCCCAGAGCAAATCAAGTGCGGAGTAACCTCCACCCCTCACTGTCCTCATCTGAAGGCTAAGGTAGCATCTCCTAGCCTCTCTGGTCCCCAGGCCTACCTGATCCTGACACTGGTGACAAGTGTCGCTCCTATGCGTGGCCCCAGATGAAGCAGCAGCCTGTGAAGCAGGTGCTCGTGGCCAGGCTGTGCATGGGTTGTGGCAGAGGTCACTGTGCAGCCCACCAGGCAAGCAGTCCAGTTTCCACAGGAATGAGGCACTGGGGTGGTGACGGGGCAGAGGGAGAAGCCTCTCAGGGCACCAAGACCACACACACGGCAATCACGGGGACTCAGCCATGCCAAGGAGCATGAGCAGGCCTGGCTGGAGAGGATTCCCCTCCCACACAGCACAAGGCACGGGGGAGGGCTCTGGTGCAGGCTAACCACAGTCCAGACAGCAGGACCAGCCACCCCGGAGTGGCCCGGAGCTGCTGGCGGATGGAAGATGTCCTTCCATGGTACCCTTGGAGCAGCAGCAGTCAGGCAGGTGAGGAAAGACCTCAACAGAGAGGAAGGAAGGAGCCCCCAGGCATAGGCAAGGAGGATCTGGCTGGCATGGTACACTACACAGAGGGCTCTGCTCAGAGGCTGGGGACAGCAGCTCTGAGGGGCCCCACCCTGGGTGCACTTCTGCCCATCTGGTTAAAACCCCCACCTCAAAAAAAAAACTGACCTGCTGGGACCCTCAGCTCTGAAAAGGGAGCTCATCCACACCCACTCTGGGCAGCTCAGAACCAGCGGGGAGGGAGAAAAAAACAGGAGCAGCCAGGAATTCTGCCCCACGAGCCCCTGCCCTTGAAGACAAGGCCTGTGATGCCCCAGAGCAGAGGAGGTTTGGCTATTTACAGGCAGTAAGGGGGGAGGACAGTGGATGCGAATAGGCTACACACACAGTAAAAATAAACACTGGAAAAAGAGGGAAGAGTTAAGGATAAGCAGTTGCGAACCTTGACTCTCAGAGAGAGACTTTGCTAAATGAACAAACCCTTCCCAGCTCCCAGCTGGTTTCGAAGAATTCAGACACAGAGTAACCCGTTTCCTTTCCACTAACTCTGCCCCACAAAGCCAAGGCCAGCTGCTCGTTCTAAACATACAGCACCACCTGACAGGTGGCTACACTGCAAATGCCCAGCTCTGCTCAGCCCAAGGACAGACAGGAAGCCCTCCAACCCTCCCAGCCAGGAGCTTTCTTTTTTCTGGTATTTTGATGAACACTCCCCTAGCTTCCTCCTTTTTGTCCATGATTTGGGCTTGGACTGTTACAGAGGGAGACAGCTGTTTCTGTTTCACTAGCACTTGGGTCAGGCTGTAATGGCCCGGGGGGCCAGAGTCCCTGGCCCGATGGTGGTGCCGGGTGGTTGGCCACAGGAGCACAAGCCAGGGTCTGGGAAGAAAAGGGAGGGGCTGTAAGCCCAATCAGAGGGAAACAGCAGCTGTGTCTAGCTTGGGAAAGCACTCAGTGTCAAATATCCTGAGCCCACCTGAGATCAGATCAGCCAGGTAGCTTCTGGGTGCTCACTGGCGCCCACCAGCCTAAGGATGCCCCTGTGACTGGGGGCTGAGGCCTGAGTGCGCGGATCTGCTGTCTGGTGGTCCAGGCCCCAGCACGCCCTCTTGAGGACACGATTTTCGAGGCAGCCTCCGAGGCAGGCACACTGCAGTCTGCCTCTCGCCCCGTGTGTCACCGTGCTGGGCCCAGTGGAGTCAGGCTGACCATGGGGTGGCCACCCCCACAATGCCTACCCTAAGGCAAGCTCTCCTGGAAAACGCACCCCTGAGCCTGAGGAGAGGTGCTCCCAGCTTCTTGGGAGCAGACAGGAGTTCGAGCAGGAACGGGGGCAGTGCCTGGGCCCTGAGCCACAGCTGCGGGCTCGCGTGGGAGGAGGCCCCGCCACTGGGCACTGCCAGGAGCCACTCTTCTCCGCTTCCGAGACCAGGGCCTGGCAGGCACGGAAACAGCCGCTTTAGGGACAAGGGAAGCGGGCAGAGCCAGCTCTCTTCTCAGAAATCCACCTGCCCTTCTGTCAGTCCTCCAACACTCAGTGCAGACATGGAAGATAGAAACACAGGCTACCACAGATCAGAAATTCCTTGCCACACTCGCTCTGCGCTGGGCCTGGGACAGCACGGAGGCCAGAGGAGAGCTGAGCAGTCCACACGAACACAGCACCAGGGTGCCAGAGTTACACGGAGCACGGGGCAGGGGGGAGGACCTCGATGGGCAGGGAGCTGAGCCAAGCCTGGAAGCAAGCAGGGCAGCCACCAGCAGGTGTCGCAGGGTGCTCTGGCCCATCTTCCCAGCATAGACCAGAGAGAATGCAGCCCAGCACAGGTCCATGCTGGAAAGGTGGTGTGGGTTAAGGGAAAAGGCTGCCTTCAAAAAGGGGCACGAAGCTGGGCATGGCGGGGTGCATCTGTGGTCCTAGCTGCTTGGGAGGCTGAGGCAGGAGGAGCACTTGAGCTCAGATGTTTGAGGCCAGTCTGGATATCAGAGTGAAACCCTGTCTCTTAAAAGAATAAAAATAAAAAGATGGGTGGGGGAGTTGAGAGGGCCAATTAAATGTACCAGCATTTTGCTGCAGTGACTATGTAAGCTTCGGAACATCAGCAAGAGCAGTCACTGGGCAGCACACCTTCAGTGGGTCCCAAGAGGATCTGTCCCGAACACCTCCACGCTGGGCGAGCACGGAGCAGATCAGCACTGGGGTCGTCGGTCCTACTGCAGGTGGGGCTGCACACCTGCCACAGCAAGACCCCCGGAGTGGATGCTCGGAACACAAGGCTTCCAGCCGGGGCAGAGTTCCCACCCCACCTGGACAAGAACCCCTTCCAGACTGGAGCTGACCACAGGCCCTGGAGTCCCGGGAGAAGGCACCTGTCCGACTCCACACGGTGAGGCAGCTGAGTCCCTATTGGCTGGGTGGATGGGGGGGGCGGGCCTTGAGCCACACCCTGAGCACAGCCCCAGCCCCGCCCCATGGGTGCCAAGCTTGTTGTCTGGCTCACATGCCCTCACTCCGCAGGGAAAGAGTGGTCTTCAGCAAGTGCTGCTGGGAAAAGCGAATTCCCACATGCAAAAGAACGAATCAGACTCCTGCTCCAAACCATCTAAAAAATTAACTCAGAATGGGTCAAAGGCTTACAAGAACTAAACCTACGAAACTCTTAGAAATGCAAAAGTAAATTTTCGTGCTCTAGACAACGGCATCTTAGATGTGACACCAAAAGCACAAGCAACATGGACCAGGCATTTAACTCAGTGGTTTCGCCGTGTGCTGTGCAAGAGCAAGGACCTGAGTTTGATTCCTGGTACAAAAAAACCCCCCAAAACCAAAAAAAGGACAAGCAACAAAATAAATGAAGGTGCTTGGAATTTTGTGCTTCTACGGACATTACCAAGAAGCACTGACAATCCAGAGCGAGGCTTCTGGATACACCAGGACCCACCGAGGCGCACCCTGCTACGGGCACACGGCAAGGTACGTGAACTGCGTTCCAACGAACACGGCTTGGGCCCCCAGTTCTCTGACTATCAGACTGTTTAAACCCACGGAGGGGCTGAGCCAGGCCCAGGCCCGCCTCGCTGGAATTCCCCATGCCCACCAGGGCCACCAGCAAGCACACCAGGCCCCAGGCCCCCGCGGTCCACCACAGACACAGGACAGCAGATGGTCTGGGGAGCCCCGGCCACTCCACGGGGAGACTCAGGGCACCCGCATTGCAGCCGCCGGGCCCCGCGTGACCAGCGCCACGCCCAAGCTGAGGCCAGACGCGCTGTGGGTGCGGAGCTCCCGGGGCTGGGATGCAGCAGGGAGCAGTGTGCCCTGCACAGCCCGGCCAAGAGCCAGGTCCTGGGGGTGCGCAGGGCGAGGACGGAGCCGGGCCCGGGGCTCGGAGGCGGGGACTGGCGGCCCACAGCCGGCCTGCCTACCTTGGGGGCTGCGGAGAGCGGGCCTTCGGCTTGTCCTTGTCCTTGTCCTTGTCCCGCTCCTTGTCGCGGTCCCGCTCGCGGTCCCGGTGCTGTCTGTCCTTCTCGTCGCGCTTGGCTCGCTCTCTCTCCCACTCCTCCTTCCGCCGCTGCCGCTCCTTGTCCCGCTCTCGCTCCCGCTCGCGCTCGCGCTCCCTCTGCCGCCGCTCGCGCTCTCGGTCTCGCTCCCGCTCGCGCTCGCGCTCACGCTGTCTGTTCTCACGCTCTCGGTCCCTCTCCCTTTCCTTCATTAAAAAGCCAACCACACAGCGCTGTGATTAAGGCCGCGCAGTGGAGGCATGGAGGAAGGGCGCCGGCCACACCAGCGTGCTGCCACCCAGTCGCCACGTCCGGGACTCCGGCGAGGCCCCGCCCTGGGCTGGCGTCTGGAACAGAGTGGGCCCTGGCTGGCACCACCCCCAGTACGGGTCTGTCCACCCCGCAGTCGGCGTTAGAGCAGAACCGAGTCCAGTCACACACACAGGACGCTGCCGCCACCCCTGCGCCTTCCTGCTGCCCGCCCCAGACACAGCTGAGGATCTGGGGTCAGGCAGGCCGGAGGCTGAAGCTGGGGTCCTCGGGACTGCGGGGTCATCTGCAAACACCTGCTGGGCCCGGAGCCAAACGCTTGAGGCACAGCGCCCATCCTGCTTGGGGCTTCTCAGGGACCCTTTCCACGTCACCCCAAGAGCAAGGACGGGGCACACAGGCCAGTCAGTCCGGCCTCCACTGGACCCTTGCAGCATGCGGCCAGAAGGGGTGAGGAGGGGCACTGCGCCGAGCAGTGGGACCTCCAGGGCGACAGGCTCAGGGGAGCGAGGCAGCTCTGGACACTGGTGTCAGCACCTCATGTGCACCCAGAGTTTACAAAGTCAGGGCATGAGCAGAGCTTTCCAGAAGCCTCCGTTCAGACCGCCAGATTTAAGCTGGGGGCCCGAACTGTCCTCCATGAACAATGTGGGCTTGGTTTTGGGCTCAACTAGTTCATTGTGCCAACAAGATAAGCTCACATAAATCCCGGTAACTAAAGAGGTGATTTTGGCCAGGTGCAAGAGACTGAGCTAGGAGGGTCACAAGTTTGAGGCCAGCCTGGGCAACCAGTGAGACCCTGTCTCAAGACAGAAAGGCCAGCAGTTTTAAAGGGTAGACCAACGACGTTCACGTCCCCATAAGTGAGTCATACTTACTCGGTAATTATGATACGGCTCTGCATCTGTGTATTGCACCCTAAAATTCTCGTACTGTCCACCACGCCAAAACCGCTCTATTTCATAGTCGTAGTAAGGATCTGCGTAAGGCTCAAGTCTGAAAAAGGAGCCAGTAAGAAGGAACTCATTACTTAGGGACACTAGGGTGAAAATTCTACACAAAATGCAAGCAAACAGGAGCCATCGCATCAGGAAAATAATACCCTGGGACCAGGCAGGATGTGTTCCAGGAATGCAAGGCTGGGTCAGTTTTGAGGGATGTGTTCATGTGCTGCCCACACCAGCAGATCTGAGGAGCCACAGGATTACAGGCCTGGATGACAGAAACGTTGCTGACAAACATTCAATACCCACTGTGGGGGAAATGGCCAAGAAAATAGGAAGGGACGTACACTTTCCTGAGAAGGCAAGAACACGCACTCTCTAAAATCCCGGCAGCCCTCTGGGATTCCCTGGGGATCAGGAGGGGCAGGACCACGTCCTCAGGGGCACTGCCAGCACAAAGTGGACAAAGGGCATGAGAGGTGCCTGGGAGGTACAGAACAGCAAGCTATTTGTGTTTGCCAGCTATGTAACCCAACACCTGAAAGCCTACAGACTTGATAATAAAGTCACTTTACACAAACAAGCAAGGAGCCTGGTAAGGCAAGAGGACAAACGCTAACACTTGGAGGGCCAGGGATTTAGCTCAGGGGCGCCACACCTGTCTCACAAGTGCAAGGTCCTGAGTTCAATCCCCTGCACCAAAAAAAACCCCCAAAACCAAAAATCCCCAAAACCAAACAAACAAAAAGCTAACACTTGGAAATCCAAGTCCTCCTGTAGCCACACAATGACCAGTAGGAGACAGTGAGTGCAGAAAATCTCATCTGCAGCAGCAAGCAAGGAAAAACTGCTCCGGAATGAACACCATCAGCCAGAAACATGCAGAGCTGGTCCCCGTCCCAGCTCCCGGGAGAGAGCACAGAGGCTCCTCCCGGGGGTTGGGGGAAGCTGGCACCACCCACACACAGGCAGGCATGAGACCAGCCAGAAAGTCCTGCAAGAGAAGATGGCTCCTAGATACTGTAACCCCCCAAAGGCCCCATAGCCACTCACATCCTCACGGCACATGCAGGACACACGGCTGATGGAAGACCGCACGAGGCCCAGACGCTGGCCCAAGGGTGAACACAAGGTGGCCTCTCATGGGCCGGGGGGCTCGTCAGACAGTGAGGAACTGGCCTATGCCGGCTCCCAGGGCCCGCCCATGGCTCCCAGTTAGACCTTCCCACTCCACCTGCACCACTCCCACGCTCCTTTCCGAGTGGGGCCTGGAGGCACCTGCAGGGCAGCTGGCTGCACTCGGGGACTCTCCCTGGAGGACCACAGAGTAACCTGCCCATTACAAACAGCCCAGCGTCACTCAGTCTGACCCGCACGATGCTCGCGTGGCACCTTGATACCCAGCAGTCATGCCTGTGGTGTGGGTGGTACGTAGCATGTTGCACAGCCATGCGGGGAAGATGTGAGTGTGCAGAGCAGGCTCTTCCTTGGACCCTAAAACACCAGAGCTCATGTGCAGCCAACCAGGGCTTGCGTGTGCACGATCTCTGACGGGAGAGCAATACCAGCAACTCCTTCTGGGAAGCTAAGTGAAATGGAAAAGGCTTCCGGCAACACACCAGGGACAGTGCACATGGCCATTCGGCCACCTTCACACACTCCAGGGATAGTGCATGCGGCCACCCAGCCTCCTGTGCACATGCTGGGGACAGCACACGCCACAGAGCCTGGTGCGTACACAGACACCTTGCACCACAGGCCCCCAGTCCCAAAGCTCTGGGCAGGGGCAATGGAGTGGACATAGCCGTTCCTGGAGGAGGCCCGAGGCCCTGCCCCACAAGGGGACCACAGCCCACACCAGAAAAGGTGTGGCAGGTGATGAGCACAGCTTGAGAAGTCAGGAGTTAGAAGCAGGGACCACAGGATCACACAATTCAACAACTTCATTCAAAGAGGACAAAACTGAAGCCCAGAAACAACACCCAGCTGGCTGTGCCCAGTGGGAGGGGCTCAGCAGGCAGGGCCCTGCCCCAGCAGCAGCACAGCTGTGTGACAGCCCCAGCAGCGAGGCCATGCAGGCACTGGTTTGGGCAAGAGGCCCTGGCCCTGCTTCTAAGCCCTGTGGCTCTACTGGCCCAGCTCCCTTGCAGTGCCTAGCGGCCTCCTCCTGCCTCTGTACCAAGCAGGCTCAGTCTCCCTGCCCGCCGGGCACCCCAGCAGCAGCAGTGAGGTCCTCATCAGACTCTGACTGAGGCCCAGATCACCTCTGAGAGACTGGGGAGAACTCCAGCCCCACATGCAGAGGACCCAGCATCAAAGTGCTCAGCCCAGACCACTCCGCAGGGCTGGTGACACCTGCTGTGCACTGGGGGCCACGAGTACTGTGCAGCCACATGGCCTGAGCACTGCACTGCCTCGCACCTTTTCCAAGACCCTGTCCCAGCCGAGCGAGGCAGTCAGGGTGTCAAGGACCAACCCTCTGCCTCCAAAACTTTCAGAGTGCTCCACACATGTGATCTCCTGCAGCCTCACAAATGTGGTGAATGGTTAAAAAATTCACTACAGTGAAAGACACACTGCCATGAATCCTCCTTCCTCACTTCAAACACACTCATCCTGTTATCCTTGCCACTTTCTGAAGCAGTGCTGGAGCCCTCTTTCCTGGGGGTCTTTATAAAGTGGGATCAAAGATATAGTGAGTCCTGCTGCCAAGTGCCATCCAGTGGAAAGGCAGCTTGTAAAAACATGACGCTGTGCCCTCATCCACCTTATTCACTGGATCTGGCACCATGCAACTTCTGGCTCCTCCTTTAATTCAAAATGACCATGAAAGTAAAATGTTTTGAATCCATTCAGGACATCAAGGTAGCCACAACAGCACAACTAAAGACATGAAAGAAGGCTTCGAGAACTGCTGCAGGAAGTAGCAAGAACGAAGGCATGAATGTCTTCCAAGTAAGGGAGGCTAATGGCAATGCATCTTTTACTGTAATAAGTTAAAAAAATTTTGCACATTCACTGTATTTTTCAATCACACCTCATACATGAGATCCCAGTGACCTCACAGAGAGCCAGGCTAGACTTGGGCCCAACGCAACACTCTCTGTGATCTGACATTGTCAAATCTGTGCAGTGTTCATGTGTGGGGCTGCATCCCAGACAGTCTGTGGACAGTACGGAGCACAATACATGGCTTCTTCCCTTATACTGACTCAGTTTACAAATCAGGCACAGTAGGAGAGCAGAGATTAACAACTACTACTAAAGCAGAGCGACCATAACAATGTTCTGCAATTACTCAGACCACCTGAAGTGCTTATTTCTGGAATTTCCCACTTAGTAGAGTTCAGAGTGCAGGTGACTGACCCGGCAGAATGCAAAGCCCCAACCAGAAGACAGATCTGAACTGAATGCACCGGTGAGTCCCCTCTCCGTCCACTGTGCTGACGCAGGCAGCGCGCAGGGGACAGGTAGGGCTGACACATGTGGAGGGCACCGCCTCCCTCCCGGCCAGAGAGCCTGGAGACCGTGCCTTCCTGACAGCAACCTAAGTGCACACTGCACTGCTGCAGACTAAGCTCTGATGACGGCGTGGGCCCTGAGGAGATGGCAGCCCCACCCCCACTGGGCCTTTGCCTATCTCATCCCCCTCCATGTGGGACCTGCTGGGGCCGCAGGGCACAGGGGGAGCCTTTCTGAGGCCACCAAACTCCTTGATACCATGAGCTTCTCCAATCATGATTTCTGAAGACCAGCAAGGAACGAGTAGGGAGCAAGACAACAGCAGCACGAGAGGAGACACAGCTGCTGTGCTCTCAAGTCACAACAAACCAAGGTTCCCGGCCCCTGTAAGCAGCAGGGGTGGAAGACAGCGACAGAACCCCAGGGCTCTGGACCTTAGCGACAGCTTGGAGGACCACAGGGGCGCACGCCGCACATGGCCCACACAAAGCAAACACCTGGCACAGGACCAAGGCCTGGGCTGGGACAGCGAGCGGGGTCGGAATTAGCTCAGGGTGCTTCCACCTCCAGCAAGGGTGGGCGGCACAGCCTCAGCAGTGCCCTGTGACCGAGGGGGACCTGGTTTCCTTTCAGGAGGGAGGAAGAGGCAGAGCACTCCTTACGCTGTATCTCTGACATCTCTTGGGACCCGAGAATTCCAATCCCGGAAAACTTCATTTTCTTTGTCAAACTCTCGCTCATCTTCACCAATGGTCACTGTGAACCTTTTCTCTTCAAAATCAGGCTCCTGTTCCTTACGAATGGTTGCTTTTTTTAAAACCTACCATGGGAGGAGGAAGAAAATTGAAGTGGGTCAGAACTTGGGGAAACACAGGCAGCCCGAGGAGTGGCAGGAGCACCAGGTTGGGGGGCGCAGGACCCCAGTGCCTTTCTGGGGAAGGGCTCGCAGGCAGGGCACCTGCCCCTAGGCAGCGCTGTGGCCAAAATGTGCAGTGAGGCACAAAGGAACTCGTCACTTCCTGTCAATGGCTGGGGCACAGGACACACACTGGCAGGGCTGAGGACAGCGGGCGGGGAAAGGCTGTCTGCACCTTGCTGAGGGGCCGACGCAGCACTGGGAACCATACTGGGCTCCAGGCTGCAAGGTGGGCACTGGGGCCAGAGTGAGCACAGGAACTCTGCAGGGACAGCAGACGCTGGGCCCTGGCAGTGGGGAGCAGGGCTACGTCCACTGGGCCTGCCTGGCCTACTGGGGTTCACTGTGCCCTAGGCCGCCCTGTAGAGCCACACACCATCTCCTGTTACTTAACTCTTAAAGGAAACCTAGAAATCTTCCTGCCGCTCCCTGTGGTTTCCCTTGGGTGCTGGGGGGCTGTTACCTCCTTCGCATGCCGGAGTCCACGTTCCCAGGCACTCTCTGTTGGGGGCTCCGGCGGGGGTGGAGGCAAAATTTCATCAACTACTGGCCCACCCTATGAAGCGAGAAGGGAAAAGTTGGGAAAGCAAGTAAAACTGCAAAACCAATAAAGAAACAGGGGAGCACAAATATCAGTGGAAATAAGCCAGGCACTCTCCCGCCCATGCTGCAGGAAGCCCTGATGCATCTGGGGCTGCTTCTGCTCAGCGCCGGCAGGAGTTCCTGCAAAGGCCCCTGTGGCTCTCCAAGGCACCAGAGGCCTTCCCCAGGGGAGGCACACTGTCTGCCTCAGGCTGGAACCCGTAGCGTCTGGTGCCCGGCACTCGAGCGATAAGGGAACAGGTGTGCACGCACCCACGGGTTGGCAGGCATCAGGGGGTGAGGTCCGAGTGGCGGGGCACCGTTGGGCGGGAAGGGCTCGGCTTTGGTGATGAGGGAGTAGTTCCCCTTGTCGTTCACTCCGGGGTGTATGAACCTACAGTTCATCCCCCAGGTACAGTTCCCTGTGGAAACAAAGGCAGATCAGCAAGGGTAGAAGCCTAAAGCAGCCGGCTGCAGATGGCGTGGAGACAGCGGCATGTGCCAGTGCCCTGACATGGCCAACAGCCAGCTGTTCCCCTGCTGGTCACTGGCCAGGGAAGGGTGTGGGCAGAGCCTGGAGGCCCTGACACTCAAGGCACACACAGGCTTCTGCAGTAGGCGGGCTGGCAGGACAGCACACCCTACAGAAGGCTCTGATGTTCCAAAGTCACTGTAAAGGCGGAGTCCTAGGATGGACCCTACGTAGCTGAGGTTCCATCTCTGTCGATGCCCCAACAAAGCCCCGAAATACTCTTTGTGTCTGTGCTGAACACATACAGACTTTCTCATCACCATTTCCTGATACAGTACAATAACTATAAAACATTCACCTTGCCAGGCAGCCTATGTCACCTAGTAATGTCTTAAGACTATACAGAAGGTGTACGCGGGTTCTATGCAAGGCCTGTGCCATTTTATGACAAGGACGCGAGGAGCCATGGCTTCTGGTATCCCCTGGGTGTCCCAGGGTCCTGGAACCCATGGCCACAGATACCAGGGAGGGCCGCATGGACTGTTGTCTGAGCAAGGACGGCAAAAGCATGGTTTGAGCGCACCACAGGCTGGGCTCCAAGACCAGCAACACTGCGCTGGGGGCCCTGCAGATGTGGACCGGCATCGCACATTGCAATCCTGACTCAGAAGCCCTCGTACTGCAGGAGAAGGCGAAGGGAAGCACTACGGATGTCTGTCCCAAGGTGATCTGGACCACAGCCACCCACAGGCACACTGTCAAGAGAGATGCTGAGGTACACAGAGAGGCAGAGGGAGGAAAGAGGAACAGGATGTGTGAGAGGAAGGCAAGGGGCAGGCACAAGACGTCCCCACAGAACTACAGGACACCAGGGTGACAGGGCCAGCTGGCTTGGACCTCCTGCTCTTGGGTGCTGAGCCAATTTCCTGCTGGGAGGTGCAGAAGAGGAAGGCAGCTCCAGGAAGGACAGCTAGCCACTGCTAGAGCACAAGACCCAACACCACTGCCCCTCTACCTGCTGAAAGGAGAAACCCTGGGGGATGCACACCTCAATGCCAGGCTGGATAAAGAAACCCTTCTATTTATTTTCTTGACTCTGCTGGCACTATTTCTTTCTTTCTTTTTCTTTCCAGTACTAGGAATTGAACTCAGGACCTTACACTTGCCAGGCAGGTGAGGGACTACTACTTTAATTTAAGAAGTCAGTTTGTTTAAAAAAGGGCAGGGGGGGCACAGGGATTTAGCTCAATAGTGTCGCTGCCTGCCTCGCAAGTGCAAGGTTCTGAGTTTGATCCCCGGTACCAAAAAAAAAAAAAAAGGGGGGGGGAGTGGATAGAAGCAAAAATGGAGATTATTTAGAATGGTATGGTCCTCTGCTTCTAAATGGTACTTCAGGAACATGACGCCTGGGCGGGCTGTGACTGCACATCTGGAAGCCTGGGTGTGGGGCCCGGCAGGTCAGGAAGGGCGGGGCCGCTGGCCTGGACGGCCGCTCCTCACTGCTGAAATGGCTAGGTGCTATTTTTGACACTTGAGGTTTCAAAAGCAAGAAATGCTCTCTTGCATGACTAGATGCTGGGTACCTCAGCCATTCTTTTATTAATCTTTATTCCTGTGAAAACACTATTATTTTACATAACTGAAAGAAGTGACAATAAAACCAACTAATACTGGAATACACATAAATAAAGAGCATCCCTGCTCTGGAGGCCCGTGGTGAAGTCTCTCTCCTACCCTGGGCTCCAGGGCTCTGCCAGCAGCAGTCAGCAACGTGCTGGGGCTCGCCCACTCCGTGAACACACACTTCCGCATTTCCTCCTGGGCATATTATATACCCTGTGAACCTAATTTTTTCCCCACTAAACAAAGTATCCACAAAAAAGGATCTGGCATGCTCAGCAGCAACTGCAGAGACGCTCACTGCAGGGCCCCAGCGCAGATGTCCAGCAACTGGGGCCCCGTTTCCTGGGGTGATGGTGTTGGGAAGAGCAGCTTCAGGGGTCTGCGGGGTGGGCGTGCGTAAGCTCAAGTGAGTGTTAGGTCCAGAAGCAGCCAGCTGTGTGGGTTCTGCTTTGTGGGCTGCATTTGCAAAGCTTTTTTTTTTTTTTTTGCACCAGGGACTGAACTCAGGACCTTGTGCTTGCAAGGCAAGCATGGTGCCACTGAGCCAAAACCCCGGCCCTGCAAAGCATCTTGAAAACAGCTCAGCTGAGTTTATCGTGGGGGTTTTCCCCCAAAGCACTTGCTTCTTACTAGAACTGCAGACAGACATGCTGACACGTGGCTGTAACTCGCTCCTGCTGGCTTGAACCACTGGTGGTACAAACAGATCCAACCACTTTCCAGTCTTTTTGCCATTAAAGTTAATAAAAACCCACCTGATGGGACAGTTGTGCAAGGACCACCAGTGGTTCGAGCCGCCTGGCAGCAAGACGTATGAGTTCTGCCCTACTGTGTGTGTGTGGAATCACGCAAGGAAACCTATGGCACACGCGCAGCTGCCCTTTGCTCTCAGTGAAAGCACTGAAAGGTTCACCACCGCTGTGGTAAATACTTCTCGGTCTCCTTTCCTGTTAGTCTGAATCACTGGACAGGTAATAGATGTAGACTGTAAAAGTAAAACAAAGATTAAAGTGCTTCACTTGTTTAACACTTCATGAAAGGCAAGGAGATGTATAAAGCTCTAACAATGAAATCTTGAGGGCAGACCTAAGAAATCTACGACTGTCTGTGCCTGACAAGCTACAAACCTCTGGCTCACGGAGAACAGAGGGGGATGGAGGAAAGCCACGGTGTCTATCCACTGAGACTGCAAGACTCACCACTTAAGAACACACTCCTTTGACCAGGCATGGTGGTGCATGCCTGTAATCCCAGCACTTGGGAGGCTGAGGCAGGAGGACTGCCCCAAGTCCAAGGCCAGCCTGGGTTACAGGGCGAGTTCAAGGTCAGCCTGGACTAGACAGTGAGACCCTCAAAAAACAACAACAAAAAGAATACAGAACTCCAGAACTGGATTGGGCTGATGGCGGCACTACTCTGTAAACTGACTAACCCACTGGACTGTACACTTACTTAAAATGGGTGAACTTTATGGCATCTAAATTGTACCACCATAAAACCATTCCCTTAAAAAAAAAAACTGTGCCAAGTGTGGTGGCCCACACCTGGAATCCCAGCTACTCAGGAGGCTGAGGCAGGTGGACTGCAAATTCCAGGCCAGCCTAGGCAATTTAGCAAGGCCCTATTGCAAAAAATACAATAAAAAGCACTCAGGGTGTGGGTCGGTGGTACAGTGCTCACTCAGCACATGCGAGCCCGGCTCAGCCCTAATGCAGAAGATAGAGAGGAAGAAGGAACCCCTGTACTCAAGGGTATGAGCTGATTAAATCGCCACACTTACTGATCTACAAACATGAAGCAAAACTGGCACTTTTACATGGGTGCTCGGTGGTGAACACCTTAGCACTAGCAAAGCCTAGTATTACTGAGAACAGTCTAACTCAGGCGTCCCCTGAAAGGGTCTGCAGGACCCCTGGGTCCACACGCCACACCCTGAGCCCCACTGCTTTAGACACAAAGGAGAGCAGAGAGGTTCTAAAATGTGCAAAGCATCACTAGGCGCTAGGGAAATGCTACTACGGAAAGACATAGCCAGAAAATAACAACGTTGGTGAGGATGTGGAGGCCTTGAAACCCCGTGCACTGCTGATGGGAATGCAAACGGTGCGGCCACTGTGGAAAAGTTTAGTAGTTCCTCAAAAAATTAAAAATAGAGCTGGAGGTTTGGTGAATGGCAGAGCACTTGCCTAGCATATACCAGGCCCTGGCTCTGACCCCAAGCACTAGGAAAAGGAATGACCATGTGGTATGCAGTTCCGTTTCTGGGTCTATAATCAAAAGGATTGAAAACAGGGCCTGGAAGAGATGTTTGCACCACAGTCAGAGGCCGAGGCAATCCAAGCACACACTAGAGGGTGAGGAAACAAAATACAGGCTGTCCACACCCCAGAACATCCTTCAGCTGGCTTCAGCAGGAAGCCCCGGCACATGCTACAGCAGAGCACAAATGAACGCTGAGGACTGTGCTACCTAGCAGAAGTCAGTCACAAGGACGCGACTGCGTAGGCAGATCCACAGGGCAGGAAGGGGAATGGGCGCGCTGGGCTGGGGCAGAGAGAACAGGAATGGTGGTGCCCTGGTCTGCAGTTTCAGTTTTACAAGCTGAAAATGTGCTGTGCGTGAATGGTGGTGACGGTTATACCTTATCTCTATTAAGTAACACTGAATCATACACTCAAAAACGGTGAGGACGGTAAATTTCGTGTTTTGTGTATTTCACAATTTTTACAAAATGTAGCAGAAACAAGGGGCTCTGGCCTGTGGGCTGGGACATGTCAGAGCCCACGCAGGACACAGCTTAAAGAAAGCACTACCTGCTCCCCTATGGCTGGAGCCTTGGACCAGGTCCACTAGACACACGAGAGGAGAGGTAAGAGAGGGTTGGCTCTGAAACGCTTGAGTCAGGTTCCTAGTACATTTTGTTGCCAATGGTCAAAAACATTAACATGTCCACTGTAGATTAATCTACAGATGACAACCTGTCATGGACACAAGAATGACAACATTTTTAAAAAGCTTTTCCAAATTAAGACTTAATTCACAAAGCATAAAATACCCTACTGTTTGAAGTATACAATTTAGCAGTCTCTAGTACACTTAGCAAGCTGTACAACCATCATCACCATCTAGTTCCAGAACATTCCAGCACCCCAAGGAGAAAACCCAGTACTTGTTCACTGCAAGCTCACACCCTCAGCCTGCTCAGTGAGCAGTCCACTTCCTGTTCCTGTGGAGTCACTTGTTCTGGACATTTCCTGTACATGGGCTCACATGACACGGACCTACTAGGACTGGCTTCTGTCACTCTGCACGTCCCCAGGGCCCCTCCCAGCTGCTGCATGGGTCAGAGCTCCCTTTCTTTATGGCCAAGTAGGATGGGCGCTCTGCTTAGTCACTCAGCATCTTTGGACATCAGGCTGTTCCTCCTCCTTGGCTGCTGTGAATTGTGTTGCCATGAATTCCGATGTAGGAGTGCTTTTTATGGATGATGTTTTCATTTCTCTAGGACAAATATCTACAGGTGGAACTGCTGGACCAGTGGCAACTCTATCCTTTACCTTCTGAGGAACAGCTAGACCATTTCCAAAGAGGTCGGCTGCACCATGGTACATCCCTCGGCAGTGTGCGAGGGCTCGTGGATGTCATGTCCTGGCCAACACAGCAACTTCATTTTGGTTTTAAAGTAACTTCTCTTGTTATTGCAGAGATCTTAAACTGATTCATCTCAATTTAACACCAAGCTTATAAACTGCAGGTAAGCAAAAACATCTATATCCAAATAAATTTCTCATAACTAAGAAAAAGAAGATGTTTTAGAAAACAGAGAATTACCCAAGTTTGAGCCCCAGTACCCCCCCCCCCAAAGAAAGAAAGAAAACAGAGAATTGAACATTTTCTTTCATGCTATACCACATCACAGAACAAGCAGAATAGGGAAGAAAGGTAGGGATACTTAATAAACACTCCTGAAAACAGCGGCTGAGCCTGATTAGGCTGTAGAACATCCCACTGGCCCTTGCACTCCAGAAAGCCCTCCATGGCCTCACTCATGGAGACCCCCGCTTGGCTGAGTCTGACCTGGGGACACCAGTGTCCCACCCTGCACACCCCATGGAGGGAGGCAGCACTCCTGTCTTCGTGCACCCAGCTGTCCCCGAGAGGTTCGGTCTGCACGGCTAGTCATGTTCTCACTCCGTCTGTCTTATGCTTCTGGGGTTAAATTCTGAAAGCCAGGTCAGTGGAGTGGGCTCTGTGCAGCCGGTCCCCCCGGGCAGTCACACTGCTGCCGAGGCCAGAGCAATGCACACTCGTCTGTGAGCAGGGCTGGTCCACACTGACCGCACAGACCTCACATGCATGAGCACAAGCTTTTATCACTTTAATCCAGAAATCTGAGATGGAGTGATGTCATTTATTCTCACACCATTCTGAGAAAGAAGTCTTTTGCTTCCATTTAAACTTTCTGAAATAAGTACTTGAAAACCCAGGGCTTTTAAAGATCTAAGAGGCCACTGCAATGTTGTGCAGCCTTAGCTGGCTGTGGGGTCATCATGCAACGATCTCTCACGGCACCTGGCTATGTCGGCTCTGGGTCCACAGCCCAGGCAGGCCCTTCCTGGCCACCTCTACACTGGGGCTCGCACACGTGCATGTGACTCAGGTGTGCCAAGCGCACACACCCCAGAAGAGCCTCTTGGCTTGAGGGACAGGGCTGTTCACAGGCCACGCTGGGCAGAGGCCGCCCTGGTGGCAAATGGAGCTGCACTGCCCCCCTGTGGAAGCTCCATCCCATCCCTCCCAACCAAAGAGGACGGTCCGCCTCGGCTCCCTGCCCAGCCAGGCCTCCTTCCTTCCAGCATCCCAGACAGGCTCTGGATCCAGGAGGAAGAAGTCTGGCCTCCGGAGCAGGGGCCTTCAAGGTACTAGAGAGAGTGAACACAGGATATTTTGTACCTTTAACCTGGTCTCTGAGTGGTATGGAATTTGGTATTGGTGGAGGAGTGGATAATGGTGTCACAACATCTGGAAAAGAAGTACAGGAAGCTCTTGTGAACTTTAGACTGCACAAGCAGACTGGCCAGTGAGCAAAGTCATCTAAGGGCAAGAGAAAACATCTTCCTACTGTCCAAGGAAAACGCTCAACTACAAGAAATATGCCCAGATTACAAATGTACACCAAAGAAACCTTTCCTAACCAGAAATTCTCATTTCCATTTCGACTCTCTCAAGACTTTACAAAACAAAACCGTGCCGGGGGTTGCACACTGTGTTAATGCATTAGTTCTGGTTTCTAAGCAGGGTCTTTCAGCTGCTCCCTGCTGCAGCTCCTTTGCTCGCAGCTCCCCCTGCAGCAGGCAGCCTATGCCTTCGGAGCCCTCCCTTGCCACTGTCCAGCCCATCCTAGTGAAGGACAGGCCCGACACGTCCTGCAGAAAGTGACCACCTCGTACAGAGTGGCAAGCGTTAACGCGGTGTCGGAGTGTTCAGCCCGTAACTCAGAGATATGGCTGCGGCTGTCAGGCAGGCTGTGCCGTGCACACAGGCCTAGAAGCTCAGGCATGGGCCGGCCAGGCTGCTCCTCTCCTGGCAGCCTCACAGGGAGGCCAGGACGAGCAAAGGCCTCTCCAGCTGCCAGCACCAGCACCACCACCTCCTGTGCCTGCCCCGGCTGCCATCCAGGCCCCGCAGACAGTTACCTTTCATGAAGAATCGGCAGGTGGGGCGAGGCCTCACCTTCCGGTCACTGGGGTCCTTCACTTCGCCTTCTTCCAAGTCGTCGTCCTGGAACAGAGGACACTGTCTTACCAAGTGGAGCATCTGCCACCACGCCGGGGAGCACAGGAGCCGGGTGAGGGGTGCGTCCACAACTTCCCCACCGATTCTGGTCAGTGCTCCCAGTCGCGGACCCTCACCTACACCTACACCTACACCTATGAGCAGAGGCTCCAGGGACAGGCGCTCTATAAACACCGCGGCACAGAGCCCTTTACACAGCAGGGTTTGTATTCTCACGGAACAACTTTGGGCAAGAAACGGCTATAGGTGCTGTTTAATATTTTGTGTATTTAAACAAAATACTTTATGTTCCTTAAACACAAACTTCCCCTACCTTAAGTCTTGTGAGAGCCTGGCCTGGCGGCACACATCACTCTGGGAAGCTAAGGCAGGAAGAACACACGGTTCAAGCTCAGCCTGGGCTACTTAGCAGGACCTTGTCTCCAAAAAACGAGAAAAGGTCTTGCGAGAGAAGAAGGTGATGCAGCTCTGCGACACCACCTTGCAGCTCACTCAGTCCAGAATCCCTAACCTTGCCATCCAATTCAGGGGGACCCGAGAGTTCCACAAAGACCAAAGCCTGCACCTCACCCCAGGAGTCCTAACAAGCAGCGAGACTTGACCCGTGCTCTGGGGCCTGGGCCCATGACCTGCAGCTGGAACTCCCACCTATGCCTCTCAGTTGTGCCCTTCCTCAGCCACCTCGGCCCACACCAGCATCCCGCGTCCTCCTGACAGCCTTGGCACCAGAGGAAGAACGGAACAAACATGTGCCTAAGCTTCCCAGAAGAAAGCCAACCGAGTGAGAGAAGCCAGGACACTGAGGAGAGGCCTGCACAGAGCCAGGGGAGTGGCCTGGTATGGGAGGAGAGGCCTTGGGCAGCAGAGGCCACAGCTCTGCTCAGCCCCTGGAGGTGGCCAGGAGGGGCCAGGCCGCACTGCACCTGCCTCTCTGTACAGCTCCCTGCACGGGGCCACTCACAGAGGGCTTGGCCGGCCCACATCCTGTGTGCAAAACCATCCCAACCACTCCACGAGGGACACTGCCCAACAGAAGGATGCCGGCAGCACACAGGCAACCCCAGGCCTGTGCTGCAAACTGCACGGTTCAGACAGAAAAACTGCGAGGGCTTACTATGCAAACTGACGTCCCAACCAAAGAACTGGACCCCAGGTCCCGAAGGAGCAGAAAGCAACACAGCCTGAGGGAGGAGGAGCAAGAAGCGGCCGAGTGGAAGGAGGAAGATATTCTCGGGCAGAGGCACTCTTTGGGGAGCCAGCGTGCTCATCTTTTCATCCACTTCGCACTCACTCGTCCGGCCTCACCAAGAACAGGGCCCAGGGGCTGAGCGTGCTGCCGTGTGCCCTACCTTGGAGCAACACCCTCAGCCCCACACAGCGTCCACTTCTGAAGGCGCGGCCTACTGCACATTCATCTTCTGACACTGAGCTCGGCTGCAATGTGCACTCGGCACTCAGAGGGAAAGGCACATTCCAGGGATTTCAGGTAAAGGACGGAGCCAGAGCCCCCAGGAAGCCCACAGACCCAGATGCGGCTCTCGGCTTCCTCTGCAGTGGAGCAGAGTTCCTGGGACAGGCATGGGAACAGGTATGGCAGCAGGGCTCTCTGAAGAAGGGAGACATGGTGTACGCCCGGGGAGATGGCAGCCACCCTCAGGGGACAGCGCGGACTGGGCTGAGACAGGAAGGAAGTGCTGCCTGCAGAGCAGGGCCACAGACAGGCCGGGCACTGTGCAGGACGCTCCGAGGGCAGAGCTGGGGGCACGGATCGGCTCTGTACGTGCAGGCTCTCGGGTTAGTGTGCCCCAGAGCAGGCGGGTGTCGCATCTGACCAACCGTCACTGACGAGCTGCCTACAGCCAGGCCTGGCCTCGGAGACTGAGTCCCGGCAGGAAGGGACACCATCAGTCGCACTGTGGTCAGCGCAGCCCAGGTGCCTCACCCAGAAGCACAGTGTGTGTGTGTGTGTGTGTGTGTATGTGCGTGTGCATGTACACATGGAGGTGACACACTGGGGAGGAGTCCAGAATGAAGGCTTGGCGGGGACAGCAGGAGGAAAGCGGGGCACTCCCAGACGAAGTGTGCTCCCACGGGGCTGGGCTACCACCAAGTCCGTCCACTGCCCAGCTGGACCAAGCGTCCTGTCCCCGCAGCAGGACAAGGCCACACGTTCGAGGGCCCAGCAGACTGCAGGGCCACCTCAGGTCAGGAAGGAAGCCGCCACCTGCGCTGGGGGACACTGAGCTGGGGCCCCCACCATCTCCAACAGGGCTCTGGGGCCTTCTCAACAAGGTGCCACGCAGGGCACACCGAACAAAAACATACCACAGGATCATGTAAATGTCTGAGGAAGTCGAACTGGAGATTCACCCTACTCCTGCCCTCCTGTGGGAACCAGCAAACCAAGGCCACAGGACCACCTGCGTGGCTCAGCTCATCATCTGCCCACAGCCTACACCTGCAGTGAAGCTGAGTGTTGCCAGTGCCCACCCCCACCAAGGCCGCCACTATCCCAGGAAAGCCTGGACCTGTGACGAACCCCCAGCACTCAACGGCTGGAGCAGGAAGGGGCCACTGGAGATGCCCAGCGTCCAGGCCCACAGCAGTCTGGGTGACTTCACAGAACTCAAAAGCCCAAGCTCACAGCAACTGCCGCCCACGATCTCACCAACTGATGAACCTGAGTCTCACGGTATCATCTCCTGTGGCCAGCACCTGAATCCAGGAGAATTTCCCACAGATGGAAACCTATACGACAAGGGCCTGCTGAGCCCTTGCAAGGCCACATCACCAAGGTATTAGCTTAGGGGACGCTTCTTTCACTTGTGACAAGAAAGAGGCCTCACAGTCAGGCTGGCAGCCACCAAGGCCTCAGAGTTCAGCTCTCAGGAGCCATAGCCAGGTGTCTGACGTCTATGCCTACCCCACCCAGCATGGCCAGGGTCATGGCCTTTCAGAGGTCCCATCTCAACAGAGACCAGGTGCATGCGCGCCAGCATGCAGCCAGAGGGGCCAGCACCCCTGGCACTCTCCCGCCACCTACCCATCCCCGAGAGGTATTCAGCACCTCGGCCTCTGTGACAACCCGGGTGGGCAGAGAAACCCCACACCGTTCCAATCTGCCGGGACCCTCGCTGACCCTTGGAGTTCAACAGGTCTGAAAGGTACTGCTCAGCACTTCAACCCGTTTCCTCCGAAACACTCCCGATTCAAGTTCTAAGAGCAAGCAACACCTGCCACAGAGACTGACCTGCGTGCAAGGTCACGTGACCCTTGAGCACAGTCTCAGGCTGAAGGCCAGACTTACAACAGACGCTGCCTTACAGAGTGTGGGCTTCACCGGGGTCACAAAGCCGGGTGCCGGTCGGCAGGTGGGTTTCTGCATGGGCCTGGTTCCCTCTTTCAGGTGCACCCCGGCCCCGCCTCCCGCACGCCTGCCTCCCTCCATGCCAAGCCCCGGACCATCCCACCCAGCCGCACCCGCCGCCAGGAGGCCCTGCTGGCTGGGGCTGCCGCTCATACTCACGTCTATCTCCCCGTCGTCAATCTCCCCATCGTCGTCCTCTTTTCTCCTCTCCTTGGTGGCCTCCGGGGGCTCCTTTTCTCCCCTACTCTGGACAGTGGGCCTCCCTTCCTGGGCAGGCGCGCTGGCCTCCTTATCCTCCTCCTCCTCCGCCCCCGCCTTCTCGGCCTCCTCCTCCTGGGCGGCAGGGGCCGGCTCCTCAGGGACCTCCTCGTCATAGTCCAGTTCGTGCTCGTCCAGCTCCCTGGTCACCGAGGAGGCCTCGTCCCTGAGGTCACTCGTCTGGTCTTCCTCGCCATCGTTCCCCTCTTCTTCACACGGGGAGCCCGTCCGATCCCTGCTCAGCTCTCGAGCCTCGGAGTCCTGATCCTGGGACTTGGGTTCACTGGCTCTGTCCTCTTCATCGGAGCGGTTCTCCTCCTCCTGGCCTGGTACTGGGGCTGCGTTTTCCTCATCCTCCAAATCAGAAGCCCTCCCCCTAGCTCCATCTAAATCCTGATCTGATCCGCTTTCCCTCAGAATGTCATCGTCCGAGAGTGTCGGCTGCTCCTCTTCGTCCTCTGGGGAGTGAGGATCCCGTTCAGGGCTCTCGGCCACATCCATCGGTACCCACGGTTCTGCAAAAGAAACAACAGAGGCTCAGAGCAGGCAGCAAGATGAGAGTGAGTATGGCCACTTCCTGGGGCACACAGCTCCACCCCACACCACATACCTGCAGAGGCCACAGCTGCACCCCAGAAGGCTGCACACACTTAACTGTGTGGCTCAGCAAGCGTGTCCTGCTCCCTGCAATGTGGCAGTGAGACGCGCCCAGCACAGCACTCCTCTCCTGTGCAGCGCACACTGAACAGGAGTGAGGGAGGAGCCCAGACTGCAAGGGATGGCTACGTGGGTCCTCAGTACATCACACGGAAAGTCGATGTAAAAAAAAAAAAAAAGCCTGCACCCAGTGTGGTTTCCAGGCCTCTCCTGGGCAGTGAGCTTGGGAGGTGCTGCCCCAGGCCCTCACAGCAAACCATGCAGCCTGGCTCTCACAGTGCCAGGGGCCACAGGGCTCCAGGGACACAGCAGAGTCACAACTACCACGTCCACAAGGATGTCCATCATGTAGAAGAACTCTGGAGAACAGTCAACACATTAAGTAGTGTTCTCATGCAAAAGACTAGCCGTGTCATCTTGTTTTTACCAATTCAGATTTAATCATAACATAAATGTTTTCTAGTTTTTGGGCTTCAAAATCTCACAAAGGGAGCTCTGCTTCATTTGTGTAGAGCAGCCCCAAAGGGGGAATCGCGTGTAAGCCAGTAGTCTGAACGCCAATGCTATCCCTTGCTGGTGCACAGTGACAGGAGTAATACGATTCGCTCCCACCTTTCTTCAGTCTGTGAGGCTGTTTCCAAGTTTTTATTTAAAATAAGGTGTCAAGGTCAGGCCGCTGGGTGTCTCAGCAAGACCTAGAAGGCTCACTCATTCAACCCGAGATCACTGGGTGCAGGTTTAGACGTAGCAGGTCATGCGTGTCTGCATGTTTCATACACTCTAAGTTTATGTTTACATATTAGAGACAAAAATACTATCTTTTAGGGCCAGGGATTTAGCTCAGTGGTTTCGCCGCCTGCTGCGCAAGCGCAAGGACCTGAGTTGGATCCCCGGTACCAAAAAAAAAAAAAA
>NW_004624746.1:959353-1026821 GCF_000247695.1 Heterocephalus glaber
ATTATCTTTTAAATTTCTAAAAAGACAGCCTATAGGAAACAGGGAGGTCAGCCAGGCACGGTGGTGCACACCTGCAATCCCGGCACTCGGATCACTGTGAGTTTGAGGCCAGCCTGGACTACAAGCTGAACTCCACAGCGAGACCCTGTCTCAAAACAAAAACCAAAACAAAAAAAACAGAGAGGTGGATTTTGCAGGGATGAGAAGGAAACCTGGGTATAGGAGACAGGAGGGCAAAGTAAAAATGATTAAATTGTGATATGTGCATGTGCCAGTCCCCAAGAAGACTGTAACTATTACATATCATAGACATATACTAATAAAAAAGAAACTAAAATGAAAAAAATTAAAAAGTAAATAAAAGGACAACCCGTTTAAAAATACAGTGTCAAAAGCTGGTATATAATACTATAGCATATATATATATATATAGCTGTTAAACAATTATTATACCTGAAAACATGTTAAAATATTATTTAAAATTCACCATTTTATAAAAACACAATAGTTAGCAATAATATAAATTTACAAATCAATCAACCTATCCTAAGTCACTCAAAAGCAGACAGTTGTTTTTAGTTTTTGAGACGGGATCTCACTATGTATCCCCAGGCTGGCCTTGAACTTACAATCCTTCTGCCTCAGCCTCCTGAGTGCTGGAATTATAGGTGTGCGCCACCATACCCAGCTAAAAGGCAGACAGTTTTTTAAAAGATCACTTTTTGCCTTCTAACTACACTCTCCAGGGCCGGGGATTTAGCTCAGTGGTTGTGCTGCCTGCTGTGCAAGCACAAGGACCCGAGTTCGATCCCTGGTACCAAAAAAAAAAAAGTCATGGCTTACACTCTCCAGGGGCAGGACAGTTGCAGGGAAGGTTAGCCCTGAAGCAGCAACCTCTGCTGGCCTGAGAAAGTCGAGGAGCCCACGGCCACAGCTTCTGTATCTCCACCAGGCACTGACGGAGTGTGGGAGCTCAGTGCCCCTGCAGCAAGGCAGTGCCCAAGGACGAGCGCCACTGAGGGCTGAGACTCTCCCACAGAAGGCCAGGTTTCCACACAATCCATAAACCGCTACCTAAAAAGCAGTGATGACCATGTGGGCTGACAACTGGTGACACCAGCCATTCACGCTGTGATTTTAAACTTGCCTGAAACTTAGTATCAGACACAAACTAAACATCAGTCCAGAAACAGAAGCTCCCAAAGGTGCGTCCCCATCGCACTGAGACAAGGAGGTACTGACCAGAGGAGAACCCAGGAGGCTGGGACATGGGGCTCTGAGTTGCGGACCTCCAGGTCTGACCTCCAGGGGTGCCCGTCAGCTTCTCCTGACCCCTGGAGGAGCTTCTGCAGCTTGCCAAGGTGGTACAAGAGCACCTTCACTGTGCCCGTTGTCCGTGAGGCCTTCTGGGGTCCTGCACTGCTCTGAGAGACCAATGACAGGGGTGGACCCTCTCCCTAGAAAATCCTGGACGTACAAAGTCTCTCCTGCTTCAGGGAGTCAAAGCCCGAGGCCCACCTCAGGTTAAGAGTTCCCGCCTCCTCATTATCGTTCACTATTTTGCTGCGCATCTTGCACCTACCACGCTGTGTCTCAACAATTTGTTTACAAGCTTTTTTGAGACAAGGTCTCACTAAATTGCCCAAGCTGGCTTAGAACTTGTGATCCTCCTGCCGCAACCTCCCAAGTAGCCAGGACTGTAGGTGTGCACCAATGCTGAGCTAGAGTTTGGACCTTAAAATCCCCCAACAGTCCATGTGTTAGTTTCGATCTTCAGAGTGCTATAGAGAGGCACTGCAACGTTGATGAGATGGGGCCTAGTTAGAAGTCCGTGAGTCACTGGGGAGGTGGGGTGTCCCTCCAAAGTGAACCTCAAGGCCCTGATCCCTTCCTCTCTCTTTGCACCCTGGCTCATGATGAGGTAAGAGGGCGGCATTTTTTTTTTTTTTTTTTTTTTGAGACAGGACATCTCTACACAGTTCAGGCTGGCCTTGAACTCACCTAGTGATTCTCTTGCCTCAGTCTCCCAAGTGCTGGGATTACAGGTGTGTGCCACGATGCCTGGCCAGGTAAGCGGTTTTGCTTCATATATTAGCTTGCCAGCCAGTCAGACTGGGACTTAAAAAATTGTGAGCCACAATAAATCTTTTCTCTTTATAAGCTGATTATCTCTGGTATCTATTAGTGATAGAAAGCTAACACACCTCCTGCAGAGTGTGGGGGTGGGAGGAGGGGACTCAGACACACTTTCTGTTCACTGAGCTCACCACAGGGCTGACACTCAGTAGTCCCCCTCCACAGAATGCACTGTCTGAACTGGGACACTTCCAAGACCACAGGAGCACCATTAACAACCCTGACGGGAACGATCAGGGGTGCCCTGGTGTCACTCTGAGGAGGAACTGACAAGTTTCCTGAGAAGGGTCACACTGTCTTCTTTCCCCTGGAGCCTCCTGAGATTTTACCGTGGGAGACTACACTCAAGTGAACCTGTTTCAGAACAAAACTCACCAATGAATCTCTGTGTTTATTACAAACAGCCTGAGTCATGCCTTGTGCACAGAAAGAAGGAACATCGCTGGGAATGAGGCCTGAGCCCCAGTCCTTACCTTGGGCAGGTTAACTGCCTCTTGGGGTGTCAATGTCCTATGTTTTGAGGAAAAATCTACATGACAGATATGTGCCACTCTGTGCTAGGTCAAGGAAGGGAAACACATTGCCTATTTAGGGTAAATAACAAAATGAGGGTCCTCTGGTCAAGCTCAACTCACTCCAGTTTACAATTTTTGCTTAGTTCGGTCTTCTAACAGAACCACCCTGTAACTGAGGACACTCAGCAAGGTTTAGAGCTAAATCTTTAGCTCTTATCCACAATGGTGAACATGCTTAGGAATAGAGTAACAAGACTCCATCATTGTGTTTCTGTTGCCTACTGCATTTGGCAAACGACACCTGATAACTACCTGTTGAATAAAAATCTCATTATTTAGGAGCCAGGCATGGTGGTACGTGCCTTTAATCCCAGGACTTGGGAGGCTGAGGCAGGAGGATTGCCATGAATTCGAGGCCAGCTTGGGCTATATCGTGAGTTCAAGCAGCCTGAACTTCATAGCAAGACCTTGTTTCAAAAATATTATAACGAAAAAACTTATTATTTAAGAAGCTACCTGCTGTACACCAGAAAGAGATGTCAAATGTTTATTTTAATTTGTAGAAGACTATACAAGAACTCAAACACAGAGTGGGTGTCTTCTCTCTTCCCAGGAGCCACTCTGGGAGGCTAAACTCTGATTCCAATGGCACTGCTAATGTGCACAACACTCTGAGAACTTCTCTCTTCCAGGGACCTTTGGAATCTGCAAACACTCTCCGGGCGCTCTCAGGAGTGGCAAATCTTCCTCTTCACGGATGGGTCACTTGGAGAAACTGATCCGGTAAGTGAGGTAAGTTACCAAGCCAGGTAAGATAACTCTCGTTCTGATGGCCATGGTGGCGCATGCCTATAGCCCCGGAAGTCAGGAGGCTGAGGCAGGAGAATCACTGCAAGTTCCAGGCCAGCCTGGGCTCCACAGCAAGTTCAAGGCCAGCCTAAACTACATAGTGAGACCCTGTCACAAAAACCAAAAAAAAAAGATAACTCTTGCTCAAATATGAGGAGTGACTATCCCTCATTTGGCTTACAAAGTATTACCAAGACAGTTCTAAAGACGTTATGGTCAAAGGCCATCAGTGAAGTACAAGCATAACTTTCGGGACAATTACTTTTAACACAGCAGTCCTTATTTGAATGGCTAAATTTGGTACATCCATTTAAAACTCCATTTCATAATTTCATGGATTAACAATTTCTAAAGGAGGGACAGCAAAGCTGGTGACAGACATTACCCCCAAAGTGACTAAGTCCAAACACCGAAAAACCCCTCATCAAGGAAGTACTTAGCTTAGGAGGCTCTGTAGCTAAGAAAAGGAGAAAAATCTCTTTAAACACAAGCAAGGCCACAACTTACCTGTCTGCTCTGGAGTGACTCCATAAAGTTTTTTTACAATGTTTGAGCATTTCCCACCCACAACAGGAAAGGAGTTCCAGGCCTTGGGACACATTTGACTGGTTACAGAGTCAGCTGGGACCCACACAAGTGCTCAAATTGTGAAATTTATCATGCAAAAATATCTCCTGCCAGGACTGGGAAGTGGGAGTGGGCCTAGGTCCAGGCCTGTCCTGAGAAGCCCAACCACTGCACTGGGATAGAGAACACAGTGGAAAGACTCAAAGAAGAAAAGATGATAGCCCATACAGTACTTCAAGTGTCAAACTCCAGCTTCCATTTTCCCTGAAAGGGTCTGAAAAATGATCTGCTCTCACAAAAGAGTTTGCTAAACAAAGCTCATTTAAAACGATCAACCTTTGTGGCCAGTAAATTGAACTGTCAAAGTATTTGGGAAAAGTTAAGTTCTAACAGGAGCAAAACTGTAAGTCTTGAAGTACTACTTTCTTCCAGCATCATAGCTGCAGTTACTTTATAGGAAGGACCTGGCATTTCCGAGCTCCCAATCAAAGGGGTAAGTTACACATTCCTAAGAGGCCAGCGCGGGTCCTGAGGGACAGTCCGTGCGTCCAATCTGTGCGCACTTGGAAGCTCCGGGAGCAAGTTCCAGCAGGCTCCGGAGAGCTGAAGTTCTCTGGAGAGCCCATTCACAGTTCGGGCGGACCTCCTCTGGAGCGGACCTGCCTGCCTCTGCTCCCCCTTTGTGGTCGACAAACATGTGCCACGCGAGTGATCCGGAAGAGAAATGACAGCTTCGGGAAAATCAACTCTGCCGCGGGCGGGAGACGGCGCGAGGGAGCGCGGGCACCCCAAGCCGCGGGCTGGGCTCGCGCCTGCTCCGGCGTCCCGCCCCGGCCGGGCTCGCTCCGGCCCGCGGCTGCGCACGGCCGGGGGCGCGCCCGAGCGCTGCGGAGGCGGCGCCGGGCTCCTGGGCCTCGCTCCTGCTGCCGCCGCTGCGGCCTCCTCCCCGCCGCCCGCCCGGCCGGCCCACTTACCTCGGTGCGAGGGCGGGGAGGGGCCACGGCTCCGCTGGAGTTGGGGCGGCGCGGACAGAACGTCCCTCGGCCCTTTCGCTCTTCACGGGCTCCGACTTCAGGCGCTACGCGGGCGGAACAAACGGGCTCCACTACCCGCGGGGGCCGGCCATTGTACGACGTCATCAGGCCGCGACGGGCGTCCTGCAGGCCGGCGGGCTGCCTTGATTCGCCCCGCCCTCTCACGCGCTTCCTTCCGGCCTCCGCGCGGTCCCAGCCCCGCAGCGCGCGCCCGCTAAATCCCCGCTACCGCGCAGGCGCCACTAGGCGGCCCGTCCTTGGGAAGGCGTGTCTCCGTGCTCGAGCACCGCCGGCTGCTTGACGGCGCATGCGCGGAACCATGTGGTCCTGGCGTCACGTGACGTCCCGGCTGCCAGCCTCGTGAGATCTGACGGGAGGCTGCTGGGTCGCTCAGTGCTTCAGGAGGTCTCAGGTTTCGAAACTCCTGAACAGATTTCGTTGGGCTCTGCGCTTCCTGCTTTATTAAATAGCAAAGCTCAGCGCAAGAACCGAGTGCTTTTCCTGAGTCTGACTTTAAACGTCAGAGGTCATTCTGTGGGACGTAGTTGTCCCGGACTTGTGAAGCTGCCCGGCCGGCGCTGTGACCGCCGTGTCGCCGGAGGGCCGCGTGGGGCCCAGAGGTCGGGCCGCGGCTGGCCCGATGTCCTCTTCACTTCCGCAGGCTCCTTGGGTTCCTTTCGCACCAGTCCTGGCACATTCCATGGCCAGTGCTGGGTCACAGGGCCTGGGTGTGCACAGCAGGGCACCCTCTGGCGTCTTCAGCAGCCCCAACGTGGAAGCGAACCAGATGTCCACAAACTGGCGAGAGATCACATGGGCTCAGGCGCAGGAAGAATGAAGTTCTGACACGTGCCGAACAGGAGAAGCCATCACAAAGGCCAGGGGTTGTGTGATTCCTTGCTGTGGGCTGGATTATGCCCCCTTGCACACGTGAAACCCCAGCCCCAGTTTACCTGGAGTCTCTTGGAGGTGACTGACTGAGGAACATTAGGTCAGAAGGCTGGGGCCCTCATGCCATTGGGTTAGTGTCCTCGTGGCAGTCCTGACACCAGGTGCTCTTCTTTGCACGCCCTGGCTTTCTTGCCCTCCACGTCCACCGCGTGAGGACGCAGCGGCGGCCACCAGGTCTGCAAGCCCGAAGGAGGCCTCTTGACCACCGCCTGATTGATGTCCTACAGTCTCTAAGCTGAGAAATGCACAGCTGCTAGGGTGTTTTGTTTTATGGCAGCCAGAATGGACCAATACGTTCTATCTCTGTAAAATGGCCAGAATAGGCAACTCTGTAGTCAGAAAGGTTCCTGGGTGGCAGTGGGAGGATTGGGCGTGCTTAATCGGTACAGTTGCTTTAAGGGGTGAAGACTGTTGTGGAGTTAAGTAGTGGTCACACAACTTTGTCAATATAAGTGGTACTCAGTTCACGAGCTTAATTCTCTCCATGATTCTGGTCGCAAACCGAATTGGATGAGATCTGAATCAAATTTCCCCATACGGCTGGGTGTGGTGGCACATGCCTATAATCCCTGCGCTTGGCTGAGGCAGGAGGATTGCCATGAGTTCGAGGACAGCCTGAGCTACATAGTGAGACCCTGCCTCATAAACACATACACACAGTTTCTCCATATGGTCAACGCTGCACCTAACCATTGAATTTGATTTGGTTCTCATCCAATTCAGTTTGTGACCAGAATCATGGAAAAAATTCAATTGGTGAACTAAGGTACCACTGTGCTACCTCTGTCTTTTCTTTTTTGGAGACAAGGTTTCACTGTGCAGTTCAGGCTGGCCTCGAAATTACAGCAATCCTCCTGCCTCAGCCTCCTGAGTGCTGGGACTACAGGCATGTGCCTCCATGCCCAGCTAATACCACTGTACTAAAATAAAAACCACTACATTCTGCAGTTTATAAGGGTCAGTTTTATGGTATGTGAAGCATATCTCAAGCTGATATTTTTTTTTTCTCCTGGTACCAGGGATCAAACTCAGGACCTTGCACTTGTAAGGCAGGCATGGTGCCACTGAGCTAAATCCCCAGCCATCAAGCTGCTTTTTTTTTTTTTTTTGGTACCAGGGATCGAACTTGGGTCCTTGCAAAACTACTGAGCTAAATCCTGGGCCCCAAGCTGCTATTTTTTAAGAAAGAAGAAAGGGAGGGAGGAGAAGTGTGAGGTAGGGTCAAGGAGGTGTAGGGGAGAAAGTTCTGGGAGTGACAGGGAGGAGAGGGGTTTTGCCTCCTTTCCCTTTTCTCTGTGCTGTCCACCATGTTCCAACTACTGTCACCACCTGCCAGGGTCAGTACACAGCTTCCCGCCTCCCGCCTCTCCCACTGCCACTGCCCAGAGTCACCTCTCTAAGTCTCAGCTTGACATTCCTCCGGGGTTCCCTCTGGCCAAGCTCAGCACACTGTGCCCCTCATCCTCTGGGCCTGCTGGTTGCCTCTGCTGCCCTCAAGCCCACCCCTCCTAGGCCTCAATTTGCCCTACCTTTTAATCCATGCCCATGTCCTTGCCCTGCCACCCCAGCAGCCTGGAGCAGCGCCCCACCTTTCTCCTGTGCCTGGATTGCATTCGGTCACTCTCAGGGTTCACTGTGGCCTGGCCTTTCCCCAGCAGCGGTCCTGGCACCCCTGACCAAGGCTGGGGTCAGTGCCACCTGTGTGCCACTGTGCGTGTACAGCCACACGGGGTGTCCTGCCACTTGGTTGCAAGTGCTGTCGCAGCACTGCTGCATCAGAAACTCTGGGGCAGCAGTTAGTGCTGTCACAGGCACCAGGGTGCCCTGCTCAGGGCACGTGACAGCTTCTGGAGTGGGTCCATTAACCAAGATGCCAGCAGAGACTGGCCATGGTGGCACACGCCTGTGATCCCAGCACTCGGGAGGCTGAGGCAGGAGTATCACCTCAAGTTTGAGGCCAGCCTGGGCTACACAGTGAGACCCCGTCTCATAAAACAAAACAAAACAGACATGTTCATGGGTTTTCAAAGGATATTCATAGGAATCTTTTAGTAATATGTGGAAGAGCAAAGGAGAAGACCCCAGAAATGACCCAAATATTTTGACTAGGTGAATGTAATATTGTAGATTACAGTGTTAGGACTGTTGAAAATGTAATCTGAATCTGGAGGAGGCAATGTTTCTACAAGCCAGGGTGAAGCTCCTAAATGATGCTGAGCAGAGAAATGTGAGGGGCAGAATAGAACAAGTGATTGCACTTGTGTCATCTCAAGCTTTGGGGCGGGGGGACTCACTGCTGCTGCGAGTTTACATGGGGCAACCATTTTTAAAAAATCAAGACAGAGGTGGGCCAGGGATGTAGCTCAGTGGCTCCCAAGCACAAGGTCCTGAGTTGGATCCCCAGTAGCTGTGTATTACTGAGATTAGAAAAATGCCAAAGGAGGGCTGGGGATTTAGCTCATTGTTTCCGGCTCTTGCCTTGCAAGTGCAAGGTCCCGAGTTCGAATGATCCCCGGTACATCCCCCAAAAAAGCCAAAAGAGAGAATTAAAAGAGTTGAGAATAGTTGCCTCTTAGGAGTGGGAAGGGGGAGGGAGGAAAGATAGAATATTGGCTCCTTATTTTGGGGTGGTTTTTTCTTGAGACAGGGTCTCACTGTGTAATTCAGACTGGCCTTAAACTCACTGTGTTGCCCAGGTTGGCCTCGAACTTGTGGCAGTCCTCCTGCCTCAGCCTCCCGAGTGCTGGGATCACAGGGGTGCACCACCACATCCAGCATCAACGCCTGTTTTCATTTCACTATGAGCAGCTGCTTCCAAAAAGGGTGCTGATGGGCCTGCTGCAGTCCTTGAGGCGGGGTGGGGAGGGTGGGGTGACTCACAAGCCCTTGGCCGATTCCTCAGGTGGCCACTAGAGGGCGCGCCCGCCCAGCCCCACCACTGTTCTCAGGCGGGCCCGGCCCTGGGCGACCCCTGCGGCTTGCGGAGCCCCTAGCGCAGACTGCGAGAGCCCCGCTGCCGCCGCCGTCACCCCACTCCAAGGAGGCGCGGTGGTGGGAAAAGGCAGGCGTTGCAGGCCGCGGAGGCCCGGAGCCCGGCTTGGCCTCCTTGCCCTCTGGGGTGCTGGCGCTCACCCTTCCTGGAGACCTGCAGGGCGAAGTTCAGGCCCCGCGAGCCGCTGTCGCCAGCTCTGCCCTCCAGCCTCACACCCCGAAGAGGGAGGCTGCTGCGACACAGAGACCTGCGCGGGAGCGTGGTGCCCAACCTTAGGCGCACATGAGCTGTGTGTAAAGCATACATAATACAGCTAATGTGTGTCAGTAACCAAACTTCCACGCTGGGCTACCAAAATTAAGTAAGCATTTGTTTGTTTTTCTAACGTGACTGACGCTGTATATGTAAATATAACAACCGTGAGCAATCTATAGGAGCTGGACACACACATCCCATCTGCTCGGGAGGCTGAGCCAGGAAGGTCACAAATTTGAGGCCAGCCTGGGCAACTTGGCAGGACCCTATCGAGAACAGTGAGATACAAAGGGCTGAGGATGTGTCTCGGTTCTATCCCTAGTAACACAAAGAAAGCAACGATATGATACACGTTTGTACTCCCTGTCCTACAGCTGCTGAAAACCCATTTGAATTTATTGGATTATGAGATGACACAGCCCGAGGTAGAAACTGAGAGAACTCCCATACTAACTGCTTAGCGGCCCACGGCTTAGGGAGGGTGAAGTGCTACCCCGTCACTGCCGCTCCAAGGGCAGGTCGCCCTGTGGCATCCGTTGCCCACCTTTTGTGCCGGGAGCTCACCTGCCCCTTGCTGCCTGCCTGAGGTCCGAGGGGAGGTCCGCCCCGCCCACGGCCCGCTGTTCCTCCCCACCCTCCTGGCTCTGGCTCCGCCCCTGGGCCAACCCCAGCCGGATGCCCCAAGCAGGCAAGACCCCGAACGCAAGGTAAATAAGAAGGGAATCAGCCTTGGATGGGCGTGCACCCCAGGTTCCCTGAAGTCCTGGGGGCCTGGGGCACCAGCTTTGCAGAAGCAGCGCCACGCAGCCCCGCTTCCGGTCGGCTGTGGCCCGGGCCTCCCCTGTGAGCCCCCCCGCTTCCTATTCACACGCGTAGAGCAGCCCTCACACTGGGCGGTCGTGGCCACGGGGCCACCCCCTGCCCTGCGCCTGTGCACGTGAGTTGCTGTGTCACATGTACAAGTCCTCAGACACAGAGCCTCCCCGCCGAGGGCAGCCCCCGCTCCACGTGACCGTGTGGACATGGCCTCGCCCTCCCTGGCTTTGAGGGGGTGCTTGTGTGGGACCCTGGCTGAGGAACAGAAGCTATGGCCGAGGGGCACCGAGCTCGGTGGTTGGCAAGGGTGAGGTCGTTTCTGCTCTGACCCCTGCTTTCCTGTCCGGGAGGGAAAAAGAACCCCCAAAGGCAAGGCTCTGAGCACGTGTGTGGAGGGAGGGCCCAAGCCAGCCTGACCTGCTCAGTCAAGGGGTAACACTGGCAGCGGGGAGGCCACTGAGATGGTCCACTCCCAAGCCTTGGCCTGCGCTGAGCACGTGGAGTGTCAGCACCTCAGCTGCCATCACAGGAGTCTGCCGCTGTCCGTGAGCTCTGTGTCTGTGACCGGGGGCCTGGGTCAGGGGCCTGGGCCAGCTGCACACCACCCTCCTCCGTTCTTCTCATGCCTCAGTTTCTCCATGTGATGGATAGGGCTGGGATCACTCAGCTCCAGCCGGGAGCACAGCTGCCCAGGAGCTGCCACTGGGCTGGACTCACGGACAGACGGGTGGTGGACGTGCAGCACCTCGAAGCTGCGCTGTCCAAGCCACAGCCATTTGGTTCCCTGCCGCTGCAGGCGCCCAGTGGGAGTTGGCGGGAGCTGACACTGGGGACCACGGCCTGCAAGGTGTGGCTGTCCCCTCCTCCTTGCCCCCATCTGTGTCCTGACTTCCGCTGTGTCCTGAGAGCCACATCTGTGAGCCACGCGGACAAAGACCACTCTGCATCAAGGGGCAGCATCATCTCGACACCTCCTCCCCGGAAGGGGCCTAGAAGCCCCCAGCGGGGTCGCAGAGGTGGCCAGGTGTTGGCCACAAGCACAGTGCCTCAGCCAGGGACAGGCTAGCCAAAGTAAGGCCCGCGAAGCTCGAAATGAGCAAAAGAGGCCTGATTTGGGAGGAGAGCTGCAGGACACGTGGGAGTGCTCTGCGCCCTGCTGAGGTGCGCGCTGGCCTGGGCAGGGTCTGCAGCGCTGCCGAATTTGTCTCTCGGTCTCAGTCATGCAGTGCGCACTCCGAAGGCACGTTCACCTGAGGCTCGTGTGCCTTTCTCTGTGCATATTGCTACGCTTCACAACAAAATCTGAAAACACAGGAAGCATGTTAGGGGCCGCTGGATTTTCCAGAGAGCAGGCTGTTGGGACTGGCTGCCCAGGCCTCGGCCCTGAGCCTCTGGTTCCGTTCTTGCAGCCCAGGAGTGTGGGAGGCATTGGCTCAGGTGGGACCTGCAGTCCTGGCCTTAGGACCCCTCAGAAGAGCCAGCCTTCGCCCATGTGGGGGCGCCTTCGGTCCGTGATTTCTAAGCTGGCTGAAGCCCCCATCTTTTCCGCCCCCCAGGCTTAGCAGGGAAGCGTGTCAACCTCCCTTGCCTGGGGGAGCCATGCAAGTTGGCCTGGGGAGCCCGGCTTCAGTGCCTGCGGGAAGGCCGGACACCGGCTCCCCCTGGCCTGCCCAGCTGCTGTCCAGCGCCTTTGCTGGCCACTCTGCTGCTGTGGTGCCTCAGTCTCCTGGAGTCTCCTGGGCCCCCAACACACTGATGTCAGCTTGTCTTCCCTTCACCCCTTGGGTCCCCGGTCACTGAGGGGCCCCCGAGGAGCCACATGACACTGAATCACCTTCTGAGTCCAGCCCCGGTCGGCCCTCCCTGGTCCCAGCCTGGCCTCTGGTGGACAGTAGAGCTGTCCCTCCATCCGGTGGCCGAGTGTGAGGTCTCTTCCCGCCCAGTGAGCGGCCGGCAGGAAGGGGCGAGGGCCCACCCCACACCGCTCCTTCTGGAGCAGCCTCAGGATGCGGGGCTCTGTAGGGAGAGGGGAGCGGGAGGGGAGGCAGGCTGGGTCTGTGTGGCACTGCAGCCTGTGGAGGAGCAGCCACCAGCCTGATGACCAGGCAGTGTCTCTCCTCTCGGGAGGAAGCAGCGGTGGGCAGGCGTGAGATCTCCACACCGAGAAGTTTCGGGTTTCTCACGGGCCTGGGGGACAGTGGTCCGGCTGCTCTCCTGGGGAGACCAGGAGTGGGCAGGGGAGGCCCTGCAGCTGCATCTGGAGGAACTGGGGGTCTCAGACCCCCACCGGGCCACAGCGGGCAGGAGCAGCTGCTGATCCAACTGTGTGGCCCTGCTGTGTGGCTTGAGCGAGTGTGAAGTGCGTATGAGTGTGTGCACAGCCAGAGGCCTCTGCTGGAGGCCAAGCTGATGTTGTGTTCCGCCCACAGCACTCGGGGCAGGGGGAGGATGGGGGCTGAGTTTACACGCGTGTCCTTGAAGTGCACTGCACACGTCAGTCCTGCCATGCCTGCATGTTGTAGTCACATTGCGGTGGGCATGTGCAGAGAGGATTTTTAGTTTCTGAGATTTTGGGGGGAGTCTGGGGGTTGAACCACGGGCCTCTACACTGAGCCCTATCCCCAGCTTTTTTTTTTTTTGGTACTGGGGATCGAACTTGGGTCCTTGAGCTTGCAAGGCAGGCGATGGAACCACTGAGCTACATCCCCGCCCATCCTCAGCCTTTTTTTAATTTTTAAAATTCTGAGACATGGTCTCGCTGTGTAGCCCAGGCTGTGCTCAAAAGTGTGATCCCCCACCTCAGCCTCCCAGAGTGCTGGGATTGCAGGTGTCACGTGTGTTGTATGAGCTGTGTGTCCTGCATGTGAGCAGCAACCTAGGAACCAGGGCAGGAGGCCAGGCAGGAGCGGACACGCGGTAGGCAGCCGCCTTATGCTTAGCTCTGCCAAGGCTTCTGGCAGGCCATACTGTGCGTGTGTGTGTGCCTGTGCGTGTACTCTGAGCCCTCACTGTCTGGTGGGTCCTGGCCACGCCTGGCGCCCTCTAGCTCAGGTGAGCCTCTGTGTCCCCAGCCCTGGCCACCAGGGAGTCCTGGCCCAAGCTCCCAGGGGCCCAGTCCCGTGGAGCCCGGGGCTGGCGTCCACACCCTCCTCCCCCCAGCCCAGCTGGCCACGTGGTCCCCTCAGGACAGCCGGGCCGTAGCAGTTCCCTGCCTGAGTCTAAAGCAGCAGCCAGAGCCGGCCTCTCCCTCTGTGCTGGCCCGGCCACATCTCCCTCCCAGCTGCACATGTGCCCCACACCTCGGCCTCCCAAACGGCATCCGCCACCCGCGAGTCCCTTCCCAGTCTCCCCACTGGGCCCCTCAGCCTCCTTGCTGCCCACTGCCCCCATGGCTTCCTTTCCGCACAGCCACCCCAAGACATCTCAGGCTCCCTTTCCCACCCAGGCCTCCCCACCTGAGTCCGTGGGGCCCCCACATGGGCTCGGCCCCTCCCTCCACCTTGGGAGCTGCTTCTGCACTTGCAGGGTCCCCTCTGAAAGACACAGATCTATCTCTTTGCTTCAAGCCTGGCACAGAAGTAAAATCCAAATCCTGCCAGGGCGCCCGGCTGCTCACACTGGCATTCATACCATGACATCTGCACTGGACAGACAGGGAGACTGAGGCCCGGGGAGATCGGAGCGCAGTGTCAACATGGAATCTCAGCCTTTGGTTCCCGCCTCGCTTCCTTCCCATTGCGAGGAGCAGCGGGGGCTCAGGGCCCGGGGCTGCACGGTGCGTGGGGCAGAGGATGCTGAGCACTGCTCACCAGCCAAGGGCCTGGCCCCATGCAGGCCTGGGCCTCCCCAACAGGGCGTTGTGGTCGCAGTCGCATGCCGTGGGCCTATGGGTGGCCCTGACTCCCCATCTGCATCCTCACCTGGCCAGTGAGGACCCAGCGCAGGGTCCCTGCAGCCGGTGCCCCGGGAGGACGTTCCCAGGACCCAGGGAAACTGAGCCGCCTCTTCCCTCTCCCCAGGCCGGCAGGTGCCAGGGAAACTCCAGCGAGCTGGACAGAGTCTGGGCCTGCCAGTGTGCAAGGCTGTCTCAGTCTTGCTGGTGCTGCTGGTGGGCGTCGTGGGCATCGTGGACAATACACGGTGGTCCTGCTGGTGCTGACCACGCAGGCCATGCACACACCCACCACCCACTACCTGTGAGCCTGGCTCTGGCCGGTCTCCTTGTTCTGGCAGTGGCGGGCCTGCCCGGTGTCTCGGACAGCTTGGGCAGGCGCTGGGTCTGTGGGCACGCTGGCTGCCTGGGCATCATCTACTTCCAGGACCTGGGCATCAACGTCTCCTCCTGCTCCATCCTGGCGTTCGGTGGGGAGGGAGGCCTGGCAAGTGGACCTCCCTCTTCTGGCCATGTCTCCCTCCCCAAAAAGCTGGGGTGCAGGACTCTAGGCCAGGGTACCTTGTAAACAGGCTCCGCTGAAGGGAGGCTGGCTGTTCCCCATTCACCTAAAGGGGAGCGGGAAGGACCAGAACCCGGACGATGTCAGGAAGTGGCATTCCCTTGTCAGCTCTTCTTCTGTGTACCGTGGTGGTCAAGCCAGCTCCCTGCACTTCTCTTCAGTGGGAAGCAGGTGGTTGGGCAGCCTTTCTCTCATGTTTCCTCCAGCCCTGGACTTAGAAACCAAGAGGTGAAGGGCCTCGTGGTCAGGCATGTGGGCCTCAAACTCCAGCACACTGTTGGCAGGAGCGGGATGGCCGTAGGTGCAGGGCTGACGGCCGGCCAGGGTCAGAGTAGGACAGAGCCCGCTGGCCAGTACAGACACTGGCCCGTAGTCTCTGTGCCTCCTGTGGCCCATGGGCTGTGCCCTGTCCCTGGCAGCACCGGAGGTGTCCCGAGGGCACCCTGGGGGCACCAGGGCCTGGGGTGGGTGGGCAGCAGAAGACTACCCCCCGGGACTGCAGATCACAGGCTCTGTGGGCCGGGTCCTGTAGGGCAGGTCTGCAGTGCTTTGTCCTTGTCCTCTCCCCCAGTGCCCACTGGGGCTCTGTCCCCCAAACCCTGCAGCCTCTGGCTCTGCCACTGTGGCTGGGCCGACTGGGGCGGAAGGAGCTTGGGTCAGGTATTCCCATGTGGTCTGCGTGGACCCCAGGCCTCAGGTCCCACAGCCTCTGCGTGTGGCCCACAGTTACACTGCCACTGGCCACAACACGCGGGCACAGACTGTGTGCACGGTAACTGCTGGTGGCTCTGTGCTCTATGCCCTCATTGGGAGGATCCTGTTCTGCAGCCCCTGGCAGGCGGGCGAGGAGGGGCAGCCCTGTGGGCAGGGAGATGGTACAGCGAGTGGTCACCCCCTGCCCCACGGCCCCGGTCCTCCTGGAAGCGGTCAGAGGGGTCCTGGGGGTCAGGTCCTAGGTGGAGGCTACACAGAGGGTCAAAGTGCTTGGAGGGAGATGGAGCTGGCAACACTGGGCCGACACTCGTCTGTGCACTTGTGCATTCGTGGAGCCCAGCAAGCCCTGTGTGCCAGGCGGGCACTGGGGCCCAGCGCACATGGGTGGATGGCCACGCACACGGGGCACTAGAAGTCCAAGTAGACACAGTCCGTCCTGGGAGAAAACGAGGCTGGCAGGCTGTGTCAGAGGGGAGGCCCGGAGCACCCATGGGAGGGGATGCTGGGGACGTCACCCAAGGGCACAGGCCAGGCAGGAGGCCGGGAAGGGGCAGGAACAGCCAGGGTGAGACACAGGCAGGAGCACACACGGAGGAGTGGCCCAAGAAGCAGCGGCTGGGGCAGCGGGACAGGACCCGCCCCAGGCGTCCGGGGACCCGCAGGGCACACGGCACAGCCCAAGCAGGCACTCGGCCATGGTGACCCCCAGAGACCATGGCGGGGACTGAGCAGAGGGGCCCTTCCAGGAGCGAGAGCTGCTGTGGGCGACTTCACAGACGTAGGGAGAGAGGGCCCCAGAGCGCGCTGCGCTGGAGTGTCCAAGCTGTGAGTCCACACCCTGGGAGTCAGTCCCAGAAACAACCACAGACTCAAACTTCCTGCTTCAGAGACAGACAGCGCTGCCTTCATGCTGCCCCATCTGGGTCACTCTGGTTCCCAAGGCGACTGCCTCAGCTCACGGCAGGGAGGGCTCAGAGGGGTTGATGGCTGGGGTCAGAGCAAGGAGGCCAGGAAGCGGCAACTGGTTTCTAACTGGAGCTGCTGCCCCACTCGGGGACCCAGAGGGCAGGGAGCTCTCTGTGGGGTCCAGCTCCACTGCCCTCCCTGCCCTCCACAGCCTCCTCCTCCCTGGACACCGTGAGGGCCCCCAGGCCCTGCGGCCTGCAAGCAGCCAGTGGACCGAGGCAGGGGCTGGCCAGGTCTGGGCTCCTGGCTGGGGACACGATCGTCCCTCTGGGCTGGGACTCACTCTCAGGATGACAGAGGCGAGTAGGGACCCTGAGCAGTAAGCAGCCTTGGTCCCTGCAGAGGCGAGTGGCAGGAGCAGTCCCTGGGCTGTCACAGCCTCCCCTGTGGGAAGCCGAGGTCTGTCCCCCCCGAGGGGAGGCGTCCGTGACCCTGTGCCCTGGGCAGGGCCGGCCCCTGGGCCCCACGCTCCCTCCCCCCGCAGGCCGCCAGGATGCTGGCCGCACCCGTGGCCGTGCTGCGGACTCCCCTACCGCACGCTGCTGCTCGACTCCTTTGTGGCCCTGCCCTGCTGGGCCCCTGGCTCCTGTTGGTCTATGCCAACAGCGCCGTCAACCTCCTGGTCTACGGCCTTGTGTCCCAGAAGTTCCGAGCCACCCCGCCCGCCCTGTGCCCATCCCAAGGCTCACACCCTCCTGGGTGCAGGTCCCCAGGCCCCTCCACGAACCCGGACGTGGGTATCCCCACCCAATGACGCCGTTCGGGGGCACTCACCCTCCTCCGAGGCGGGGCAGGTGGGGACCAGGAAGAGGAGCTAGGAGGACCAGTCTGTCCGCTGAGCACTAAAGCGCCTTTTCTGGGGGTCCCGATGTTCCCGTCTTCCCTAGGACCTGTCCCTCGGGGGCTGCACCTGGACAGGTGATCTGAGTGGACGGTGGCCCCGAGGGGCCAAGGCGGTGCGCGCTGGGTCGTCCAGCGTGATCCACCCTGGCACGGAGGCTGCTTTGCTGTGGACCGTGCGCCGCGACTCCACCCTCTGATCCGGGGGTCTGCTGGGGCATGGATGAGGCCATGAGCCTTGCCCCCTCGGACTCTGCCCGGCTCGCAGGGTTGGTGCTCAGCAGCAGGGGTCCGGCAGCTGCGGACGCGCTCGCTCTCCCTCCCAACCGCGGATTCTTCTGAGTCTGGGTTTTTCCTTGTATTCTTCAGCGAAAATGATACATTGCAATGGGTTAAGCATACGCAGGAGGAGCCTGTTGTTTTGTATGAAGCGCCACATTAAAGAGATTTAAAAACAATAGAATTCAATACTATTCTCACTGAGTTTTCTTAGTTCAGAAACTATTTCTACAGAACGCTCCCTGCCAACACGTAATGGGTTATTGTGTCCGTGGATTTCTTCCCTCTGCCTAGGGATGGAACCCAGGGCCCTGTGCCTGCCGGGCAAGGGCTTGACCACTTTGATGCATTCCCAGCCCTTTGTATATTTTATTTATTCTTCTTCTTCTTAGTTATAGTAGTAGTAGTAGTATAATTTATTGTTTTGTTTTGTTTTTTGGTACCAGGGATAATTTGTTTTTTTGAGACAGGGTCTCCATACATAGCCCAAGCTGGCCTCAAATTCATGGCAGTCCTCCTGCCTCAGCCTTCCAAGTGCTGGCATCACAGGAGTCTCCCACCATGCCCAGTTTGGCTCATTCTTGTTGCTTTCCTAAATTTTTTAAAAAGTATAAGTTGTCAGCGTTAATGCCTAATAAGCCCTACTCATAACTCCTGTGACTCAGAGCTCTTTGGGGCTCTCAGCCATCCCTCAGAGTACCGATGGCAGCCGAGACTGAAAGGCTTGAGAACCTCATCAGGCCTTTAACCTTTGGGAAACTGAGGCTCAGAGAGGCAAGATGCCCTGGGCCCCAGCCCCTCCCACCTGCCCTCTGGGCACCAGGGCAGGGGGTCGCTGGTCATGGCCACCAGTGGCCTGTCAGTCGGCCCACTGCCCTTCCCGACTCATCTTCTAAAGCCACAGTCGAACTCCACACCCCACCCCTGCCACTTGCCAGGGAGAATTCAGTGGCTCCCGATTTAATTTGCGTCTGGATCAGAGGAACTGGCCGGCAGCCTGAACAGACCGCATGTGGCCGGCCAGGAGGGGCGCTGCTGAGACACACACGAGAAACCAAAGTCCTGTCCTGGGAGCCTAGCTAAGCTGCCCCCCGAGTGCCCAGGGCACCAGACCACCTAGGGCAGGGACGGGAGCAGCTGGCAGGGTGTGGCTGGGAGGGTGAGGCCAAGCCCAGAGGGTGAGCGGTGGGGGGGGGAGCCCTGGCAGCCTTGCAGGGCAGGGAGCAAGGAGGCTCCGCACTCGGCCACAGCTGCAGCAGAGTCGTCGCCTTGCTCAGGTCTGGGCCCCTGAAGGTCTGGAGGAGCTGCTGGCCTGGGAGGTGAGAAGTGAGGGAAGAGGAAAAGCCAATGAAAGCCTGTCAGGAGCTAGCACTGTGGCGCATTCCTGTAATCGCAGCACTGAGGGAGCCCAGGCAGGAGGATCCTGAGTTCAAATCCCACTTGAGCAATTTAGTGAGACCCTGTCTCAAAATAAGTAATAAAAAAATTATGGGATGTGGGTCAGGAGTGGAGCAGCCCTGGACTTGATCCCCAGTGCCACAAAAAGTGCAAGGTCCATCACTGAGCCACGCCCCAGGTCCAGCCCTGCTGGACCCTATGGCCAGCTGTGTGGCCATCCCCACGTCCTCAGCGTGAGGACAGGAGGGTTCACCTGCCACCCACCCTGCCGGCGCTCCCCAGCCTGCCCCATCCTGACGTTCTCAAAGGCCGAGGGGTGCTGCCCAGGCAGGTGGGCCCCGTGGCTGGTGGTTCATGATAATGGGGACCCACCACACTGGGAAGGGGTGTCACAGCCGGGAAACTGAGGCCTGGGGAGGGAGTGCACCCCAGGCCACTGAGCAGTGTTGGCCCAGGTCCCCACGGCCAGGTGCTTGGGGGGTGGAGGCTCCCGGGCCATGGACTTGGGGCTCTTCCCTGCCACAGCTGCTTCACCTTCACCATCCGTGGTCAGGCTGAGCGCCCACCCAACCCCTCTGCACCCAGTGTTTCCACAGAGGCAGGAGCTGCCTGTCATTTCCCCAACCCTCCCCCCACAGTCCCCACCCATCTCCACAGTCTGGGATCTGGGGGCGGGGCAGAGTGAAAAGCATGGAGGTTGGATCTGTGTAGGTACTGACTCCGATGCATGGATTATTATCCATGGCAAACACACCAGTAAAAAATGTGCTGGGTGTGGTGGCACACGCCTGTCATCCCAGCACTGGGGAGGCTGAGGCAGGAGGATTGCCCTGAGTTCCAGGCCAGCCCAGACTGTACAGTGAGACTCTGTCTCAAAAAAAAAAAAAGGGTCGGTGGAGGGGACAGCCCTAGACTTGCAGTCCAGCTCTGCATGCCCGTGTCCAGCCCTGGCTGCCTCCTTCCCTGCAGCCCGAGTGGGCTGAGTGCCCCGCTGGGCTTGGTCCACCCGCCATGTAAATTATTTTTAATTGAAAGTTTATAAGCACTTTAATCTTGCTCATTGTGGCTGGAACAAGGCATGTTTGTGCAGCCTTATTAAATAATGGGTGCTGTGGCCTCCTGAACACCCATGTAGCTGCTTTTCAGAGCCAGCTGCCGGGAGGGAGGAAATTGCTTCACTGGCAAACCTTGGAAATCCCAGCCTCGGGGACACAGGTGTGAGGATGCGATGTCAGGAGCGCTGCCCAGGCCGGGCCACAGCCTTCACCCCGAGGTCACCACAGGGCTCGTGTGGGGCTCGTCCTCCTGAGGCCTGGTGGCCAGGGTGCCTGTCTCCACCCGTGACCCAGGAGCTATGTCCTCGGTGTGGGCTTCGTCCCAGGGAGGCAGGGTGCAGGGCGAACGCAGACAGCCTGAGGGCCAGGCAATGCTGAGGACTTCAGTGAAGGAGCCCAGACTGCGGGGATCAGGAGACAGCATCTGTGCTCCCTGGGCCTGGAGGGTTTGATGCCAGCATCAGTCAGCAGGCCCTGTCCCACAAAGCTTCCCACTCCAGCCCTGCGGTCCTCGGCTCCAGGCTGCACCCCGGTCTGACCCCTGCACGCGGCAGCGCTCGTCTGGCTGTGCTGTGTCCTCGTCTTTCGGGTCGGAGGCTGATCGGCTCCCGCATGGCTCATCTGGCCTGGAGCCCAGCTGCAGGGCCCCTTTCCTGAGAGCCCGGGTGTGTCCTCAGGACATGAGGCCACGGCCACCTGAGTGGGGGTGCAAGACACCTGTCTACTCCACATGCCCAGCACAGCTCTGTGGACTGAGGCCTGGCAAGGCTGGGGAATGGCAGGGACAGGGCAGGATGACGGCAGGGCACCAGCTCAGGCAGGCAGGATGAAGCTGCACTGGCCATGAGGGTGCCATGGGCTTTCTGGGGGATCGGGTGGAGGGGAAGCTGAGGTGCCTCAAACTGGGACAAGCACGTCCCGAAAGGAGACAGGTGTCCCACGGACCATGCCAGTCGGCTCAGGTAACTGGGACAGTTGCCTTGGAAGGAGGAGTAGCTCCCCTGGCCGCGGGTTCCTAGCTGGTCGTCCATGGGTCACGGCCCTGTTGCCCTGGGCGTGTGCCTGGCAGCACTGCATGGCCTGGCAGAAGTGGGGTGGAGGGAGAGGCCAGCCGGAAGCAAGGACCGGGTGGCTCTGTCCCCTCCAGGGTCCCACCCTGGGACCTCACGCCCTCTGCTTGACAGCTCCTCTTGATGACCCCACCTCCTCCTCCTGATAGCACACAGCTGGTGACCCAGCACCAACACATGGCCTTTGGGGACAGCTCAGGTCCGTGGCTAACCCGGCTATGCATGGGCAGTGCTCCTCCAGCCCACCTGGGAGTGGATGACAGAGCCCCGGGCAAAGCCACCTGGCCAGGAACGACTGCACCTGCTCCCAGCCCGGCCTCAGTGTTGGAGCTGGCCACCGGGGAGTGCGACTGACCACAGACAGTGGGAGACAGGGAGACCCTGGTTCAACAATAACAGAAACACAGGAAGTCCAAGGGTGAGAAGACAGATACACACTGGCCCTGGTAGACAGGAAACGCGGCCTGGGCACATGGCGGGCACCACTCAGCCATCCTGAGGAGGGAGGCCTGGCGCGCACCGTGGCACGAGCTGTGAGAACAAGGAGACACAGGAGGGCACTCGGACAGGCTCGGGGCCGCAGAGCCTCCAAGGAGCGGACGCCATGGGGTGGGGGGGCTCTCTGGGGGTGGCGGGGTATTCTAGGACCAGCCACTGACTGGTACGTGCTGAAGGTAGAGTCTGTGTCCTGGGCATTTTTACCCGACTGACAGAGGGTAGAAGAGGACCTGGGGCATGGGGATGCTGCTCCGTGGACTCAGGGCCACTGCAGGAGCGCCTCCCAGCTGCCCGGCTGAGCCTGGCTCCCTCCCTGGACTCAGAGAGGCAAAACGGGAGCTTTGGTAGGTGCCAGTTCGGATTCCTGTGCTTCGAGACAAAGAGCTTGGGAGGGTGGCAATGGTGTGAGCCTCCCCATCCCTCCTGGGCTGCCATCAAGCAGACACCTCCTAAGGTCACTGCCCAGCAGCTTCCTGTCAGCACTGGGCTTGGACCCTGGGCTCCCCTTGTGCCCAGCTCAGCAGCTGTGGAGTGCATCTGGGCTGCTGAGACCCCGCTGCATTGCCCACCCTCCCTGGGCCTCTGTGATGTCCAGGCTCTGGGCGGGACACAGGGTGTGCTGATGAGAGGGGGAAGGTGTGTCCCCAGCCACCTCCGATGGCCACAGTGTGGGCCTGGGCAGGCCCCAGCTCTCTGGGGTGTGCAGTGTGGGTGGGTGGGCCACGAGAGGTCCCTTTGGTTTGAGGGGGGCTGGGAGCCTGGCCTGGAGGGTGGGCAGGAGGCAGATGCCCGCACTTACCTGCACCCGGCTGTTCTGGGGGGAGACGAGGAGTTGTGGGGGTCCAGGGGGCCAAATTCCCACCTCCCGACAGCAAGGTCTGGCCTCAGGGCAGGGACTGGGCAGCAGCCTCGTGGACCTGCACCCGGCTGTCCCCGCAGGGCCTGGCTGGTGGGGCCAGGTGCCTCTTCCTCTAGCCTGGCTCGACACTGCAGAGAAGGACAGTGCCCCGACTCCTCTGCGAAGTCAACTGCAGTGGGGCCAGTGTTAGATGAGGAAACCCACCTTGAGGCCTCTGCTGTTCCACCCTCAGCCCGGCCCCACCCCTCTTTGCCCCAGGAGCTGTGCATGGACCGGGAACAGGCAGCCAGGTTGGCTCATGGCCCTGGCTTTGGGAGCCGGAGCAGCGGTGGGGCCCAGGCTCGGTACGGGACCACTGGGCCCGGACTCTGCTTCTGTGCCGGCAGCTGGTGGGGTGGGGTGGCCCCCAGGGTCACCAGGGAGGCTGATGCCACGAAGCCCGGCTGACCCCATGTGAAGGACTCCCCTGTTCTGAGGTCACGCTTTCCAACATTTCTAGGGTTAAGATGTGTTTCTACAAAATGCTGAGGCTATGAAACCATGACTCCAATAATTTAAAATTAACGTATTTTTAAAAATCTGAAAGCAGGGCTGAGGATGTAGCTCAATAGCACCGCACCTGCCTCGCGAGCACAAGGTCCTGAGTTCGATCCCTGGTACCAAAAAAAAAAAAAAAATCCAGAACTAGGTGTTACAGTTTTGGGCTGTGAGTCTCTGAAGTCCTGGGCTGAGGGAGGGGCCCAGCCAGGTCGGAGCCTGGCCAGGGGTGGTCAGCCAGCTGGCAGGTGCCGCCTTCAGCTTGGGGCCAGGGAGGAGGGTCCCGGAAGAGCCCTGGGTAACGCAGTGAGTGGGATGGCGGGTAGGTGCCAGGGTGCCTGGGCCCGCGCTGGCTCCGAGGTGTCTCGTCAAGGCAGATGCTCAGATGCCCGTGAGCAAAACACAGGTCCTCGGGTTGCCCTGTGAGGAAGACATAGCTCACAGCCGCAGGGAGACTGAAACCCTAAAGCCAAGGGCCCCAGCACGAAGGAGGCAGGGAGCTGCAGCCCCGGCATGCACACCAGCAGCATGGCAGATGGCGGCACAGTGCTGGGGACAGTCCAGTAGGGACTCAAAAATTAGACCTCGCGCCACCGAGGGGCCTGGCAACTCCATCCTAGGAGCATGCTGGAGTCAACTCACAGGTTGCTCTGAGACTCGCAAAGTCATTTCCTCTTTACTTGTGACAACCCCAAAGTGAAAGCCAGGGGAGACACAGGCTGCAGTGTGCAGGGACCCAGAGGCCGGGCAAAGACCACACCCTGCATCCGGAATGTGACCCACAGAGGCAGGGAGCCGACCTGCGCTTGCCTGGCGGGGGATGACGGGTGGGGGGGTGTTTCTCTCTGGGCTGCGGGAGGCGTTCTAAGAGGACCACGCCAATGGACAGACAGCTCATTGCGCCAAAGCCGGTGCCGTGCACCCCGGGGCGGGGGTGGAGCAGAGCTCAGGGTCCGGCCTTTGGGTGAGTCCTGGGGCTGAGGCTCTGGGCAGGGCCTGAGGTGCTCAGTTCCAGACAGGAGCGCAGCTGGGGGCCCGAGGGTGGAACAGGATGGCCAGGGCCCCGGTGAAACCCTGCAGCCCTCTGAGGGAGCCCCGGTGCGTGGAGCGAGAAACCCGGCGGGGAGGCGCAGCAGGCAGGGTGCCACACAGAGGTGGGGGCTCCGCGTCCTCGGGGATGAGGCTATAAACACAGCCTCAGATGGGGCCGGTGCTCATCAGCATGCCGCCCCGCCTGGACTACTGCGTCCTTCCTTGCGCCTGCTCCTGCCCCGCCGTCTCTGCCTCCCTTTGGCTTTGTGGCTGTCTCCAGCTCCTGCCCTCTCTTTCCTGGCTCCATAGCTTCTGTTCCAAGGATGACTTTGCCCCCCTAGTCCCAAAAAAAGGCACCAGGCAAGTGACAGGGTTGCTGGCTTGTTGACCAAACAACAGGTCAGCCTCGAGCATGGGAACCTGGGAGCTGTTAGCTGGCAGCCCGCAGGGGACAGGACAGGCATCAGGGATGGGAGTCCCGTGGTTGGCCCTGGGCCCACCAGGTGCACCCGAGTCCAACTGGGGCTTCTGTGGACGCGGAGCTGGTGTCTGTTTGCCGGGGCAGCCAGGGAGATCTCTGGAAAATGCCAAAACTGAGATCCAGAAATCCTGTGGGCCTGTGCAGCTGCCAGAAGGGGCCGGGGTGGAGGCGGATGCCCTAACTGACCCGCACCACAGGCTGGGCTGTTGGAGCCCTGGTCCGGGTGCAGGGTGCGTGGCCCTCACTTGCTAACTCTGGCTGGCTGTCTTGGGGTGGGGCCTGCGGAGGGGTGACAGAGGGGTGACGCTGTCCAGAACCCAGCTAAGCCCACCTGATGCCAGGCCCGGAGCGGTGGGGGTGCATGCTGATTTGTTCACCTGTTGCTGTTACCCACACACGGGTAGGCAGAGGCCTGTGGACTCCAGGACACCGACACTTCTGAGTGCAGGCAGCAGGGCCCCAGCGATTCCCAGGGCCAGGTATGGGCCAAGGTTTTTTTCTTTTTGAGACAGGGTCTCACTGTGTAGCCCAGGCTGGCCTCCAACTCACAGTGATCCTCCTGCCTCAGCCTCCCGAGTGCCGCGGTCACAGGCGTGCGTCACCACCCCTGGCTTCCCAGTCCTTCTGTGGGAGCTGTTGGGTGCTGAGTGCAAGCTGAGGCCTGCTGAGGGGGCCTTCTGCTCCCCCAGGCATGCTCGTGCTTGACACGCACCCTCACACGCACTGTTTGAATCTGCAGGGCCCGAGGCGGGCACAGCAGGAGGCTACTGGGTGGGACTCCGTGTGGCCACCGCACCTCCCAGGAAGGCCGGCTCCACAGAGGCCTGCCATGGCCGCATCTGAGCGCTGACAGGGCTTCCCAGGCAGTGGCTGTGACCGCTCCCCTCACCCTGGGGTCTCCTGTCCATCGGTTTCCGATGTGACTGCCATGTGGCCCCGCACATGGGCCGTGCAGTTGTGCGGGCTGACAAGTGGGTTTCTCACATGTGGTGAGGAAGTGAGAGACCAAGTCACCCCCAGGCGCCTGCTGAGCGCCTTCCACCCACGGGAGTGGCGTTTATCACCAGAGGCTCAGAGCAGGGTGAGTCCTGCTGGGAACAGGGCTCCAAGCCCTGCAGGGCACCAGGGGCTTGCTGGGCTCGCTGACTCGGCCCCGAGTCTTAGCAATGCAGCGATCGTGGGAGCTGGGGGTGGGGGAGCCCGGGCCAGGGGCCAGAGATACATGGTGGATGCGCTCCGAGCTCGCGCAGCAGGGCCAGCAGGGCCCCAGCAACCGCGGGGAGGGGACCCGAGGGCTCAGGTCCAAGACATCCCGAAGTCCTGTGTATCCAGAGGGGGCATTCGGGGGCGACACCGACTCATCCTGCTAGGAGGTGGGGCCTGGGCGGAAAGGGGGTCACCAGGGGCGGGACTGGAAAGGCCCAGTGATCCCCCGAGGACTCGGGATTGAGCGCAGCGCCTCTGCACTGAGCTACCCCCCGGTCCTCTGTAATTTTTGAGTTAGGTCTCATGGAGTTGCCAAGTTGTCCAGTCTGGGCTTGAATTTGTGACCTCCTGCCTCAGCCTCCCAGGCAGCGGGTGACAGGGACGTGCCGGCACACTGGCTTGGGAGGGCGTACTGTCATCACCAGCTCCTTCTCTGCTTCCCTGATTACAAGCCGCTGAGTCTGAGGGCCTGTGCCAGGCCCTCCCACCATGTGCGCTCTGCCTTGGAACCCGCTGACTGAGCCCACAGAAGTAGTGAGCTGATGTGCGCCTCTCCTCCCTCGGGCTGTGGGTGTCAGATATTTTGTTTCCATGACGGGACAGTGGCCAATCCAGTGACCTCCCCAGCCAAAGACAAAGGCAGCAGAGCAAGGGGCTTGGGACAGGTGGGCCAAGTGCAGCCGGGTTGCACACAGCTGAAAGGAGGCAGAGAGCCAGTGGCAGGGACCTGGCCCTGGAAGCAGGAGCCAAGAGCCAAGGACGCAGGGACCTCTGCCAGCAGGAAGAGGCAATGAAGGGCCTCTCCTGGGGCCTGCGGGAGAACTGGGCCTGGAGACCCTGTCCTTCAGCCCAGGGGGAGCACGCAGCACACCTGCCCTTGGGACTGCAGGTGTTTGCTGAAGCAGCCACAGGACCTTTGCCCAGACTGCACACCGCACCAGGCTCCAGGCCTTGCCCCAGAGTGAGGTTTGTCTAGCATGGTCTGCACACACCCTGGGGGGCGAGTGAGTAAATCAACGGAGTCAGGAGCAGGATGGGGCTGGGGCTGGGTCACAAGGTGCAGCGACCCTCATGGGACCCAGATGGCAAACTATCAAACATGTGATGTATGGGCAGCGCCAACCAAGGTGCTGGCAAAGGGGGCGGGTCCCACCTCGAGAGGCGGGCACCTTCACTGCAGGACTGGCACTCGGGAGGAGATTGTTAAAGCCACCTCCGCCTAGACAAGAAAGACGGGCATGTGAGTTTGTTCTAAGATGCCAAGGGGAAGCTGGAGAAAGACGGAAATCACAGAAAATCGGAGCTGTGGAGAGCAGGGGTCTGAAAGCGCAGACGATGGAAGTGACCCCAGGTCTTTCCCAAGTGACCTGATGGCCCGATGGCCTGGGCCGCCAGTCCGGATGTAGCACAGCCCAGTGGAGTGGAGTGATGCCTTGGTGGGCAGGGGCAGGCCCCAGGGTGCCCTGCTGTGCTGCCCACACTGAGGGCTCCCTCAGGTTCTCAGGCAAGAGGGGAGTTAGGGTTCAGACGGAAGCGATCGTGCTGCCCCAGAGGGGAGAGGACCCTGTGTCTGGCAGGCCCGGTGCTGTCACAGCATCTCTCCAGGGAGAGCCAGCTCTGCCCTGGCTGGCAGCTTGGCTCAGGAACACTGTGCTCCTTCGGGGGCCACCTGTGCCCTTGGGGGGCTGAGCTGAGCAGGCGAGGCTGGGGTGCCAGGACTGCGCCACCTCTCGGGCCCACCTGGGACTTGGGGTTCAGCTCTGAGCTGCTGGAATGTCCAGGATCCTGGGGGACTTGGCACCTCCTCCCAGTCAGCTGCCACCCCTGCCCCTGGACTGTGACAGGCCTTCTCCTCTGGAACTCGCCCTGCCCTGCCTGGCACACTGGTGCAGTGTCCCTCGGCCAGGGCTGGGCCCCCTGTGCACCCACACCCGGGGGATGGACTGTGGGACAGGGTCAGGGGAGCTTCCAAGCGGGGACTGGGTGTCTCCCCCACCACAGGGGTGCGAGCCTGCCAGAGCCAGCTGGGAGTCTCTGAAACAGATCTCCAGGCCTGGCTGGCTGTCAGTCGCCCCCAACGCATCCTCCCAGGCTGGGGGATGCTGAGGCAGACGGTCCCGAGAGTGCTTGAGAGTGCTTGGGGACTGGCCCAGGCCTCCACAGCCCGATGTGCATGCATGGGGTTTCGCCCAAAGCCACAGGGCCTGGTTATGGCTCTGAGTCCACCAGGGCTCCTCTAGGAGTCTGGGGTGTCAGTGAGTCAAGCACAGTGGGCTGTCCCTCCCAACTCCTTCTTTCTCAGTGAGGCCTAGTGCAGAGCTGAGGCCAGGGATGTAGCTCAGTGGTTATGCTGCCTGCCTTGCAAGCACAAGGACCCAAGTTTGATCCCCGGTACCAAAACAAAAAACAAAAAAAGGGGAATGGTCAGAGCTGATGCACAGGCAGTGCCAGGCTGGCCCGAGGGCCGGTGGGCCACTTCCGTAAGCTGCGGTCCCAAGAGTCCGGCTCTCAGAGGGGTCTGTGGGGCTGGCAGGTGCAGAGCAGACCCCTCTGAGCTCACGGTGTGCTCAGCCCCCAGAGGCACAGGCGATACCTGCTCAGCATGGGGGTCCCAGGGTGGGGAGCCCACATTGAGGGCATGGTGGGGCGGGGGTGACAGGGCAGGGCCCTTGTGCACCTGAGTGTGGCCGTCACTGCACAGGGGCCTGGCTGGGGCAGCGATGCAGACGGGGTTTGGGGAGCACCGGTTCTGGCGGGATCGAATCGAGTCCGGGCAGTGGGCAGTGTGGGGCGTGTAGAGGGCTCCGAGAGGGGGGATGGGGTGTGTCCCGTTCCCCGGGATGTGGAAGAACTCCAAGGGGAAGCCAGGGTAGACTCTTGCACTGGGGAAGGGGCAAGGATCCCATCTCCAGCGGCCCAGGCCCCGTCCAGGTGCTGGGAAGCACAGGGCAGGGTGGCACTGCAGGGTGTGGACACTGGCACCCCAGGGGTGGGCGAGTGGCGCTGAGCACTGGGCCTGCACTCTTGAGACTTCCCACTGAGCACCTCCTGCCCCACTGTGCAGTGTGAACACGAGGGCGGGCGGGCGGCGGGTGCCTCGGGTCCCCAACGCCTCTTCCGCTGGCCCTTGTAGTCACCACAGATGCAGAGCAGATGACTTTCAGGACCCTCCCCATCCTCCCCTGGGCACAAACCCAGCCTGCCTACGGCCTTGGTCAGGGGCCGTGGACGTCGATTATGACCGGTATTCTTCATCTTTAGTGCTCATACGCGCATTCTGGGCCTGGCACCGAGCGCTCTACCACTGAGCTCCATCTCCAGCCCTTTTTTATTTTTAGATGGGGTCTCACTACACTGCCCAGGCTGGTCTTGAACTTCGAATCCTACCTTACCCTCCCTCAAGGTTGGGATTACAGGTGTTATCACCGCACTCGGCTGACCGTCTATTCTGTGCAAACCCAGGCCTGCAGCCAGGCTCCAGCCCCACGCCAGCCTCGGGTGGCAGAGAGGCGTCCAGCCTTTTCCGGGGTCGGCTGCACTGGAGACGGAGGCGAGCCTGGCAGAGTGGGAGGGGTGCGCGTCCTGGACAGGAAGGGCGCGCGGTCGCCCCCGCGGTGGCCTGGGTCGCACCGACCCCGAGTCCCAGGCCGCCTGTCACTTCACGTGCTCGGCGGCGTGCGAGGAGCAGTAGTACTTCTTGTGAGCGATGAAGGTGGACAGGCTGCTGAACCGGATGTTGCACAAGCGGCAGTAGCGGTGGCCACCGGGCGTGGGAGGCGCGGGCGGGCCCTTACCGGGGGTGGGGGCGCCCGGGTCGGCGGGGGCCTCGGCGGGCGCGGGCGGCGGGGACGGGGAGCGCGGCGGGGGGCTGTCCCGCAGGCCGTGTGCCCGGCGTAGGTGCTCCCCCAGGTCGCCGCGCGCACGCCCATTGGCCGGGCAGTAGGGGCACACGGCGGCCGGGCGCAGTGGCGCGGCGGGGCACGCGTACTGCTTGTGAGCCAGGTAGGCCTCGAGGCTGTGGAAGCTCACGCGGCAGGCCGTGCACTCGTGGTAGTCGGCCAGCGCGGGCAGCGCGGCGGGCGCGTCGTGGGGCTGTCGGCGCGGCCGCTTGCTCAGGTCGATGGGGCCGTCGGCGGCGGCCGGCGCGGGCGAGCGCGCGGGGGCGGGACCGGCGCTCCCATTTCCGCCTCCGGGTCCGGGGGAGCCGGGGGGCTCGGGCGCGGGGCCAGCCGCTGGGGGGCCATGGCCAGGCGGTGCGGGGGCGGAGCCGGGCGCGTGCAGCTCGTACAGCTTGCGGCGCCGGCGCGTGCGCACAGGCGGCGTGGTCAGCGTGGGCGCCGCGGACCCTGGAGCGGGAGCGGGAGCGGGTGGCCTGCGCGGCGGAGGGTCGTGGCGCGAGGCGCAGTAGTAGCGCTTGTGCACCGTGTAGGTCTCGTGGCGGCTGAAGCGGATGTTGCAGGCCTCGCACAGTGTACGGCTGGGGTCGTCCTCCGCGTCGTCCACTGAGCTGCCCGGGCTCTGGCTGCCCTCGCTGCCCCGGCCGGGCCCATCGGCCTCGGGCGTGGCTGCGCCGCCCGCCTCGTCCTCACGCGCCCCGGGCGCCGGCGGCGATCGCGGCGCATCGGGTTCTGCAGGCGCGCCGCCCGGTGGCGCCTTGGGCCTGCGCGCGGCGGGCGCGTCTTCGGGCGGGCGCCGGCCGGAGCAGTAGAGGCGCTTGTGCACGTAGAAGTTGTTGACGTTGTTGAAGGTGATCTCGCACTCGAAGCACGTGGCACCCTTGGTCCCCGCCAGCAGCGCGGCCGGCGCCCCCGCGCCCTGCTGCAGCCGGCTGTGCACCAGCTCCGACATCTTGGCCAGGATCTCCGAGGCCTGGGGCGCCGCGGGGCCGGGGGCGGCGCCCGCGTCTGGCGCGAACACGAGCTGCGGCAGGAAAAGCGCGCCGGCCAAACCCAGCTCTCCGGGTGCGGGGCTGGCGCCAGGCGTGGGACTGGGCATCTCGGCCTTCACGCGGGCCGCACCGGGGCTGTGGGGCGACGGCGTCCGCGACGGGGCCCGGGGTGCAGGCTCTGCCTGGCCTGGCACGCGCGCTGCCTCCGACTCCTCGGCCGCCTCCACCTTGACGTTCTTGGGGATCGCGGGGGTCTCGCCGCCGCTCCCATTCTGGGCCTCTCCGTTGGTGGCCTCAACCAGGGTCTTGTCCAGGCCTGGTGATGGGATGGGTGCCAGGCCTAGGTCCGCGGAGGCCAGGGGACCATGCAGGCCTGCGTGCTTCTGGAGGCTGGCGAGGGCGTCTGCGGGAAGATCACAGGGGCACTTCAGGCCTGGCACCTGGGGACAGCCTGTCCTCGCCTACCCCGGAGCCCGGGCACCCTGTGGCTGCTCACCTGCAGGCAGCTTGGCAGCTGGGTGTGCTGCACCTGGCGAGTATATCTCCCCCTTGGAGCCGGGCTGGCAGACCATGTGGCTGGTCACCAGGTGGCTATAGAGGATGTCCCGAGTGGTGGAGATGAAGCCACAGCTGTGACAGACACCTGGAGGCCATGTGTGCTGGTCAGGGCCCTGGGGCCGAGGTGCACGTGCTCCCCCACCCGCACAGCCCACCTACCGCTGAGCGTGTCTGTGTGCACCTTGAGGTGGCGTTCGCAGTTGGCCTTGGTGGTGAAGGCCGACAGGCAGATGAGGCATACAAAGGGCCGCTCTCCTGGAACACAGGGACATGTGGCTTGGGCCCACCTGGCCCCCAGCCCCAGGGACCAGCAGGACAGGCACTGCACCCGGGGCCTCAACTAGCCAGGAGGGCGCTCCGCCCTTGCCTTGTTCGTCCCCGGACCCTGTGTGGGGGCCCATGGCTGTGGTGGGAGGTGCGCTATGGCCCCCCTGTCTGCGGCGGGTGTGGTGCCGTGGAGAGGACAAGGTGGCCAGGACAGGCGTGCAGCTCACCGCTGTGGCTGCGCATGTGGATCTCCAGGGAGCTGGCGCTGGGGCAGCTCTTACGGCACTGTGGGAAGGGGCAGATCCGCTCGTTGGGGTATGGCTCCTTAGGCTTGTCCTCTGTGGCTGCCGCGGCTGGGGAGCTGGCACCCTGGCGGCTGGCGCAGTAGTAGAGGAGGTGGGCTTGCAGGTTGCGCTCGTTGCGGTACCAGATGCCACAGTCCTTGCACGGGAAGACGTCCTCTGTGGGGGTGGGGGGGCAGTGGTCTCTGCAGAGAGGGCCTGGCTGGATGGGTCCTGGGAGCTGGGCCCATCCTCCTGTGGTTTCTCCTGACTGAGCTTTGGTAACCTTGACCCGCTTTGTGAGGGTTTTTAGGACCCACTCACCTCCTGGTGGCCCCATTCTGCCTTGGCCCCTCAGGAGACGCCGTGGCTCAGGTGGCCAGAGAGGGAGAGTAGACGTGTGTGGTGGACCCTGAGTGTGACGGGTGAGTATGTGGGTGAGCAGTGTGAACCCGGGGAGCCTCGGGACAGGACAGGAGCAGCTGCTGCATAGGGAGTCCTCGTGCGAGTCCTGGAGGCCAGGTGCTGCCACAGTTAGGAGTGGCCCCTGCCGCACTTCTGCCTGTGCATCCGATGGCACCATGAATGGCCAGGTTGGCTCATTTGACAAATTTACCCCAAACACTGCTTCTAACTTTCAGTCTACAGGGGTTTGGACTGCCTGGGGCTTTAGGGCTGTGAGGATTTCTCTGGTGTGTGTTCTGTGTCTACAGCAGGATTTTTGTTTTCTGTGTGACAGTCTCACATTATAGTTCAGGCTGGCCTTGAACTCAAGGCAATCCTGCTTCAGCCTCCCAATACAGCAGGACTTTAAGGGGTGTTCTGACTGCCTCCACCCCAGCCCCTGCCCCATCTGCCGGCAGGCCTTGGCAGGGAGGCTGTGACTCGGGTGGTACCAGGGGCCTGGGTTCCCTCTCTGGCTGTCAGGCCAGTTCCCATAGAGACCAGGGGCCCAGGTTCCGCCTGGGCAGTGAGGGTGTGTCCTGAGCCTCCGCTCCACAGCAGCAGCCTAGGTCCCCCCTCCGCTGTCCCCTGCAGGTGCCAGCACCTCTCCCGCCCCTTCTGAATGAAGCCCTGTCTGGGAGGTGGCCACTGTGTGTCTGTCCGATGGACATTGCTGCTTGGGATGAGGCGTCACCCAACGCAGAAACCTGAGACCCCAGGGGGCTGCGCTGGGCTCCCTGGGGTGGACAGGCGGGTGACTGTGGGACCTTCCCTAACCTCTGTCCTCGCCAGGGCCCTGGCTTCTGTTGGCTGTGCTCACCTCCCATCTCCCAAACCTTGGTGCTCATCCCCAGGGCAGAGACCGAGCAGGGGCCTCCTGCCATCCTCCTGCCATCTGCTGCAGACCCCGCCCACGACCCGCACCCTCAGGTCACGCCGGTGGCACCAGCCCATTGTACCACTCACAGGAGGTGTTGAGTGAGTGTGTGTGTGTGTGTGTGTGTGTGTGTGTGAGACAAGGGAGTCTTGTTCTCACAGCCCCTCCGCCTCAGGGAGGAGACAGTCCAGGCCACAGCCTGGGGTCTGTCATGAGCTGGGCTCTGGGAGCCTCCCGTCCCTGTACCTGGGCTCGGCTCCCACTGGGGCCTCAGAGCAGACACAGCCCCCCGCCGCCTTCCCCCTTGTGCTGTCTATGGCCTGCCTGGCCCCTGCCCTCTTGGGGACGAGCTCTCCTGCTGGGTGTCTCTGCCACAGCTGTGTGCTGTTTCTCCCCCGGTGGCCTACGGGGGGCGCAATGCATCCTTTTACTTGGGGCTCGGGTACATGCTGAGCACCCTGACCTTTTGTCGGTCGAGCCCTCCCGGGGCTGTGGCCACTACTCACTGTTGATGACTGCTGTGGCGAGGATGGACGCCATGCCGGCCTGCTGGGGCAGCAGCTGGATGTCAGGGGGCACTGGGGCAGGGTTCTCGGGCTCTGCTGGTTCCTCCTTCGTGGGATGGCTGGGGGTGCCCCGGGGCTTGGCCGTCAGGAGTGCACACAGGGCCTCGCCCGCGGGCACCGGCCTGGTGACCCTGCACCAGAGGCTGCCATCTGGCGGGCACAGGCACGAGCTGGGATGGTGGCCCTGCACCTCTGCCCTCCCTCTGGGTCCCATCTAGTCCTGGACCCTCTGCACTGCCCAGGAGAGCAGGCCCAGGGCCAGCAGGGAGCAGCTGGCCAGTTCCTGCCGTGTGGAGCCCTGCCCATGTGTGAGGCTGTGGGGACCCCAGGTGGGGTGGGGTGCTCATGCCTGCCACCTCTCCTGGTTTCCTGTACCCTGTTTCAGTGAGCTGGGCCTGGCTATTCCCAGTGGCCTCTAGGGGGCACCCTAAGGCAGCAAATCCCGGACAGCTGGTCTGCCTTCAGCCCAGGCACCCCTGTGCTGGGGCTGCGGCTTCGCAGACAGGTGGATCCTGTCAGAGCCCTGGGCCTGAGGGAGGGAGCACCACGTCCCCAATGCTGCCTGGCCCTGCCAAGAGCCAGCCACCCTCATTAGCACCCCCCCTGAGAGGCCTCGTCTTTCCGAGGTGGGCCTGTGGGACGGATTGGCTGGGCAGTGCCAGTGGCCCATGTCCCCAGGGGCGGGAGCCCACACTGACCACCACCCACCAACACCCTGGGCCTGAGTCCCGGGTGCATGGCCCCCCGGAGCTGGAGTGCCACCACCTGCTCTCTGGGTCCTCAGTGCACCCTTCACTGGGGAGGAGGGGTAGGGTGCTCTCTGCCCAGCAGGTGGGGAAACTGAGGCACACAGGTACAATGCAGGCTTGGGCCTGACGGAGTTGAGGGCTCTGCTGTCCTGATGTGAGTGCTGCCTCTGCTCCCACTGGGCAGTGCTTGGGCTTTCTGGACAGGAAGAGCAGTGGGGACCCCTTTCCTCTCCCCAGTCCTGGGAGGGGGAGGTGTAGGGGAGCAGGTGGGGTGGGCACTGGGGCACAGCCCCTCCCCTGCTTCACTCCACCCCCTAGTGGAGAAGTGGGCCCCAGCTGGCCTGGGCACTGCCCCGTGTCCCTTAGCTGGGAAGGACACTGCTGATGGACATGGCCGGTGGCCAGTCCTGAGCCAGTCAGCAACCCGCTGGGCCTCGGCCTGTGCACAGGCCCCGAGAGAGGGCACTGCTGGGGGGGGGACTGTGGTGTCCCCAGCTGAGCCCTGTCATGGACAGAGGTGTTGGCCTTGGAGAGCAGCTCCTGGGGACCCCCCAACCCCAAAGAGCATGATTTCCCTTTAAGGCCACCAGGCAGGGCTGGTGACCCCCGCCTTCCGGAAGGCTGGGATAGGGAAGCGCCATATGATACCAACCCTTCCTGTAGATCTCCGAGTTGGCGTCAGCCTCGGTCAGGGCCTGGGGCAGCGTCCTCAGCCAGCAGGCTGCATCTGTGAGCAGCAGGGTCAGGGCCGGGCCCTGGGGACGGTGGGGGACAGGGTGGTCAGCAGTGGGCGGCAGGAGCAGGCTCCTTAGCCAGGCACAGTACCGTACCGGGCCTGACAGCCAGGGGCACTGTGGCCCTTATCTGGGCAGCTTCCGTGTGGGCACTGGGTTCTCATGAAAGCCACGGCCCTCAGGAGCCACACAGCACAGCTGGAGCCACGCCAGATCTGCGTCCCCTCCACACTGACCCTGCATCCAAGATTGGCTGTGCTGGCGGCAGATGAGCTCTGTGGACTCAGCCCAGAGCACAGAGCCACGGCAGGCCCGGCCCGGCCCATCCCCGCCCTTCACCGCGACCAGTGGCACAGTGTTGCGCCGGCCCTGTGCCCGCCAGCCTCGCTGCCTCAGAAAGCAGGCAGTGCCCCCCGTCTCACAGCTGAGGAAACGGAGGCACCAGGTTGGGAGGCAGCGACCCTGAGCCCAGGCGCATGTCCCCCACAGCTTAGTCTCCACCTGGTGGGAAGAGCACTCCGGGCTCAGCTCTGGGGCTGCCTCACTTCCTGGGCCTGAGTCTGGCCCCCCACCCTGGGCACAGGAAGTGCACATGGACCCAACCCCAGTGGGTGGGGGCCGGCCAGGGACCCCCATCCCCTCCTGTAGGCAGAGCCCTGCTCCGACCCTGTTCTGGGTTCGATCCTCTGGGGGCTTCCTGACCTCAGCCAGCAGGGTGCCACGATGCTTGGGATTTTTCTGTAAGCCTGCTCACTTTTTGTTTCCTTCAAGTAGATGCTTTTTAATCAGAAGCCTGGTGCACTGTGACCTTTAACTGATACCCACTGTCACCTGCTGCACCTGGGAAGGCCACCACTCCTGTGCCTGGCCCATGACCCCAGGATGCGTGTGGCAGTTGCCCCAGAGCTGAGGGTCTCCTTGCGACCCCTCCACATGACCACAAGATGGGACCCAAGATAAGGCCTGTGGTGGGGGCCAGCCAAATGGCAAGGTCGGAGCAGCTGGCTGGTGCCGTCTGCGTCACCTGCCTGCTGCCATGTGGCTTGGTCATGGGGTGGGGAGTGGAGCTAAGCCAGCCCTCTGCCAACAAGGGAAGCCCCTTCCACACAGCTACAGGAGGAAGAGGGGACCATATCCCTGGTGGCTCTGGACTGTCCTCAGCTGTCAGGGATCTTGGGCAGGTCACTGCCATGTCTACAACTGCTTCCTCCCAGGATTTGGGGAGCCAGGAGTCCAGGGTAGTGCTAAGTGTCCCCTCCTGGCCAGCCACTGCTTTTACTTCCCCTCAGCCAGCAGGACCAAGTGGCCAGGGCTGGGCCCTGGGGTGGGGTGGGCTGTCCATCTGGGGTGGCCACCATGTTCAAGGCCACCTGAGGGCATGCATTCCACTTAATAGACACCTGGGGATCCCAGGGTGCAGGGCAGGGTGGGAGCTGGCAGGTGGGGGACCTGCATGGGCTGGCCCTGGGGGCAATGTGGTAGGCAGGGCCTGGCCCCTGGCTGGGGACCCAGAGCTCCCACCCCAGCTGCCCCTGACCTGGGGAGGTGGCTCTGAGAGGCGGCTGGGCTTGGGCCTCCCTGCCTCGGCCTTCTGAGTTGCTAATGAATATTAATGAGCAGAGGAGGGTGAGAAAATTAATCTGCCTGATCCTTCGATGGGTGCCACGGTAACGATATGAAATCTAATTATTCGTCCCAATATTCCTAAACCCTCAACCCGAGACTGACAGCCCCTGCTCGGCTTAGTGCTTATCGGTCTCGGAAGCAGCGTGTTTGCCGCGTGATAAAGCACACTCAAGACTGCTGACGCTGCACAACCATCCTCCAGGGGATGGTGGGCCCCGCGCAGGGAGGCCAGGCCTGCCCGGCACATCCCAAGTCTGCAGCTGGTGCTGCAGGGAGGAGGGAGGGCACTGAGGAGGTCCGGCCATCAGCCAGCACCCTACGTGGGCCAGAGAAGGCTGGAGGGGCGAGATCGCCAGGCCTGCTGCTGACTGTTCCCACTCTCACCGTTTCTGCCTCACTTCCAAACCACCCTGGGGAAAGAGCTCTCTTAGTGCTAAAGCCATAGCTGAGGTGGGTGCTCTGAGCCTGCCCTGCAGGGGCCCTGCATGCAGCCTTGGCCAGGCCTCTGGCCCAGACAGTGAGGCAGAGGCCGGGCCGCCTCTGCCCCTCCCCGGGTCACCTGGCCAGGGTCAGGGTCAGGCCCTGGCACCCACCCTGCGCCCTGCCCCTCGGAGTCCTTGTCCCTCCCAGCCCAGGATGCCAGGCGGCCACTTTAAATTCTCCCATGGGGCCGCCATTGTTCCCATTTCCCCCAACAAAGAGGTCAGTGTCTCGCCTCTGCGGCCGATAACCATCAGAAACCCTATCTGCACTGCATCCGCTGTGCTGGCTTCTCCAAGGCTGCTCCCAAACCTCTCTGTGCACCCTGGCGGGGCACAAGCAGGGGTGGTGGCTGTTGGGGGCCCCTGGCAAGGGGACAGGTGGCTCTGGAAGCCCGGAGTAGCTGCTGCAGTACAGTCAGCAGCGGGTGCACGGAGGGGTGGGCTGCAGCCTGGTGCCCAGGGCAGCTCGGCTCTCCTCAGCCCAGAGGCCTCGACAGCCTGCAAGGTCACACAGAGGCCTTGGCCCAGGTGCGTGAGCTTTGCACAGCCTCTGAGCCTTTCAGTCACACATCGTCCGCCAACACAGTCCCTGAGGGCCAGCTGTGGCCAAGGGCTAGGGGCACGGCCCACCTTGGCGGTGTTTCTAAGCTCTTGTGCTGGTGAGTGGCCAGGTGCTGTCCTGGGCCCTGGAGGGAAGCCCACAGGCATGGCCCTCACCTGTGCCCCTCCGTGCCAGGCGCGGCCCTTTATGTCGGGATGGCCCTTTCACAGGGAGGGTACCCTGGCCCTTTGCTTGGGTCTCTGAGCTCCTGCCATGTTCCTACTGCCTCAGGGAGAAGAGTGCCCAGAACTCTGGAGCTCCTCCTGTCTCCTCTCGAGGGCTGGGGCAGTCACCCTAAAGCCAGTTAGCTGTGTCACCAGCAGAGTAGGGTGGGCAGACGGAGAGAGTAGCACAGCCGCTGTGCAGATGCCAGGGAGCTCCAGGGCCACCGAGGCCCAGAGAGGACTTCCTGGGTCCCAGCCTGCCCTGCTCATAGCGTGGTCTCAGATGTGGCCACTGGGCAGCAAGGGAATGAAGTCACATGTGAGGTGCCAGGTGGATGGGCTCAGGGGCCCCAGTGACAGGAGTAGCTGGCAGGCTCCCACTGTCTGGTGGCTGCTGAGGCTGATGGCAGAGGGCCACAGAAAGCACTGCCACATGGTCCGCTCGGGGTCCTGCAAAGGCCAGGTGGAGTGCGACAGGACCATGGGACTGCGCTGCTGTCCACTCCCAGCACTTCACGGCCCAGGTGCACCGGGAGCACCAGGTCCTCTGGCGGGAAGAGGATGGGCTCCCACACGGGAAGGAAGCAACACAGACGCTGGGCCGGATGTCTGGGAAGTCACCGGAGGTGGACACAGCTGGGGCAGCTGGGAGAGCCCTGCGCCATCCCCTGTCCCTTTCAAGAGGGGCCTGACTCAGCTGCCCAGCCCTGCTGCGAGGCTCTGGCCAGTGAGAGCTCTGCCATGCGAGTGACCCCTGTGCCATCCTCCAGGCTCCCTGCGCCCAGGCCGTGTGGGCTGCCCCACAACCATCCCTGAGCCAGCAAAGGCTGCCACCCCGCTTGGTTGCCATAAGCTCTCCCCTGGTCCCACAGATACCGTGGTGGACTAGGAGTAGAGTCTGTGCGGGACAAGTGGACAGGCAGGTGGACAGGGGCAATGTGTGCCATGGCAGGGTGAAAGAGCTGGCTCATCTGCTCACCCACCTAACACTCCTCACCCATCCACCCATGCACCACCTGCACATGCAATGTGTCCACACACCCATCCACCCACCCACCCACCCGGCCACCATCTGTCTAACTTGCTACCCACCTGCTCACTTGTCTGTCCGTCACCATCGACCATCATCCACTTGTCCTGTGCATCTCCCCACCCATCCACTGTCACCCATATCGATGTGCTCACCCACCCAGCATGCAGTTCCCCCTGGAGATGTGAGCTCTGGGGTTGGCTGGGCCCTGAAGGGTCTTCCCCAGTGCCAGGTTCGAAGCAGTGGAGCCCACAGCTGGATCAGAGAAGAGTCAGCAAGCGGTGCTGGACTAAGATTCTGACTCCCCAGGGCTCTGTGCCCTCAGGCTCCCTCCTGGCAGTCATTCCTGGGGGCCAGTGTATGAGGACTGCATGGGCAGCCCCGTCCCCACTCACCCTGTCAGCCTGGAAAGGACAGGGAGAGGGTGGCCCCACGGGGTCTCCCGCCCTCCACAGGGAGAAGGCAGGGTGCCTGGCCTGGCGGCATGTCTTCCTCAGTCGGGGGCTGGGGGAGAGCTGGGGCTCATCAGCCGAGCTGATAAGGCACCACTGAGACGCTAGGAAAAATATTTAGACAATAAAGGAAGTATCGGGAAGGCGCGTATCTTTCCGAGATCAATCATCGGTGTGGTGTCTGGACAGTTGGCGCCGAGGCAGAGATAGGGCCTGGGGAGATAAGGGTTAATCAAGGGTGTCATTCTCACGAGATAGCGGCAGCGGGCGGGAGGGGTGCTTCCGGGCAGGGCTCACGGCACACGGGCCTGTCAGGCACAGGGAGGTCTTGGCCCTGCGTCGTCTCCCAGCTGACCTGTGCCCAGGCCAGGGAAGGGCAGCCCTGGCGCCTGCTCCAGGAATCGCCAGCCCAGCCTGCCCAGGTTTGACCCTGATGCCTCGGCCAGGCCCTGCATCTCTCAGAGCCTCTGTAAGTGGGTGTGGCTGTGTGGGACACAGTCCTGCCTGTTCAGGTCCTGGTTGGCAGCCCCCAGGAGCAGGACAGGCAGGAACGAGCACACTGACCCTCCGCTCTCGGCCACTGCTGCCCCTGCCAGTCACCACAGAGGGTTTACCTGATGCTCTGAGAGTTCGGACGGGACTGGGGTCTACCCACCCTCTGCTGCCTCCTTCCAACGGGCTGATGCCCCTCAGCATCTAGTGCCCCAGCGCCCAGGAGAGCCACCTGCCCCACCTCACACCTTGGGGCCGGGGAGCTCACTGCCTGCAGAGCCAGCCTGGACTCTGTGCTCTCTGAGGTGCTAAGGCTGCACTGCTGGCCCAGGAAAGGGTCTCCTTCCTGCAGCACCATGCCAGTCGGTGCTGACCTTCGCCTGCCCGGCTGCCCTGCTCTGTAAACGAGCTCCCGGCTCTGCCATTCTCCTCCCAGCTCCGTGTCCTGCTGCAGGTCACAAAGGCCCAGACTGGGCAGGTGCTGGCCTGGGACACAGTGAGGCAGTTGCCTGCAAACAGGAGCCCCGGGGCCTGGCCCCACCTGCTGCCTCCCAGTGGAAAGGCTGCATGGGCAGCCCAGGGGCCTCAGTGGGCTGCATATCTGTGTCCCGGGAGGCATCTACACTGAAGGCCTCGCCCGCAGCAGAGACTAGCTCCTCATGGGTGGGTGCAGGGCATGCTGGGAGCTCAGGGTCCTGGGGTCTGCATCTGGGGTCCCTCTTGCTGCTCCCCACCAGCCCCTCAGGCCCTGCTTCGGCCAGAAACAGGGCCCTAACTTCAGGCCAGGACTGGGTAGAGCTGCCAGCACAGCGTCTGGCCCCCAGGTGGACGAGCACCACCACAGGCATAGCCCCGCCCTCACTCGAGGAGGGCACTGAGACCCTCAGGACCAAGAAACCAGCACTTTGTGGCCCTGGCCAGCCAGATGGATAGCCTGGACCAAGCCACGCCTGAATGCCACCTCAGGAAATTAGAAAGTACCAAGCCACGGCCACACCTGGACTTGCAGGGACTGACCTGGGTGCCGCTTGGCCCCAAATGAGCACGAGGCCCAGGATGTGCCTCTCAGGTACCGTGTGCAAGCGCCCCCTGCTTCCGTGTGCCCGCCGTCCTTGCTGGCACTGACACCTTCCTCAGCCTCAGAAGGGCCCACAGGACAGCAGTGGGTCGCACTCGGCCTCAGGTACAGCTGTGTGAGCTGCCAGTCCAGCCACGGGGTCCTGCCCACCCAGCCCCACCACCCCCTGGTCTGTGAGGTGCAGCTCCTCCCATTTGCTCCCTCCTGAGCGCCCTGCCTGCTTCCCCCACTTCCACTCAGAACTGAGGCTAAACCTTCCCTCCTGGAGCCCCACAGGCAGGGAACCTCAGCCCTTGGTCCCAGTCCTGAGGCCCAAGTGCTAGGCTGGCCCCAGCCCTGAGTGCTGGCAGCTACCAGGGTCCTTACCGGTTCTGCCTGCCCAGGGGATGGTGCTCTGGTCTGGATGCTCCCACGGAACGGGCCCCAGCACAGGCCCTTGGCGAGGCTGAGTCGGGCCTGCACGCACCTCTGTCCATCCCGAAGCTCCAGCTCCAGCTCCTCTGTGGGGAGACAGCAGGTGAGGCGCGTTTGGCTGGGGGACCCCGCCGCCTTCCACAAGGTGAGCCCTGCTGTGGCACTGTGGCCCCTGGCCCCCAGGAGTGAGGCATCTGGGGGCAGAGGGAGGGCCTGTATCCCAGCCCGGGCACATGTGTGGCTCCGGGACCAGGCCAGCCTCGCGGGAGCCCTGGGCCACGGGATCTTGGAACCCGGACAGTGGGCTGAGCAATGCCCCAGCAATGCGCCCCAATGTGGGGTGTGGAGGTGTGGCCTGTGGACACAGATCTTTGAAATGCAGTCACCTAAGGGATCAGAGCTGGGCTCGTCCTGCATTAGCAGGCGGCCCTAAGTCCAGGGACAAGTGACTTCATTAGAGGGAGAGAAGCTGGGAGAAGCTGGTGACAGGGCTGGAGCGAGGGGGACGTGTAGCCTGGGGCTCCCCCTCGGCTAATTCGAGGTCAGCTGGCAGAGCTCACACCCTCACTCCTCCGGCCCCGCCCCAGGGTGGAGCCTCGAGACCACGCCCGGGGGTGGGGCCTCTCGCCTTGCCCCAGCCAGGGCTCCGGCCCACGGAGGTCTCACGTGGCCTGCTCGGTCGCCTGGCCGGAGCTCTGCGGTGGCCCTACTTCCTGGAGCCCCACCGGGCATGCTATGGCCTTAATGGGCGCGATGATCAGATAAGCGGCTGCCTAATGGCAGAGATAACGTGTAAATACGCCAGGAGGCCTTCGAGACGTTCTAACTGGGTCTTTGTCTTCCCCGGGACAGATAAGGTGGCAGCGGACCAGGACGGTGAGGCAGGAGGCCCCACGCCCCTTCGCCAGCCTGGACCAGGCAAGCCTGCAGGTTCTGCCCCTCCCGCCGCCACGGCTGCCCTTGGTGGCTCACCCAGGACACCCAGCCACCCACGGCTGTGGCTAGCAGGGTGGCCTGCATCCAGTCATCAGGGGCAGGGCCCCGCCTGGCCAGCACCATGCAGCCCTGGTGGGGACACTGACACCATATAGATGGAGTCTGTCCCCTGGACAGAGGGCACACTGAGGCCCGAGGGGCCCGCAGCCAGCAGCAGGTGCCATGCTCGAAACCAGACCCAGTGCTGCCCAGCCTCTCCGTGCTGGGCGTGTCTGCATCCCTGCCCCACAGCCGGCCCTCAGGAGTCCGCAGGGGCCCACAGTGCCCACCCACCCACTTGCAGCAGGTGTGGAGCCCACCAGGCAAGGGCTGCATGCCACAGGACACTGCAAGTGGCAGCAGGACATGCACTGGCCTCTGCTGAGGCGGCTAAGGCCTGTGGCCCACCTGGACCCTGCCCCAGCTTAAGGAAGGGAGGGTCAGGAGGGGCAGTCCCAGTGCCATCGCTGCAGGCTCACATCCACCCTGTCACTCCTGTGGCTGGTCAGGTCCCTCAGATGAAGGAAGCACTAACAGGCAAACCGCCCTGTGCCTTAATTGGAGCTCATGGCCAGGCCAGCCCCCCAGATGAGGCGCTTCCCATGGGGCTCCATCCTTAGGATGTATGCCCTGCAGAGAGGGGGGGGCTGGTGGGAAGGCCAGGGTCTCTAGGGAGACAGTAGGACAGTCACCATGAAACCCACCTCCCTGCCCAGGGCCCAGGTCACCTCCAGGTGGGTGCAGGACCGTGGTGGGGGCCTGGGTAGTAGGGAGCACACCTGATCTCAGCCTCACCCCAATGCCTTGTCCTCAGCAGGCTTGGGGATGTTAGCACCCGTCTGGTCAAATACCCTAAGGACTGATCTGAAAATATGCTGTGTTTAAGTAAGAAAATGTATCACAGTGAAAGACACATTGCTGTGAATCTCCCTCAGAATCTTCCCCCTTGCTTTGAAAACACTTATTCCATGGTTCTAGAAGTACTCTTTCATGAACGTCTTTACAAAATGTGATTAAAAAGGGCCGGGGATTTAGCTCAGTGGTTCCAATGCCTGCCTCGCAAGTGGAAGGACCCGAGTTTGATTCCCAGTACCCCCCCAAAAAATGCGATTAAAAAAATACAGTGAACGCTGCTGCCCAGTGCCATCCAATGGAGAGGAAGACTCCTAAAACCTCGGCTGCATTGTCTTTATCCACCTTATTTGTGTATCTGACCCCATGGGACTCCTGGCTCTTCCCCTAAGTCAAAATGACCACGAAAGGGGAACCTGAATCCATTCAGCACATGGAGGCAGCCAGGACAGCTCAACTAGACCCTCAGGAAAGAGGACTCCAGAGCTGCTGCAGAGTCACCAGGACGATGGGATGAGTGTGCAAGGAGACAGGAAGGACTTTGAAGGGCATGGCGACCTGTCTTTTATTGCACTGTGTTTTGAAACTACACATTCATCACTGTTTTTTTTTTCCTTTGTTTCTTTCGGTACCGGGAATCGAATTTAGGGCCTTGTGCTTGCCAGGCAGGGGTGGCGCCACTGAGCTGCATCCCAGGCCCTCAGTGCTTTTTTGATCACACCCTTCCTTCCAGCTCCCACTCCTGCCCCAAAGCCTCATGTGGAGCAAATAGGAACAAGCAGGGGTCGGAGCCCAGGAGCACCCAGCAGAGCACTGCCCAGCAGGAAGCGGAGCTGCACCAGGAAGTGGGGTGGGAGAGGCCGCCCACCCCTGGCACTAGGGTACCTCGTGGGGCTCCAGGCACAGCTGAGAAGGCGTGGAAGTGCAAGGGAAGGACAGGGACAGAGCCATGGGGATGCCAGGCCCCCAGACGCCTGGTGTAGGAAGCTGAGCAGTGGCTGCACAGGATGGTGACTGCCGCTCAGGCTGTGGACCCCTGGCTCAGTGCCCACCTCTGCTTGGGAAACGCAGGTGGGCACAGGCAGCTCCCACAGAGGGACGCAGGGTGGGCTTGCAGGAAGTGGCCCCAGCGCCAGCCAGGTCGTGACCACCCACTCCCTCAGCTGGACGTGGCACAGGGACTCCCATCCCAATGCCCTCCTGCCCCCTGGGTGCCGTGCCTCATACACTGGCATGACTCACAAGGATTTTTGTCCATGCACCAGGGGGAGACTGAGCTTGGAGAGGTTAAGCATCCACCCAAGGGTGTGCAGTGGGCAGGTGGGACTTGAGCAGCTGGGACCTAGGCACGCTTTCCAGTGGGGCTGTCCATGGTGCCCCGCCTACCCTGGCTCAGTTTCCCTTCTGCAGTTCCTCCCCTGCTGGCTGGCCTGGGCATCCTGGTGGATCAGGCTGGCCGAGCAGGCCCGATGCTGGCACACACTGCTCTACAGTGAGTGTGCCCTGTGCCCCCACCCCACACCTCGAGAAGCGGATGAGAAATCTGGCCCTTGCCCATTTCCTGTGTGCAATGTCCCCTCGGAGCCCCTGGGGTGGGGCAGCCCTGGGCAGAGGATGGGGTCTGGGTGCCATCAGCCTCGGTTTCCCCTGTGTGGGACTCACGGTGGTGGTGAGATCGGGCCGCTGCTCTCTCCCCGGGGCCCCTCCACTGGGGCCTGCACCGGGGTTGTCCCCCTTTACACACTGCTGCACACTGGGAAGGGGCCCAGAGAGCTCTCACACGTGGCCTGAGGTCACACAGCCTACATGCAGCTACTCAGCCCAGACCACATGGAGAGGCTGGGTGCCCTTGGCCTCAGTTTCCCCGAGCTCCTGCTGCCCCTGCTCCAGCCACCAGCCCTCTCTCAGGCAGAGTCTAGCAGCCCCCAGCCCGCCGAGCGAGCGGCAGTCTCTGTGGTTGGTGTAGCCGGTGCGGATGCCCACCCCGCCACCACAGCCTGTTAATCTGATCGCCCATCACCCCGCCTGGCCCCGCCCTGCGGCTCCCACAGGCCAGCTGGGGAGCGGCCCTATCTCGGGATCGAGCTGTTTGCCTTTGATAAAAGTCACAGAAAAGGAAAGAAAAAGGAGGAGGGAGCTGGGCTGGTGGGTTCTGGAGACTCTGGGTGTGGGTGCAGGCAGGGGGAGGCGGGCACCACGTGGGGCCTGGGCACATCTGCTCCCTGGGTCCCATGCACACAGGCAAACCCAGGTCCAGAGAGGGCAGGCGCCTCCCTTGGGACACAGCAGAGGGGGGACCAGGCTCCCTGGATCAAGCCACACCTGCACGCCAGGTCAGGATACAGAAGGGACTGCACTTGGTGCCTGTGACACTTTTCCCCAGGCCCTCGGGAGGCAGCAAGGACTTAGCAAGAAGAGTCCGGCCCTCTGTCCCCAGCACAGGACCCAGGTGAGGCTGGTGCCTCCAGTGTAGGGAGTGTCACAGGGCAGCCGGGTGCCTCCCAGCCGAGAAGGGGCAGGAAGTGGCCCTGAGAGGGCAGCAGGATCCCAGCCCAGGAGCTACAGCTCCACGGGCACAGGTATAGGGAGGGAGACCACGGACCCCACCACACCAGGCTGATTTCCACTGCGGGCTGATGGTCTGTACAGAACTGGGGATCAGGCCATGTGTGGTGGTGCATGCCCATAACCTCAGTATACTGGGAGGCTGAGGCAGGAGGATCCCAAGTTCCAGTCCACCTTGGGCAATGCTGGGGTGTGTGGCTCAATGCAAAGGCCCTGGGTTCAAATCACTAGTACTGAAAAGAAAAAAGTAAAATGAAACAAAAAATAAAAAATGGGGATCAGACTGGTTGTGGCAGTGAAAATCTGTAGTCCCAACCATTCGGGAGGTTGAGGCGGGAGGACTGCAAGTTCAAGGCCAACTTAGGCAGCTCAGTGAGACCCTGCCTCACATGCGCACGCACCCCCCACCCCCACTGAGCCCTCAAGGACACAGAAACCCCACCCCCAATAATGGGGCAGGGACACAGCTCAGTGCTGCGTGGGCCTGGTCTCCAGTACCACGCACACCGGAGTGGGCATCACTGGTGCAGCCTGATTCCGGGCTCCTGCTGGGTCCCGCCCAGGCCACGCCCCGCCCAGCGTCCTGTCTTCACTTATGCAGAGCCGGGTGTGGGCCAGGTGGCCGTGAATGAGCCGCACTCTTTCGAGGAGGAGGACGAAGGGACGTGCCCTGCTGGGAAGAGGCTGCTGGGGCCCCGCTCGGCCCCAGGTCTCTGGGTCTCCTCCCCACGTAGGCCAGCGCAGGGTCTCCAGGCCCAGACCTTCCCGTGCCTCCCGGGGCCCTGCACTCTCTGCAGCTGGCTGTGCTGCAGAGCCCACCCAGGAGGGATGAGGGCCCGGCCTTGTGGCCTTGTGGCCCCACTCAACTCTACCTGATGTGGCCACAGCCAGTGTCTGCCCCCAGGGCTGCACCACACCGGGCTTGTTCCTGGGAGCCAGGAGCACAGGGGGCTGTGGCGGCCCCCAAGGTGGGACCAGCAGTTAGGTCAGGCCGGGGGCACCCAGGAGCCTCATGAGTGTGCACATGCACCCACAGTGCCAGCGAGCCCAGCCATGACGCCAGGCACATGGCCATGATGGACACGCACCTGCCTGGGGGTGTGGCTGGGAGAAGGGACAGGTGGCCAGCCAGTGCCTCCCTGCCCTCTTACCCCCAAGCTGGGTGCTGCACGAGGCTCTAGCCCCTTTCTCCTGGCCAGTTGCCGCTGGCCCTGGAGACCCCAGGAGGGCACAGTGGACCTCCGGTCCCCTTGGGTTCACCCCAGATATGGTGGGGTGCTGCCCCCTCCCACCCAAGCAGCCCTCCCCATTGCAGGGAACCTCAACTGGTATTGATTTTTTGACAGGGAGCACTGGTGTCTTTATCAGTGAACCCTGGCCCTGGCTAATGGCAGAGCTGGGCACCTGGTGGGGGCAGTGGGGTGCGGCCACTGCTCACCCCTGCAGCCCCGGGATCTGTCCCTTGTCCTCTGTCCCTGGAGGGGTGGCTCTGGTGGCGGGGGCAGGGGGGCTGAGACGCACAGGGCCTGGGACCCAGCTGAGGCCTGGGAGGGACGAGGTCTCAGACACCACTGCTGCATCCTTGGCACAGCCAGGAGCACTGGCTAGAGAGGGAGCCTGGGGTGGGCAGTGGGGCTGAGTCCCTGCCTGGACCCTCAGGGGGCCTTGCCCAGGCCCTCTGCTGCCCCCCACAGCATCACCCCGACCCCGTGGCACCTAAGAGTCTTCCCAGAAGTCAATGCTGGGTCTCTGGCCTCAGTCTTCCCACCCAAGAAGTGGGCACAGGGAGCCCTGGGAGGGGTCCGGGCAATTGCCTTCTGCCTCCTGCTGGCGGGTGGGCTGATTGGAAGGTGAGGTCCCCGAATTCCCCAGCTCTTCCTTCCCCGGGCAGCCACGTCTGCCCCACCTGGAAGGAGGCAGAAGGCTGGGCGGTGCCTGTGACCCCAAGGTCAGGGGCCGGCATCTGGTGCCGCCCCAGGGAGGCCTAGGGCCCCACAGGGTGCTGGGGAGCAGGCCTTGTTCCGAGGCGCAGGGCTGCAGCTGCCACCCAGCCACATGGGCCGGGGCGTCTGCCGCCTCCAGAGTCCCGTCGGCCCACCACGGAGGGGGTGCCTAAAGCTGGGGCCTCTTGATGGCCGAGGTCCGCCCGACAGCAGTGGAGGAGACCGAAGGTCAGGGGCCCAGCCACACGCCAGGCAGGCTCCGGCCCTGCCCAGGCTCTGCAGGGAGGACGACCCAGGGACGGTGCGTCATCCGCCGCCAGGTAGGAGCCTGGCCTGCTCTTGAACCCAACGCCATGGGCTCCCCACTCCCTGGGTCCAGCTCCTGCCTGCCTGTCCGGCAGAGCTGGCCCCACCCTCACCTCGCCAGGGACACTCGGGCCACCCTGCCAGGCCGCTTCATTCATAATCACCGCGCTCTTCTTGTAGGACTTGTGTAAGGGCCGCAGACAGGAAGCCGTGTCCACACCACGTGGCCTCAGCCCCCGCCATCCACGCCGAGACGTGTGCGTGTGCGTGCGTGCGTGCGCATGGCGGAGCCCAGGACTTCCCACTGAGCCACATCCCAGCGCTTTTTAATTTTTTGAGACAGGGTCTCACTAAGTCTCTAAGCTGCCCAGGCTGGGTGGGAACTTGCAGTCCTCCTGCTTCAGCCTCCCAGAGTGCTGGGATCACAGGTGTACGCCACTGCACCTGGCGGCTGGAAAGGCCTGGGTGGGCGCTAGGTCCTGCTGGTCCCCAGGCCCAGGTGGCCCAGGGCTGGGCGGCCCTACTTCGGGGCCCCTTGGGCTCCCCGGGCCACCCGGGCAATGAGGTCACCAGGCCTCACTGCGCCCCGCAGCACCCACCGGGCCGGGACACCGAGGACCCACGGTGACGCCGAGGGAGCAGGACAGGGCTGGGGGCTGGGCCCAGGAGACACAAAGGGGCCGAGATAGCATCTCCGGCCCTTTTGCGCAGGATATGACCAGCCCTCGAGCCGATGGCGGCCCCTTTGTCCCGTCTCTGGGGACCGATCTTATCCGCGGCGTCCTCTGCGGCCATAATGGAAAAACGCAGTGAGGAAATCAAAAGTTACGTGTGGAGATAGAGGAGTAATAAATAAATAAATAAGGAGTCGCCGTTGTGCAGGGCGAAGAGGGAGCTGGGATCCGTGTGAAGTCCCGTGGGGCCGGCAGTCAGGGCACAGCCGGCTCCCCCCAGGGCTGAGTGACATCGGGCAGCTAGCGGGCCTCAGTTTCCTCATCTGACCACCTGGCATGTGCCACTGGCAGAAGGGCAGCTGTGGTGCCTCGGTTTCCCTCCTGGGGCAGGGCTTGGTGAAGGAGCCAGACTCGGGGGGAGCCTGACGGGGGCCCTGGCTGAGGCCGGCCCTGCTCCTGTGCCACGGGGATGGTGCCGACGGCAGAAACGGTGCTGCTGGGGTCCCAGGGCCAATGCTATGGGGCCAGCGATGGGGCCAGGGGTGCCGGTCACTGCAATGATGCAAGTCACACTGGCTGGCGGGCCGGGATGGTGCCACAGCTCGGCACGGTGGCTGTGATGGCAGGGGGGACCACACTGACCACTGTGACCAGGGCAGTGGCGGCTGGCGGCCAGTGCCCACCAGGCCTTGCTGCCAGGCCCTTGGGCAGCGTCGGTGGCCCCAGGCTCACTTGGGAGATGCTCAGGCGGGGATCAGGCCTGGGCAGGAAGCCGGAGGGCGGAGGAGGAAGCCACGAGATTAGCACGGTGGCCAAGATAGCTGCCAGGGCGCAGGCAGAGGCTCCAGAGGGTGGGGGCTGGCGGGCAGTGAGCAGAGGGAGCCAGGCAGGGGCCTAAGAGGTGGGGAGCGGGCCGCCCACCTTGCCAGCCTGTCCCCCCAGGGTACTGGACTGGGTCTGGCCAGCAGGTCCCTCATCTCAGCTGTACCCCATTCAGCCTCCTGGGTCGACCACCGCCCGCACTGCAGCCAGGAAGCCCGCTCCAGTGTAAGCCTGCCGGCCCCGAGCCCTGCCCACCCCGCTGTCCCTGCTGCCCTCGGTACTGGCCAGATACCCACCCTGGCACCGGCCACGGCCCGGCCCTTCACAGGGAGGCATCCATCCCCAGGTCGCCTGTCTGCTGGGCTCTGCGCAAACCCCACTGTGCTGTCCCCACCCCGCCCTCTGTGATCCCACTCTCCCAGCTGCTGCTCCAGGGCAGCGCCTCGCCTGCTGCTCACAGTACCCGCAGTGTCTAGGGCTGGCACACAGTAGGTGCTCCACAGAAAGCAGACCGTGCCTTGCCCTGGCCGTGCCCTTGCCGGGCGCTGCTCCTGCTCAGCAGGGACCTGGCCTCCACTCTCCTGGCGTGGCAGGGTGGGCCCGGCTCGCGCCTTCAGCTTGCGGCTTCCTTTGCTTTCGCTTGAGGGAGGGTGCTGGACACTGAACCCGGGCTCTGTGTGCTGAGTTACATCCCCACCCTTTTTATTTTTGAGACAGGGCCTCTTCAGTAGCTGCCCAGGCCCTCCTGCCTCAGCCTCCCAGAGCGCTGGATCCCCTGGCTCGGTAGTCTCAGTCTCCCACCGGTGCGGGTTCCGGGCCTGGACTGTGCTGGCCCTGGGTGATCTCCCTCCAGCTCCTGGACAGATCACAGATCGGGGCCTGGGCCCCACCCCGCCCAGCAGTGACGGCAGGACTGCTCCCATCTCACTCACAGCTGCGGGGACACCGGGCTCCTCCCTGAGGCCGGGGTGCCAGCCGCGGGGCAGGGCAGGCCAGGTGCAGCCCTAGGTGCGACACGAGCGCCCTCCAGGGTACTGGCAGGGAGGCTGCCCGGCTGCGCTGGCCCCAGGCTGACCCCTGCCACCCCCAGGCCCTCCCCCGCCCCAGTCTAAGACAAATAGGCCCATGGCCCCGCCACGCCAGGCCGAGATAAGGTCAAATAGCCGAAATGATTTTTCCCTCCCACACTTGGTGGCCAGCGGGAGGGGAGAATGGCTTCTATCGGCCCATCTCCGGCCGTCCATCCGGACAGGCGCCCCGCCTCGGCCGCCGATAACCAGCCTCGAGGTCCGCATGGAAACTCGGGCCTGCGAGATTAGCCACGGCTCAGCCCAGATAACTAGCCCTGGCCCTCAACCGAGCCACGTGGAGGCTCCCAAGCCCGCAGAGTGGCTGGAGGGACTGGGCCCTGAGCACAGCCTCGCCCCAGCCCAAGGCCCAGCCCCACACCCTACCCTCGCAAGCAGCTGACCCAGCCCTCAAAGTCCTCAGTGTCCTTTTCCAGCCAAGACAGTGACGCTGCAGTGGGGCAGGGCTGAGTGGGGAGCATTTGCCTAGCGTATGCCAGGCCCTAGGTTCGACCCCTGGCACCACAAAGAAAAACGGTCAAGGCCCTGACTCATGGTTCGAGGCGCTGAGCCCCAGCCCTTCCAGCCACAGCACTGAAACCCCAGGCCCTTTGCTCGTGCCAGAGCCTCCCCTGGGTGTCTCCACTCCTGCTTGCCTCTCGGGGCTCAGCTTCCTAGACCTGGGATTGCCCCCATCAGAGAGTTCCCCGTTCCTCTGGCACCCCCGATCCTGAGGCGGGGTGACCCTCTGCTGAGCACAGGGCCCCAACAGAGGCCGGGGCTGAGTGGGGACAGGAAGAGGACTGCTGGAGGTCGGCTCTCACGGCGTCACAGTGACACCAGGAAGGAGTTCCAGGCCCAGGGTGCTCAGTGGAGGAACAGCTCATCCCTGTCCACTCAGCCTGGGAATCCTGGGGCCCGCCTGTCCCTGAGCCAGGTGCTGACCCTTCCCAAGCACCCGGGAGGGCCACCGCAGGGACGAGGTGTCTGTGGCCTGCAGGTGGTGCCTGAGGCCCTGCGCCTGACCACCGCCGTCTGTGAGGCCATTTTCCATGGCTGGCTCTGGATGGAGAACGTGTCCTGGAGGCCACACAGGGGACGTCCCACTGGACACCTTCCCAGGCCTGCCGGGTGCCTAGGAGGTGGTCCCGATGCTCTCTCATCACCAGAGGAGTCTGGGATGGCATCTCTGGCCTCCTGGGGTGGCTGGCAGGGTGGCCCTGGGTCAGCAAGAGCACCACAGTGCCATGCTGGGGGTGGTACATGACCCCGACCAGCCTGTCCTGCTGCCCCCAGGCCTGCCCACCCTTCAGGGCTACGTTTGTCCCCTGAATTTGTTCTGAAACCAATACAGGTGATGAGGGGACCATGGGTGGCCCCAGGGACACCCTTCGCCATGGACCCTCATCCTACACCCACCTCCCCTCAGGCCACTGGAGCTACAGGGCCGGTGGGAACACCATGGCCTCTCCCTGCACCTCGGTGCCCCCAGGACAGCATGTGCAATGACAGTCCTGGTTCTACCCGGCCCCAGGCCACCCTCCCACCTGGTGTCTGGATAGACAGCTAGGGGGGACCTGGACCAGCCCGTGCTCCGTGTCCCAGTCCCTGGTCCCTCCAGTTCTGTGCAGCCTTGTGTGGGTGGGGGGTGGCCTCAGCTCCTTCCTCACCTTCTGATCGTGCCCCCGGACGGACACTGCTGGGACCTGAGGACAGCCCAGGACCCCGAGTGGGACTGGACCCTCCACATCCTGCTGGCTGGCGTCTGCCCGGCCACTGCCTTCTGACTTGAAGCAGGGGTGGAAGGAACAGGACACAGGTACCAAGGCTCGGCACGTGGCCCTGCATTGGTGATCCCGGCGCCTCCCGTGGCAGGGCCTGCGCCTGCGCTACACCCCACCAGGAGGATGTAGGTTGTGGCCCCTTCATTTGCATATCAGAATGCTAAGCAGCCAGCCTGCGGCGCAAGGTCATTTCAAAGATAAACTCAGGCTCTCCCTGCCTGCACATCCCTCTCCCAACCAGAATCTGGGCTGGGGCTCATGGAAGACGTGGCGCCTTGGCCTGCTCTGCCCTCCCCTAGGTGGCCACGGTCCTTCTGCCCCGACACCTGCTCCCCTCTGCAGGGTCAGGCTGGAGTCAGCAGAGCCCCGGACCCGACCCTCCGGCCCCAGAGCAGCCTCTCCTCGGCCCCTTGTTTCCCTCCACGTCCACGGTGCCTTTGGCAGCGCCTGTCCAGCCCAGGAGGCACTGAGGCCATTCCTCGGAGTGTCCGGAGCCGAGGCAGGGCTGGCTGCCTGCAGAAGCTGGGGACCCCGCGAGGGTTTTCTGCTGCAGCCCCACATCTAGGCAGGACGGCTGCTGTCCCTGTTCCCCAGAGGAGGGCGCGAGGCCACATGTGCCGCTGCCTCCTGGCTGGTCCTGCCTGAGAGCTGGGGTGCCAGGCACTCTAGGCTGCTGCGGGGCCTGTGACCTTACTGCCTGACCGCCCAGAAGAGCCAGGCTGCCCCAGGGCGGGGGTGACAGGCTGATGCCCCAGTTCTTCTGGCTGCGTCACAGAGGGGAGGTTGAGGCCCCAGGCCTGCACTCCTGCCTCTCCAATGTGAGGGCTCCTGCTCCAAGCAGTGACACTCAGTACAAAGCTGCCAGCAGCGAGCTCTGGAGAAGCAAAAAAACACTGCTGAGTGCCACCCTGGTCTTTTTGGTACCAGGGATCGAACTCGGGACCTTGTGCTTACAAGGCAGGCGGTGGCACCACTGAGCTAAATCCCTGGCCTCACCCTGGACTTTTTGGAGGGCTAGGGTCACTAGGTGGCAGGTAGGGTCCCCAGGTACTGCTGGGGGCTGCAGCAGGGCCAGAAGACAGTGGGGAGTCTGACGGCGGCCTCTCACGCGCCAGGTGCAGCACCCCAGTGTGTGTGAGGCCCTCCTGGGAGTCCAGGGCGGGGACAGGGCTGGGACACCTCCTTCCTACCCGTGCCTCTCAGGTACCTCTGTAGGCCCTCATGGCCACCTGTCCCAGGCCGGGCCACCAGGGAACTGCGGAAGCCACGAGCCTCTCTGAGATGGCCCTGGGGGTAGAGAGGCCTCAGGATGCTGTGGGCCTGGTCCAGCTGATGGCAGCCAGCACGGCCGGGGCACCTCGCAAGCCACCCTGGGAGGGATGGGAACTGAGGCCCAGTCCCCCCTGGGGCCAGCCTTCCTGCCCCCCAAAGAGAAGGCATGGCATCTCCCAGGCAGGGTCCCCAGGCCAGGTCTGCTGGGCGGCACTGTGTTCATCCCTCACTGGGGGCTGCAGGGGTCAAGAAGAGGGTGGGGAGTCCCAGAGACTGGGAGAGCACCGGACCAGGGGCAAAGATGGCCTGGCCGCCAGTGGGCACTGCCCAGGGGCCCCGAGCCTGCAGGCCCTATGAAGCCCTGACACCCATCACTGGCACAGTGGCCCTGGGAGATAACACGGCGGGGCTGCGGCTTCCCCTGGGATAAGCGAGGCTGTGGGGGGCCTGATAGGCAGTGGCTGCTGTGGCGGTTGGCCAGAGGCCGCCTATCGGCCCATCGCTGCCCACTGCACAGAAATTCCTATCTGCGGATGCTGACGGGAGTCGCTCAGTCATCAGATAGCGCAGGAAGTGGGGTGCCCCCACCCCAAACCACGGCCGCAGCTGCCACACAGTCAGGCCCAAGCCCAAGGGCTCTGTGTCCCTTCTGAGGAGGAGGCTGAGGACCAGGACCCAGATGGGGATGGACGGGGAGGTGAATGCTGATGCTCACACCCCAGGCGCTGTCCAGGGGGAGTCTGGACTGGTCCCTTGCTGCCAGCAGCCGGGTCTCCTCATCTGGAGTGCGGTCAGCACTGCACCGGCCTCGTGCGTCCGCCTGCCTGGTCCCACAGGCACACTCGGGCCTTGCCATGCCCGGCAGCCGTGTGGATGTGGGGACGGAGCCCGGGCGCTTGCTCTCCACAGCCGGGGTAGAAGCCCGGGCACCTGGCCATCCTGTGCTGCGTGAGGGAGGGGCCTGGCCTCTCCTAGCCTGTCACCCACAGGGCAGAGCCCCGGGCCCCTAGGCACTCCCTGGGGGTGGCGGCATCCTGTGGCCTCGCCCCTGCTTGTTCCCAGGCCTGGGGTGATGGTGTCCCGGAGTGCTGCGGTGCCGAGGCACAGGGTGGAGGCCCCGGTGCCGTCGTCCAGCTGCTCCATGCCCGGGGCCCCTGCTCGTGCAGCTTGGGGCCGTTGTCCTGGCTGCGGCCACTGCAGCTGCCCCTCCCTCTCCGGCTGTGCTGACCGTGGGCCACCCCCCCCTCCCGCAGAGCCACACGGCCTCAGACATCGCCGACTGCCCGCCCACCTGGTGCTCTACCCTGAACCGGACTCCCCAGTCTCCAGCAAGGCCAGGCCCTCCTTCCCCGCACACACGGACCTCACAGGACTCTGCCTCACACGCAGCAGGTGCTCAGTGTGTGCGTGTGTGCCGTGTGCACACGTGGGCCTGGCCCGCGTGCTCAGCCTCCGCCCCACCCCCCTTGCTTACGGACCCTGCCAGCTCCTCTGCACAGTGCCCGCCCACCCCGGCTCCTGGGCTGCTTATTTATTAATCAGGAAAAACAGCAACAACCCCACCCAGCTTCCCTAGCTCTCAGGTGGACACGTCAGCCCCAGAAGCAGTGGCCCCGGAAGGACACGTCTGGGGTCCAAACTGCCCTAGACTCCCTGCAGCTCAGACTGACCGGCAGTTTGGAGCCCACCCATCAGGAGGGGGCTGTGGGCGCCCCAGGCCAGGGAGAGTGGTCCTCTCTTGCCCTGGCCAGGGCTCTTCTCTGCTTGGAGCCTGACCCACTGCTGGGGGCGGGGGGTGCCCCAGACATCCCCCCCCCCCCCGCAGTCCCCTGGGGATGCCAGGTTTGGCCAACTCCGCTGCTCCTCATCCCCGGCCAGCCACACCCTTCTCCAGGAACCTTCCAAACACTTCCACGTAGCCACTCAGGGCAGCGTCCTGCTCTGGGCACGGCCACGCTGGTGACCATCTCCTGCCAACAGCTCGCCACGTATCCCGCCAGGAAGGCTGATGGGACTTAGGGATGGGTCTAGCCCTGGGGCCTCCATGACCCGAGTACCCCGTGTGGCCCGGCTACCCTGGGACCTGGCACTAGGGGACCCCAGTGCTGGTTACCTGGCCCGCTCCAGGGGCTGGTTGCCTCCTCCCGCAGTGTCTCAGGCCCTGGCACCTCCATCTCCTCGGGGGCTCCCGGGGATGTGGAGTGCACTGGCGCTGGTGCCAGAGGTGGATTCACGTCTGCAGAGAGGAAAACACCATCACATCCCTGAGCCTCTGGGTGCCCAGCGGTCTCCTTGTGGCCAGGAGGGAAACTGAGGCTGGGCGCACAAGCGGGGGCAGAGTCACTGCCCTCCTGGCTGCCTCTCCTAGGAGGGAGCAGGGAAGAAATCCCGATTTTCCTGGCAGCCTTTAATCACCCTCAAGACGCTTTGGGAGCAGCGGCAGTGCTGACAGCGGCTCCAGATGCAAGGCCACCAGGTGTGCGGGGCAGTGGCACTCGGCTGCTGTCTCCACGGCAGCAGGGCCCCTCCGCTGGCCCCGCACCCAATTCCAGCCCAAAGGGCATATTTGCCTCCCCAGCCGGCTGATAACCACTGCGGCCCCCCAATCGATGCGCTCCCATAAAGCCCCCCCATGACGTCACGCGCCGGTGGATCATTAATACTGCGATAAGGGCCGTGATTAACATCAAATAAATCAATCACACAGTATAAAAGTCCTATTATTTTTGGCTATAAATCAAAGTGGCTGGCATTTGAGCTCCAGCCACGTCGAGGCAGCCGCGCTGGACCCGCCTGAGCGCAGATACGCTCCGCCCTTACCACGCCCATCGCCACGTTATCACCGCGCTGGGCCGGGCCGGTGCCAGGTGCAGCCCAGGCCGTTTTCTCCTACGTCCTGCCCCCTCCCGCCCCGCGCAGCTCAGCTCCCAGATCAGATAAGGGCTGGCTCCCCAGGAAGCCACCGGTCAGAGTCCACCCGCGAGCGCACTGCCCTTTGGCAGCTCGCGCCAGGCCCCTCCACTAGCACAGCGCCTAATGGCAGCAACGATGGCCGGGTAATAGCGGGGCTCTGGGGGCCTAAGGAGCCCTGGCCCCCGCCCAGTGCACAGATGCGAAGACCAAGGCCCCAGAGGACAGCGGGTCAGCCTGGGCCAGCTGGCTGCAAGGCGCTGTGGGCTGATGGCCAGAGAGGGCAGCCTAATGGACGCTTGGCACCGCGTGTCCCTAGTGAGCTAGGCTCAGGGTGCCTGGCCCACACCACTCCCCCAGGCCTGGGCGGCAGGCAGCAGGCCGACCGCAGGACTCCGAGGGATGAGGTGGAGACTCCTGCCGGTGGCTCTCCGGTGGGGCCAGGACACTCAGAGCAGGAGGTGTGAGGGAGAGGGTTGCAGGGCAGGCCCCGAGCCAGGAGGGTCCAGTCTGTGCACTCTCCACCCACCCGCCCCTCGCTGGCCCCAAGTCCACCTGTGCCCTTATACAGTCTCTCCCGACAGACCCCGTCCCCCATCCCCCACCCACTACCCCCATTTCTTGGGCTCTGCCTTTGCCCACTGGGTTGTGGCACAGATGACCGCAGGTCCTGGGGTCTCTTCAGGTCGCCGCCTGCCTGTCCTTTGTTCACGTCCCCTGCCAGGAGCCCTCCCAGTGGCCTGGGGCCATGGCCATGCCCCCATCAGAGTTGTGACAACATCTTGGGTCCAAGAGGGATGTGATCGCTGCCCTGCGGGGTGGGGTGGGGTGATGACTCCGTGTGACTCTGTCCCCACGAAGAGCAGCTGGCGGTGACTGGAGCCCTGTCCCCACGGGACCTCTCGGAGTCTGTGGCTCTTCCCTCAGTGTGCAGATGGTGTCCCTGTCCCAGGCCTGTCCTGGGGAGAAATACTGCCACCAGGGAGGGGCCTGGGGCTGCGAGGTGGCCGGCCAGAGGGCACGGAGCTGAGCCTGGACTGGGCGGAGCCCCGGGCAGTGGTGGGAGCCTGTGGTCTGTGGGCACTCGAGACAAGTCAGCCCAGCCTCGCCCGGCACCCAGCATCAGGTAACAGTGCGCACCCCAGAAAGGAGAAGTGTGCCGGGCCACGACGGCAGGAGCAGTTGGGACCCCGGTCTCCAGAGGGTTCGCCATCCCTGACGGGGGGGCAGCTGCTGGCGACCAGTCCCACCACCCCTCTGGGCCCTGCTGCATCCTCCTGCTCTGCTCTGCCTCTCAGTCCCCCAGCTGTCTAAGTCGCATGTGCACGTGTCCCTGTCCTACCCTGGACAGGGTTGGGGCCCAGGGGACAAGGACCGTGACTCACCTGCGGTGGAAGGGGTCAGGGGCTCCGGCCTCCCTATGGCTGTGGGCTCTGGTGCTGGGGCCTCCTGCTCCTCAAGGCTGCTGTCTGGGGCCTGGGCCTCCTCTGCAGCATCCATGTCTCCAGGAGAACCTGCGGACACAGCCCAGGGGGAGCCATGAGGACCTCTGGGCATGGCCACGCAGGCCTCCCATCCCTGGGCAGTCAGGCCAGCACCCACCGGACCCCAAGTCCTGACCTGCAAGGGCCTCCCCTGAGTCTCTGCCCCTGCTCCCCTCACCGTGCTGACCCTTGGCATGGGAACCACTCCTGCCTGCCCAGCCCCAGCCAAAGCCGAAGCCCTGGAGATGGCCTGCCCTCCAGCTGGGCTCAGAGGGACCCAGTGGCACTTTTCCACTCCAGAGGACCACACTCCTGGGTCCGCAGGGCCCAATGCCACCCTGACCCCGGGGTAGGCACCTCCCTTGCCTGCTGCAGGACCCCACCTCCTTGTGGCCCAGAGGTCCCTGGGCAGGGATGGCAGCAGCACCCCAGGCCCATCGTGGAAGGAGTGACGAGGGCATGAGTGAATCTCAGCACCAGTCCTGAAAGGAAGGGGTGCACTGGGCAGGACACAGGCCCGAGTTCGGGGATGTGGACTGGGCCCCCGTAGGAGACCAGAGAAGTCCATGGCGTAAACAGAGAGCCATGGCTCGACGGTGTCCCCCGCTGGCCAGGGCTGGACTGATGTCCACCCTCTGGGTCTGAACTGCCCCCACTGCATCTGAGGGACCTGCGGGCCAGGCTGAGCTCATAAGGCTGTGGCCCAGCTTCCAGGCAGCCTCCTAGCCGTCCGCACAGGGCAGGGACACTGGCTCTGCCCGGATTGCACAGCCAGCCCAGGTAGGCAGACGGGCCGCGGTCAGCACCTCACTGTCCCTGGGCAGGTGCCATTTGCCTCCTGCTGGCTTGAGGATGCAGCGGGCACAGCCGCTGGACACTGCCGGGTCTCGGTGGTGGGGGAGACCAAGGACCAGAGTGGACCGAATAACACAGGGCGGTGAGGCTGGGGTGAGGAGGGAGCTGCTGCTGTGGAGCTCAGGGGACAGAGGGGTGTCCCAGGCTGGGAGCTCGGAGTGGCCGCCACATGTGCACAGGCTGTGGCAGAGCGGCCAGGGCGTGCGGGCAGACTGAGAGGAGGGTGCCTGCTTGTCCACGCTGACCTGAGTCCGTGGGAAAGAGGGCAGCCTCATCTAGGAGACTGGGAGCCACGGCCATTCCCGGAAAGAGTGGTCCTGGGGCCAGGGCTGCAGCCCCAGCCTCCCCAACCCCTCGCAGCCACTGCTGGCCGCACACGGAACACCAGACGCTCAGCTCTTCAGCCCCTCAGGCAGGCTCGGGTGGGCTGGGCACACCCATGGTGGCCCAGCCGTGCGCAGGGGAAGTGGGAGGCTCCCCCCGCCGAGTGGGGAACCCAGCCCTGGGGGACACTGCCTTTCAGAGGCTGGGAGAGTTGTGGTGTCCCAACCCTTGGGGATGGGGCTCTGTGCCTCCTGGGACTCCTAGGGGTGCCAGAGACGGACTCCTGCACAGCTGTGGGGCCCTGGGGACCCCAGGCCTCCATGGCCCAGGCAGGGGCCAGCCCAGTCCCCACCCAGGCGGGCCCGACGCCCAGGAGCTGTGCGTGGCGGGTCCCTGTTCAGCAGAACAAAGGCACGCACTCAGCACAATGCAGCCGATGAGCGTGGAGAGAGGCCGCCGGCCCTGTGCGGGGGTTTACTCTGAGGCAGCTAATTCTGTTCCAGCACAATTATAACAGCTCCGATAAACCCAAGACAATTGCCGGTGCGGCCCCACATGGCGGGTTCCTGCCAGGGCCCAGTGTCTTGGGATCCACTGCCTCAGCCCCGCTGAAGTTGGGGTTGTGCCTGCCTGCATGGCACATGGTGTCTGGGCCGCCTGGCCTGCAGGCTGAGTGTCTGCCCACCACGGCTGGACACTGCTGCTCCCCAGGTGCTGCGCTAGGAAACACCCAGCTGCCAGGGAGGTCACTCCACAGAGGCTCCGCGACTTGACATCTGGCCCACACCCACGGGCCTCCGCTGTGCAGCTGTGGGCAGGCCACCGCCTCTCGGTGCTCAGGGTGCCATGCAGTAAGTGTTCCACAAATGTCAGCCGTTGCCACCACAGCCCGGCAGGGCAGGGAGTCCGGGGAGGACTCGAACTGTGCACCGGGCTGGGCTCTGCAGTGCAAATTGTCCTCCTGTCTTCCCCACTCACACAGCCCTGAGGCTTTCCCAGTCTCCACCGCAGACAGGAAACTGAGGCACAGAGGATCGGCGCCAGATGACATCTCAGCATGTGGGGCAGTGGGGACGCGTGCAGCTGCACCCTCGAGCCAGTCACGACCTGAACCCACTCCCCAGGGAATGTCCCAGCCCCCAGAGGGTGGCCGGAGTCACATCCCCTGGGTAAACTGAGGCCCGCCAAGGTAGACTGACCCGCCCCTGCTCCTGGGGGGACTTGGGCCAACGTCAGAGGCACCCCTGATGCAGGCTGTCCCTAGGCCAGATGGGGCCCAGGCCACACACCTGCCAGGGCCTCCATGACTACCACGGCATCACCCACTGCCGGGGCACACTGGGCACAGCCCCACGGTGCCCGGAGCCCCTCGGTTATCGGTTATCGCACTGAGCAGACGCCGCGTGCCCACCCATCTCCTGCTCATTAAGCCGGACGCCGGGATGGAAATGAAAACATAATAGCTATTTGATTGGGGGTGAGATAGTTTGCATATTGGCTCGGCGCTGATAGCGGAATTTCATCAACTCCCTTTTTTCATGCTTTAAAACTGAATTACGGAGACAGCTCTGGGCGGCGGGCTCATCCCTCTCCTTGCTCCCTTGGTGTCCCCGCCCTCCCAGCCGGGACGGCGGCTGGGGCCGAGGGAGGAGGCCCGGGATGGGCTCCCTGCCACCCCCAGCTCTGCCGGGCACAGGGTCTCCTCTCCGTGGCCCCTCCAAGGTCCCCCACCGCTCACCCACACAGCAGGACGCGGGCAGCGCAGCTGGGCCTCACCCGTCCTCTCATACGTGTGCCCACTGCTCCCCCAGTGCCTCCTTCGCTCGCTCATTCACTCATCAAACCTTGCCAGTGACCAACGCCCACCCCTTGAGAAGCAACAGGAGGGCACCCTTGGGGCTCCCTGAGGAAGGGGCAGGGTGGGGAACCGTGGGCAGAGGATGCCCAAAGGGGCAGGAACAGGGCACCGCTCCTCCCCTGGCTGGTTTCCTCAGGGAAAATGGGGGGGCGCCGGCCGAGGGCTGGCATGGCGAGGGCAACTGGCTGAGGTCGTGGAGCGCAGCCTGGCCTGGGAGTCGCTGTCACCGTCTGGGTGCCCCCGCACTGGGCTGGGGAGGAGGGACAGGGCAGAGCAGAGGTGGGTGAGAGGGCAGGGGGCGGGCTCTGCCAGGAGGGGGCCCTGGCCTCCATGCACAGAGGGCGGATAAGGCCCGATGACAGCAGTGAAACAGCAGCAGGTTCAGACTTTCCCACCGGGGCAGCGGGCAGCTGGGGCCAGAGGGCCAGGGAGCCGGGCAGGGGCGGCCCACGTGGGAGTGAGGTGAGCAGGACGCAGCCTGGGTCTGGGCCTCTGGCCCCCACACAGACCCAGGCTGGAGGAAAGCTGGCCCTCGGCGGCCGAGGTCTGGGCACCCGGCGCTGCGGCCCCTGGCCATCAGCCCACAGCGGGCTCCTGGGCCCTTTCCCAGCAGGATGCACGGCTGGGGACCCTGGGGCACACGCCTCCAGCCATCCAAACGTGGCCAGAGCCCTCCCCACGTGCTTTCCACAGGGGCATCTGCCACTGCCGCCCACACCAGCCATGCTCACATGGCCAGCTCCCCGCTGCTGCCCAGCCAGGGCCCCTCGTCCCCCAGAACCTCCCCAGGGCCTGCAGGTCTCTGTGGCCCAGGCCTGTCCTGCACGGCACAACAGGCCTCACAGGCAGTGCCCACCGGCCAGGGAGTGGGAAGGCTGGCTACCCCGGCCAGGCACCTTAGAAGGGGTGCATTGGTGGCGGTGGGCTGACAGCTCCCAGAGGGCCAGGGGCAAGAGCGCACCCACAGAACAGGACAGTGGTGAGATAACTGTGCTGGATGGATTGTGCAGCACCCTGCTGCATGCAGCAAGCCACAGTGTCAGGACCTGCAGGGGCCTGAGCGTCACAGCAAGTGGGAGGTGCGCCTGGCACGGACGCCTCCCGACACTTGCATACCCCTGAGGCAGGGAGCTCGCTACTGCCCTCTGAGGCCTGCCCTCTCCACCTCTCTCCTCGTCCTCTCTGCCCTGTCAAGTTGGGCGCCCTCACTCCATGGGGTGCTGGGCCTGAGGTGTGCTGCGGGCCATCCCAGTACTTGGGCAGGAATTCAAGTGCTTGGAGCTGACCGAGCAGGGCCGCATGGGCAGGGAGACCTGCATCCTAGCCACCGTGACATGGCCTCCCACTCGCACTGGACCTGCTTGTTCCAGGGGCAGTTCACACATGACGCAGGCTCTCCTGTGCCACCGGGCTTCTCAGGGCCCGAGCCTTTGCTCAGAGTAGTGCGGCCCACGGGCCAGTGTCACGCGATGCAGCTCGTCCTGCCCCGTGCCCAGCCCGTTCCCTTCTGACCGGAAGGGGCAGGGGAACCTCAGGCTCCTTCCCTTGCAGCGTCTCTCCTCTCAGGATGCCTCTGGCCCTTTCCAATCTCCAAAGTCCAGCCTGGAACCGAGCAGGGGAACTCAGTGGGCTTCCCTGCCCCCGGCTGTGGCCGCGCTAGTCCTGACGGCCCTGCAGTCGGCTGAGTGGACTCCACTTGGGTATGACAATGACACTTATTGCTCATAACGCCTCCCTGACTTGGTACCCCCCACTGACGGGCAGGAAGTTGAGGTACAGACCACAGACCTGTGCCAGGCCTCTTGGTGAGCAGAGCGGGCAGCCTGCCCAGGCCAGCACCTGGCATGGCTGGCAGGGCCCTCCCAGCCCCACGGCTCAGGTCATGGCAGACCAGCCAGGCTTCCCTCAGTCCTCCCCACCTCATGGGTGCCTGTCACCTGGATGTCCCTCTGCCCTGGTCGGGGCACCCCCAGGAGCTGAGCTCCTCACAGGACCCCAGTCTGGCTCCATGGGACAGATGAGGACACTGAGGCAGAGGACAGCGGCACTGGCTCTGCCTGGCCCGCCTCGGCCTCAGGCCGGTTGCTCACAGGGCTGCTAGGGACCAGGCACCAAGGCCTCAGCCGAGGCCCTGTGGGCTCCAGGGAACCTGGAAATGGGCACAGACCGCTGAGCTTGCTGGGCTCAGAGGCCAGGCCCCCCAGCAGGCCCGCTCCCAACCGCCTGGGCTGATGTGGGTGGGCATGGGTACGCAAAGGGGCTGCTCTGTGAGGAACTGGTGTGGAGGAGCTGAGGCGTGACTGATGGGCTGGGCAGAGCATCCAGGCAGAGGGCGAGGCCCGGTGGGTCCCCGGCAGTGGGGACGTGCTGGGGGCGGGGAGCCTGCCCCAGAAGTGCCTCTGGGCCCAGCACAGGGTCTACGAGGTCAGGTCAGTGTGGGCGCCACTGCCACCAGGCAGCCCCCAGCTCCACCCCTCTCAGGCGGGGCCAGCGGTGCGCAGGCGAGGCAGAGAGAAAGGGGGGCAGCAGAGGAGGGAGCAGGACGGGGCCTGAGAAAGCTCGGCCGGCTGATAGGGAGAGATTGGTTTCAGCCGGAGTTGTGGCCTGCCAAGTCCACATCCTATCGGCAGGGCCTGGGCTCACTCAACATTCATCACCGCTGAGCTCGGAAACTTTATCAACGCTAAAGGTTGGCGCCATCTCTGGGCCGGCCACTCCCAGCCTCAGATGGGCCTGATAGCAGCTGATAGATTACATGAGATTGTTTCACTCGGAGAGCCGATTACTAAGGCCCTGTGCTGGGGGCGGGGCCTCGACCCGGCTGGAGTGGGGGCGCCCGCGTGGGGTGGGGTAGCGCGCTGACCCGGGTGTGGTTGGCAAGACCATGCGTGCGCTGGGCAGGGGAGCCAGGCCACAGAGCAGGGCGCAGCATGAGGCCTCGGGGCGGGAGGAGCAAGGAGGCCCAGCTCACTCGGTGCTGGGGGCCCAGCACTCCTCTGCCCAGACGGCGATAAGGCTGGGCGATGGGATGGGGCCCAGCCAGGCTGACGGAGCCGCTGCAAGGCTGCACGTCAGATGGATGGAGGCAGATGGCCGGAGATGGGACAGCGCTGTGCGACAGCCTCCACAGAGGGATGGGCTGACCCCACACTGAGGCCCACTCCACGCCCACCCCACCTAGGGCCTGGCACAGCGCAGTGCTGGGCACCTCCCCGACCACTGCAGGTGCCACGTGCTCCAGCTTCATGCCACCAAGAGGCGCAGCGGCTCGTCAGGTCCCCACTGGGATGTTCACAGCCCCGCCTGGAGCCTCTGCCCCTCAGTGTCACTCTGTGCCACATTGCCTGCTTCCTGCACCAGTGCCCAGCCAGGCCCCCGTAGCTCTGCCCCAGCGAGTCCCCTGGAATTAGGGCACAGTGTTGTGTGTGCCAGCGAGGGCCGGGTCCAGGCTGGCACACAGTAGGCACTCAGAACAAGTTTGGAGAGTGACATCACCATGTGCCCACCCACTGCCCTTCCCAGCAGGTGGGGACCCAAAGGAAGGGCAGGGCATCCCCGCTCCACCCTGGGAAGGGTCTCTCACTGTTCCCCACCACCTTTGCCCACGTCCTTTTGGGTTTAGGAGGCTGACTTTCTTTTCATTTCCCTTCTCTCTTCTGTTTGGTTTGCCTCCTGGGACGGGCAGGAATGATCCAGACTCCAGTCTGGGAGTCTGTACTGAGTGCCTTCGGCACACCCTGCACGGCCCTGGGGAGGCAGAGGCCCTGGCTGGGGGCTCAGGGATGGCCCCCGACCTCACATTCACCTCAGGAAGGCAGGGTGGGAAGCCCAGAGGGTGCAGGACGGGCCAGTCAGTTCTGGTTCTGGTCCACTGGCCCCTCCCCGCTTCCTCCCCTTAGAGCTCACCCAGTCCTCTCTCCTCACCCCTGTTTTCCACTAGGGATTTTTTGGAAAACGCCCACACTTGTGGCTGGCTTTTGGATCGAGAGTCCTATGGGTGTCGTGGGGACTGATAGGGCCTTGGGCCAGGATCTGGACCGGATGCTGCCAGCAAGACACTGGAGGAGGCCGGCGGACTCGGGCATGGTCTCCTGGCAGGGCGGCCTTCAGGAATGGGGGACCTGTTGCACTGGGTCTGGAGGGAGCCCAGATTCGGGGCAGCAGGGGACAGGTGGCCTGGGGCTATTCCGGCGCCGATCCTGAACTCAGTTCTTGTCTGGCCTCAGCAGCACTGACCCTGGGATGCTCAGGTCTGGGTCCTCTGGGGGCGGGGCTCTGAGTCAGCAGAGGTCATCCAAGCATTAGCCTGTCCATCCCCTGTGCCAGGTCAATGGGTGGCCCTGGCTGTCTGGGGGATTTCCACCGTGCGGAGGGCCTAGGGTGGGCACAAAGTCCCCCACTTTATGGGAAGCTCTGCCCTCTCCACAGAGGTCCCTCCCATCCTCAGCAGTTCCACCAATCCTGGGGCCTCACTCCCATCTTTTGCACCCCCCATTTCCATTGGCTGTCAGCAGGGGGTGGGGCCATAGGGTGGGCTGGCCTTGGGCCTTTAGGGCCAGGCTAGCGTCCTCCTGGGGTCATCCTGCCTGGGGACCAGGCTCTCGGGTTCTGGGCTCAGGGACAGGAGTGGGCCCCTCTGGATCTGGGGACCTGCTCTGGCCAGGGTTTCAGTGTGGGGAGCACTGGTGCTGGCGCAGGCTCAGGGAGACACTGACCCAAGGCCACATGGCCAGGACCCAGGGTGCTGGGGACCTGGCCTCAGGTCCAGCCTGCTTCTCGGGCCCCGCAGACTTCTGCCGCTGTTCAGAGCTTGGGCTGTGGGGGTTCCTTTGCAAGATGATGATGATGGTGAGGAGGACTTAGGGGCCCTTGCCTCTCAAGCTCCCCTAATTTAGCTCCGGGGCACCAGCTCCTGCAGGCTGGAGTTGCGGGCAGAGGGTGCGTGGGGGTGTGAGGCGCGCTTTGCTCCTGGCATTTTGTCGGGGTGAGATAAGGGGAACAACTGCTCAGAGCGAGCAGGCAGATAGATAACGGTGATAGGGCTCCTCCACCTCGGTATCGCCCTTTTTATCACAGTTCCCTTTTCTTTCTTTTTGACGGGGGCCAGGGAGGGTGGAACACACCCCCATGCCCGCCTCCCCTGCGTGGAACTTGGGGTGGGGCCTCCCTCTCGGGCCTGATCCAGAATGACGCGGTCCACTCAGCTGCTTCCTGCCGTGTCCAGGGCTGGCTGGAACAGGGTTGGGTCCGAGGGGCAGTGCACTGGGTGGGTTCGGGCCACAGAGCCTCCCCCAGGCTGGGGCCAGGCTGCCCTTCACAGCCCCTGCCAGGACCTTCCAGGTCCAGAGCAGTGAAGCTGGCTACCTCAGGTCACAGGACAAGGTGGCCTCGGGACCCAAGCCCTTGTCTGTGGAGCCCGTTCCCCGGGAGCCCTGGGCAGGCACGGCCTGGATGGACAGGGCTGCAGGGTAGCTCCTAGGACCACAGCCTGCTTTCAAATGTGGAAACGGAGGCCCAGAGCATGGAGGTGCCCAGGACCCCGAGGCTGGATCGCGCTCCCTCCTGTGCACCCGCTGTTGTCCTGCGACCCCCACACCGGAGGCTGTTGGGGTCCCGGCACTGCAGGGATGGTGAGGGCTCCTGAGGAGGTGACCACTCCGTTTCCGAGACCTGAGCCCAGCACACAGGTCAGGAGGCTGAGGCCAGCATGTAGCCGCTGCCTGTCCAGGCCACTCGGCCCCACGCTCACCCTTGCTCCAGTGTGCACCCCATTTTATTGGAAATAGCTAATTTGTCCTCTAGACTGTGGGCAGAAAACACCGGAGGACAGGATGAGCTTTCTCTCTGAAGGAACCTGTTTTGTGGCAGCAGAGGCAACAACCCCAAGAACCAAGGGGTGTGTCCTGGGCGGTCCCAGTCCCCTCTGTGCAGGCCTTTCTCCTTCCAGCGGAGCAGCCAGGGTCCCCCAGGAGACGTGGGTGTCTACAGCGACCAACACCTCAGAGCTTCCAGCCAAATGGAGAACCAAAGCCAAACCAAAGCTCGGAGGGGAAGTCCCTAGTGTGCTGTGTGACCTTGGGCTAGCTATTCAGCCTCTCTGAGCCTTGAGTCATCAGAGGAGAAACAAGGCCTATGTGCTCCTCTCAGGGCACAGGCAGGCCAAGCTAGGCCTTGCACACAGCAAGCGCTCAATAAAGGCAACATCACCGAACAGCGCCCCACCAGCATCATTCTACTGGGGAGTCCCAGAGGCACACAGGAATGTCCCTGGCCCCACCCCCTGCCTCTGGGACTCCAGAAATTCTCACTTCTAAAGAGTCACTTAAAAAATAAACCAAGAAGCCCGGAATGGTAGGTATAATCCCAGCGCTTAGGAGGCTGAGGCAGGAAGATCACCGTGAATTCAAGGCCAGCCTGAACTACCCATCAAGAGCCTCTGTCAAAAGTAAAAAACACAGGACCGGGGATTTAGCTCAGTGGGTCGGCCGCCCGCCTTGAAAGCGTAAGGTCCCGAGTTTGATCCCTGGTACAAAAAAAAAAAAAAAAAAAAAATATATATATATATATATA
>NW_004624746.1:1026921-1356177 GCF_000247695.1 Heterocephalus glaber
ACATACACATATATATATATCACAAAAGAAACAAACAAAAAACCCCAAAAAGTGAAAGAGAGAAAACAGCGCAGCGGCTGGGCGTGGTGGCGCATGCCTATGGTCCCAACATCACCTCCAGTCTGAGGCCAGCCTGGGCTACATTGTGAGTTCAAGGTCAGCCTGAAGTAGTGAGACACTGTCTCAAAAAAACCCCAAACGAAAACAAAACCAGCCAGCCCTGTGCCTGCTGGGAGCCCGGGCACCCTCAGGGGGCCTTTGCCAGCCAGGACGCTGCCCCAGGAGACGTCCCTTCCCGGCCTCAGTTTCCCTCTGCCCGTGGGTGCCGAGCCCTGAGGCTGCCTCACCTGTCCCTCAGCGGGAGGATTAGCCATGCGCTGGGCCTAATCGAGGGGAATCCCTACATCAGCGCCGGATCTCGGATCAGCTGAAGGAGGCGGCTTTATCCAGACAGGAGATGGCACCGAGCCCCATCTGAGCACTGCCTGTCGCAGGGGCGAGGTGGAGGCAGGCGAGGGTGGGGCTGCGGGGCTCAGACCCCTGCTGAGCACCTGGGGCAGGAGGGCAGTGTCCCACAGCTGGTGACAAATGAGTAAACTGAGGCACCCAGCCCCCTGCCGGCCCTGGACCCCTCTGCCCTCGCAGGCACTGTGGCTCAGGTGGGCGCTGGCCCTGGTCTCCTGCCCAGCCGGGCTTGGGCCTGGGCACCAAGGCTCCTGGCCTGGCTGAGAGCTGGCCGAGGGCTCCCCTATGGGGGCTCCACGCTCCCCACCTCCTCCCTACCTTCTTTTTCAAAAACATAATTTATCTGTGTATTATCAAGAAATCCAGACACTTTAATCAGTGAGCTATGAAGTCAGAATTTCCACTCTTATCTGAGGGAGGAGTGGAAATGGAGGAGATAGTCCTGAGGATCGCTGGTGGGGAATGTTAATGGGAGGGAGGCTGGGCCACCGGCCACCGAGACGCCCTATCTGCTCCATTATCGGGCTGTATCTTGCCCACCATCTCGGCGTGGTAATGGGGCCAGTTCAACTTTCTGAGTTATCACAGGAGCTGAAACCCGCGGCCGCCAGAGGCCCGGACAGGGAGCCAGCCCGGGACCCAGGCTCAGCTGTGTGGGGAGAGAGGTGGCTGCCAGGCCGGGCTGGAGGCCTGGGTGCCCATGACTGCTGGGGGGATCCTGCTCGGGCTCAGCAGAACCTGGCATGGGCCTCGAACTCGGGACGAGGCAATCGAGGCAGCTCGGAGTCCCTGGGTGGGAAGAGGCAGACAGCGAGGGGCACGGCAGGCCAGGCAGGGTGTGGACGCCCCCCGTCTCGCCTTGGGACCTACAGGGTCGGCTGTCCCCATGCAGCCTCACTCGGGCCCACGCCGCGGGAGCAGGAAGTATCAGTCATAAGTTGGCCAGGGACACCGTGGGCTCCAGTCCAGCCCCTTGCAGCCGGGATGCTCAGTGAACCCCTCAAGTGTGAGGGCTGCCTCCTGGCTCCAGACCCCTTAGGGATGGGGGCATCAGGGCCCCAGCCACCTGTTCCAGTCCGGGCAGGGCCGGCTCCGCAGGTGCGGGGTGGGGTGGGCACCGTCTGCACAACCTTGGCTGCACAGGGAAAGGACTTGCCCGAGGCCACAGCTGAGACAGCTGGATGTGGCCCAGAACCCCAAAGACCTTGGTTCCAGAGTTTCAAAATGGGCGTCACCAGGGCCAGCAGGGTCGAAAGGAGCGCTCCCCATGAAAACCTCCCCCACCACACTGGGCATGAGGTGCGCACCGGAACCCCAGTCCTCAGGAGGCTGAGGCAGAAGGATCCCCTCGAGTCCGAACCAGCCTGAACCCTGAACTATGTAGGAAGATCCTTGAGAACAATAGCAACAAACACCGCTGCGGTCATCTGCTCTCCCCTCCCAGGGTTAGGAACAGCACCCAAAGATCAGTGCTGGACTTGCCCATTAACCTCATTAAACTTTGGTTTCCTCATCTGGGCCTTCCTCAAAAGCCGCTGGAGAGCTGATGCAGTGATACATACTACATCACAGTGACTTGGGAGGCTGGGGCAGGAGAATCCCAAGATCTAGGCCAGCCTGGGCAACCTACAGAAACCCTGTCTCAAACTAACAGACAAAAAGGGCTGGGACGCGGCTCTGTAGAAGAGCAATTGCCTAGCACGCAGGGGATCTGGAGGAGGGGCCTGCTCCATGGAGCTGGGCACAGTGTGGGCATAGCCAGCCTAACAATCTCAGGGAGGCCCGGCTGTGCTGCCAGCAGCTGGGCTTGGGCTAGATGGGCTCATGTGGGGGTCAGCAGGGCCCCTGGCAGCCAATGGTGCCCAGTGGGGCTCCCTCCTGGCCTGGGGGGTAGCACAAGCCCCACCCAGCCGCTAGAGCCCAGGGTCCAGCAGGGCCCAGGCCAGGCGCCCTGTGAGTGAGGCTCCGCCCTGAGGTCTGGAGGGGACCCTGCGCAAGAGGGAGCAAGCCGACCTGGAACCCTCTTCTCTCTGGGTCTGACTTCTGGTGAGGGATTGAGGGAGAAGGGGAAACTGAGGTGGGAGTCCGTGATGGTGCTAGAGCCCCAGGCAGATGAGAAGAGCCCAAGCTTGCAGTCAGACCCAGAGGGACTGGCAAGGAGCAGGCGCAGGGGAGGGGAGGCAGCAGTAGGCTCTGCCCGCCCCAGTGACCCAGCGGTTGGCTGTCTCCCCTGCAGGCCTCACCGAGCTGCATGAGGACCAAACACGACCAGACCCCGCTTGGTGTCTCCGAGACACCCATTCTGCAGCAGGGGGGCTCCGAGCTTCCTGCCTGACCCCATGGCTGCCCGAAGGAAGTTCCACTGAGGGGCCTTCAGCAAGCAGCACCCGACAGACCGGGGCCCAGGGACACGAGCCCCAGCAGGGACGGGGCAGGCTTACACAGCCTGTGCCCAAGGGCTCCGTCTCCACAGCAAGAACAGGTTGGTGTGCTGTGATTCTGAGGCAGCCACCCACCCTCTCTGTCCTCCATTTCTTTCATGGAAAATGGGCCCAGCACCCCAGTGTAAATGGGGGGCTGCGTGGTGCTGGGCGGAAGGGACTCCTGGCTGCTGGACTGAGGCTAGGGGGAACCCGTCCCCATCCCAGCGGGGGCCCAGCCCAGCTCTGACCTCACCTGGCTCACAAAGGCCACTGCAGCCCCGGCCCCACTGCAGTGGGAAGGCTGCGGCCAGCTGGCCCAGAAAGGCCGAGCAGGGCGCAGGCGGAGGGGCGGCCGGGCCGTTATCTGCCTCTCCAGCTCTGCCCAAGGTCAGCGCCACATTCCTGCCGGCCAGCGGCCCTCAAGGCGGGAGAAGGAAGGGAGGAACCGGGCGGGAGGCCCTAGGGCCACGCAGGCAGGAGGGGCTGAGCCAGCCCAGAGAGTCCCACCCCACCAAGCCCAGGCCCAGCTCCTCACCTGCAACCGGCCACTGGCCATGGCCCTAGTGGGAGGGGAGGTGGGGGGGGCGGCAGGATGTCCTCCCCCCGAGGGCAGGAAGGCCCCGGGCCAGAGGTCAGCAGCACAACCACAGGCCCCGCAGACACACAAGCCCTCCACAGGCCCAGGAGGGCACTCCACAGCCTACACTCTGGACCAGGCCGGGGGCAGCCCTCTGCCCGTGGGTCACCGTGAGGCCAGCCAGGGCACAGGCCCTGCCCCGCCTGGCCTCAGGGTGCTGCTCCAGCCCCTGCTGTACTCAGACCAGCTACCGAACACTGATCCTGAGCTGGGGACAGGACCTGGCTGGCCTGGGCCAGTCTGCTGGCCACCCTGACTCACAGCCCACCAGGGAGAGTCCCTGTGTCCAGGGCTCCGGGGAGCTGCCGCCAGACACAGGCCAGAACTTGGGTCTGGGGTCCATCCGCAAGTCCAGTGGGTGCCACACGGCTGCTGCTGGGCTGGGAGATGGCAGCCCTGCTGGAGCCTTCCCTGTGGGTGGCCCTGTTCCCTGCCCTGCGAGGCCTCTCCTCCACCTCTGTGGGGCAGGAGTCCAGGGAGCCCTGGCTAGGGCTGGGGGGCAGGGGCAGCAGGAGGCCCAGCCCAGAGAAGGCACGCTCTGAGCCACTGCTGGACAGCACAGTGGCTGCTGGGATGAGCAGGAGGGAGAGGCCAGGCAGCAAGTGGTGCTGTCAGGCGCTCACCAAGGCCAGGCCCTCACTTCTGGGGGAAGCCCCCAGCTGCGCCATGCTGGCCTCTCTGGGAGAGCACTGGGGAGCCTCTCCTCATCTCAGATACACTGCAGACCCAGATCTGACTGACCAGGTCGAGGAAGGGGAGGGATCTTCCGCCTTCCCCAGCTGTGCCAGGGGACTTGTGCTTCCTCGCCATCCTGCAGGTGGGAAAACTGAGGCTCACGTAGGCAGACCCTGCCCAAGCCCTCAGCCAGGGAGTGGTGGAGCAGGCACAGGAGCCTCGTCCACGTCACGCAGAGCATCTGTAGGCCCTCCGTGTGGGGACAGGGCAGACCCGGTCCTGCCAACAGGCTGCTCATGGGACCCAGCAGGCCGTGAGGCTCTGGCACGTGTTCAGGTGGCCGCTCTGCAGGGCCACACAGGACTGGCTGTGTGAGGGTTGGGGCAGACGGTGCCTGGAGGAGTGCTTCTGGCCGGGCAGCTGTCTCCTCTGCTAAGCACCTGGAGGCCCAGAGAAGGTGGCCCTGCTGTGGTCATGAACCAGGCGCAGTGGAGGCTGCTCCTCCTGCAGGTGCTGCTGCCCCAGCCCACGGGTCCCTTCAGCCTAGCCCCTCCTGCGGGGGCCTCCCCCAGAGCTGTGGCCTCAGTTTCACCCTCTGTGAAATGGGGACAAGGTCTCCAGGAGACCCAGGGGCCCGGGGCAGCTGGGCAGGAGTCCAGGCAGGCCTCCGTGCGCCCAGGCCTGGGTCCACCACGGTGATACCCATCAAGGAGGCAACAGCTGCCTCCAGGAGGAGGCCTGTCGATGGCAGATAGGCCAGGCAGAGCATTATTCACGAGCCCGTCAAGCCCCAGGAACGTCTGGTTGGCATAGAAACAGGAGATAAGGGGCACAATTAATGGCATCGCATTCCCTCCTCCTTTCTTCCTAACTGACCCACTTAAATCCCAGCGTGCTCCGTGCCATGCTGGGTTCCTGGTGACCTCCAGGGAGGGGCTCCTGCTAAGGCACTGGGTCTGGGGCTCACGCCTCGTAGGGCCTGGCGAGGCCTCCCCAAGCTGTGGGGTCTTGGGTCACAGGGAGGCGGGCAGAGGGCAGGGCTGCGGAGACCCCGGGGGCCCATTTCACAGAGGTGGAGACCGAGGCAGGGCCCGGGTGGTGGACAGGGCTGTGCTGTGAAGGCCCCTTAGAGGGGCGGGGCCGGGCCGGGCCGCCATAGCCAAGGCCCTCCATCATTTCTTTGAGGGAGAAACTTACATTCTCTGAGCTGTCCCGGATGCCTGGTAGTGTGAGGGGAGGCTGCTGCAGGTGCATCCCCCACCTAGCACGGAGCAAACAATCTGAGCGCCAGCCATGGCTGGCACCAGTGTGGCTCCCCAGGTCCTGGGGACCCGGCGGTGCCCACCAGCAGCCAGAAGCCAGGTGTCGTGTTCTCCCCCTCCCGAGAGTGCCTCTCCACGGGTCCTGGGACCTGCAGACCCAGCTCTTGGGAGGCAGCTGGTGCCTGCCGTGGCCACAGGGGAGGACCGGGCTGGGCGACTATAGGAATCCCTCACACCCTGCAGCTCCTGATGCAGACACTCCCACACCTTCTTGAGAAGGGAAACTGAGGCTGAGGCCCACGTCCTCGGTGCTCTGCTGTCACAGGGGCTGGTAGGCACTGCAAGGCAGTCCCTGGGCGGGCGAGTGGGAGGCTGCTGCATGCAGCCCTTACGGCAGCTCTGAGGATGGAGCCAGCCCGCACCCCAGTGCCCATGAAGGGGGACCGCCCCACCCTGCCAGGCAGCACGGTGGCCCTGCGCCGGGGGCTGAGGAGAGCGGCAGACGGCTCGGCTCTGAGGTTTGGAGTGAATTAGTCATCCCGTGGCTACCAATAATTTGTTTAAGCAAACCCTGACACTGTGAAATAAGCCCCGGCAAGGCGGGGTACACATCTCCCAGCTCTTCTGGAAGCCCCTGGCCCAGGGCACTGGGATCCATGCCCCTCAAGGGGGCCCAGCTGGACCTGGGGTATCCCAGTGGTGGTTACTCTTGGCCCCATTTCCCAGGGAAGGGAGCCGAGGGCAAGCCGTCGCCTCCACCACCGTCCTGACCTGGGCGTCCCTTCCCGTATCTGACACCCTCAGCTCTCACTCCCGGAGACAGCCAGAATCATCAGCCCATTCCTCAGAGCTGGAAATCGAGGCCCCCAGGCCCGGTCTCTTCCTGACAGCGTGGGGGCCGGGGCCGACTCCCCTCTACTCTCAGATGTGGGGCAGTCAGAACCCCGGGCTGCACACGGCAGGCGCTCACTGAGCACCCGCCAGGGGACGGAGCTTCCCTTGACATGGGGACTGCTGGGAAAGATCAGCATGCTGTGTCCCCCGAAACAGTGGGCCCATGGAAACCACCTCCAAGCAGGTTACACCTACTGCCTGACAGCAACCACAGCAGCCCAGCGTGAATCAGGGGAAAACACCCTCTGCTGCAGGTGACAAACCGCCTGGGGCCACCAGCTGGCACCGCCCCCCTCCAATTTGGGGCAGGGTGTCCCCGCCAGGCCAGCAAAGTCAGTTTCCTTGCTTTCGGTCGGACTGTACCACCGGCCGCAGCGGGGGAGCAACTTCTCTGCAAGTAAGAGTGCCTGGGAAAGCGGCCCAGATGGACAGCGCCGCCCCACAGCCTGGCCCGACGCCCCCACGACCCGGCGGGCCTGGTGGGCCCAGATAAGGCCTCTTATCGCTCATGGCGATCACCATCCTGCCCGGCTGGCCCGCTCTTATCGGAGCTCACATCGACCGGGTGGGGCGGAGCCGGAGCCGGGAGGGCTGGGGGGGCCGGGGTCCTGGGCTGTATCCGGCCCGCTCGCCAGGGCCCCGACGCCCGCCTATCGCCTCAGCCATCTGGCCGGCCAAGGCCGCGCTCCGCCTCGCCCTCCCCCAGGCGCGCGTTGGAAGTTAATAAATGGGAGCGCCGTCGCCTATCGCGGCCACCATCGGCTCGCCCGCCCTATCAGCGCGCACATCTATCTGTGAGCAGCACAACAAAAGGCACACAGAGGCAGGGCAGCTGCGCAGGGCTTCGGAGGGTGCTGGGTCCCCGCCCCTCTGCACCCTGAGCCGGGCGCAGGTGAGGCTCGGGCAGCACACGTGTAGCTTTGAGGGCCCCGGTGGGCGGCACCGCTCCGTGACCATCAGAGCTCCATCTTAACTTGCTCAGATCTTCGAGGGGGAGGCACCCAGAGCCCAGGGCTGCGGGAGGGAGGGTCCCAGCCCCACTCCCAGGTCTGGCCCCTCTGGCTGGGTCAGGTCTGCACCCTGTGCAGTCGCTATCCCGGGTGTGCAAGGCGCCCGGCTGACCTGGCTGGGCTGGGCTGGGCTGGGCTCCGCTCCTGTGGCCTTATCTGCACTGGAGATCGGTTCCCAACCTGCGATCTCCCAGCGCAAGCTATCTGCGTTTCTCATCAAGCTCGCGACCGCCCCGCGCGGGCGCGGGCGCGCGCGCGCGCGCGCACACACACACACACACACGCACGCACACGCAGGAAAGAACAGAACGGAGCAGAGGAGGTGCAGGGGGAGGAGGGGAAAAGAAAGCAGAGAGCCAGTGGGGACCGAGAGCCGTGGGTGGCTTTAATACTTGAGGTGACAGGATAGAAGGCGACTTTCAGAAAACATGTCCCGTGTGCACCTGGGGGTTGTGCTGGGGCCCCAGACCTCAGAAGTGGGACACCCACAGGCCAGTGCACCCAAGGTCCTGGCAGCAGTGGTGGGCACGGGCCAGTGGCGAGGCCCCCTCTCACCTACCTCCAGACTGGCCAGGGGGAGGCGCCCAGCCCTGGCCAGGAGGCGCGAAGTTATTATCGGCGCGGGTGGGGAGCTTCCTGAGCTTTCTCTCCTTCCTAGCGCAGCCAAGTGGTCCCACGCCCCAGAGCCCAGAAAACACCAGGCGCTCTTATCTTGGGGCATCGGCAACCTGGGCCTCAGTGGCCCCTGCTCCCTGGGGAACCGAGAAACTTGGATGGCAGGGGCAACGCAGGGCAGCCCGGGAGCGCCCTCGCGGACTAGGATGTGGGGAGGGCCCAGTCCCCGCGGACGCCGGGCAGCAGCGCCCAGGGTGGGAGTCTGGGTCGGGGACCCCGGTGCCCAGGACGCGGCACTGCGGTCAGGACCCGGGTGGGCGCCGCTCCCCGCCCCTGGCTCCGCCACTGGGCCGGCCGCCCTCGAAGCCCCAGGTGCCTTTCTCCCTCCAGATACAAAGCCTGGGAGAGTCGAGCGCGCGATAAGATCACAATTTCAGCCCGTCCCGACAGAGCGATCTTATCAGGATGGGACTTGCAGAATGGAATATTTTAAACTTTATCGGAGCCCAGATCGGGGCGCCCTATCGCCCACCATCTCGGAGATGGGGGGAGGGGCGGGCGGCGGCCGCGCCCCTCGGGGACCCCGGGGAGCCGGGCGTGGGGCGAGGAGGGCGCGGGTGAAGGTCGCGGTGCCCAGGGACGCGCGCAGGGGCCGGGCGGGCCGGGCCGGGAAGTTTGACTCACGCCTGATCTGCCGGGGGTTGCTCTGCTTCCTCCTGGACATGTCTCCGCCTCTAGCCCCGGGCGGGCGGCGGCGGGCGGCGGGGGCGCGGCGGGGCCGCGGGGTGGCTCATGCCCCCGGCGCCCGGGCTCCTCGGCCGCCGGCCCGAGCCCCGCCCGCCGCCCGGCCTGGAGCGCCGGAGGCCCGACTCCAGTCGGCGCGGTGCGGGCGGGCGGGCCGGCTCTCGCTCCCGCGCAGCAGCCTCCGCCGCCGATCGGCTCTGCTCAATGAACTGCGGGCGGCGAGCGGCGAACCCTCGGCCGCCGTGGAGCGCTGCGGGCGGGCGCGCGGGGCTGCGTCTGCGGCCGCCCGCGCCTTCGCCCCGCCCCGCTCTGTCCGGCCCGCCCCCTGCCCGCGGCCCCGCCCGCTCCCCGGCTCGTCCCGCCCCGCCCGGCTCGGCCTCCTCAGCTGGCCTCGCCGCCCGCCCTTCACTGCGCTTGTTTCCTCCCCGGCCGGCCGGCTGTCCCCGCCTCTCTCACTCCGCCCAGTCTTGGAGCCGCGTCTTCGCCCGCGCAGGACAGGCCCGTCCCTACCTGGCCGGCCCGTCCCTGCCCCCTGGAGCCATGACTCCGCCCCAGCCTGGCAGACCGGCCCCTTGCTGGTCCCCGCCCCTGCCCGCCAATCGACCCATCTGTGCTTGGTCCCGCCCACATACCCCGCCCACTCCGAACTGGCCCCACCCCTGGAGTCGGCGGCCCCGCCCCGAGAGCCCGCCCCGAGAGCCCGCCCCGCCCGCCCCGCCGGCCCCGCCCGCCCTGGCCGGTAGCCCTCTGCCTCCGCCCCACCTCCCAGGTCCGGGAGGCTGTCCCCAGGCCTGGCCGCCACCTGTTGCGTTCCGATGCACGCGGCATCCCAGGCCAGCCCCCCACCCCCCGCACCCCTGCGCTCGGCCTCTCGGGCTGCCAGCGGATCAGGGAGCCGAGGCCTCGGGCTCACATTTGTCCTGGACCAGACTTGGAGTGCGGAAGGGCCCTGGCCGCGAGGGGGCTTCCGGTCGAAACCGAGACCCCTCGCGGTGCAGCCTCTGCCTAAGGGTCGCGGGGACCTGGCTTCCGCGGGCTGCTCACGGGGCGCCGCCCCTCCCTGGGCCCCCTCCTGCTCCAAGGCTCCCGTGGGGCTGGGCTGGCGTCCAGGAAGGAGCCCCAAAGAGCCCCAGCTCCACGGAGCCGAGTCAGCAGGTCCAAGCCCGCAGAAGGACCTACCTTCTTGTTCTTCGGGGTACAGTCTCAGGGGTGCCCCATTTTCCAGAGAGGACACTGAGGGTGGGGTCACATTCAAGGTTGTCCCCACTCCCCGCGGAGCTGTGTTCTTTTTCTTGCATTCTCCGGTGCAATTGATGGCTGACCCTCCCCTGATGGTCACAGGTTGGGGGTGAGCTGGGCCCAGGGGCTGGTGGGAAGAGACTCCCAGAGAGGGCACCGGGCCCCGCCCAGCTGGCTCAGGAGAGCATGGCACGGTAAGCTGTCACCATCCACAATGAGGACAGAGGCTTGGGGACCCTGGGACAGCGGCAGGTGGCCGGCAAAGTGGAGGACCGTCCTGTCCCTGCAGATGCCCTCCGGATGGCCCCTCTGTAGAGAGCGGCAAATGGGACAGAGGCTGGGGCCGCCCTGTGGCATGGGTCTGGCCAGGGCAGTGGGCACTGTCCTCGGTGCTGGGGGCATGTGTGATGGTTCTCTCAGCCTGAGCCCCCACACGTATTTGTCGCCTCTCCAAAGAGGGGCTGCTTTACAGGACAGGAATGGGGGTGGGGGTCCCAGGTTGAGACAGGAACTGCTGGAATATCCTGAAATCTGTGTAGAGGTGGATTCTGAGGGTCAGCAAGAGAAAGAGCCTTGGTCATCAATAAGCCACCTGTGTGTGGGGTCCAGAGGGAAGGAGGATCCCCTGGTCCCTCCTTTGCCTGGCCTGTTTTACTTTGATCAGGTCTCAAATACAGACAGGAAAACCTAGGTCCGGAGCACGGAGGGACACATCCAGAACCCCAGGACTGAGGGCAGCTGGCACAGAGTCTGCCCGCCAGGAGCCGTCATTTGTGGGGCCTAGTGAGTATGTTTAAAAATCAAGGGTTCTGAGACAGGGAAGTGGAGCACTAGGCAGTTCCTCCCCTCCCGTGCCTGCCAGGAGCCCCAGTGCTGCCCTGGGAGGGCCTGCAGCATTTTCCTGGGACTTCCCCTCTCTCTGCCCTGAGGAGTTTGCCACACAGAGCGAGAGCCCCTTGCTAGGGGGCGCTGGCTCTCAGGGTGTGCAACGGAGCCACTAGCTCCCTCACTGGCCACAGGGTGCCACAGGAGCCTTGTTTTCGCCTGCCCCTGCGTGTCACGAGGAACGGCCGGTCACACCCAAAGCCATTGGTGGAGAAAACAGGACGGCATTCACCTGGGTGTGGGGGGCCTGGGCCTCCTGCTCCCCTGAGGGTTTCCCGGAGGAATAGCTGCCCCCACCCCAGGTTGTCCCAGAGGTGCCAAGGCTGCTGGCTGAGCCTTGCCGTCATGGTCACTCTGAGAACTCCTTTGGTGCTCACGTCCTTTCACCAGGTCACAGGAGGCTCTCTGGTGGTGAGGTTCTTCCTGGCAGAAGGGGCAGAGTGGGCCTGGGATGCTTGGGAAGTGCTGCTGGGCAGCAGCCCAAGACCCCCTGAGAAGGTTTTCAGGAGTGGGTGCAGGTGGGGTGGCACAGCCCATGCCATCCTCTGGCTAGGGAATCTGAGGACAGTTGAGGCGCCTCTGGAGGGGCCCAGGCTTGCTCCCTGGCCTCGCCCAGGCCATCCAGGCCCTGGAGCCCCTGCACCAGGGGCCCATGCTGCCATTTGTCAGTGCTGGCTCTGAGAAGGGGTGATCAGCTTCCTGTTTCAGTGAGGATAGTTTTAGCACCACGTGGCTCCGACTCCGTACGACGGTCACATGGCAGCGTGGATGTCAAGATAAATTGAGTTTGGAATTTCCAGGCCGGCACAGGAGGGGCAGCTTTCATGGTCCACGGTGCTGTCAGGGGCACCTAGTTGCCACGGGCTCTGGAGACTGAGCCAGGGGCCCTCATGTGTCGGGGACCTGCCTAGTCTCTCACCGCTCTCCAGAGGTCTGAGGCTGGCGGGGGGGGACTGGGGCGGCTGGACACCCCAGCCCCCGGTCCTCTCTGTGGCCAGGGCCCTCCGACCACCCCTGGTCCCCTTCCCTCAGCCGGCAGGGTGGGGCCAGCACAGACAGGAAGGACCCCAGACAGTCCTGAGCTCGGAGGGCTGTGGGGTGCAGCACAGATGGGGCTGGCCCTCCCCTCCTCGACCACTACACACAGCCCTTCAGGCCGGGCGCCTGGGCCGTGGGGTCTGGCACTGGGTCATGGGTGCTCAGATGCTGCAGAGGAGGCAGGTGTTGCTGCACCCCCGCACCCTGCTGCAGTTAGGGGCTGAGTGTTCCCCAGGCTCGTGGATTGAGCCTGGTCCCCTGGGGACGCTATGGAGGAGGCCCGGGGGCGAGGGTCATGGGGTATACCTTGGAGGGGCCCACGGGCCTCGTCTTTCCTGGTTTCTCCGCTCCTGGCAGAGACCTGAGCACTTTGCTCCCATGCATCCTGTCGAGATGCGCTGCTCCCCGGGGCCTTCGGCCGGAGGAGACCTCCTGGGCACTGTGCCCTGAACGGTGGAAGCTGTGAGCCTTGCTCTGTGAGCAGCTGCCGCCAGTAGTCACAGGCAGCTCGTACGCAGGGAGAAGCAGCAGCCTTGGGGGCCCTGGGGCTGATGGCTCAGACCAAAACTGTTGTATGGGAGCAGGCTCCGTACCTGCTCCAGTCTGGGCTGCAGAGACCGGGAGTGGCAGCCCTCCGGTCTGGGGCAATTGGCAGGCCTGAAGTGCAGGAACTGCCAGGTGCAGGGTGCAGAGGAGGGCACAGGGAGCTAGGCCTGGCCAGCATGCGGTGCCTGCTCTCTGTGCGGCTGCGGAGAGAACAGAGGGAACGTGCAGGAGCCGGATGTGCTGGCTGGAAAATCACATCAGCCTCATGCCCAGCCTCGCCAGCCAGGAAAGGGTCGCCCAAGAGTGGGGACTTCAGAGGGCAGTGTGGCCTGTCCAGGAGACCCCGGTGTCCAGGGCAGAGGACAACGTGCCTGGAACAGGCCCCTGGGATGAAGCTAGATGCACAGTCCCTCTGGGGGGCAGGGCTGGGCCAGGCTGGACCTCAGAACCAGAACCGCCTGGGCCGTAGCTGCTGTGTGCTGCTCTTCCCCCGCCTCCTGCAGGTGGGTCCGTGACTGTGATCTCCGCCCTCTGCCCCACATCCATGCCATGGAAGGGACACACGGAGGGGTGGCCTGACTGGGACAGAGGGCCCAGGCTGGAGCCTGGTGCTGAGCAGGATGGGGGTCCCGGGAGGCTGCAGAGGGTGAGGACTTTTCATCTTGCACCTGGCCTGAGGGCAACTGAGATGGTTTTAAAGCATGGTGCCTGCATCTCTGTTGCTCCTGCGTGAGCTCTGCAGCTGGCCAGTCAGCAGGAATGGGCCAGCTGGTGTCCACTCCTGATCTGGGATTAGCCACTGGGTCCTGAGGTTGGCGAGGAGGACTCCGGGCCTGCAGGATGCAGATTCACGGGAAAGGACGTGGCCGCACAGCCCGGCTGTTGGTGAGGTCTGTGACACAGCCCACTGTGATGGGGTCAGAGCGGTCCCGCACGGCCCCCACACAGCGCCCGGGGGTGGGGCGCAAAGCAGTGAGGACAGCACCCGTCCTGGAGGGCGAGCAAGCTGGGCTAGAGGTTCCCGCGCTCCAGCTCCTTCTATCCCAGGCAGTGCCCTGTGATCTTGCGGGCCTCTCCCAGACAGGGTAACAGGCTGGGAACCACCCCGGGAGAGAGCTCCAGGTGGAGCTTTGAGCACGCGAGCTGGGGGGCTTCGATGAGCCTCATGCCCAGAGGGGTAGGAGAGCCCAGGCCACAGTGCAAGGCAGCTGGCCCAGGTCTCTGGCCCTCAGCCCGACCGCCCTCCATCCTGCTGGCAGCACCTCCCTCCTCGGGCTCACAGATGTCTGGGGTCTTGGGCGGTGCAGGCCCAGGTGCGGTCTGGTCCCCCAGCCTGGGGCTATGGCAAGGGCAGCTCCTGCTCCTCTGTCTGCCCAGCCCAGCAGTGCAGGAGGCCAAGGCCTTGAGCTGCTGCCCTCAAGGCCACGCCGGAGGTCAGCGAGACACTGCGCTGTGGGAGGGGGCTGTGGCCTTGGGATTTCGGGGAGGGAGGGACAGCATGGCCTCATTGTGCTGCCAGGCATGTACCCCGTGGACGGAGCTGTGGCTCTGAGGGCAGGCACTGCCACCCCCTTCCCTCTGCCTGGAGCCCACAGGGCCGGGAGCGGCCATGGTCCCTGTGGCCCGCACATGGCTGTGGACAGGTGATGAGGGCGGGGCTCAGTGTGCCATGACCTCCAAGTCTGCAGGTCCCACGGGCTTGAGGGGACACTTTGGGGAACCCCGACTTCCACACCCCAGGGTAACAAGGAATGGCGCCTTCCCTGGCACCCACTGAAGCTGTGCTGAGGCAGCCTCTGGGTGCTTCCCCCCTGGTTCTTCCTGCTGAGGCAGCGGCGTCTGCACACTTTTCTGGGTGAGGCCTTGTGGGACCAGCGGGCCGCGTTCAGCGGCGGAGTCTCTCGAGATTGTGCAAGTCAGTTCCCCAGGGAGGACGCGCCCACTCCAAAGAAGCCTCAGCCGTGCCAGCCAGCAGCCACCTGTGTCCACTCTGCCCACTGCACTCTCCTGACCCAGGGGACGGCCAGTCCCCAAGCTGTGTCCCCTCACAGCCTGCCCACCTGCACGGCTTCACTCCCGCCCCACCTCCTGGGGAGGTTTGGCTGCTGGGGGACCTACAGCCAGGGACTCTGTAAGTCCGACTTCCTGTCCACTCTGCCAGCTTGGGGGACCTTGGACTCTGGATGGGAGAGAGGCCTGCTGAGGACCTTACCTGGGGAGGAAGTGTTTGTGGACAGTGAGTGCTGTCTGCCCGTGGGGCTGGGAGTCCATCCCAGCTGCCCCTTGGCTCCAGAAGGACATGCACCCTTTACAGAAGCTGCCAGGGACCTCAGGGGCAGGATGTGTGCAGCTGGTGTGTCCTGGGCCTTCGTGGGTGTTCGAGGGAGGGCACCTGCCCACACGTGACCCATGTGCAGGTCTGCATGCAAGGCAGTGTGTACACAACTTGCAGCGTGTGTGTACGTGTGTGCAGTGTGCATGTGTCTGCTGGTGCATAGGGCCTTGTGTGTGTTCGCATGTGGCAGTCCCTAGGCCTGTGCACGTGTGGATGGCTTGGAGGCCCCAAGGGCGCGAGTCTGCCTGCTGGCTGGAGGCTTAGGCAATGGTGGGCAATGGCTCCCCTGCATGGGTGGATGCTGCCACCTGGTGGCCAGGACGGGCAGTCCCTTGAGGGTCTCTGGGGTGGTGGGAGGGGGCAGGGCTCACCATTGGGTCCCCAGGCAGGGCCCAGGTGGTGTGGGGCAGTGATGCTGAGGCTGCTAGAGAGGGTGTGGAAGGGGAGGGAACTAGCCGGCTGGGACACGTGACAGGAGCATCTGAGGATCTGCGGGACCAGCTGGTTGGGCCCCCAGGGCTCCGCTCCAAATCTACCAGGTCTTCCAGACCTTCCTATTCCACTCTCCAGCCCCTAACGTCCTGCTGGGGAGCGCTAGGAACCCCAGCTGGAGGCCAAAGCCGCAGTCACCCCCACCCCCAGAAGCACCCTGAGACCCAGAGCACTGCCTGGGCCCCTGCAGGAGTAGATGGGGTGGCTGGGGCAGACAGCCACGACCCCATTCACCGAGGCCCCTCATGGGCAGGAGCCTGCGGCCAGCAAAGACTGCAGACCGAGGCTGAGACCTGCGGAGGGGTGGACGCTGGCCGGCTGGGATGGGGCCCCCATGCAGAGGGGACGGCCAGACAAAAGCCTGGCGGGCCGGAGGCGACCTGTGGGTGTTGTCCCAGGAAAGAGGCCACCCTGGGGTTGGCCACAGGGCCACAGCCTGCTGTCTCCCGAGGAGGGGGGTGAGGCCGGGGCTGTGGGGTGCTCGTCCAGGACGAGGAGGGCGTCAGGGTCTCCCCTGGCCACCCCTGCTGGAGGCTGCTTGTCCCTGACCCTGGGGTCTCGGGCTGTTCAGGACAAGGGCCGAGGGCTGGCACCCGGGTGGGCCTGCCGGTCCTTCCCGACAGTCCGTCTCATCCCCTCTGCTCCCTGAAGACCCCTGCAGAACCAGAGGCCATGGGGGGGGGTCCCTGCTGGGCTCCTGTGGCCATCAAGACTCCTTTCTGCCCAGGCCTGTTTCCCACCTGTAAACAGGGGAGACCCCAGTGTGGGCTCTCGGAGGGTCCAGCCTTCCCTGTGCCTGTGTCCCCACAGCCCTGCCCTGCATGTGGCACGCAGTGGCCCCGAGGAGACACAAGTGAACACTTTCTGGGCCACGTTCTGGGGCTGCAGTGAGCAGCAGGCGCAAGGACAGAGGCCACAGAACCCGGGGTTTGTGTGAAAATAGTGGGAATATATTTGGAAAGATGAGCTGGTGGTGATCTTTGCAGCACAGCCCGAGAGGCCCTCTGCCTGTCTTCCACCTCGAGGAAGAGGCTTTCTGAGGACATAGCACCTTCTGGAGGGGCCGTCTGGGCCGGATTCGGTCTTTCGAAATGTCAAAATGAAACCTTTGACAGATCCATCGCACGTTAAAAACTGCTCGTTAAAAACTAAAAACAGAACAAGCTGTGAATCTGAGATTCCCCAAAGAGCAGGGAGCATCTCAGGCCCTCCTGTCTGCCCCTTCTGGCGGGATGCTGGGCCGGGACGTGGGTGCCGGGGGTGGGACCCAGGCTGGAGCCTGTGGGGAGCTGTGGGTCATCTCTGCCCTGCCTGCGGCCTCCTCCAGCCCTCCCAGCGCCACCTCCCTGCCCATCCAGTCACAGGAAAACCCGGTATTCACAGTACAACATGAAAATAGCACCAGAAACTTCCGAGAACTGCGGGTGCACAGAGCCCAGGGCTGTGGGGAGGAGGGCTCCAGAGGGGCCGTGGGCCGGAGACCTGGCGGGGGAACGGTTCTTGCCTCGTTCCCTGGGAACCAAGTGCCCCAGAAGCATCGCAGTGTGGTCAGTGGCAGGCACGATCCTGTGGGCAGAGGGAGGAGGCCTGTGTGCTCTTGGGGACCAGGTGGCTCAGAAGTGGGCCTCGTGGAGAGCCCTGCCCTCCCCATGTGATTCCTAAGGGCACTTTGGAATTCCAGCAGCAGCAAGACTTAAAACGAAAGGCCATCATCGGGTGACTGACTGAACTTACTTCCCTGCTCGGTGATGGGACCCTGTGCAAATACTCAAACGAGGTCTATAGCATATGCCACTGTGCCAACAGGGCACACGGGCTGGGGAGGTGCATAAGCTGCTCTTTCTTCAAGTACTTGGTACCAAGAAAACAGCTGCATGGTCTCAAAGGGGCTGCAGCTGCCCTGTCCCTCACCCTCAGCCTTCTGACAAGAAAGGGACCTTCACCGGGCGGTCTGAATGTTGGTGGGGTGAGGCAGGTGGGCTGCCCCAAAGTGCACCACCTCAGGCACCGAGCAGCCCCAACAGGAGCCTTGCTGGGGTCCTGGCTGTGCTGGGCACTGCTCGTGTGTCACTCGGAAGTGTCCTTCTTTAGGGGGATCTTGAAGCTGGTCAGTCTCTGCCCAAAGAGCTGGCTGAGGAGGTCGCTCTGGGACTCTGCGGTCCGGTGGTCTCGGAGCTGGGCAGGCCTGGTGCTGGGGACAGACCTGCCCCTCCTCACCTGGGGGAAGGCCTTGCCCAGCTCCTCCCTCCGGAGGCCCGGGCCGGGGTCCCCCTTCCGAGTCTCCCAGGGCTGTGGCCTCGTCTTGCTGATCTGAGTGCTGGGCCTGGGCTTGGCAGGGAGCACCCGGCTGGGGGTGGCCTGCTTCCGGGGGGCCCGGGGAGGCCTGTCAGGGGCCGAGGGGGCTCTGCCTGCGCTCCCTGTGCCTTGCCGCCGGGCCGGGCCCGGGCCCGGGCCGTTTCTCCTCCTCTTGGTGCCCTCTACCTTTTCCTGGCAGCCGCTGCCTTGGGCTCGAGGTGGGGCCGGGTGTGGTGCGGGGCCCCGGCCTGGGCAGCGGGGCTTGGCGGGGGTGGTGGCAGTCTCGCTCTGCAGCCGCCCACTGGCCGGCTGGGGCTGGCTGCCCCCTGCGGTCTTGGTGCCAGGCCGCGCCGAGCCCCTGCCCTGGGAGCTGGGCCTCGGCCTGGCTTTGGGGGTGGTAGGCTTCGCCCTGTCTTCAGGGCCGTGGGCCAGCTCTCCGGGTGCTGGGCTCCCTATCTCTGCCGGCTTCCTTGGTTGCCCTGGCACCCTGCTGGGGGTGGTCGCCAATGGCTTGGGCTTTGACGCGCTCCGGCAACCCCCCAGCTTGGCACCGTCCTCGTGGGAGGGGCCCGCTGTGCGCCCCTCAGGCACCACATGGCAGGGTGACACCTGCTTCTCTTTGGGGAGCAGGGAGGGCTCTCCCGGGGACCCGTCCGGGGCGCACCTGCCACGGCCTCCGGGGGGCCCGCGTTTCCCTGAGCCCAGGCGGGGAGCCTGCTGTCTCCGAGGCCCAGGACTGCCTGCCGAAGCCTCGCCTTCCAGCCTCTCCAGGGCTCGGTCTAGCTCGCACCCCTCTCTGCCTTCAGCCTGGGCACTGGCGGGGGGAGACAGAGCTGGGGGTGGAAGGTCTGGGCCGGCCGGGGGTGCATCTGGCTGGCCGGCAGGATCCTCGCGCCTCTCCTGGGCCTGAGCGGTGCCGGGGGCCGCCTGTGGGCAGAGCCGGGGCAGGGCCGGGCTGCCCGGGGACACTGGCCGGCCAACCTGCGCCAGCCTGCGTCGTTTGAGGGGCAGCGCGCCCTCGGGAGCCCCGGGCCGCCGCACGCCGCGGAGCGCGCAGGGCCGCGGGCAGGCGCGCCGGTGCTTCTCGCGGTGCCGGTCCAGCTGTTCCCGGCGTGCGAAGGTATAGTTGCACGCGCTGCACGCGAAGGCCCTGCGGGTGACGCGCGCGACGTCGGCGCAGCGCTCGCAGGCGAACAGCGGCGTGGGCGCCACGTCACGCGCCTCGGGCCCCGCCCCGTGCGCGCTGCCCAGGTGCGCGCGCAGCTCTCGGTGCGCGGCGTAGACGCGGGGGCAGCGCGGGCACAGGTAGACGCGCTGCGGGCTGTGCACCGCCAGGTGGCGCTGCAGCTTGAAGGGTTTGGGGAAGCGCTTCCCGCAGTGGTGGCAGTCGCGGGACGGGTCTTTGCAGTCCGCGTGCACGGGTCCGCGGCAGAGCGGGGGCTCGCCGTGGGGCCGGGGCTCCCGGCTCGGGCTGGGGGTGGCGGGGCTGTCGCCGCCGGGCATGCTGGGCGGCGTCGGGGAGCCATGGAGGCTCCCAGAGAGAGGGCGCCCGGCCCCGTCCCCCGGGCCCCCCTCCCCATCCCCCCCACCGGCCCCGCCAGCCCCCCGTTGGTCTGTGGCTCGCTCCGCCGAGGCACCCTCGTCCCCGGAGCCCGCGGGCAGCTCGCCCAGAGCCCGTCGCGCCTGCCCCCTGCGCGCGAAGAGGGCAGCGTGCTCGCGCAGGTGCTGGTTGTACATCCAGACGTCTGGCACCTCCTTCAGGCACATGCCGCAGGCCCACGGCCCCATCTGGCCCTGGACGTGCTTCTCCTGCAGGTGCTCGCGCAGCAGCTGGCGCGAGCCGAACCTGCGCTCCACGCACATGTAGCAGGTGGGTGGTGGGGCCGCGCTGTGCGCCAAGCGGTGCAGGTCCAGCTCGCCCAGCCCGTGGAAGCGCCGGAAGCATACGCGGCACTTGAAGGAAGCACTCCTGCCAGGGACCAGCTGCTCTCTGCCACGAGCCTGGCACAGCCCTGCGGCCTCCTCCTGGACGTCCAAGGCGCTGGTGCTGGGGACGCTCACCAGGTCCTCCCAGGGTCTTGGGAAGCTCGGGTCCTGTGCCTGCAGCGTGGTCCCGACCATCTCCAAGTCTTCAGCAGTTCTGGGCAGCCCCTCCTCATAGCCCTCTCTCTCCAGGTTGGGGGGCTCTGGACTCACATCTCCTAGAGGAGAGGATGCCTCTTTTGGGGGCACCCGTAGCCCCAGGCCTTGCCAGGCTGCAGGCACCCTGTGCAGCTCAGGGATGGCTTCTACCTGATCGTCTGTAGTGCCACAGGGGGGTGCCTTGTCCACACAGCCGGCTTCCCTTCTGGGCTCCGGGGTCCATAACCCGAGGCCCGGGGTGCTGCTGCTCAGAGGCCCATCCAGCAGCCAGGCCTCGGGCAGCTCCATGGCCTCATTACCCAGCAGGTCCTCGCAGGAGAGGCAGAGGGAGCCTGAGTCGCTGAGATCCGTGGGCAGCCGGGCCAAGGAGAGAGGGTCGCCCCCAGGCTGGCTGAGTGGTTGGGTGGGTGGCAGGCACCGCGGTCTCCCACAGGGCTTCTGGTAGACTCGGGGGTTCTTCTTCCGGGCAAAGCGGCCACCGGGGGGGAAGAGCTGGGCAAAGGCCACATCGTCATCAAGCACACTCAGAGGGTCCCTGCAGCCTATGCTGGGGGCTTCAGGGTCCCCACCCTGGGCTTCAGGGGGGTCTTGCGGGCAGCTGAGGCTGGTTCTGCCAGCTTCAGAACTGGGCATCCCGGGAAGGTCCAGTGTCCCTGCTTTGACGCTGTCACCTGGGCTGCCATTGGGCCCTCCGAGGTCTGCAGCAGCCTCTCCCGCAGAGGCATGTGATGGGTCCTTGCCAGATGTCCTGGCCACTGTGGGTCCCCAGAGCCCCCCTGCCAGGGCTCCCTTCCACCCCTCCGGGAGTTCTCCAGGGGACGCCTCCTCTGCCCTCCCTGTGGGGCTCCTCCGACCACCAGGGGACTTCTGGGTGGCGGTGTTGCCTGCAGTGTCTCCCAGTGGCCCAGGCGCCCTGTCTGCCCCTTGCTGTCCCTCTGCTGAGCAGTGGGCAGCTGCCGTGTACGCCCTGGAGCGGCACCGCCCTGTGGGTGCAGAGGCTGAGCCGGGCGCTGTGTGCTCCCCCCGGGGCCTCCTGGCTCGGGTCTTTCCCACGTTCTCCTGTGGTTTCGGGGCTGTGGTACGACGGGAGTCCTGGGGCTCTCGGCTTCGCCTCTGTCCCTTTCTCTCTGTTTGTCTAGGGTGGAGCTTGCCCGCCTCCGGCAGGTGTGGTCTGGGCTCTGCCCCCTCCCCAGACTCCATCAGGCCCGGGGGATGCGGTTGCCGGTTAAGGGGGTGAGCTGGTGCCTTGGTGCCCCTTTCGGGCCCCTCCTCCGTCTCAGGACCCGGGGTGCCCTCAGGTGTCGTGGAGCCCTGTGGGGGAGCTGGCCCTGCAGGGTGGCTGGGGCGGATCAGAGCCTGACTTGGTCCCTCCTTGCCAGGCACCCTGTGGCTCCTTTTCCCAGGGGCCCTGAACCCCAGGGCGGCACAGCCGTCTGGCCGGTGCTTCCTGGCTTTGTGCCGGCTCAGGCCAGGCCCCGAGCGGAAGGAGGCTGAGCAGATATCGCAGGTGACGCAGGGGAGAGCTGGCCCAGCGGGGGCTTGGCCCTTCCTTCTCTCTGTGGGCTCCAGCTTCTTTTTCAAACCATAGGGTTCCTGTTTGGGGTCCTGGGGACTGAGAGAGTCCACATGGGGCATCTGGTGAGGGACCCCGGTGTGGCTTTGGGGAGAGTTGGACCCAGAGTCACCGGCTGTGTTGCTGGAAGAGGCAGCTGGGGGATGGTGGGCTGTGGTCAGGCCTTGGCCAGCTCCGGGCAGCTTTGTCACACTGGAGCACCGGGCCCTGTGTCCTCGTGTCCCTGCATCCTCCTGCCCCTCACTGACAGCCCCAGCCTCCGTTTCCAGGCAGGGGGAGGGGCCCGGCTGTGTGGGCCCCGCTGTGGTGGGGTCTGTGGGTGTGGCTGTGCTGCTGTCGCTGCCCCCGTGGCTCAGGCAGGGGGTGAGGCACGGGGGATGTGAGGAGGGGTCCCAGGACATGCTGGGGTCCGCCACCCGGAGCCCCCTGACTGCCTTCACGCCACATTCTGTAGGGACTGTCTCTGTGTTGTGTTCCTTGATGGTCCTTCTTGGGGACACGTGTGCTCCTGGACGAGATGGTGTGGCACTGGCCGGAGGGCTCCCCGGCCCTCTTCTGAACTCCACTAGGGTTCCTAATGTGCTGCTGCTGGGGCCATCCTGGCCCTGGCTGGGGGCTGGGATGTCACTGAGGCCCGGCCAGTCTTCGGGGCTGCTGGCCCCCAGGAGAGCAGGAGGTGGGAGGTCCTCAGGCCCACAGAGGCTTGTCCTCCAAGACGGACCTGCAGGGGGCCCTGTGGCCCTGGCACCTGCAGGGGCCTGGACCCACCTGGCCCCTCCCAGAGACATACAGGAAGGGTCTTCCTGGGGTGTGTGCTCCAGGCCGAAGGGGCTGGGGGTGACTACGGCTGTACAGGGGACCAGGTCCCCGGGGGGCGGTACCTGGCTGGTCACCTCCCCTGGAGTCCTGTCCTCAGGCCCCTGTTGGGCGTGGGCTGCCATTCCCAAGAGGCGCTGAGGGCTAGGGGCTGGCTGCACCTGCTCCTGAGGGCCCAAGGCCGTGCTGCCTCCCTGGGCCCTGGCTGAGGCCTTGGCTGGCCCGTGCCTTCTGGGAGGGGTGTTGGCCTTGGCACCACTGCCCCGTGCCCTCGGGCTCTTCCAGGCTCCAGGCAGGCAGTGGCTGACTTTGCCTTGGCCCCTGGGCTTCTTGGCCTGGTCAGGGGAGCCCAGATGTCCGTTCGCCTCCGACACCGTGGCGGTGGCTGTGTCCTGCACATGCCCAGGGGAGCCTCCTGTCACTCTGTCCCCTCCTAGACTGGGGGGTGCTCTGTGCCGAGGGCTTGGGGCCCCAGCAGGCAGAGGCCCCTGCAGGAGCTGGACGCAACCCTTGTCCTCAGCTCTGGTCCCCAGGACCCGGAGTGGACCTGAGGGGCTGGAGGCTGGGCCGGCAGGGCATCCAGGGGCCGATGGAGCCTCCTGGTGCTGGAGGGCAGATCCCTCTGCCAGGGCTCGAGGGGGCCCAGATTCCCTGGGAGCTGGGCCCTTGGAGGCGTGGCTGTGACCGGGATCTGAGGCCGGGGTGGCACCCAGAGATGCCTCCCCACTGCCCCGAAACACCTGACCCGGCGCTGGGGGTGCTGTGCGGCCTGGACAGGGCCCTTCTGCCCCTTGGGGTTCTGGCGGCCGCGCTCTGTTCTGCTCCCAGGGAAGCTGTGGCAGCGGGGAGCCCTCGCTCGCCCGAGTCCTGATCCACTCATCACTTCTAGGAGATAAAAGGTCACGGTTTGGGCTGCGCTCTGCCAGGCCCCCAGCCTCCAGCAGGGCCTTGGGTCCCTCGGTGGGTTCAGGCCGACACTCGCCCGAGGGCGCCCCAGGGTCTTCTGTGGCCTTGCAGCCTTGGCTCTTCTGAGCTGTCAGAGCCCGAAGGCTGCACCCCATGGGCCCAGAAGGAGCCCCAGAAGCCAGGTCTCTGGGGGGGCCCGGGCTTGGGGCCGCTTTTCCTGGGCAGCATGTGGCTGGGCAGGGCTGGTCCCCCTGGGAGCTCTGGAGCGCCCCTTTCCTGGGGGGCATGGCTGTTCCCGCGTCTTCCTGCTCTGGACGTGTCTCCCCAGGACCTGGAAGGTGGGCTGCACCGCTGTGGGACAGGGCAGCCTGGCGGGCAGGCGTCAGGGAGGCTGCACGTGCAGCTTCGCTGGGGTCCTCGGGGGCTTCCTGGGTGGCCCCCCTCCTTTGCAGTTGGCTCTCTAATTCGGAGACCAATCTTTTGATTTCCAGCTCATCCTCGGACAGGTTGCTCATAAAAGCTGCAGTGTGTCCGTTTCTCTTCCCAGGCACAGGTGCAGGGCTGGGGGAGCCCATCTCTGCATGGGGACATTTCTTGTGGAATGCCTTTGGCACTGAGAGGTCAGGAAACTGGCTGGACAGTGTTGGGGACACTTCCTCCAGGAGCAGAAATGGGGGGAACAGTGGCTCTATCAGAGGTTTCCTTGGGAGAGGGTCAGCACAGGCCAGCGGCTCGGGGGTGGCCCTGTGTGGTGACAGGCTGTCGTAGAGTGGTGGTGGGTCGAAGCCGTCCTCGGGCAGCCCTGCAAAGAGGGTCATGGACTCCAAGCTCAGTGGCGACTGGGCTCTGCCTGGGTCAGTTTCAGCCGTGTAGGGCGGATTCTTTGGTGGTTTGGGCTTGAGGGCGTCCACATGGTCCTGGCCAAGGTAGCAGCTGCTGGCTGGCGGAGTGTCCACCGCTGGGTCCTTGGGCCTGAGGAACAGTTCACTGGGGGCACTGCTGCTGGGCTGGGGCCCCTTTTTGGCAGCAGGAACCCCCACGGAGTCTCTGTTAAAGTGAGCAGGCTTGCAACCAAGATCAGAGTTCTTAAAAAATGGGGTGCTGTGCTCAGGATAGGCCGCCCTGGTGGGACTAGCAACGGGCATCTGGAAGCCTCTGGGCTGGTGAGCAGGGGCATCTTCTCTGTCATGCAGAGCGCCCCCCGCTGGCCTTGGCAGCACATTGGGGTGGCTCCCCGAGGGTGGGTGTCTGCTGGTGCCAGCTCTGCCGGGCGGTGGGGGCTCTGGAGTGGGGGGCTTGGGGCAGCCACTCTCCCCGGTGGGCACCTCTCTGAGCTTTGTGGGGCTGGCAGCCTCGGGTTTTGGGGCTGCTTGGCAGAGGCCCAGGGACGGGTGGCTTTCCCCTGGGGTTGTGGTGTCCGTGGGGACCTGCGGGGAGTTACACCTGGGGTCTCCGTCCGGGCTGTGGGCTGGGCTGGGCAGCTGCCCTGGGGCTGGAGAGCCCCTGGACTCAGCAGACCCCGGCTTCTCTGCCTTGCTGGGGCCCCGGCCCAGGCCCTCTTCCTTCATCTTCTTGCCCAGGCACCGCTGCTGGTGGTCTTGGTGAGAGCGGCCGCTGAGGCCAGGCGCCCCTGGCCTGGGACTCTCCTCCTCAGACTCGGAGGCGTGGTCACTGGCCCCTGGCCTGCCTTGTGGGGCCTTCGAGGGTGCCCGCGGTCTGTGGAGTCTGTTCTTCTGCAGCACAATCTTGTGTATGAGCTCTTTGCTCCAGCTGCCACCCCGCTGTGTCCTCCGCTTCCTGGGGTCCTTCCTGGGGGGCAGTCTCAGGCGCTTGGTGATCCCGGTGTCTGCAGAGAGGAGGGCCCCGGGGCCTCGCTGGTGGGAACCCATGTGGCCCTTCGCCTGGGTTCTAAGGTCCCGGGGATAGGGTGGGGGCTGCTGGGTACCGTGGCCCCTCCTCCCCGGCCTCGGGCAGAGAGCCCTGCCAGGTCCCTTGGTGCTGTGGGCTGCATCCAGCCCTTTCCAGAACACCTTGAGCTGCTTCCCTCTCCGTGGCTGCCTCCCCAGGCTGGGCTCAGTGGCCTCTGTGGGTGCTGGGCCCAGTGAGGGGGTGGTGGGCCTGTTCCCAGCTGGACGGGCCCTGTCCCCAAGGTAGGGGCCTTGGGGCTGCGGTGTGGCCTCTCCAGCAGGGGGCAGGGGCTGGGCATGATACTCCGGGGTGGCACCTGCTGGGGAGTTGAGGGCCTGACCAGTGCCAGGACCCCTGGGGCCCGGAGGGTCCTCGTCGGCGAAGACGTCTATGAAGCTGCTGTCGATCTCGGGGCTGTCCGACGGGTCCTGCATGCCATTGAGGGCCTCAGTGATGAGGCTGTCCAGCTTGGCATTGTCTTCCAGGTCCAGGTCTGAGGTGGGCAGCGGGAAGGGTGGGGCAGCCAGGCTGGGCAGGAAGCTCGTGCGTAGGGCGTCGTCATCTTTGCTCTCTGCCTGCAGGTCCCCGGCCAGCAGGAAAGGGATGGTCTGGCCATGGCCCAGCAAGCCTGGGTGTGTGGGGGCCGGCACCTTGGGGGTAGCAGTGGGTGCCAGGTGTCCCTGGGGCCCGTGCCGGGCCAGCAGCAGGCTGCAGAACTGCCGGTGCTCGAGGAAGGCAGCCAGGCTGCTGTAGTTGCGGTCGCACTGCCTGCAGGTCAGCAGCACGTCCAGCTGGTCCAGGCTGGCACTGCTCAGCGGGAAGTGGTGGGTGGCATAGGCAGCAGGGCCCCGGGGGAAGCCCCGAAGCCTGTCCCTGCCCGCCCCACGGCCCTCGCTGCCCAGGAACTCGAGGGCACCCTCAGGCCCCAGCCCATCTGAGGGGAGTGGGAAGTGGGCTGGGCGGGTGTTGGGGAGTTCTGGGGGCGGGAAGGGGCTCCCAGGCTCCTGAGGGCGGGGGGCCGGGAGGAAGAAGCCCGAAGGCCCCAGGGGAGCGGGGAGCTGGCTGTCCTCAGAGCTGGGGTTGGCCGGGCTGCTGGACAGTGGGGACAGGGAGGAGCAGGTGCTGCTGCTGGCCGTGTTGGTGGCAGGAGAGGGCAGGGGGGACTCGCTGGGAGAGACCCCTACCACCCTGGGCGGGGGCAGGGCTGGGGCCCCTCGGGGTGACGCCTGGGGCTGGGTGCCCCCGAAGAGCAGAGCCTGGGGCCCAGGGCCCTTCATCCCGCTGTAGGGGAGCAGCCCCGGGGAGCTCCCTGGCTGGCCTGGGCTGCTTCTCAGGGCTACCACTGTCTCCCCAGGGCCGGGTGCCTGGCTGGCAGCACCCAGAGCCCCCTGGCTGCCCTCCTGCCACTCGGTGGTCCCCCTGGGGAATGGCAGCTGCCTCAGCACTTCCAGCTGACCACGGCTTGGCCCAGGGCTGGGGAGCGCTGAGGGCCATGGCACTGTGGGACTCTGGGGCAGGCAGAGTCCCTGGCTGGGGCTATCAAAGAATGCAGCACGAGGGGTGGGCGGGGCGCACAGGGTAGGCTCAGGGTAGGCGGCTGCTGTGGGGTCCCACAGCTGAGGCAGCCTAGCAGGCAGGGGTCTGGGGGTGGCCAGCGTGGCGTCCCCAGGCCCTGGGCTGCTGCCCACCCCACTGGCTCTATACGTCTGTCCTAGAAAGTGCCTCTGAGACCCAGGGTTTGGGGGTGCCCTGGGGCTCCCTAGCCTCTCATGGCCTGAAGGGGGTCCTTCGGGGAGGACTTCGGCCAGGCTCCTGTGCAAACTGTCAGAGAAGGGTCTCGGAGCCAGGGGATCAGCACCAGGTGGGGAGAGGGCCTGGGCACAGTCGCCAGGGGCCTTGAGGCCACCTGGATGACTGGGGTAGCAGGGCAGGGGCGAGGGCATGGGGGGCAGTCGGTAGGCAGGGCCGGTGCCCACAGTCACCTCTGGCCACCCTCCCGGGGGCTGGTGGAGGGAAAAGGCCAGGGCTCCACTGGCATAGGCCTGTCCGACTGGGTCTTCATGAGGGGGCTGTGCCCGGAGGGGGTACGGGAAGGGGCTCCCCCGGGGGCTGCCAGGCCTGCTGCCCTCAGGAAAGGGCTCCGACTTGGAGGGGAGGCGCCCAAAATTAGCACCTGGGAAGTTGTCTTCAGCAGCAGGTGGCCAAGGGCTAGCCCCATTGGCCTGCAGCTCTGGGGGCGAGGCCAGTGTTGGGGGGCTGCTCGGCGGGGCCCGAGGGGGTCCTGGGGTGGCACTTGGTGAGGTATGGTTGCTAGAGGTAAAGCTGGAGGGGGCCTCCTGGAAGCACCTTTTTGAGCTGAGCTCTCCGAGGGTGGGCAGGATGTCGGCCCCAGGGAGGCTGGGCCCTCGGCAGGCTTCTGCCTGGGAGTCCTGGGGCTTGAGTGGCCGGCCCTTGGGGGTCTTGTCCAGGGTGGGCTTGGCCCTTGGGCTGGCAATTCCCAGGCCATAGAGCTGTGGGGGGCTGCTGTCCACCCTGCCTGCCAGCCACCCCTGTTCCCCTGGGTGGCTCCTTGAAGGTGGGGTGTCGGGGCCACCCCCCTTCCCCAGGGGGCCACGGAGAGGCCGGGGCCTCAGGAGCTCAGCCTGGGGCTCCACCTCCAGGGCCTGCCCCAGCTGGGCTGTGGGGGGCTCCCTGGCCAGAGCTCGGCTGCCTGCCCCCCTTGTGCCCTGGGCTGTCCTGCTGCTGGGAGGCTGGTCCTTGTGAGGCGGCTGGGAGGGGGGCCGCAGGCCCCTGGCACCTGGGCAGGGATGCAGATCTCTGGTGTTGCCGGGGGGCGGTGCTCCTCGGGGCTGCTCGCCCGGCATGGCCCCAGGTCCTGGGTGCTAGCAGGAGGCGGCAGTCCAAGGGGGGCTGTGGGGCGTGGGCTGGGTGGCCATCCTCACCCCTCGGGGGGCCCTGGGGAGGCCTGCACTCATGGTCCTGGGTGGAGCCTGCAAGGAAAGGGTGGAGTGAGCGGGGTGGAAGGATGCAGTGGCCGTCACAGAGGCACTGGCTCCTCCGCAGACTTTGGGGATGTAGGAGAGAAGGGGGTGGGAAGGAGAGGTCTGGGGTCTGGGAGACCACTTCCCCCGCCAGCACGGTGACTGCTGGCTGCCGCCCTGAGCTGGGAGCCCAGCACCTGCACCTCAGCCTTGGGTCACACAGGGTGGGGAGCCCCAGCCTCAAGAAGCTGCTGGTGCCCTTGGGGGCCTCTGAGCGGGGTTCTGGTCCTGGGACTCTGGGGTCTGTTCTGTTCCCAGGATCCCAGCTGGGCCTCCTCTGGGCCAAGCCCTGGCCAGGCTGCGTTTCTGGAGTCTGTGCCGAGGATGGGGCCCGGCCGTGTGGCCTGTGTCTCCCTGCAGCTCTGTCCTCTTCTGATGCTCAGGAGGGGCGGTCACAGGACTCTCTTGGCCATCCCTCTTGACTGGTCATCTCCCCAGGACCGGCTGCACCCCATCTCCCGTGTCCTCCGTGTGGACTGAGCCACGACCCCGAGCACAGGTGCTGGGTGGCCACCGGTCCCAGGGAGGCTGAGACAGGTGGATTCCCGGTTCAGAGAAGCACAGTGACTTGCTGAGGCCATGCAGTGGCAGACCAGGGCCTTGAGCTCCCAGGGAGACCAAGGCTGCTGAGACCCGGCCTGCATCTGGGCATCTGCCTGGAGACCTGGGTGCCCACCGGGGGGGGGTGCTCTGTTAGGGCCCTAAGTCTCTGGTGGGTGGGGTCCTGGAGGGCCCAGCAGAGGGCCCACTGCCCCATCACAGTGGCCCGGAGCTGTCCCGGGTGGGGGTGCTGCTCCCTGCCCCTTCTGAGGACCCCTCCTGTCCGCCTGAGGTCGTTTCCCTTCCCTTCCCCATCAGCGCCAGGGTGGGGACCTGGAGTCCAGGGGGAGGGACTTGGGAGTGGGGTTTGTTGACTGAATAAGTGGTATTGCCGAGGGCATGCAGCGGGCGGCCAGAGCCTCTGAGCACTTCCTGGTGAGACTTCCCTTGCCCCCCTAGTGGCTTGCAAGGGTGGGACTGTCACTGTCAACTCGTGGGTGACCGCCACCTAGGCCGTCACCCTTGGCCAGGCGGCTGAAGAGGGTCTTAGAGGAGGAGGGGCACCGCAGCAAGCTCTGAAGGAGCTGTGAGGGTGGAGGGCAGCAGGGCACAGGGACATAGGTGGCAGCCCCGATACCAGGGAGCCTTGGGGACAGGCATCTCTGCCCGAGTCTCCTCCCACATACCTGGGCTGCCAGGGCCTCAGCAGGGTCACCGCGGGACTGCCCGGGAACAGGGCTGCATGGCTGCAAGGGAGAGGAGAGCGAGTCAGGGCCCGGGGACCCTGCCAGCACCCCCACCCCGGGCCCAGGAGCCCCTGTGGCGATGGCGGAGCCCAGAAGGGCAGCAGGCTGGGCTGCAGTTGCCCTTTGCTGGCCGCGGGCTCGCTGTGCACTGCGCTTCCCCACTCAGTCACGTGGCTGGAAGGCGGGCGGTGGGGAGCACCTGCCCGGTCACACCCCCAGCTGCCCGACTGTGCACCTCCCTCCTTCCTGTCTGCCAGTCCCACCCGGGCGCTTGCTGGGGCTGGGCTCGGCCTGGAGTTTGCTTGCGCCGCGAACAGGCTGCTGCCCCACCCCCAGCCCACCCACCCTTGAGAGTTCTGGAGTGCTGCGGGGCGGGCGGCGTGGAGAAGTTGCCCTGTGGTGCTGTTTGCACAGGCCAGGCCCGGCAGCCCCTGCCGGGGCAGAGCATGGGGTGGGGCAGAGAGGGCTCTGCAGTGCCCCCTCACTCTCTGCTGGGCCGTGCACGGGGGGATGCCTGTGGCATGCTGAGGGGTCACTTGAGGGCCTGAGCGGCCTCCGCGAACCCCCCAGAGGCACTGCAGCCCCTGCCCATCCACAGACCACAGCTGGGCTGCTGCCCATGATGCCACCCCTCACCACAGAGACCCCATGGCACAGGCCACTCAGCCTTCCAGGGCCAGGCAGCCTGGGCCCGGGGCTCCAGTGCACACATGCCGAGTCAACACCGGTGTCAGGCATGCTGCTGGGCACTGGGCAGGCGCAGCGTGTGACTCATGGCCTCCAGCTCAGTAGTGGGTGAGTTGGCTGAGGGCAGGCTCAGAGAGGGCTGTGACTTGGCCAGGGCTGCACAGCCCGGCAGCTGTGCCTGAGGCTGCCCGCCTGACCCATGCCTGGCAGACAGTCGTCCATGGGACCCGCCCTGGCTGGTCTGGGTCCCTCGGGTGCTGGTCCTGGGTGCAGGCCAGGTTTGCTGCACCCTGGGCTCCCCTGTGGGCTGCTGTTCCCCATCCAGGGGTGCAGAGGCTGTGGAAGCAGTGTGGGGATGGCGTTCAGCCTGGTCTCAGGTTCTGGCCCCTACCTGGTGCTTGGCAAAGCCCCTTGGTGCCTGCTGCTGGGCCCTTGTGTGTTCCTGAAGCCCAGGCCCTTTGAAGTGGGGAGATCCAATCCCCAGATCCCAGCCACCCAAGGAAGGGGCAGGAGTGGCTCCTTTGCTCAAAAACAGTAAGTAGCCCCCTCGGGTGGGGTGAGCCCTGGGTAACTCAAGACCCTGAGGGCGGGGCACCCAGCAGTGGGGCTGAGCCTGCAGGCCTGGCTCCTTACCGCCTTCGCGGCCCACCCCTTCTGTGGGGTCCGCCTGGCCCTCCAGCTGGCCTCCTTTGGCCCCTCTTCTGGGGCACCCTCTGGCCAGGGCGGCTCCCTGCCTGCACAGGGGTGGGGGGGGGTGGGGGTGGTGTCATGGCCCTGCTGGGACGGCCTCGTGCGGTGGCTGGAGCCTGGCATTTCACACAGACCAGCACCCAGAGGTGACCGAAGTCCGCTCAGAAGGGGCCACCTTGGGGTTGGGCATGAGGCCCAGCGTCCCCCAGCCCTGCCCATCAGCATGACTGGGCACAGAGCAGGGCTCCGGTGGTTGGTGGGAAGCGCTGGGCCAGCCCCATCGCAGGCCTGACCGCTTGTCCTCCTGCGCTCCTCAGCTGCTCCCCGTCCTGAGCCCCACAGCCACGGTCAGGTGGGGGAGCTGAGGCACAGAGCGGTACTCCGAGGCCAGGCTGTGTGTGCTGGGAGAGGTGGGCTTGGGTGTGGCCGGACTGGCCCTGCTCCCTGCCTGGCCGCTTCCCCTGGGTGGCGGGTGTCACAGGCAGGGAGTGAGCCGGGTCTGGGGGAAAGTGGCCTGGCCTTGGGGGGCGTCCCAGGGCCCATGCTCGGGGCTCCTGGCTGGGAGATGGAGGCTGGGGAGGCTCAGGCCAGCGGAGTGACAGAGTCCTGCAGTCAGGGTCTCAGGAGCGGCAGAGGACCAGGGATGTCGTCATCTGTGGGCCCCCGGCCTATGCCCCGACCTGGATGCCGTGCCGGAGCCAAGATGGAAACCAAGGCTCAGAGCCGTGCCTGGCCTGGTGGAGGTCACACTGCAAGTCGGAGGCAGGGCCGACCGCCGCGGGGTGCTCCGGGCGTCTGTCGAGCCGGCCCTGCATGCGCTGCCAGTTCCCTTCCCAGCCGGAGCCCCGAGCCCGCCCTTCACCTCCGCACTGGCCACGTCTCCTGGGTTGAGGCTGGAGCAGGTAGTGCCTCTCCGCACCTGTGACGAGCTGGCATCAGCCCTGCGGGCCCAGCCTGGCATCCCTCTGCCCAGCACTGGCCCTGGCTCGCTCATGTGTGGCTGCAGGAGACAGACACACACTTCGTCTGCTCCCGACATTCACTCCACAAACAGCCTGCTTTCCTCTTCCTTCAAACGCTGCCGCTTTCTTAAAAGTTCCGATACCCAAGCAAGTGAGGCCTCCGATAAACCCCTGCAGGTAAAGTTACATCCGATATGGCCAGAGGGCGCATTTAAGAGCAAAGCTCCAGTTATCAGCTGCATTTATCTTAATTACTTGGGCTGAGTCCAGGCTGCATTGAGGGGCAGGAGCAGGTATTGGTCCCGCCTTATCGGGGTTCGCATTTGAGATCCCTTAACAGGAGGGAGATAAGCGGGGGTGGGGTGGTGGCATTGTCCAGGTGACAAGGAGGGGGCGCAGGGAGGGCAAGGCCTCCAGTTCCAGCCCAGATGGCCGGGGGCTGACAGGGGCGACAGGGAAGGTGCCGGCTTCAGGGCTGGCATTCAGGGGTGGGACAGTGCTGCTGATGGATGACCTTTGTCCCCCAGACACAGGGCCACCGAGGAGCCCCTGGCGGGGTCAGTGTCGAAGCCTGGTGCCCTCGACCTTGTGGGAGAGGCCGTTACCGTCCATCCACTGGACACTCCCACGGTGTCCCCTGCCAAGCGAGCCTGGTGTGGACGCTTGAGGCCGGGACGGGGTTGGCAGGGCTGGGCCCGGAGGAGGAACCAAGGTGTTGTGCCTGGGGAGGAGCTGGGGTCCCTGCTGCCTGGGACCCCAGAGGGCAGTGGGCTCGGCCATGTGCACCGAGCCTGTTGGCCCCTGTCAGCCCCACCCCCGCCTGGGTGCCCTGGCCAGCTCGACACCCCTCTCAGGAGGTGGGGGCCCTGTGGCCGAGGTGGAGGGCCTTGGGCATGTGGGTGCCGGCCGGAGCCCCATGTGCCGGACCCAGGAAGGGCACCACTGTGTGCCAGCTGTGTGCGGGCTGTGAGTATGGAGGAGGGGCTGGCTGCATGCGGGCTGCAGGGGCCCCGCTCCAGGACGTGGGGCTCAGCTGTGCAGATGAAGACCCTGAGGCTCAGGGTGCGGTGTGGACTTGCAGGAGCTTGGGGTCCACTCTGCCTGGCTCTGGGATGAGCTGACCATGTCCTCTGTCCCCGGGTGTTCTGGCTGCTCCTGCCAGCTCCCCTCTGTTCCCCTTTGTTCAGGGAAGCAGCTGAGGCTGAGAGGGAGAGGGCCCTTCCAAGGGCCCGGACGCAGAGGGTCTGGAGTCCCAGGGCCGACTGTTGTCTTTCCTGGCTGGGCAGGGCCTTGCTATGCTCACTGGCATGTGGCCTTGTCAGTCCCGGGGAGCTGGACTCTCGGGCGGCAGGGCTACCTTCAGCCACGCTGCTCTCTTGAGTGGGCTGACCTGCGCCTCTGAGCCGCTCTGCTGGTGCTGTCCCAGTGGGCGGGGAGCCCACCTGAGGGCCGGCGGGGCAGTGCTGGCCACCGGGTGGGGTTGCCTGGCTGGTGGCCTCTGGCCGCAGTGGACTGGAGTGCGGTTGGGGCGGGGGTGCCCTCCTCAGGGCCGTCCTGGGCTGGCCTGTTCCAGGCAGGAGACCACCATCCGGAAGGGACAAGGCCATGCAGGTCCTTGCTGGCCTTCCCGTTGGCCTTGGGTCCTCCCCGTCATGACCCTCAATGGTGCTGCTCCCCGGCCAGGCCTGTGCCCTTCTGTCCCCACCCAGGTGGCCTCTTCTGGAGCGGAGGCGTCAGGCGCTATGTTCCCTTGCTGCCGTTCCCCCAGGGACCCAGAGGGCTAGGGGTGCTGACCCTGCAGCCTCCAGCTTTTCTGACTTGCCATGGCTCCTTCTCTGCTCCTCCAGCTTCATCTGCCCGGAGGCTCAGGCCACCCTCTCTTCCAGCCCCTTCTTGGTCTGCATCTTTCCTCCCTGGCACTGACTGTACAAGCTCAGCCCTGGCTGGCTGGGCTCCCTCCCGCTGTCCCCAGCTTCCTGAACCTCCGAGCCAGGCTGCAGGTGGACAAAGCCACTGCCCCTGGACTTGGCCACATCCTTGCCCGAGGCCTGGGCCAGCAGGACAGGGCTGGGGGTCACGGCATCCGCTCCTGGCCCTGAGCGTCCTCCTCATGGGGAACGGCAGGGCTTCGGCTGCAGTTTAACCCTGCACAGCTGCTGTGCGACCCAGGGCCCCCCCGGCCACCATGGACTCTGCTGCCGGGAGCCATAGAGGGGGCTGTGGGTGGCAGTGGGGCTGGGTCTGTGTGTCCTGCAAGTGCCACCTGCCCGGGCCACCGCATCTCCCCAGTGCTACTCCTCCCGCTCCTTCCTCCAGATGCACCTGGGTGCCCGCTGCTGGCTGAACTTCCTACTCCTGTTGGTTTTGTGCATGCTGTGTCCTCTGTGGCAGGGCTGGGCCGGACACAGGGAGGGAGTGTGGAGATGCTCCGCCCACCACGGTGCCCCCGCCTGCTGCCCCAAGTGGTCTGGTGTCCTGAGCACTGCCCTCTCGTGAGGTCCCCGCCTGCTGTGCCACATGCTGTGCGACATGCGGCCCTGCGATGGGGCCTTGGGAGCTTGAGCACAGGGCCAGCCTTTCTGACTCTTCAGGACAAGCCAGAAACCCAGGGTTCAAAGTGAAATCTCCCCATTTTTAAACCTTGGCAACCAATTCCTGTGAGACAAAATAGCAACGGTGTGGGCTGAGGCGTGGGGCAGGACTGGGCCCCTGGTTGGCTGCGTGGCCTTCCCAGGGTGGTGCACACTCCAGGCTGTCCCTGGGACCCCGTCACCCCTCGTTCATGCTCACATTCACTCATTCATTCATTCTGAACATGACGGGGCCCACACAGCTGTGGTGAGACAGACAGGTCGCCCCAGGGACAGACGTCCCTGCAGGCCAGCACGGCCGTTCAGAGGTCACCAGGCGCCACGGCTGTGAGCAGGGCTCGGAGCCCTGGGGAGTCCCCGAGGGCTGTGTCCTTCAGTGGCCAGGACTGTGGCCTCCCCACGCGGCGGAGCCCAGAGAGGTCAGCAGTGAGTGGACTATGGACAGGGTCTAGGGGCAGCAAGCGGGCATGGCCGAGCAGGCCTGGGAAGGAGACAGCTGTGCCCGGCAGGGGGGCAGGCCGCCATGCCCGGTGCGAGGGCACTGGGCAGAGGAGAGTCTCAGCTCTGGGCAGCCCATCCAGCTGAGAGCCAGGAGCCAGAGGCCGAGTTCACCTGTGTGCTGCTCAGAGGGAGAGACGCTTGCCAAAAGTGACCCAGAGACCCTGCTTGTGGCCCCTTGGGGTCCTCTCCCCTGGGACTCCCTGCACCCCATTCTGCTCCAGGCAGCTATGGGCTCTTAAACAAACCACCTGTCCCCCCAAATGCTTCACTGCTTCCTTGGCATTGGGACCGGGCATTGCTTGGCCACGAGCCCCTGCCCCACGCGCATCTGGAAGCCCCGAGCTTCGAAAGCCCCGGGGCCTTTGCCCAGCCCAGCCCTCCTGGCCTCTCATGGCCTCTGCCTCCGCACAGCCTGCTTGCCTTGCTCAGCCCTGCTACCCACGCACGCAGGGCCCAACCCCTCTCTGCCACTCCACAGGCCCCTCAGCGCCCCACTGTGAGCTGAGGAAAGCAAGTCACAGGGAGGCGGGTGCTGTCCCTGCCTTTCCTCCTCACCTTCCTGGGGTGTAGGTCATGCCCCTAACTGCGCCTTGGCGGGAGGGGAGTCCTCTGTAGGACAGGGCAGCCTGAGAAGCCACGTGTCCACCTGGGCCGAGGTGGCCCAGGGCGGGGGGGAGAAGCGGGTGCGTGCAGTCGGCGCTCCACCACGCCTGTGGAAGGATCTCTGGCTGTTGCCTGCCACTCTGTTAAGGTGACCCATGCGTCCCCCCACTGCTGAGCCTGGACGTCAGGCAGAGCAAGACAAGGGCCCTTTCAGAAGCCTCTTCCTTCAGACGCCAGTTCCTGCCCGAGAGCCCAGCCTGCAGCATTTCTCCCTCGCTCCCACCCGCCTGCCCCGGGAGCCACTGCCCCAGGAGCTGCTCTGTGGACCTGGGCTTGCACTCCACTCTGGCGTGACCCTCCCACATGCGGCCCTCCCACAGGCGGCCCCCAGCCCGGCAGACTGGGAGAGGGAGGACGCAGGCCGCAGTGCTTGTGAGTGTAGTGTGTGCGCGTGCACAGGGTGGGTGCACACACAGGGGTGGGGTGTGTGCTGGAGCCTCCTCCGCTCACCCTCGTGTGGTCTCCGGGGTGGAGCCAGCTGGGCTCTGATGGGGCCGCTGGGCAGGGACAGTGTGTCTACAACGGCCAGGGCCAGGGCGTCCCTGGGGGTCGCAGGTGGGGCCCGAGGCCTCTTGAGATGCGTGCAGGATGCAGGGCCCAGGCTTGTGTGCAGACTCCGACTGTCACAAGGGTGCCCGCTGCTTTGCACGGGGGAGGGCCTGGGTGGCTGTGAAGATGAGCAGGCTGCCTTCCTGGGGACCCTGGTCCGCCCCACCCGGGGGATCTGCACCCTAGGCAGGGAGAGGTGGCTGTTTTGTTTTGTTTTGTTTTTTGCCACGCTGAGGATTGAACCCAGGGCCTTTGCATTGAGCTACTTCCCCAGATCTCTTTGTATTTTATTTTGAGACAAAGTCTCACTACATCGCTAAGTTGTCCAGGCTGGGCTTGAACTTTTGATCCTCCTGCCTCAGCCTCCTAGAATGCTGGGATGACAGGAGTGCTCAGCACAGAGCAGAGACAGGGAGGGAGACAGCAGGGGACATGCAGGCCAGTGTCCCGACCCCTAACTGGGCATGGCTGAGCACACTGCATAAAGCGCGTTAAGCTGCCCACACACCACTGCGTGCGCGGGGCTGGGCCTGGGTCTGGCTGGCCTTGGTGAGGAAGTGGATGAGCCATTCCCAGAGCCCCTCCTTTCTGAGCAGGGCAGCCTTGGCCCTGGCCAGATGCATGCAGCCAGGAAGATGCGGCAGGTGCCCTGGAATGGGCGGGTAAACTGAGACACACGCAGGGGTCTACCTTGGCAGAAAGGCTCACACCTGTGCACAGGCATTCACACGTATGAGGTGGTCCGACACACCCACATACCACCCCCTCTCCCGTGGTTGCCCTGGGCACCGTGGAAGTGTGCCGCGCCTCACTTCTGCCCAGGCCTGGCGGCTCCCTCTGCACCTACAGGAAGCCATTCCTGCTGTGCCACCTTCCAGCCTCACATCTCAGCTGCCCTTAATTAGCTCCCTCCAAAGTTCCCCGGTCAGCTCAGCCATGTTAGCTCAAGGTAGCTGCCCGGGTGCTGCTGCTGGAATGGGGTGCCAGGATGGGTGGGAGGAACCGGCTGAGGCCGAGGCTGCTGGGCTTTGGCTCCTCTGCTCAGGGGCAAGGGACAGGGCGACGGATGGGGGCCCACGCGGAGCGCGGTTAGCAGGGCCTCCAGCACCCCTGTCTGGCAGACCTGCTGTGCCCTCTGCCCCGCTCCACTCATGCCTGGCAGGGCCCCTGGCCTCGCTGGGCACTGGGCACACAGTTGCTGCCTTTCCCACTGCTGCCACCCTCTCCGGCCAGGGGTGCAGGGGCAGAAGCTCCACGGGGCTGGGCAGACCCCGGGGCAGGATCCACCCTGGCAGTGCCAGGCAGTGTGGCTCGCATCTTTCCTGTCTTGAACAGTGTGTGTGGCAGCCTCCCAAGAGCAGGGATCGTGGGCACGGGCACCACGCACAGCCTGCTCCTCACTGCTGCCTGCGGGCCCTCCCTCCCCTGCCCCCAGCCCTGTGAGGTGGGAGCCTGCTAAGTGTGCACCCTGCACACTGTCTCGGGCAGCACGCTGGCCAGCTGGCATCTGTGGTGTGATCTTCCGGGTGGGCTGGCCTCTCTGTGGGCTCCTCCTGTTCTCAGTGGGCAGCTTGACTGCTGAGTGACCTGGGCCGGTTCTTGGCTGCCCTGCCCTGTCAGATTGCCCTCTGGTGAAATGAACTGCTTGAGCCAGCCTGTGGGAGACGAGCCCAGGAGCGGGCGTGATGGCTGCAGCAGTGGGCGCCCACGAGACCCGCACAGCACGTTTCTCCCAAGCCGGCATGCCTGACCGAGTCCTCCCTGCTGCCTCCTGCCCAGGGCACTGCTGTGGACTGTGACCCTGCCAGAGTGCCCGCCATGGTGCTTCTTTCCTCCAGCACAGTGGGGTGGATCCCTTGATGCCCTGGATGAGTCCTGCCCAGTGTGGGAAGGTCCCCAGGAGAGGCCATGGGCAGGCGCCCTGCTGGATCTGGTACTTAGCATAAGGCCTGGTAGGTAGCAGTCACCTCCCCACCCACCCACCCGCCCAGCAGTCACCTGCTCTTCTGTTACCCACCCATCATCCTCCCTAACGTCTGTCTACTCTTCACCCTCCCATCGCACTGTGCTCACCCGCTCACCCACTCAGCCCGCTGCCACCCCTCTACTCCACCCCCGCTCCACCGTCCTGCTCCTGCAGCCACTCATCACCCACCCCCCACCCATCAGCAGGACTGGGGTTTGGGCCTGGGGACCTTGAGTGTGGCCCCCCAGCCCTGGCTCCTTTCAGAGCCGAAGGTGCCGTGGTGGCCTGGAGTGAGTGTGGACCCACTGTTCCAGCAGAGAGGATCTGGCCTTGCGGGCCGGATGGCAGAGGCGCCTGCAGCTGCCGCACTGCGCTATCTCCGGCTGCTCTGTCCCAAGGAAGGCTGAGCAGGGCGGAGCTCGCGCGCTGCAGTCAGCTCCAGGGTCCCACAGACCCAGGGCCTTCAGCAGCCCTGTGCATGGCACTGTGGAGGCCCGGGCCTTGGGCCCAAGAGCCAGTGAGGGGCTGGAGCGGAGCCTGGCCAGCAGGGGCAGTGGCCTGTGCTTCCTCTGCCCCTCCATCTCGAGCCCCGGGCCGCTTCTTAGTGGGGACCGTGTCTGGGCCTTCCTGTGCCCTGACTCCTGGCCACCTCCCCAGCCTCTGTGGGCCCTGGTGGCAGTGGCCACTCTCCTCAGGTCACATAGGACCCAGCCAGTGACCTTGTGAACAGGGCCAGCCCCACCCTGGGCCCTGAGACGGAGAGACCCAGTCGGGCCTGGGGTGCAAGCTCAGCTGCCAGCCACCAGCTGGCCCCATGGCGGGGAATGGGCCAGGCTGGGCTCCTGCTGCAGCTGCTGCTGCACAGCTGGGAGGAGAGGCTAACCCGGAGCCTCCTGAGGCTGAGGAGGCAGTGGGTGTGCAGGCTCAGGAAGTGGCTGGGGCCTCGCCATCTGCAGGTGCTGCTGGCCCCCTGCCGGCCCGTTCTGAGGCAGGACTCTCCTAGTGGGGTTAGGGGCTCGGGGACATGGGTTTCCACAGTGCACTCAGGCTCCCCCAGGGGCCGGGGCAGAAAAGGGCCTGGGCTCAGGTTTGCAGAGGTCGGCAGGCGAGGATGCGAAGGGTGCTCAGTGATCCGGGGCCGGGGACTCCCACTGCAGCTGGGTCCGGGTAGCTCCTAGGCCCGGTTCTGCCTTGTGGGGTCCGGGGGCGGGGCCCTGAGCCTTGGCCTCCCCCAGTCGCCTGTGGAGAGCAAAGCCCTCTGGCCTGAGCTGGCTGCCAAACCCAGGAGAAAAGTGGTCCTGGGTGGCTGGGCCACCTGATGGAGCCATTGCTGCACCGAGGTACTGGCTGCGTGTCACACAGCAGTGGAGGCTGCAGCTGCCCTCCTGTCCCTGGCTTCCTGTCCATCAGTGAGGAGAAGGCAGAGCCCAGGGGTGGTGGGGGATGGCAACCTCGCCAGCCATCGGGGCTCACACAGCTGTCGGCAGTGTCCCAGGCCCAGGAGGATGGCAGCCGTGTGAACACAGGCAGGACCGAGCCGACCCCTCTGCGCGGGTCGCCACTGGCATCCTGGCCCAGCTGCCCTGTCCCATGGCTCCCATGGGGCCGTTACCTCTGTGTGTGGCTGCTGTGACCAAGCTGGCAGTGAGGGGGAGGAACCCCGCCCACCTGTGGGCTCCTGGGGTCCACACCTCATGGAAGCCAGGGCTGAGGTCTTGGCCGGCAGGGAAACCACATCCTTCATGCCACCCTCCCCTGGGCACAGTCAGTGCCTTCTGAGGCTTAGTCCTCTCTGATCTGGCCTTGTCCACAGAGTGACTAGGGCCGTGGTGTTGCCAGTGCCAAAGTCCAGGCAGGGCAGAGGCCCACACCCCAGCCCCGAGCCGAAGGAGGCGGGGCAGGCACCGGCCCTCCGCTCGGCCTGGCTTCCAGATCACCGATCCGGCCTGGGTGTCAGAGGCTCTGCAGGCTCAGAGCAGGGTTTCCACGTCCTAGCACCAAGGTCTTTGTCTAGGTGCAAAGAAACCCACAGAGGGGAGCTCACCCGTCCACCAGCCGCCTCCGCAGCCCATCTCTGTCCACCTTGCCTTGGCCGCTCACCTCTCCTTCCATCTGCCGCACTGTCTGTCTGTGTCTCCATCTCTCTGGGCATCTGTTTCACACACTCACACGCACACACACACAGCCCTATAAACGTTCAGCCCACGCCTTCGGCACGGGCTGAGGCTCAGGGCTGCCGTGCAGCCTCCCCTCCAGCTGGAGGACCCTGACATCCACCCTGGTTCCTCCTCTTGCTTCCTCTCCCTGATTCTTCTCAGCTGGGAGCGGGGCTGGCAGGTGCACTGGGCAGAGGGCTGAGGACAGGAAGGAACCATGTGCCCTGGTGGGCCACGCTCCAGGCCCCAGGGTGGGCACAGCCAGGCCTGGCTGCAGTGCACTTCTCTGTCCCTGGCTGTGGTGATGGGAGGGGATGGGCACAGATTCGGCCCTAGCAGCTTCCTGGGGACCAGGCAGAGGCCAAGCCTCTGGAACCTTGAAGCCACCGTGAGGGCTCCTGAGAAAGGAGCTGATGGGGGAAACAGAGCCGAGAGATGAGGGACGAGGCAGATTCCCAACAAACACTGTGCCCCTAGATCCAGCCCTACCTGAAGTCCATTGTCCCCCAGACTCTGTCTCCTAAGCCCATTGCTCCCTTCTGTGTGGATCGTGTTTCTGTGGCTTGCACTCGAGAGACCTGAGGCCAAAATGCAGAGGGCTCGGGTGGGTTCCAGCAAGCCCAGGGGGACTCTGGCCGCGCAGGAGACCCAAACCCACGGGTGGCGAGGGCCTGAAGTGTGACCTTCGGGGACAGGGATAGGAGACAGGCGTGCTCTGCCTGGACACAGGCCGGGGCCCTGAGCTCTGTACACGGATGCAGGGCCACCCAGCACACCGTGAAGGGACAACTGCAGTCTGCGCCCAGCCCTGGAACCTGGGACCAGGCACCTGAGCCTCAGAGGGGACAGTGAGCGGGACCAGCATGGAGGAGCGGGGCCGAGTGGCTCCTGAGGGCCCACACCCAGGCCGGGGACCCGGGAGCACACAGCGCACAGCCCATGCAGCTGCGCCTCACCCACGAAGCGCCGTGTGGCGTGGTGCCATGTGCACGCGTGTGCACGGGTGGTGCTGGTGCCCCGTCCCTGCCTCGGCCTCCTGAGCTCCCTGTTGGCCTTGCCAAGGCATAGATGAAGTAGCCCGGCCCCGACTACGAAGCTCTCTGCAGCCGCTTCCCATTTAGTGTCCGGCCAAACCCCTGGGGTGCCACGAGGCCACCTGGGTCTGTGCAGTACAACAGTGGCAAAGCCAGAGCCCGGGCCGGAGGCCGATTGGGCACCTGGCGTGGGGACTGGGTGTAGCAGCGAGGGTGGAGAACAGCTGGGGTGTTTGGGGTCCTGAAGGGGGCACAGGTGGCTGTGGGGCCACGCGGAAGCCAGGCCAGTAGGACACGCCTTGCTGACCCTCTGGGACGTGCCGGGCCCCCTTTCCTAGGGCTCTGCAGAGCCTACGCAGCACACACGGGCCCTGGATGAAGAATGTGGCAGTGGGCAGTGAACACGCTGCTCTGGCCATGCCCGGACGCAGGGGATGGAACCCTCTCATCCAGAGCCAAGAACTGGGCTTCCATGCCAAGGTGATGGGGGCCCCACCCACTGCCCCTCTGTGCAGGGCCACCACCCCTGCATCCACAGTGGCTCTGGGCCGCATGGCCCCCAGGGTAGACAGTGTCCCTGTTGCTGGACGCAGGTCCCCAGGGCCGCTTGCCGGAAGCTCTGACCTGTTCCTGCTTGTCCTTCCCTGAGGCTGGGGATGGAGGGGACACTGTGACCCACGCCTTCACAGCCCTGCCAGACTGATCCCAGCCTCCCTGGGCCTCCCTGCGTGACCCTTTCCCACTGAGCTCCACCTCCAGGCCTTTGTTTAAAATTTTGAGACGGGGCCTCACTAAGCTGCCCAGGCTGGGCTCTAACTTACAATCCTCCTGGCTCAGCCTCCCCGAGTGCTAGAACTGCAGATATGTTCTGTGGTGCCTGGTTTAACATGGAAATTAAAAGAGATCCTGCACCCTTGCAATGCGGCTTCACAGCAACTGGCGCCATGTGACGGGAAGACAGGGAAATCGAGGATGGTGTGCGGTGATGCTCGATATGGAAAGTGTAACCTAAAAACATAATATGAGCCAGCGTGGGGGCCTGCGGTCTCAGCACTTGGGAGCCGGGGCAGGAGGATTGCCTCAAGTTCAAGGCCAGCCTGGACTACATCCAGGACCCTGTCTCAAAATACCCTAAAAAATAATCTGATGTGTGACTGGATGGGCTGATACGGTATAATGTGCTAGAAGGATAATACAAAGAATATGACAAGGCAGCTGGTGTGGTGACACACACCTATGACCTCAGCACTCTGAGAGGCTGAGGCTGGGGGGGGGCGCAAGTTTGAGGCCAGATTGGGCAAGTTAGCAATGTACCAAGACCCCGTCTAAAACAATGTTTTTGAAGCCTAGGGCTGTAGCTCAACATGAAGGTTCTTGGTTCAGTCCCCTGAGCCAGTCCACACACACACACACACACACACACACACACACACACACACACGGTGCACACACAGGTGTGAGGCAGTGCTGTGACACAGGGCGTGTGACTGTTCCCGCAGCCACAGCAACACAACAGAAGAGGCCCCAGAGTGACAGCAGCACCCCACTCACCCGCCCCGCTGGGGTGACTTGGGGGTGCCCAGCCCTGACGACTCTGCCCCAGTGCCACTTCTCCTGGCCACAGGAGCAGCTGCTTGGCCCACGCCTGGCTCCAGCACTGGGCACAGAACCTGCCTCTGGGCTTCCTGGGCCGTGGGCCCGATGGCCGGGCCTGGGATGGGGTCAGGACCATGCCTGGGTGTCACCCATTGTGCAGGCAGAGCCTCCTGAGCCCTTCTTGCTTCCTCCCCAAGATGCGTTTTAGGCGCCTGAGCAGCACCTGCCCCAAGCATGCCTGTTTGTGCTCACTACCGTCCCATTGTGTGTGCTATTTGTCTTGCCTTCAAATGCTTGGCAGGCTCCTACTCATCCCTCAAAGCCCGCCTCCAACATGGTCCTGCCTTTTTCTGAGAAGCAGCACAAGTCCCCTCCCTGGACCTCCATGGCTCCTTTTTAAATCTGCCCTTTGCACACGGATCCTGTGTCTCAGGTTCCTGTGCTGACGCCTGCTGAGGGCTGAGACTGTCACCTCCGAGTCTAGGAGCCCCACCAGGCCCTGCAGCATGGACAGGGTGAGGCGGGCGTGTGTGGATAGGCAAGCCGGCCCTGCAATCTCAGTAAACATCTGGCCACAGGACCTGGCAGGAAGCTGACCTTGCGGGCACCCGGGCTGGCAGCCGTGCCTGGGCTATAAATATGCCCAGGCGTGGCCCTGTGCTTTCCCATCCAGCGGAAAGGAGGCAGCCGGAGCCCTGCTCCGTGTGGTGGTCACTGGGACAGGCCCGGTCAGCGTGGCTGCGCATCCCATTGTTATCCGAGAGCCTTGTGGCCGCCAGCCCAGGGCACCTACTTTTCCTGGACATCCGGGCTGCGTTTATGGCCAGCCTGGGCCGTAATTAGTCTCCAAGGCTGTGCCGCGTCCCCAGGCACACGGAGCACAGTGTGAAAGTGGCCTTGGCCAGGCGAGAGCTGCCGTGTGCCCCAAGGAGGGCCTGGCCTGGGCTCGGCTACCGCACCGCAGCCTCCATCCAGTAGTGGTTTGCCTTGCGAGCCTCAGTTTCCCCAAGTGCTTCCCTGTAGGTGGAGCTCCAGGGGCCATGGACCAGTGGCTTCCTGTCCTGGTGCCTCCCACGCTCCAGTGGCACAGGGCCCGCAGCTGGAGCATAAAGCCTAACCGTGGTGCCGAGGCCAAGGGAGCCCTTCTTCCCACTCCGCGTGGAGGGCACAGTCAGGAGTCAGCCAGGGGCGAGGACACCTGTTGGCCAAGCCAGGGGTCATGGGTGCAGTGACCACCTCCCATCCCGGTGGGGAAGGGAGCCCCTGGGTGGGTCCCTGAGCTGCCAACTACTGGCTGCTGGGCGGCCTCTCAGGCCCTGTCGGTTCTGCCCCCCAGCTGTGCACCCTGAACCTGGGCTGGGAGCCACATGAGGGTCTGGGCCCCTGCGGGCTCCTGCAGCTCCTCCCTGACTGCAGAGCACAGGGGCAGCCCGGGCCTGCTGGACTCGATGTCGTTCCAGAGCCAGTGCCCTGTGGCCCCTGCAGGGGTGGATATTTTGGGTCCTCTGATGAACAGTGACCGGGGACAGGCCAGGTTCTGGAGGCACCAGAGGAGACTCTGCACACATCCTGGCGTGCTTAGCAGGTGGTGGTGTGGCTTCTCAGGAGAAGGTGGGAGGGCAGGTGGCAGGATGGAGCTGCTGGCACGTGGGACCTTCCTAAAGACCCAGCCTCAGCGGTGACCACATTCTGCCTCAGTTTCCCCTTTCGGGCAGAGTTGGACTCCTGGCCCTGTTCCCAGCATGTGGCTCCCGCCAGTCCCATCCTGGGAATGGTGTACATGGTGCAGCAGCTCCACATCCCCAGTGACACCCCGAGGGAAGCACAGGGACCCACTGAGGGGAGGACATGCGACACACAGACTGATACAGCAGGCCACAGCCCACACACCAGCCTGGTGGGAGCTAGTGGACGTCCCGAGGACGGACAGATTCACAGCTCGGTGCTGGCTTCCCCCTGCGCCTCGTCCAGCGTTACCAGGAATTAGCCCAGTGCACACCGCGACACGGGTCATACGATCCTTCCACGCCAGGGCCCAGGATGGTGAGAGGAATGTTCTAGAACTGGATGGTGGTGATGGCTCCATGAGTGTGAATCTGCAAACCTACAGCTCTGCGCTCCCGCAGTCGGCTGTGCCGGACGCGACGTGTCACAGAGAGGTGATGCACACACACACACCCTCTTGTTCACTGCACCTGGCTGCAGACCGGGCCTCCCTCTGGGACAGGCAGTAGCCTGGCCCCAGCTGCCAGGGTCCCCCTGTGCCCAGGTCCACACTCCAGCACCTCCCCTGCTGGGGTTCCCGTGGCCCCCTCCAGGCCCACATCAGCCCTGTGTACACGGAGATGGGACATCCCCCAAGGCCACGTGGCTGTGCCCTGCCAGCCAGGCCTCGGTGGCCTCATGAATGTGGACTCTGTCTGCTGCTGGCTGGGACCCTGCCCGGGGTGGCCAGAGACTGGACGGCACTGTGAGGGGCGGTTGGGGCATGGGGTGTCCCCGGCCTGGGGGGCTGCAGGGGGAAGGGGGCCCCCATCCCTCGTTGCATTCCCAGGTGGCCGTGTGGCTACTCATTCACAAGCTCAGCCTCCCTGGCTGTGTGGGATGCGGTGGGGTGGGTGGGAGGCCGTGGCTCAGGGCTCTGTGCCCCTGGCTCACACTCCCCCCTTGGGCCCTAGCTGCCCACGGCTCCAGTCCCTGCCCTGGTCACCACCCACCTCACTTTCGGGGTGCTGGGGCTCAGGGTGAGCAGCAAAGTGCAGGGCAGAGGCCTTGGGGACATCTGGAGTGGATGCAGTGCTGCCCACAGCCCCGACCACTCCACCCCTGCCCCACACGGGGTGGGGGGCTGAGTGACCTCGGCCCAAGGGAACGGGGAGGGGTGGCCGGCCACAGCACCTGGCCTCCAGCCTCCGGGAACAGCATCCAGCATGCATATGGGCTAGGTGGCATGGACGGTTCTTGGGGGTCTGGACACGGCATACACACTTTAACTGGGCCAACGCTGCTGCTCTGGGCTCCTCTGGGGGTGCAGGACAAGGTGTTTCCTCGGTGACAGCCTGCAGCATGTGCAGGTCTGAGGTCTGCTGAGCAGCGGACTGGCTGGGTGCCTGTGAGCAGTGAACAACCTGCTCAACTGTCCTGGTCCACTTTCCTTCTACCCAGGGACATGGCAGGTTCCTAGCCGAACTCATGGGACATAGCGGTCAGTCAGTCCCCGAGGGTGGCCGCTGCCACTCCAGCCCAGGCCACCATGGCAAGTGGAGAGGACAAACCAGGAAGGGAGAAGCCAGAGGCCCATCCTGGCCATCGCACCCCTCGCCTTGCTGGCCGCTCCGGGGAGGCAGGAGTTGGCCTCCCGGGTCCGGCTTGGGCAGGGGGAGGGAAACAGCACTGCTAGACCCAGCCGGAGAGGGCGCGGACGGCTGAGCAGAGCAGGCTCAGAGGCTCCAGGACACAGGGACAGGCGGCAGTGTCCCGGGTCAGCTCCCAGCCAGCCCCTCTGCCCTCCTCAGCTGTGGGTCAGCTGTCACACACGCATGCGTCCTGCGGCCTCCCCACGCCCTGTGGGAAGGCTGAGCCCCAGAGAGGTTTGGTGACTTGCCAGGGACACACAGTGCAAATCAGTTTCGCAGCCTGGACGCCAGGCCTTGCACGCTGCAACCCACGCCATGGGAGTCAGGGGGAAGCATGGGCCACATGGGGCCTGGCGCTGAGCCTGAGCTCCGGGGCAGGGCCTGCTGGTGGCACCGCGAGGTGAGGGGCTCAGGGACAGCAGTGGCAGCCCCACTCCCAACAGCAGTGGCGGGCAGAGGCCACCAGCTTCCTCCTGTGCAGGAAGAGCCTTGTCAGAAGAGGCCAAGACCTGGCCACTAAATCTCCCAGGCCACCGTGTGGCCTCAGGGCAGAAGAGACCAGTGCTGCAGGTAGAAGGCCTGGGGCTCAGCCTGGCCTGACTGTCACATAACCTCTCAGCAGGTTCTCCTTCACCACGGGAATGTGGTATGGAACTAGCTCCCTGTCAAGCAGGGAGCAACCTGCAGGCAGGATCTGCTGGAAGCACTGATGAGGGGCTGGAGTTCACGACCTCTCCATCTCCTCTGCCCCTGAAACCCTGAGGTGTGCCAGTCCCTCCCCTCCCAGAGCTGAGCACACATTTCTTTCCTTTGCCTTCCAGGCTGAGGTGCTGCAGGGGCCTGGCTTCCCTTAAGATGCTCCTCCTTCCTGCACAGGGCAAAGGCCAGCGGTGACAAGCTCCACAGTGGCCCAGACTGCGGCTGGGCACAAGGCGCGTCTTCCACTGGCCACCTTCTGGGCCTGCCCTTCTTCAAACGCCCTGCACAGGGCCGCACCCCGGGGGCTCTTGCTCTTTGCCGGAGCTGGGGCTGTGTGGGGGCCTGGGGATGGCGTGGGGCACAGCACGGCCTTGTGCACCCTGGTCCTCTGGGGGCGGAGCCGACCCCAGGGCATCTCGGCGGGTGGGAAAGGGGCCCTGAGCAGCGTGGCGGCGGCACTGTCTCCTTTAAACCTCAGCAGCGGCGGTGGGGGGAGCGCTTAACACGTGGCAGGGCTCCTACTGGGGACGCCCCGCCGCGGGCGGGGAAGGAGCTCCTGGCCTCAGCCTGAGCCCAGCACCACCGCAGCCGGCTGCCCCTCTCGCCCGGCGCCCCGGGGCAGGGCCCCGTGCCCAGGTCGCGGTGCAGGGGAGGGTCTGGCGGCCTGGGGAAGACCCAGCGGCCCCAGCCTTCCCTTCCCACCATGGCCACGCGGGGCGCAGTCTCCCCGCAGTCCGCAGTCCCTCTAGCCCAGCTCCGGGGGCGCCTCGGCCGGCAGAAGGCACAGGGCTGGGTGGGGATGCCACTGTCCCCTCCGGGCAGGACCCAGCAGCCTGGAGCCCGGTCCCCAGAGACCCGCCCCTCCCACTGCAGGGCCTGTCTGAGCGCCGGGGACAGACTCCGGGCGCAATGAATGAGCGGCTGCTGCCGCGCCCAGCCGCTCCGGCCCTGCTCCCGGCTGCACTCGCTCCGCACCTGGGCCTGGCCGGAGCCCGGCAGCTGCTGCGGCAGGGCGGGAGTCACACCGGGGCCCCTGCCTGCCAGCTGCCCCGCGCCGCCGCACTCACCTCCCGCTCCGACCCGCGCGGCTCCCCCGCCTGTGTCGTGCCGCACCGGGTCCGGGACGCAGCGCTCATCCCTGCGGGCCGGGCCGTCCGGCTGCCCGCCCGCTGGGCACCGAGCCGCCTCCGCTGCTGCTGCCTCCGCCGCGCCGCGCCTGGGGCGGGGTGGAAGGAGAGGAGCCGCCTCCACCCGGCCCAGGTCCGCGGGCTGCCGGGGCTGCCGCCAAGTCCTCTCGGCCGGCTGGGCTGCGGGCGGACGCAGGGCGGACCGTGGGTCGCTGAGCCCGCAGCTTGGGTTACACCCCTCCCCGGCTATTTTTAGTGCCGCTTTTCCTAGGTGTCGCTCCTTGGGCCCCACCCTCGCCCGGGGTCCCCATGGGACCACCCCAGCCGGCAGCAAGCGTCGAGGAGAGGCTGCTGCAGCCAGCTCTGTGCCTTCGGCCGGGGCTGCGGGCCGGCGCTTCCCATCATCCTCAGTCCCGGCCCCCAGCCCTCTGCTCCCCAGGCCAGGGGCCACACATACTTGGGTTTGGCTCAGGGAACCCTACTGAGGTCTCCAGCTGGCACCCCAAAGAAGCGCAGGTGGTACCCAGGACAATTCCTCCAAAGTGGGGCTCACATGCCTGGCGCTGGGCTTGGCAGACACTGCAGCAGGCGAACCCTCGCCCTGTGACTCCTGGCAGACCCGGGCCTGGGCCAGGGGTTCCTGAGAGGGAGATATGGGTGGGAGCCCTTCTAGAAAGGGTCCTTTCAGAGCAGCAGGCACTTGCCTCGGTTCAGTTCCACCCCCTGGGGACCCCTTTATCACGTAAACCAGGTGCCAGGCCCAGGGCTCCCTGCAAAGATGCAAGGCTCTCCAGGCCCCGTCCCAGCCTAGGGCTCTTGTGGACCACTCTGCATGACTGGATCTGCTGCCGCAGACAGGCAGGGCCTGTGTGGCTCGTGGGGAGCCTCCCTGCCAGTCGTGGGAAAGGTGACTTGGCGTCCCGACTGCAGCCCGATCCCTGGGTCCTGCTGTCCCTCTCCATGGAAACAAAGCCCTTGGTTGACTGCACCTCAGGCTCCTGGTGTCCCGAGCCAGGGGTTCGCAGGCCCTGGTGGAGACTCCGGACGATGCCGTCTTTCTTATCCTTCCCGCTGGGCCTCCACTTGCTTCTCAGGAAGCCCGAGGTTTCAGTCGCACTGCTGTGTTGCACGTGCGTGTGTGCACACATGTGTGCGTGCTTTTGCAAGTGTTTGTGCATGTGACCTTGAAGCATCAGTGATGCCCTTCCTCACGCCCAGCCTGCCTGTGGGCCTAGGTGAGACCCGCCCAGCCCCAGGCCCTTGCTGCGCCTGGGCACTCACCCTCCAGCCCCGGATCGGCCCCCAGCTCCCCACCTCTCGTGGTACCTGAAGAAATGTTGGCCGCCGCTGGAGGTGCACCTGGCATCTGGTGGAGAGAGGGGACTCCACTGACCTCTCAGGACACACAGGACAGGCCCCTGGCAGAGAACCTGTGGCCCATGTGCTGGGCCTCGAGCGCGAGGCCCGGAGTCATCACTGTCCTGGGTGGTGAGGGCCCCATGGCAGCCCCGGATGTGCCTCGCTTCTTGGTCCCCAGAATGCCAGAGCTCAGACAGGGGAGATGTTTCCACCTCGCCCTGGGGAGCGTGGGTGTGGGTGTAGGGCCTAGTGGGGCAGAGTCAGGCATGGGTCCCAGGTCCAGCCAGAGCCTCGGAGTCAACTTCCCTAGGTCCAGGCCAAGCCCGGCTCTCTGCCCCTCTGCTGGCCCCCACTGTCCAGGGAGCCCCCAGAGGCTTCCTGGCCCCGGGTGAGGGGAGTGTGTGGGGCGGCCTGCCTGAGTCATTGCCCTGACTTCTGTCTGATGTCAAAATGAAACCGCACTGTCCAGGCCAGAGCAGGGCAGCGGAGCAGAAGCCTCAGCAGATTCCAGGGCCGTGGCATCACACGTGGCTCAGGTGTGACCACTGGCCTGCGAGCAGACGCAGGTGGTCAGGACCCCTTGCTGTGTTGGCAGTGAAGAGACCCCGCAGACCATCCTGGCCCAGATGTGGCCTCCTGGTGGCTCCAGTGTCCAAGGGCTCGGCCCCCATGCGCTCTCCACCTCACTTTGCAGAGAGGGAAACTGAGGCCAGAGGTGAAGGAGCCCACGATGTGGGAGACCCTGTGCAGCCAATGAGGACAGCACTGCAGCCTGTGGCCAGGGCAGGGGTCTGGGCTCAGCACTCGGGTGGGGCTGGGTGATGGGGCACTGTGTGGCAGCTGTGATGTGATCACCCTCTCCCTAGGCGGATGGCAGGGTCGCCAGGATGGGGGGCTGCTCCTGGCTGTGCATCCATGAGCCCTGGACGTGGCTTCTGGGCTCTGGGAGGAGCATGGTGGTTCTCAGAGAGGCCACGGATCAGTGCAGGCTCGGGTCTGGCTGCAGAGGGGATGCTGGCGGTCCCAGCGATGCCCTCCTCTGCTCCTGCCTGCTGGTGACCTCTGCTGAGCCCATGCCCACTCTGCTCACGCTCCCTGAGGCTGCAGTCAGGATGCCCTGGGGTGGAGGCAGTGCTGGCCTGGGGTCCTCAGAGAGGCTGTGGTCAGAGACTCAGGCCCTCTCGGCCCGGTCCCTGCTGCCCCTCAGGCATCCGGCCAGCCTGGGGCCAAAAGGCCTTTCTTTCTTGGCATCAGAAAACAAAATAAGGCTCTACAGCACAGAAAGGAAACTGTAAAATGCACCGCACACTGGCCTCCAAGGGGCCAGGGTGGGACTGGAGGGGGCTTGCCGGGGCCCGGTAGATGGGAGCAGGGAGAGAGGAGGAGGAGCAGGGAGGGGGGAGTGAGTGGCAGGGGCCCTGAGCTGTCCAAGGGTTCTTTCCAGACAGACGGTGGCCGTGCCGCTGGCCTGTGACTCAGCCACCCCGAGGGAGAGAGTTCCTGCCCCTCTTGCAAGCAGCTCTATCTGTGAGTAGAGAGGGTTGGGAGGGGCCTTCCTGTGCCTCATGGGGGATGTGGGTATCCTGTCTTGCAAGGCCCTGCAGGCTCAGCCTGTGCCCAGACCGGGCCCTGGGCTGCAGGACTGCTGGCCTTGTCTCTGGCTGTGGGCTCCTTGGCCACCCTTCCTCTTCCAGGAAGCCCTGTGCTCCCCGCGGGGCCTCTGTGGGCTGGCCTTCAGGTCCCTGCCCAGGATGGGTCCCTGCTGAACCCCGGCCCCAACCCAGCTCTGCTGCCTGTGGCCATGGGGCCTCAGTTTCCCTGGCTGCAGTGGTCGCCCGGTGGCTGTGACTCTGCCCTCCCCGGCCAGCTGCTCCTGGACTCGGCTGAAGGACCTGTGGGCTGGCTCCTTCTAATGAAAGGAAAACAGTGGAGGCACCGTAACCCAAGCCGGGCGGCCGTGAACGGGGCCTTTCATGGGTGCAGAGCGGTGGTGCCCGGGCCAGCGGGGGAGGGGACGGTGGGCTCCGCCACCAGCCTCTGTCCCCGCCCCTGCAGGCGTCCCCACACCGAGGCCGAGGCCGAGGCGGCGGGCAGAGGGCGCCGGGTGTCCTCTGCCCAGATGGCCGCTGGCCCTGCCCTTCCTGTCAGTGCGTCTCAGTCTCCGGCGGAGCTCTGGACCGGACCGGCCCTGCCCCGCCCAGTCCCTGACCCTGGCCCGCGACCAAGGCCCCGCACAGCCGCGGGACGTGCGGTTTCGACTGCTGGGGCTGTGAGGGTGGGCGCAGACAGCCAGCCCTTGTAGGCGCTTGCTGGTGAACAGGGCGCTCCCTCTGCGCCTCCTGGGCCGCCTGCCGTGAATGGCCGCAGTGTGCCGGGCTCCTGCCCAGACCTGGCCCCCGGGCAGCCCAGCATTCTTCGTGGAGGAATGTGGCAGAGTCCCCAGCCTCCCTCCCCTCCCCACAGCCTCTCCTCCTGGCACTCAAGCCAGCACTCCTGCCCTGCCACCTGCTGCCTCTGTGGGGATTCCACTCAGCTCGGCTCGCGTGTGGAGCCCCCTCCACGCGCCTCAGAGGGAAGAGACTGCCTGCCAACACAGCCTCGGACCCTGGCTGTGGTCAGCATCCCGGCGGGAGCAGGGGACAGAGGGCACTGTGCCCACCGCAGTGCCCGATGCATACGCCACTCACATGGGCAGAGAAGGAGCCCACAGAGAAGGCAGTGGGGAGGGCCAGGCACCTCCACCAAGGACCTAACTGCTCCTTGATTTGGTCCCAGCAACCCTCCCTCCCCTGCCCCACCTTCCCTCCAGCTCAGGCTACACCGAGCTGCCGCACGTTGTCATAAATGCTCCTCAATCTCCTGCACCTCACCAATGCTACATTTGACATTTCTCCTTCCTGCAAACCTTGCCATCCTAGCAAACTCCTATGCATCGTCCAAGACCCCCTTGGAAGTCACTTCCTCCTGGAAGCCTTGCAGATGTGAGTGGAGGCACACAGCCTACTGGGTCCTCTACAGGCTGAGGGCTTCCTCACATCCGTGTACCTGGCCTCGGAGAATGCCCCACGCCACCAGTGCTCCCCGCGTCCGCAATGGTCCCCACCCACCCTCATTCCTCGCCGCACATCAGGCGTGTTCCTCGCACGGGAAGCCTGTTCGCTCTTAAAGCCTGCTCGACACACACTCTGTCTGCCCCTGCGGAGACAGTGCCACATGGTGATGGCCCTGGGGACCAGGAATGCCAGCTCCAGAGGCTCGGGGACAGCTGGCCTGGGTTTCCATGTCACAGGTGAGGACACCGGCCCAGGGAGGAAGGTCCACATGGGCCACAGAGAGGGGGCAGCAGTGGCTTCATGTTCCAGTTGGGGCCAGGAGCCCAGGGCTCCCGTGCAGGCCCTTCCTGTCCACCCCCCCAGGCAGCCCAGGCACCTGTCCCCCTCTTTCTCCTGTGCCCTCACTGTCCTCTTACCCTCAGAGCTCTAGCCCCCCCCCCCCCCTTGTGCAGGGTGTGACAGTACCAGGGAGGGAGGTGGCCCTGTGTCTGCCGGCTTTGTGACTTGGGCCAAGTTGCATCTTCTCTTGACACCCCGGTTTTCCCCTTGGAAACTGTAGCTGACATACAGAAACCGCCTTGAGAGGTGATTGAAGAGAAGCAGTAAAGCAGAGGGCTGAGGAACACACCCGGCACAGAGCCAGCGGGAGGCCATCGTCACCGCAGCGTGCGGAGGCCGAGGCGGGGAAGGTGGTGGTGACAGTGGTGAGGAGGGTGACGGTGATGGGGCCCTAGGGTAACGTATCAACACCTCCAGGGCCCCAAGTCGAGCACAGTGAATGTGCTGGTAGCACAGAACCAAGCAAGCAAGTGTGTGCGGTGCTGGGTGACTTAAGTCTGTTCAGCAGCTGCCTAGCTGAAGCCAGCTGGGCCTGGGAGTGCCACATCTGAGCCACATGCTCCGTCTGCTTGGAGCATGCATGTGTTTTGTCCCCAGTATGACTTCCCGATGTGGCTGTGGGGGCCTGGCTCTGAGTTGGGGCTCCACAAAGCATGGCCAGGGCCTGAGCAGGTCACCTGTCCTTTCGGGGCTTCGGTTCCCTTGTCTGCCACACAAGGATGACCAGAGCTGCAAGGCTTCTGCCACGAGGCTCCTGTGAGGACTGAATGGCTGGTGTGCCAAGCCCTGGTCCTTCATCCTGTCCCGCTAAGTGGGAGAGGAAGACACCATGTGTGCACAGTCTGGTGCCACACTGTGCCTCCTTGTGGCTGAGTAACTCCTCCTCTGTTTCAGGAGAGACTGGGCTATTTCTCTGTTATGTTTATGAGATGCTGTATCAGCCAGCCACTGCTGCATAACAACAAGCCCCAAAGTTGGTGGCTAACATGGTGATGTTGGTGGGCCAGAGGGCTGTGAGCAGTTCCTTGGCTTTGGCTGGACTGGGTAACATTTGTACCCTGCTGCCGGCAGGCAACAGCATCCTCAGCGAGCTGAGGGGAGTGACCTGGCCTTGTGCCTCTCACTTCCAGCCACACCTGGTGCACCCCCGGCAGAGTTTCCAACACAGGGTGCCTGGAGCTTTCCCTACTTGGCTCACACCTACCCTTGCCCATGGCTGGATCTGGATGAGGGGTGGAGACTCGGCTCTTGCAGGGAGGAGCCCCAGAGTCCTGTCGCAGGGGAGCCTGGTGCAGGGTGGGAGGAGTTTGTGCTGCAGGGCTGGGAGTTCGGGGGTCACGATGAAGCTACCATGACCCCCTGAGGGTCTTGGGTTCTTGAAGCCTCAGTCTGCTGATCTGTTGAATGGGGACAAAGAAAGCTTTCCTCCATGAGTAGCGGCTCGCTGAGGCAGGAGGGTCTGGCGTGTGGTCCAGCCAGAGCTCCCTGTTGCTGGTGACTGGATTGCCAACTTGCCCAGGCGTGTGGTGGTCTGCTGCAGGCAGAGGGGCAGTAACGCTCAGCCAGCCTGGGCCCAGCCAGCGGTCGCTGTCAGGTGAGTGCTGGGGCGAGGGCCCAGGGTACTGTATGGCTGTCCTCGGGGGCTGACAGAGGAGCTGGGCCTCCACTGGGCAAGGCATGAGCAGGGCTTCGCGGGGCTTCCAGACGCCCATGACACACAGGGAGTCTCTGTTGCGGGGGCTCCAGGCCCGACACGGGGCATCATGCAGAGCTGGCACCTGCCCAGGTGATGGCTTTTGCAAAGCAGGGACTGGATACCTCATGTGTGTGGACGTGTGTGGTGGGAGCTGCCCCAAGCAGAGCCAGGAGTCCAAGGACACCCGGAGGACACTGGGCACTTGGCGTCCCAGCAAGCTCGGCAGGGTGGGCACCAAGAGCAGCCTCAGGTGCATGGGCTCTGCAGAGCCCCGGGCGGCAGAGAGATGGGCTTGCGGAGTGCCCAGGCCTGGGTCACAGCCTCTGGTCTGCAGCGACTAGAACCTCAGAGACCTGAGGTTAGGGACAGTGAGCTCCCAAGCCCAGTCCTTGGTGATCACACTCACAGCTTGGCGATCCTGGGCAAGGGCGGGACAGGTCAGGGTCGAGGGCGGGGCTCTCACGTGCCCTGTGGATGCTGACTGCTCTGGGTTTGTTTTCTTTTTTTTTTTAGTACCGGGGATTGAACTCAGGACCTTATGTTTGCAAGGCAGGCACGGTGCCACTGAGCTAAATCCCAGGCCCTGACCACTCTAGATGTGGGTGACCTTGGGCAAGACCCTTAGCTCTCCCTCAAGGGACATGCTGCTGCCACACAGGCAGTCCGAGAGCACAGAGCCTGCCCTGCAGACGTGGGCACAGTTCTGGGACCTGGCAGAGGAAAGGCAGTGTCGTGCTGACCCCCTGGGGGCGACCCGCCTTGTCGCTGTCCAGAAGAAAGTACACACTGAGGAGGACCGATCCTCAGGGCAAAGCGGGAGGCCGGCCTGGATGGTGGTCGAGTCTGCACGGAGGCGCACGTGGCTGTGGCCCGAGTTAGTGGCCGCCTGCCCGCCTGCCCGCCTGCCAAGTGTATTTTGAACTCTGCTGAATTCTCTTGCTTCTCATCTGCGCTTGTGAGAGATCATGATTTAATTCATCGTTTTGCACACGGAAAAAATGTGCAGCGTGCTTTCAATGTCTCCCAACTGTGTTAGTTATTAAGTGGTGACTCAGGCCGAGGGGTGGACAAGGAGGCAGAGGGAGGCAGGCGATGAGGACATGGAGTCCACTGGAGCGGATGGGGCGGAGCACAGCACCTTCCCCCTCAGGTTTACCCTCACCCCACGGGCTGTGGAGGGCGGAACCTTGCGGGACACTTTCCTGGGCCCAGAGGGAAACTGAAGCACGCCCAGGAGGGGGTTCTGTGGTCCCCCTGTGCACAGCGAGTCGGGTCAGGTCGAGGTCCCTGGTGCTGTTTAGCCCTAGCAGGGACCTCTTACCTCGCTGCCCGAGCAGCCACTCTGTGCCCATGGTACTGCCTGCCTGTCACAGTGTGTGGCCTGGGGCAGCAAGGACAGAGGCGGCACTGTGGGGGCCAGTGGAGCAGCAGAAGCCTTCATGGGGTCCACCCAAGCAGGTGGCCGCCCGGGCCGAGCAGGATCACGGCAGGCTGAGTGTGTGTCCTGTGCTGCCAGATCACTCACAGCTCAGATCTTTGCAGAGCAAACCTTCCCACCACGCCAGCCTTGCCAGGTCCAGCATCCTCTGCTCCACCCCAAGCCTCCTGCTAGCTGCCCTTTGCTGCGGGTGGCCCAGGACAGGGACCCACCTGGTCTTGGAGTGTGCAGCGATGCCCGTGGGAGGGACCATGTCTCTGTCCACTCCGTGAGGCTGACATGGGCGCTGCCTGCTCCAGGCCATCTTGGCAGTGCAGCCCTGGGTGCTCGGACTCTCAGCCCTCCGGAGCTTTCATGCAGATGTCCCCTATGTCTGGGAGCCCGCTGTCTCCACAGGGCACGTGAGTGCACCCACACTTGGTGTGCCTGTGCTCCCCTCGCTTTGTAGTTCTCCGTTTTCCGTCCTGGATTGTGTGGCAGGAGCCGCACTTGTTCTGATTCAGGCAGCGCTGCTGTCTGGTGATGTTGAGTGCTCACCCGGGGCTGGCGCGGGGCCCACCTAGCCAAGGTGACATCCATCTTTCTCTTGCTCCCTGTGGACTTCCTAGGCACCAGTCTTCCGTGGCAAAACACCTGGCCGTGTCCTCTTCAACTGTGTGGCTCAGGGTCTTTGTTTCTTTTGCTCCCTCCCCAGTGTTGGATCTCGGAAACGCTGGCAGGTGGGGAGCTTGGGATGGGTGCCCACGAGTCCTCAGCCCCTGTGTGGCAGACATCGGTCCACGTGGCTCCAAATGCTTCACCGTGTACACCGTGAAGTGGAGGCCAACAAGGAGAGGCCACTTCTGTCTTGATTCTGGAGTTTCTCTTCATGTGGAATGAAGTGCACCAATCTGAAGCCTCTGTCGGCCACCACCAACAAGAACCAACAAACACACCAAACCTGTCACGACGCAGAAGGGCCTGTCCCCAGGCCCCTTACCAGGCCATCTGTGTCCCGCCTGTGGCCCAGAAGCACATGCTGTGAGGTCCTGTTTATAAAACATCAAAAACAGGCAGAGTCGCCTGAGGTGGGAAAGTAGGAAACCGAGGCACAGAGCCTCGTGTGGCCCATGGTGTGGGGGCGCTGGCTTCTTGTCCTGCTCTCACTGGGGTGCATGTATTTTCCTGCGTGATGACTGTTTGTTCAAACCTCTTCCTCCCCAAAAGACATCTGCTGTGGTTCTTCGTGCACCCTGGATGCCCACCCTTTGTCAAAACAACTTCAGAGCCAGGTGTGGTGGTGCATGCCTGTAATCTCAGCACTCAGGAGGCTGAGGCAGGAGGATCACTTTGAGTTCGAGGCCAGCCTGGGCTACACAGTGAATTCAAGGGTAGCTTGAATTATATAGTGAGACCCTGGGCTGGGGATTTAGTTCAGTGGTTTCATCGCCTGCTGCGCAAGCGCAAGGACCCGAGTTTGATCCCCGGTAAAAAAAAAAAAAGAAGCATAGTGAGACCCTGGGTCAAAAAGCCAAACCAAACCAAAACAACAACCGAAATGACTTCAGAAGCATCCCTTTTTTACTGTACCGAAGTCTAATTTATAAATACTTTTCTTATTCTTTTTATGTGCTAAGGGACTTTGTCCCTAAATGGTGACAATTTTTATCTTGATTTCTTCTAGCACGTGGCTGTGGTCCAGCCTGCATTTACCCTGGGGTGTGTGGACACCAGTGATGCTGTTGCCGGTGCCACTGGTCGAAGAGTTGTTCCACTGGGTGCTTTGGCACTTTTGCTGAGAAGCAAGTGACCATGTGGGAGGGAGTCTGTCCCCGAGTGCTCATCCCACCCCACAGGTCTGTTTGCTGACTGTACGTTGGGAGTCTGCAGCCACTGCTGGGATCAGGATGTCCCCCAAGGGCCGCATGTCAAAGGCTTGGCCCACAGCTCAGCAATGTGGGGCCTCATGGGAGGCCTGGGGTCATGGGGCTGCCCTTGCCCATGACAGTGGAGCCCAGCCCCTTCTTCCTTCTCTCTCTCTCTCTCTCTCTCTCTCTCTCTTCCTCACCATGAGGTGACCAGTTTTAGTCCATCACAGATGCCCTCATCATCCCCAGAGCCCCAAAGCAATGGTTCCACCTGGCCATGGACTGCCTTCTTCAAAACTGTGAGCCAGAATAAGCCTTCACCCTTTATAAGCTTTGGGACTTCAGCAGATGTGCGTGTTAAACAGGTAAGGGCTTTTTGAAATCAGCACAGCAACTAGGGAAAAGAAGGCTGTAGTATGAGCATCCTCCGTGCCGAGCCCCAGGTCGAAGTGACCACCGCTGTACACAGGCACCATGCGCCCCGGGGGGCACCTTGATGGGCTGAGACGCGGCTGGTGGCCCAGCTGTCGTGGGCTCTGGCTGGGGGCTCGTGGCCTGATCTGGAATCCTGTACAGTGCAATGAATGGACTAATTTCAAATAGATGTATTTATTAAAAGATGGAACCGGAGCACCCCGAGTGGCCTCCATGCTGGTGAGCAAGGAGCCGGACCAGGCCAACGTGGCTCCGGGGTAAAAAGACTGCCATTCTATCCCCACGCCAGGAGTCGCAGCAGCCCCGTGTGCCCGCAGATGGAAGCGTCCCTCCAGCTGGATCCCTGGCGCGCGTCCTCCCTCCAAATTATGGGAGAGGAAACTCAATATTATTTTAGGACTGGCCTCTGCATAATTGGAGAGCAGAGAAGAATCTGCCGCTTATATTACACAGAACTGACCCACCGCTGTCCTCTGCCATAGCCGTGCTCGCGGAGGGACCTGAGCCGCCAGCTAGGCCTTTCTGGACAGTCACAGCCCCACCCCACGCCCAGGAGGAGGGAGGAGGACCTCAAAACGGTCCGGTGGCCGCCCGTGGGGGAGGCGGAGCCCCTCTGCAGGAGGGCGTGGCCTCCTTCCCCAGAGAGCCTTGTCATTGGCTGGGAGTAGCCTGGGGATGTGGTGGGCGTGGCCCAGGTGTGGCCTTGGCACTGTGCTCCTCCGCCTCCTTCAGGAGGTCTGAAACCAGGTCTGCCGGGCGGGGCGGCTGCATCCAGGGCTCTAGAGCAGGGAGGGTGGCAGTGACCCGCAGGGGACTCCACTGGCCCCTCCCCACCTGCGAACAGACCTGGCCTACCTGCCTGGACGCACAGGGTCCCAGCCAAGCCCGAAAATGAGCACAGAGACCGAAGACCTGCAGCGGAAGGTAGCTCCTTGCTCCTTCCCGGGGAGTCGTTGGCGGGTGGGGGACAGGGCTCTGCCTCCCGCTCCCACTTCTGGGGAGGCAGCCAAGTTGTGTGTGGGGGGATTGAGGCTAGCCATTGCTGTGTGACCTTGGGCAAGTCACCTTGCTTCTCTGGGCCCAGTGGTAATGTCACAGTCAGGTTCACAGAGGCCTCGGGTGTGGACCTGAGCCTGGGTGCACTTCTCCTGCTTTGCAGGCTCAGCCCAGGGTTTCCGGTCAGGGACTGGACGTCCCCCTGGGGTGGGGATGAAACGCGTCTGCACAGTGCGGGGGGGGGGGGCTGGGCTCAGGGTGGTGACAGCTGGCCCTAACCCTGGTGGGGTCAAAGCTCTGTAACGTTTGGACCTCGAAACCTGCACCGGGTCACCCTTCCCCAAGGCACAGCCAGGCATTTTGGTCGGCGAGCAGGGGCAGGAGAGCCAGGTCATGGTGACCCGGATGCCCTCACACCCGGGCCACCCCGGCCGGAGCAGCCGGGGCGGTGCAGAGGCTGGAGCCGAGTGGGGCACTGAGAACAGCCACGCCCCCTCCTGGCAGCACAGCACACGGGGGTTCCAGACGCTTCTGCAGAAGCTCCTCTGGGTTGTGCAGCTCTCAGCAGGAGAGCTGGGACCCACCCTGTCCGCCTCCCTCTGTGCCTCCTGCCCATCTCCGGGAGCTGGACATACACAGGTGTGCACTGGGACCCGTGCTCATGCTTTAGGAGAAGCAGCCCCTCCCGGACCAGGCTGAGCCTCTGGGTCCCGCCCGCACCTTCCACATCCCATGGGTGGGGTGCAGCTGCTCGTCTCCAGGGGAGAAGCCCCCAGGGTACAGGGTGGCGCAGGGAGACAGGGCTGGGATCTGACCTCTGATCTGCGGCTCCCCCGGGGTGGGGTGAGTCCTCAGAGCTCCCGCCCGGCACAGCGCTGGGCTGGGGAGTGGTTGGGCTGGCTTTGTGGGGACACACAGGACACAAGGAGGACTGGGGGCCCGGGCTGACTTGTAGCCGGGGGAGGATGAGCATGGGACCACGCTTTGAGACCCTGCGCGCCTCGGCTCTTCCCCTTCAGTGCGGGACCCACAGTCTGGGTGCTGTGCTGTCCCTGTGGCCCTGGGTCAGCCAGATGCACTGATCATCGAGGCAGCTCTGGGAGCCACCTGGTGGGGTCAGAGTGCGAGTTTGCAGCTGGATCCCTGGCTTCCCCCAGGGTCTGGGGACGCCATCCACTCCTGACACTCCTGCCCGGGGTTGTGACCCGGCTGCCCTGAGCAATGCCCTGAGTCCTGGGCCCCCATCCTCAGCAGCCCACCCGGCCACAGGGGGCGATGCCACACTTGGGGTCAGTGGCAGGGGCTGTGCTGGGCCGGGGTCTGAGGCACCCATCGCTTCCTGTTTCCCAGGTCAGGACACACTCTCTAGAGCCAGGGCTCCGGAGGCTGCGGGCGGTGAGACAGGGAGCCAAGCCTGCCCGCTGCGTCTCTGCTCCAGCCCCATCGCGCCAGCCTGGACTCAGGGAGCTGTGGGGCTGTGGCAGCCGCGGGCCCACGTTGGCCCGTCTGTATCTGTGTGGGTGTCCTCCCTGTGTCTTGGCTCGCAGCCTTCGGTGGACAAGAGCTCAGGAGCTGTCTCACTGGGGGCCCTGGGCCCTGGGGGCCGGAGTGGAGAAGGTCTGGGGGCTGCTGCGAGCCTGGGGGCCCTTGTCCGTCTCTCCATGACTGTGAAGTCAGTCCTGTGCTCCTCACCTCTGCACTCAGGGAAACTGAGGCCAGTGTGCAAGGAGCTCACGCGCAGCCTGGCCACTAGGTGAGCAGCAAGCTGCGGCGCTGGTCCACCCTGTGGTGCATGCCACCGCTGGAGTTTGTGCACCTCGTGTGGCACGGGTGTCAGGCCTGTGCGCCTCCTTCCCATGGTCCCAGCTGCAGCCTCCTGCACTAAAACTATTTCGTGTGGTTGCTCCTAAGGTCAGTGTGAGCCCCATCTGTGAGACACACGCGCAGAGCCACGCAGCCGCTGCCTCCACGTGGCCACGGGGTTTTCTTCAATCACCCAGAATGGAAGGCTGTGCCCATTCAGTGGCCACTCCTCGCTTGTCCCTGACCCTGCAACCGCCCTTCTGCCCCAGCTCTGGAGCCGCCTGTCCTGGAGACGCATTGCAGAACACGTGGCTTCTCTCATCTGCTCTGGGTCCTCCAGGCCCACTGTGTCACAGCGTGGCCAGCGCTCCATGGAACAAAGCTCTGTTGTCACACACTGAGCCACCAGATGCACACTCGGTGTAGATCCATGGTTCATCAGATGACCTGATTCTGAAACCCACTGTGGCTGTCTGTGACAGGGGAGAGGGGACAGATGCTGGCCTCGTATATGGTGACTTGGTGTCGCTGCCACCTCTGACCCTTCCCGGGAAAAGCCAGGACATCACAGGCCCCTCTGGCCCGACTCTAGCCTGTCTCCAGCTCCTGGGTTTGAGGCCTTTCTGAGGCTGCTGTTGTGATCTGAATTTTGTCAACAACACTGCAAGGGTCCAAGAGGAGCCAAGTGGAGCCGGAGGGCAGAGAGAGGTCTCAGAAAGTTCCTGCATGCAGCGTCCCCTTTCCCGGGTGGCTGGGGATGCTGCAACCTGAGGCTGGCAGTGGACCCCACCTGATGGCCATGTGGGCCGAGGACAGAGGTGGCAACAGGCCTTCCACACTGGTCACCCCTCCCCTGAGCTCCTGGCCTCACAGAACCCCCGACCCTCATCTGCTGATGACATCTAGAAGCCACGCCGGGCAAGGTCATGATGCCGGCCCAAGGTCACAGCTGTGCCAGGTGTGTGAGGGGCCAGGGCGCAGCGAGTTGCTCCCACATGGACTCGCACACAGGCCGCTGTCCTGGCTCCAGGTAGTCCCGGTCACTCAGGGCCTGTTGCCATGCAAGCTGAAGCAGGCTGGTTCCTCTGAGGCTCTGGGCCCTTTCTGGCTTCCAGCAGCTGCCGCAACCCTAGGCTGCGCCCTCCATCTTCAGAGCCTGTGCCCAGCGCCTGGGATGCCACGTGTCCCTGCACCTCCCGTGGATCCAGGGGTCCTCTCGGCGTGGAGGACCTTGGTGAGGACTGTGCGTGCCTGGATGGTCCCCACCTCATGATCCATGCCTTTGCATGGATGCAGACAGAGCCGCTGCTCCTGGGATGAGGGCGCAGGTGTCTGTGGGGCCGTCATTCTACTGACCACAGGCTGCCCAGCCTCCCCGCTTGTTAGGTCCTGGCGGCCTCATGGACGGGGAAACTGAGGCCCATGGTGGAAAGGTGACCCTCTCAGGCACCCGTAGCCATCAGGGAGGAGTGCCTGGTCTTCCCAGGCCTGGCTGAGGGCGGCAGGCATTGCCAGGTAGCACCCAGGCCCTGATTTGGGACATGGCCTGTATGGGGCTGAGATCGGGCCCTGTCCAGGTCCTTGCATGGCTGGAGCTGTACAGATCGTGCCACAGGGCAGTGTCAGGGGGCAACAGGGTGGGAGAGGGGTCGTGGCAGGAGGGTCCAGGTGGGAGGCCACCATCAGCCGTGGCATCTCTGAGGCCAGGTGTGGGGGAGCTGCGCCTCCTTCACCTGTGGAAACTTGGGCAGCTCTGGGTGCGGGTGGAGGGGACATTCACATGTGGAGTTTGCCCCCCGAGGCTGTGCAGAGCTCACCTGCTGACCTCAGGCCACACTGGGGTCCCCTCAAGGGGTGTGTGTGGTGTGTACTGTGCGATGTGTGCAGCACGTGTGTGTGTATGTGTAGCAGGTGTGGAGTGCACTGTGTAGGTGTGCACGTAGGCAGGGTGCATATGTGTGTGCATGTGTGAGGTGTGGTGTTGCCACGCGTGGTGCACACCTGCTCTGTGTGTACTGTGCACACGTGTGTGGGCTGTCAGCTGCTGCGTGGGGAGCTCGGCCGTGGCCTCTGCACAGCCCCATCTGTCCACCGTCGTCTGGCCTTGTCCCATCTCTGTCGGTGGCGGGTGCTGCTTGCTGGCTCCGGGTCTCTGGGCCCGAGCTCCTGGCCAGCGCGGGATGTGTAGCTGCTCACGCCCTTTTTCCACATGGCTGGGACCCTCGGCCTCCTGGCACAGTGGTGTGGTCTGCAGACCTTTCCAAGTGAAGCAATGGAAATGGATCAGAGGCTGTGCTTGCCTGGGCCCCGTGCCTGGGGTGGGGGCTGACACCCTGGGCTGTTCTCTGGCTTGGCAGGGTCCTGGGGCTAGGACAGAGACCTTTGTACACACACAAAACACACATGATCATGCTGGTGTTGGACACATGTGAAACACACATGCACATGTGGCGATGCTGGGGCCGCTGGGGCCTGATGTGACCTTCCCCAGGCAGTGGCAGGAGAGCTGGGGTCCCGGGGGGTGGCACAGCCTAGGGAGGTTCCCCGGATCCACGCCAGGTCCTGGACCCCAAACTGCACCATCACGAGGCCCTGATGGCTGCCCCACCTGGGATCCCTGAGGTGCTGGGGTCCCGGGAGGTGGGCAGGCAGCCCAGGGGTTAGCCCTGCCCACAGCTCAGCTGGACTTCTGCCTGCAGATGGGGAGAAAACACATTCCTGCCGCTCTGAGTCCCTTTGTCCGGGCAGCCCGAGGAAGCGCACAGAGATGGGGGACAGGAAGACGTGCTCAGCTTCCCTGGGACGCAGAAACACTCAGGGGCACCGCGGTCATGCTTCCGGCCTGCCTGGCTCCTGCAGGCTGTCCAGCTGGCAACGGGAAGGGTGGACGGCAGGGAGGACTGCTGGCAGGGTGCAGAGTGCAGACAGGCCCGTGTCGCCCAGCGGGGCACTGGAAGGGCCTGTGCCCTGTCCAGCCCGAGGGCCTTACGGGGGCTCCTTTCTCCTGCTTGCTGCCCCGTGAACTCCCGCAGGGCAGGCTGTGGTTCTGGGGACCAGGCAAGTCCTGGTCTGGAGCTGTGGTGGTGGCGGCATGCATGGTGTTGGCTGCCCACCTTGCCCTTTCTTCTGCAGCAGGGGCACAGCCCGTTCTGGGCTCAAAGGACTGTGAGCCGGGCAGCCACCGAGAGGGCTCTGACCCGAGAGGTGCCTGTGCTCTAGAGGCCATGGGCACGAGGGTCCCTCCCCTCCCGGCCCCTGAAACTTGCCCCAGAGGCTGGCGCTGCCCTGGCCCAGCCCCTCGGCAGGCGTCCCCTTCCCTAAGGAAGCCAGAGCACAGGGCTGCGGTGGAGCCAGGAACTCCTGTCCCCAGAGACGTCTGCCAGGCACCGCTGAAGAAAGAGTAGAAACGGAATAAAAATTCTTCTTTAATGTTCTCGGCTGCTAAGTTCAGCACTTTAGCCAGAAATCCGAGCGAGTGCTTTCAGGAAGCTGCTCCAAAACCCCGCCCCTCATGCTGCAGCCTGGGCCAAGAATAATGGGAACAGATGCGCCATTTTCCTGTGCAGCCTCCAGGGCCTCGGCCAGGTCGCTAGAGGATATGGGAGCGGGCACAGCGGGACAGGGTGAATGGGCGGGCAGGAACAAGGGCCAGGACAGGGGAGGTGTCGTGGGTCACCTGGGCGGTCTGCGGGCGGGGTGTCCTCTGAGAGGCCAGCCACATCTACCGCCCAGGACCTTGCTGGCCAGCGTGCGGGAGAGGGAAGAGGCTGTGCGGTGGCGGGGTCTGGCACGTTCCCTGAGCATTGCATGGAGCATGGAAATGCCTTGATTGGGCCCAGGTGGCAGGAGCAGCCTGCCTGGAACTCAGCTCCAGGTGGGGCCTGAGGCTGGGAGGGCCGTGATGGGCCCATGTCACACGCAAATGGCCCTGGGCCGCAGTTGTTCCCTCTCTCAGCCCCACCCATCCCACCCAGGTGCCTGGGGCCCCGGACCACCTGAGCCTGAGCAGAACACTTGGCAGCTGTCTTCCCCTGAATCCTCCAGGAGAGGAGCAGGCCCCGGGCAGCTTTGGGACCAGGCCCGAGAGTCAGTGGGACACAGCTGGTGTGAGCCCATGGTGTGATCCCACAGGTGTGAGCCACTGGTGTGAGCCCAAGGCCTGCAGCCGGCTCAGCTGAGCATGGACCAGAGCGGACCCAGTCCAGCTCAGCAGGGCGAGAAACACATTTATCCCCGTGTAGCCTGAGCCAGGTGGCTACTTATTACAAAGCAGTAGCTGACTAATGCAGCTCAAACTCCAGTACGGACTTTCCTCCTTTAACAATCTACTTGTTTAACGACTGTTTGGACTTCTCATCCTTTTTTTTTTTTGGTACTGTTCTATACATCTTGTTTACAGAGCCTCAGTGTGTTTCTTTGTACAGTTCGCCTTGTTTGTATGTTACTGTGATTTTTGCTGATTGTACTGCACAGCGCACAGTACTGTAGTTCTATGTTCTGTTGTTTGTTACAGTACTACATCTAAGAGTTATGCAAATAAAAGCAAAGTCATCCAGCTGCAGTTTCCTTTGAGCATTTCTTTGTTCTCAGTATTGTAATGTACGCGCTTCATACAAGTCCTCACTGAGTGACCAATGCACTAAATGAGGTGGGTGGTTGACTGAGGAGGTCCGTAAAGTTGGAGGAAGGAAGGAGGGGCTGGGGAGGAGAGGGCAGGTGGACTCTGCGGAGGCCTTCTGTGTCCTCCCGCCCACCGGCAGGCCTGAGTGTGCAGTGCCGAAACTGTAGTGCTGTTTGCTCCGATAGCTGCACACACTTAATGCCTTTCCGTGGTAACAGCCCTTCCCTGGCGCTGTGGCTGAAGCTGTGACAGTTTGAGATGCGACAGCAGATGGAGCACAGACTCCTTCCTCCTCCTTCACTTTTCCGGGGGGTTTGTTCTGACCCCAGATCTTAAGGACCTTGGCATTCAACTTTGTTCTTTCCCTACAAGTTGAGAAATATTGCCTCTTCACTGAAAGGCAGCAAGTTCTGGTTTCCCTGCGGCAAATCTGATCACTGGGATCACTGCTCTTGCACCTTGGGGCTCTGCGGTGAGGTGAGGGTCAGTGGACACAGCCCAAGGTACTGTGACTGTGGACCTGGAACCTGAGGGACGGATGACAGGCAGTGAGTGCAGTGTGGGCCCCAGGTGGAGGGGACACTACCAAGCCCTGTGGCTCTTAAACTCTTGACTTCAGAGCAGGGCCCCATTTACAGAAAAGTGGCAGAGATGGCATGAGGGCTCCCACATAGCCCCATCAGCGGCCCCATTGCTGGCATCCTGTGTCTTCTCTTGGATCAGTAGTGGTGCAGGACCATCGCAGAGGTGTCCTCATGGAGGCCCATGGAGGAGAACAGCCCCGTCTGGAGCCAATTCCCACTGTGCTGGCTGCTGGATGGCGGGGATGAGAGGACCCGAGGCTCTGTCCAGGTCCAGTGGCGGGAGCTGATGGATTAATGATGTCTGCCTTGGGCAGCATGGAGGGTACTGTGAGGCTGTCTTAGTTACTTCCTTGTTTGTTGGTTTGTTTTTGTGGTACTGGGGACTGAACTCAGGACCTTGCACTTGCTAAGCAGGCACTGTGCCACTGAGCTACATCCCCGGCCCAGTTACTTCCTTGTTGCTGGGACAAAATACTCACAAATTAAAGGAGGAAATGTTTATTTCAGTTCAGAATCTGTAGAGGTTTCAGTCCATAGTTGGCTGGCTCCAAGGTGGGGCAGCATGGCAGAGGGGCTGGCAGGGGAGAAACAGTCCTTGGCAGGGTAGGCAGGAAGAAATGAGCCTTCCTTTCCCTTTTCTTCCATTCAGGCTCCAAGCCTATTTGTTGAGGCCACCCACACCCAGGGAGGGGCTTCCCATTATCCACATCCAGAACTATGCTAAACCAATCAATGGTTTTAGTTATCACACATCCATAATTCAGTATCTTACACCCTCGATCAGTGGTGGCAAAGCTATGGCATGTGTGCCACAGCAGGCTGTTTGTATCACTGAAAGCTCCATCACTGTGCTTTTGAAGACAAAAGATGTTAATGTATGAATTGTTTTTTCTAGACTAAAACTTCAGTTTCCAGGTTTAATTGCAGTGTTGGCACTGTAATAAGTAAGTGGGTTTTGTGCTGCAGCTTGGGGAGTGGTCTCTAAAAGGTTCACCATCACTGCCCTAGATCCAGCCACCTACAAAAGCCCCAGCTGTGAGCACATGAGGCTTCGGGGGACATCTAGACACTAGCTGTAACAGTGGCATTGAGGGCTCTGGCAGGACATTTGGCCCTGGGGTCTCTCCAGCTCAAAGGAGACTGAAGCTTCTGTCCCAGGCCTGACTCCTTGCTGAGCGCCCCAGGGATTCTGAGCCCGTCTCTGAGCCTGTGGGACAGACAGCCTCATCTACCCGGAGCACCGAATGCTCTTCCCAGAGGGCCATGAGAGTGCCCCCCACCACCTGGTTGTCCTGCCCCACCACGGAGCTACGCATCCGGAGGACAAGGGATGTGGAAGGAAGTTGGGGGATGGCGTGGGGGGAGGCGGCCGGTGCTGCGAAGGCCTGGCGTGTGGCCCAGACTCAGCCCCGATGGGGCCAGACTGACAGGCCCGCGCCCTCCACTGCCTCCGTCTAAGTGTATTGGGAAGAAAATATTTTCCTCCTTAAATGCATTAACCTCCTAAGCCTTGGGCTCACCATTCTTTCCTCTGTTCATGGTGCAAAAAACAGAAGTGAAATCCTGCTTTATGGTGCTTTTTCAGCTGACTCTTTCCCTGGGTCTCCTGGCTCCCCCTGCTACTGAGGACTGGGGCACGGGGCTGAGGTGGCTGGGGCACCCTGCTCTGCTCCGTGCTGTGCCCGGGGCCACGGGCTTGCATGGCCATCCACTCTCAGGCCAGAGAGGGTGCCCTCGGCAGCAATGTGGGGACTTCCAGAGATCAGGGCCTGAGGAACACAGGTGGCTGCTGCCAGGCCCGGGCCCCACGGCAGGGCTCATAGCTGCCCTCTCTGCCAGCCTTGCCTGGAGCTGGGTGCTGGCTCCCCTGCCCTGGGCTCCCCAACAGGGAGGTGGTAATGCAGGTCCTGCAGCTGAGTCCAGGTCACGAAGGGCTCGTGTTTGCCACGGTGCACAGCCTCCTGCCCCGGCCCTGCCTGGGGCCTTGTGGTTGGGGCAGGCCTGGGCAGGGATCCGACAAGACCCCGGGGTGGGGGATGTGTGGAGGGTAGCCCCGGCTCCTGTGTCCTGTGTGTCCAGTGGGCAGTAGGGTCCTCAGCAAGGTCCCCCACACCCTGCTGGGCATCCCCGTCCTGTGCTCCTCAGGAGGGGGCTGGACAGTGGGCCAGGGGTCATCAGGACCCCAGGTCACTGCGCAAGCCCTGCCAGTTGAGAACAGCGTCACGTCTTTAAAGGATCATAAAAGAAACCTCAAAAAGAAGACTCCATGACAGACCACTGATAGCGCTGAAGCCCTGGCCTGCTCTCAGGCGTCCTCCCGCAGGCCCCATCGCCCTGCCGGGCCTCTGCGGCTCTGTCCCCGCCTCTGTTCCCATGGGACCCGCCACACGCATCCACCTGTGCAGAGCTCCCAGCCTTCGAGCTGAGTAGCCCGGAGCCCTGTCCTCCCCTGGCCTCGGTTTCTCTGTGGGCTCGGGAGTGGGCTGGACTCCACTCTCCTGGGCCTTCTCTCCCCATGCCAGCATTCCAGCCCTGGTGAGGCTTCGTGGCCGCCCAGGGCCTGACAGGTGCCATCTGGTCCCCACGGGGCTTGGCCTGCTTGGCTGTGACGCCCACTCCGGCCCTCACTGTTCAGGACCCGGGGTCTGCGGGAGCAGATTGTGATGAGCACTATGCCCACGCCCACCCGCAGCGCCCTGTGGGGCAGGCCCTGGGCTCAGTCCTGCGTTTTTTCTTCTTACAGAACCTGCTCTGGTCTTGGGGGGCGGCCCTGCCACATCCCCAGGCTCCTCCTCACCTGACCCCTGCCACCCGCAACCATTCAGCCTCCTGCTCTGTCGGGGCTGATGGCTGCCCATGAGCCCCCCGGGCACATGCCTCCTCCCCACCCGTGGGCCCTGGTGGCACCGGTATCTCTTGGTGGGGGCAGATGCTGAGTGGGTGCCCTTCCCCATCCACTGTCGTTTTGTGGCCACCATCCTCCCAGGGGTCTCAAGGTCACTCGGCCCCTTGCCACCCCCCAGACAGCCCCCAGTCGGTCGGTTCAGGAAGCTCTGGGACTGACTGCATCCGGCTCTGTCCTGGCCCAGGGCAACTCGTGGCCTCTCTGAGCCTCCTCATCCGGAGGTGGGGCTTAGCAGACCATGCTGCTCCAGAGGGGCAGGGCGCCTGAGGACCCAGCTCCCAGGACAGTGCTGGGCAGGCTGTGGGGAGCCCGGGCTCGTGCCTGCGTTGGCATGGGAGGACTCCACGAGTGAAAGCATGGACACAGCCCCAGGGGCAGAGTAGGAGGCCATGCGGTGGATGCAGCATCCATGCAGCAGGAAGCTGCCAGGCACCACAGTGAGGGTACTTCAGAGGCTCACTGAGCTGCCCAGGGCTGGGGCCGCAGTCACTTACGTGACATCATGCCCACTGCCTTGTCTGTTACTGAGCTGGAGCCCATGTCGCCCTCACCTCTTGCTCCAACCCGGACTTCTTGGGGTAACGCGGGGCATGTCTGCCCTCAGGGTTTAGGACACGAGCAGATGGCTGATTGATTGATTGATTGAAATAGTGGAGATTGAACCCAGGGCCTTTTCACTGACCTACACCCCTAGGCCTCTCCCCCTTTGTGAAACAAGGTCTGGCTAAATCAGTTACATAGGCGGGCCTTGAACTGTCGGTCCTCCCTCCGTCCCCCACAGTGCTAGAATTTGGCAGGTACTACCTCACCCAGCTGAAGGCCTATTGTTAAAACACCGGAGAGTCCTGGCCCCTCTTCGGCGTGTGGCACAGCCTGCAGAGGGAGCTGAGCCCGGCGGGTAGTTCTCAAGCCAGGGGGAGGTTTGGGTGGGGTGGGGGGTTTCAGAAGCACCCCCGTCCTGGGTGTGCTGCCCGGAAGCTGACAGATCCCTGCAGGGAAGGTGGGGGCCGGCCTTCACCCCAGGGACCTGAGCCCAGTGCACACCCACTTGGCCCTGCGGTGCCTCCATGGCCAGGGGACTCTGCTGGGGCAGACAGGGAGGTTTGCTGGTGTGTGAATGTGTGTTAGTGTCCTGGGCCGCCATGGAAAGCACCCCAAGCCAGGGCTTCAGGCCCTAGATGCACTCAGTCTGAAGGTGAAGGCGAAATCCAGGTATGGCCAGCTGTGCTCCTCCCAGCTGGGAGGGCGCCCGCCTCCCCCGGCCATCCTGTCTTCCCAGCCCAGTCCATGGCATTGCCGTCTGTTCCACCCCCCGACAGTGGTCCCCTGAGAAACAGTGTCTCCCCAGGGCTGGGCCGGTGGCCTGACGACCGTGTGCCAGGAAACTCCAGCCAGTGTGAGGCAGACATTGCCAATCAATCCCAGAGCTCCCCATGGCAGACCCTGCAGTCCTGGAGCCAGCCCGTCTCCCCCACTCACTCAGAGTTCACAGGCCTCCTGGAGCCTCGAGGGGAGTTTGCCTGCACCTGGGATGTCTTGGGGCACCGAGAGCAGGCTGGTCCAAAGGCACTCGCTTTCCTTCCATGTGTGGCCCAGAGCACAAGTAAGCGAAGGAAAACAGGTGCGGTGGAACCTCTCCAAGGCCAATCAGGGACACCATCAAGAAAAAGGAGAGGCTGCTCACGCGGGAGGGAACATGGACACATTGCAGTGTGACAGGGCTGGGGTCTGCAACCTACACAGCACACCTGCGCCTCAGCAGGGGAGGCGGAGGAGCTGTCAACGCCGGGCAGTGCGTCTCTAAGGAGAGAAGGCACCAGTGAGCAGGGAGGCACTCGGTGTGGGAGCCTCAGGGAAGGCAAGTCACAGCCCGGGACTCCCTCGTAACAGCGTGGTCGTCAGGGGCGTGGGAAGCCGAGATTGCACTGGTGGGGGCAACAAGGGTGCAAATGCAGTGGGAAAACCGGTAGCCATGGCTGCCCAAGGGCCGCGCGGTGTGTGCCCTCTGGGTGTGTGCCCCAGAGAAGTGAGAGCAGCCCTGGAGCTCGTGTGCACTGTGCAAGCAGCACTACACACGCTCACCACTTGGCGCATGGGGAACGCGGGACCCTGCACAGTGAGGACCTCCCACCGGGGCAAGGATGGGAGCTCTGCGGACCAACCTGAGGACAGGATGCCGAGAGAGAGCTGACACGCAGGGGAGACGTCGCCGCATCCCGCCTACGTGGCATGTGCAGAAGAGGAGCACGCGCGGACAGAGAGCAGTTAGTGGTTATCGGGCTGGGGCAAGGGCGCTGCTCGTGGGCACAGGGATTGTTTTGGAGATGACGCCACGCTCTGGAATTACAGGGTGGGGACGGCTGCATAACTGTGTGCGGTCACTGAAAGCCTCCGAACCACACGCTTTGAGAAGCCAGTAGTGCACATCTCAACGACAGCTTCTCGCTCCTCTACTCCACACCACGAGGCCGGCCAGGAAAGCCTGCGTACGACTGACTCTGCCTGGGCCAGAGGTGGCTGAGTCCTAGCCCAAATGCGGGGCCAGGCTCTGAGCTGCCCCTTGTCAGCTGGTCACTGTGCTGAGCCCAGAGGTCCTCCTCCCTTCACCCAGAGGGCAGTGGAGGCTGTGGGCTCCGAGCCCACTTGGGCCTCCCAGATTTCAAGTGTGGCCACGCCAAGGCTTTGTCCTCCCGTTCAGGGGGACTCTAGGCCCTCCTGGGTCCACTGGGTTCAGCAGCTGGGTGACCAGTGGATGCCACGGCCCAGTCATCAGAGGCCCTGACCCTCACCAGGGAGTCCTGCGCTCTGGGTGGGGGGTCTCGCCACTGAGACACCGTGCTGGGGTGGCTGCGTGGCTGTCAGTGTTAGTCCCCACCAAGTGCCTGCCATGGAGTACGGGCATCTCAGCCATCTGCTCACTGGTCACCGTGGCCCCATGTGGCCTGTGGTTGTGGGCAGCCTGCGTGGGTGGTGGCATAAGGCAGGCTGTCTTTGGCACTGTGTTTGGGGCAGGACCTGTGCTGGACCCCAGCCCCGTCTGTTCCCTGTACGTGGAGGCGGGGGTGCTCCCGAAAGGCCGACGGGTGGATTCACACTCTGACCATGCCCTGAGCACCATGGCAGCTTCCTGGGACCCAAGCACATGGCTCAGGAAGCAGCTGGAATAGGGGCTGCTCCCCAAATGGTCCCAAGGTCAGCACGGAGTCAGGCAGGAAGCTGTCTGGCTGCAAGGACCGAGGCCTGATGTCCTCCACCTGCTGCCACCTCCACTGCCCACTGAGTGGCTTCCAGGTGGCTGCCCCAGGCTTCCCTCCCTCTGGTCCCGTCCTCCAGGGCAAGGCCGGAGCGCAGAGGGGCAGCTGGGCTTGCCTTAGACAATGGCGCGGGTGTCCCGCAGGCCTCGCTGGCCCAGCTGTGGGACCCCAGGCCCCGGCCGAGTGGCGGAGCAGGAAGCCCTCCCTGGAGAGCCTCCACGCTCCCTCGTAAGCTGCGCCTCTGGAAACGCCCCCACCCCGGGCGCTCTGGGGACAGTGCGGGTGGGGCGGGGAAGGCACTTTGTAAGGTGATGCGCAGTGTCAGGCACCTTCAGCAGAGGCGGCAAGGCTGTCCCACAGCTGGGCCAGGGCACCCTGACTGCAGCCCAGACCAGCAGGACCCATGCCGGGAGGGAGGCTGAGAGGCCTGAGACCGGGAGGGGCGGGTGGGAGAGTGAGCGCAGCGGGCTCTGCCCCAGCAGGACACACCCTGGCACCAAGCAAGAGGCACCCAGGCAAAGGGCTCTGCTAACGAAGTCCTGGGCCTGGGCCCATCTCCTGGGCCCCGATCTGGGAGTGACCCTCAGAGGCTCAGCCTCCACTTGCCCTTGTGGGCCCTGTCTACCGCCAGTGTCCCCAGAGTTCACGGAGCCTGGCAACGCAGTCAGCTGAAGTCCAGGCCACTGGGACTGGCGTCCTTGGGGAAAGGAGGAGACCGTGCCAAGGAGAAGGCTGCAGGGGGACCAGCCACCCGGGCCGGGGCAGGCGCAGGCAGGACGAGCCGCCGGGGAGCGGGGCTGCCCACACCCGTCAGACACACAGACGCGCGGTGTCCAGTGGAGAGAGACCTCTGTGAAGAGCCGAGGCTCGGGACAGATGCCTACCTGTGCTGCCACACAGCGAGGGACGTTTCTGCACGGCACTCAGCGCGGGCAGTGCGGCGGAACGGAAACACCTCAGGTGGAGAACGTGCCCGAGACAGGCGAGCACAGCTGGGGCGCACACAGCTGAGAGAGAACACCCCGAGGTGGGTGTGGCACACAGGCGAACCCCGCCGGGGCCGGTCTCATCCAATCTCAGCACCCCCGGGCAGCCGGCCTCGTCAGCCCCACCGTGCAGGTGAGGAGACGTCACTGTCACCACAGTGTCCTCCTAAGGACTCCTCTAAGGAGGAGGCTGCAGCGATGCAGGGGCAGGGGCGGTGTGGTGGCCCCGAAGGCAGAGGACAGCCACGAGCCGTGAGTCGGGGGAGCCCTGGAAGCGGGAGTGGGATCCCCCAGGCCCCTCGGCAGCCCGACCCGGATGGCGATCAGATCGTGCTGATTTGAACCCCAAGGGCCAGGCACGGAAGGACACACGGAGGCTCAGGGCCACCGCTGGGCAGCAGTGCTCCGAGTCCCCAGCCCTCGGTTGTGCCCATGCACCTGCACGAAGCATCTCCCAGGATTCAGAGCGAAGGCCCTGCTCTTCTCAGAAGGAAAAGGCTGCCTGCCGTCCCAGAAACCACAGCCCAGAGAGGGCCGAGCTTAGCCGGGGGAGGCAGGGACGAGGCCGGAGAGGCTGACCTGAGCATCTCCTACCTCAGGCCTGGCGGGCCTCTGCTCTGCGCTCCTGTCCTCCGGTGGAAACCAGGGAAGTGATCTTCGTCCCCCACGCGGTGTGACCACATGAGTTCTGTGCAAAAGGAGCCGCTGCGTTTGTGCTGCCAGCCTGGGGAGTGGGGGTTGGGGGCGGAGCTGCAGAGGCAGAGCACCGGGCAGAGGCAGCCTGTGGAGGGCCCGGGAAGCCCTGGACCCAGCACTTCCTGCAGCCGAATCTGGGCTCAGGAACCTTTGCATTCTCGTCACTATCTCTGAGGATGGAAGTTGCAGGCTAGTTGAGGGAGAGTCAGAAAACATAGCAAACTGGACCCAGAAACACACGCTGCGCCCCCAGAACACGGGTCCAGAATGTGAGGCAGAAGTGGATTCTCCTTGAAAGGAAAACTCAGCTCTAAGGCAAGGATGGGGCACCAGGGGACCTAGCTCAGGCAGTGGCAGTGTAAATGACACCGAGAGGTAGGGCTGATGGCCAGAGGGTCCCAGCAAGCTACACAGTTGAGAGCACCATGCTGTGGGCTTCTGGCCCAGCCTGGGGGCAGAGCTCCAGTCTCTGGGGTGGCTGGGCCTGGCAAGTCCAGCGGGGCTCCTGTCCTGGGATGGCTGAGGGGTCTGTGCACCGGAGAATCCTGCAGCCCCGCCACCCTCCCATCGTGACAAAGGCCCTAGCTCGCAGTGTGGCCTTCTCAGTCCTGCCTCCCAGAAGCCTTTCCCGCCCATCCCAGCCCCCGTGGCCCCAGGGGTCCCAGGCCCGTGGTCGTGACCCCCTCTCCCTGCCTCTGTGGCCACATGGCCTCTCTCGGTGTCTCTGCGCCTACAACCTCCCGTTCCCCTGTCTTTAGGGCTCCAAATCCAGGAGGTGTCATCTCCGGGCCTTCATGTTGGCCACACCAGCAGTGACCCTCTTCCTGATGTCCCGGCCCCAGCACCTGTGTTTGGGCTGCGACTCAGCCTCCCTCGCCCTGCAGGACAGAGGGACTGCCCCAGGCTCTGTGGGTTGTGCCCATGCTTAGTGACCTCGTGACAGCCTGGCTGGCGATGCCTCGGCAGCTGCCCGCTCTTCAGCTGCTTTATTCACTGCCATAACCTGCAATTCATTCCTGTCAGGCAGAAGAATGGAGCTGACCCCTTCGGCATCCTCCTCCCTCTCCTCTTCCTCCTCCTCCTCCTCACAGGAAGCAGGTTGCATCGGTGACTTTTCCAGGTGACTGGTGCCCTGTGTGGCTGGAGACTTTGGCCCTGCCTTCTTCCACGGTGCCCCATAGTGGTGCCCAGATGGGAGCAGCAGGCCCTGCCCACGGCTGGGCTGTGGCCAGTGTGCGCTCTCAGGCCCACCGCCTGGGGAATGCAGCACCCACCCCCTGACGCAGGAACCCCATGTGTGTACAGTTCCATTGGAAGGCTGAGGAGCAGGCAAGCTGGGCTCAAGGCATTCTCTGCTGGTCACCTTCAAAAACAAGCGTCTGGAGGTGATGAGAGGTCATCGGGCAACCTTGGAATGGCTGTGGCCCCTCCTCGGGAAGAGCCAGGCAGCCAGGGACACTGCACAGAAGGACCCGCGGGATGCAGGGCCCACGGCAGGATGTATGAGTGGACTGTGACACCTCAGTGGGCACACAGTCTACATGAGCGGAGTGCCATATGTATTGACGGGGCTCATCTGCGTGCAAACATTGAGTGGGAGATCACTCCGACCCTTCGTGTCAGAGGCAGAGGAGCGGCCTTTGTAACAAGGCTTCATGACCTCCACTGCCTTCCCCTCGCAGGCACACGCCCTGCACTGCCCCTCCACGCCTGCCAGGGCCAGCTGGGGGAGGAAGCCGCTGGGCTCATTCCGCCGAGGTTCACACCAAACCCCCGTGGGTGGGGGGGGAACCAGGCTCCAGGGACAGGCAGAGCCATAGTCTTCTCTTGTGAAGGGGGTAACAGGCCACCTTGGGGAAGCTACCGACCTCAGAGGGAAGGCTTGGCAAACTGGTGTGCTGGTGGCCTGAGCAGGGGCTCCAGAGGGAATTCTGCCACACTCCCTGGACCCCTGCGGCCCTTTCTCAATCATGGGGGAGGTCCCATCCCTGCCCCACCACGGCGTCTTCCTGTCACAGGCTTTGTCCCCCTGAAATGGCGCCAATCTGCAATCCAGACCCAGATCGGACCCAGTGCCCAGCAATGCCTGGGGGCTGTGCCCAGGTCAGTGCCCAGTGTGGGGCGGTCCCGAGTGTGGATGTGTCCACACAGCCGCGAGGGGTGTGGAGACAGCATGTCAAGGGTTCCCACGGGGGTTTCCAGGCCTCGGGCACCGTGCCAGCTTCCCACTGATGGCGTCATCCTCCTACAAGGAGCCACAGCATTCTTGGATGCCACATGGCAACCCAACTTGGTTAATAGCAACTGGGACAGCGCACTTGGAATGTGGATTTCCTATGACTCATTTTCCACCCGCTGTCAAAAAATGCAGTTTTGTTTATTTCTGAAAGATTCTCTCAGTGGCTTTGGTGATGGCAACTGAACACAAAGGATGGTGGATGTCCTGGTGCCTGATCCCAAGGCCTTGAGGACAGCCATCTGCCGGAGGAGACCCCAGCGCTCCAGGACCCATGCAGAGGGTGGGCCAGGCCCAGCTGTGCTCTCAGTTCCAGGCTGTGGTCGGGCAAGTGGCTGCTCCTCTGGGCCTCAAAGGTGCATCCTGGACTTCTAGGACCAGCAGTCTGAACAGAGGGGACAGTGATGAAGAGGAAGACGGTGACAGTGACAGCGGATACGGTGGTGGTGATGGTGGCGAGACTGATGGCCGTGATGATGGAGCAGCTGCCCAGCACACAGTGAACACCTGCTGCGTGCCAGGTGCTTTTGCAAAAATGCTCTGAGTCCTCACTGCCCATTTGCAGTCTGGGGAACTGGTTGAGCAACAGTTCCTTAGATAATGACACGGAAAGCACAAATGGCAAAAGAAAAACATAGACATATTGGACTTTCTCAAAATTTGCAAAGGACGCCATCATGAAAACGAACGGGTAACTCACAGAATGAGGAACATTTTTTAAACCATTGACTTGTATCTGGAATATATCAAGAACTCGAATAAAAAGGCCTTCACCCAACTAAAGATAGGCAAAGGATCTGAAGGGACATCTCTGCAAAGTCCAGTGGCCGCGTGGGAAGGCGCTCAGCCTCCTTAGCCACCCGTGCTGAGCTCACGAGGGTGTGGTGCCACTCCACACCACCAGGCTGGCTGTGGTGAATGGGTGGATCATAACAGGGCCCGTCCACAGCTGGGCAGGGGCTCAGGGCACCTTGCACAATTATTTGGGCCATCTTAAAAGGGTTAGACATAGGCCGGGTGTGGGGGTGCATCCCTGCAATGCCAGCACTAGGGAGGCTGAGGCAGGCAGGAGGATCGCAGCAAGTTTGAGGCAGCCTGAACTACACAATGAGACCCTGTCTCAAAAAACAGAAAACAAAACAAAACAAAAAACAAAAACCCAACAACAAAACCCAAAGTGGTAGACATGGAGTCACATGTGATCCAGTGACTTCACTCTGCGTTGGTCTAGATCTGAAATGTCCCCAGAGGCCCCATTGCCAGGGCTTGGTTGTCAGCGGATGGGACTGGGGGGAGCTGAATCCTTCCAAGGTGAGGGCTGATTGGAGGAAGTCGGTCCCTGGGGGCCGGACCGAAGGGGGCCCCTCCTCCATGCTGCCTGCCATGGGCGCTAGAAGCCACGGGGACATGTGACCATGTGGCCACGGGGACACGTGACCGTGTGACCACGGCCTGAAACCTCTGAAACCCAATCTTTTCTCCCTTGAGTTGTTTTTCTCAGGCACTTTCTCCCAGTGACAAAAAGCTGACTCACACACACTCCTAGGGATCGATCCAAGAAAAATGGAAACTCTGTCCACATAAACACGTGAGCACAAATGTTCATTGTTCACAGCGCCGAGAAGTGGGACCGGCCCACACTTCAGAAGGGATGAGCAAGCGAGGTCTGCTGTCCTCAGGGAGGATGCTCGGCAGCACAGGAGGCCAGGAAGCTCTGATACACGCGATGACTCGGTGAGTTTGAAGCCGCTGGGTGGCAGAGACCAGTCACCAAAGGTCACATGTGTGCGACTCCTTGCCGTGCGCTCCCGGAAGATGAATCCACAGAGGCAGGAAGTGGATTTGTGGGTCCCAGGGGAGGAGCAAGGCAGGTGGCAAAGGGAGTGGGGCTCTCCTTGGGGGTGGGGAATGTTCTGGAATTAGTGATGATTGCTCAACTCCGAATACGCCGGAAACGCTGCTGTACACTTTCACAGGGTGAATGCCACGCGTGTGAGCTACTTCTACAAGCAGCTGTGTAGAGCATCACACCTGCCTGGCCTCCAGCTGAGGCAGCACGGAGAAGGCACAACAGAGCCAGAGCCTGGGCAAAATGGATCTAGAGCACAGATCCCGACACCGGCTTCCCTGGGTCGCTGAGCCCTGCCTGGCCTGGCGGTGACAGAGCCCGAGGACAGCAGAGTGGCTGAGTGGCACTTCTCAGGGTGTCACGAAGACCAAGAGGGCAGCTGTGTGTCAGAGCCACCCGGGGTCCTCAGACCAGAGCAGAGGGGGGCCGGGCACTCAGCCGACACCCGGGCTCTGTGACTGAGGAGGGGACACGGACAGGGCGGCGCCTGGCTGCTGCAGGGCCTCATCAAGTGGGGACCACGGCAGGGCTGACTCTGCTTTGTCTGCAGACTGTGCTGTGTCCTGAAGCCCGCGGCCGAGCTGGAGGAGCTTCTGGCCCCGGCGCCTGTGGGTCCTCCCGCAGGGACGCTGGAAGCAGGTGTTCCACACATATCCTCACGTGTGGGCGTGCGCAGATGTGCACGCTTGTGGCTGTAGAGGAGTGTCCGTGCATGTGTGTGCGTGTGCCAGACTCATGCTCCCTGGACATACAGTGATCCTTCCAGCGGGGCTGCCCTGTACTGGGCACGACATCAGGCTCCAGTGTGACGTCTGCCCCTGTTCTGCATTCATGTGGCGCGGCTATGTCTGATTGTCCTGTCCCCAGCTTGGCCCCTGCTGCCCCGACATGTGGAGCCTCCAGGTCTCCCAGTAGTGCACTGTGGTCCGTGAGGGAGCACAGGGCAGGGGCTTTAGGAGCCCAGGACTTGAGACTTCCAGCGAGGAATCCTGGTGAGGAAGCCACTCCTGGTCTGGGGCCCACAGCACCCAGGACTGTCCTTCCTCAGGTCTGCGAGGACATTGGACTCGGGACACCGGATTCGGGACACCTTGTGGGAGGCGGCTGGGAGCCCATTCGCTGTGGGCAGGTAAATGGGACAGGCATGGGAAGGAAGGGGCAACTGCCAGCCTCGTCCTGCAGTCTGGCTTGCGGTTGAAGATGCAGTGGAGACCAGAACAGGTGCAGCCCTGCCATGCAGCCCTGCCCTGCAGGCGCCTGAGCTGTGGGCGCCACTGTGGGAAGTCGCCGGTCCCACCCCTGCTCACTGGGCCACGGGTGACTCAGTGGTCTGAGTCGAAGCACCCTCCCGCGGGCTCTCCACCGGACGGAGGCCCGGCCAGGCTGACCTCTCGGCTCCCTGTTTGCAGACAGTTCCGGCTGTGGCCCTGGCTGGTGAGCTCACAGCAGCGGCCCTGGGGATAGTGTGGATTCCTTCGGGCCTGCATCACAGCTGGGGAGGCCAGGCTATCGGCACCACACCGGCACTGCTGATGGCCAGATAAGATAAGTAGCCATCAACCCCCCTCGCTCTTCCCAGGCCTCCCGCACACCCAGGACGAGCAGGCCAGATGGGGCCTGCATGTTCTCAGAGACTATGACACATGCCGTGTGAGCCCAACAGTGTGGAACGGTCCCGCAAAACTGTCCCCGTGGGACCCAGACTTGCCCTGAGCAGTGGTGCCGGATGAATGCAGCCTGCTGTCCCCTTGAAGCCACAGGCCGTCCCCAGCGATGGAGATGGCTGTGTTCTCCAGCTGAGGAGCCCGGATGTCCCTGTTGTGAACGGGTGCTGCAGCTGCCTGCAAGAGGCCTAAGGAGGGCTGGAGGGCTGGAGGACTGGTCAGGAAGGAAAGAGTCTAGCATGGTCGGAGCTGCAGGACAGGGCTGGGAGGGCTGCACCTCGGCTGGGCTGAGCCTCCCGACCCGAAAGACTGGAGGACATGTGTGGTGGTGGCCGCTGCCAGCAGGGATGGCACAGAGCAGATGAGGGGCCAGGGCTGAGGGTCAGCTGAGCCCAGCAAAACCCGGAGGCGGTGCCCTGGGTGGGGGAAAGTGGGGTGAGGAAGTGGAGTTCTAGCTATTAATTTGGTGAATTCGACCCATTTCCTGTTTTCCCCCAGAATACCTGCCAGCAGCTCTTGGGGCAGCAGCTTTTACCCCAAGGTAACTGGAAGATTATGTCCCAACCTCGGCCCAAACTTTGCTGTGAAACATCTCTTTTTATTATTTTCATGTTGCTCTAGTAGAGCGGTAGTCTTTGGAAACAAAAGATATCATTCTACTTATGACATTCTGTTTTTAGTAATGGTATTTCCATTTAAAAATGCAGGAACTCTCGAAGGCTGAAGTTAACGAACGCTGGCGTGAGCAGCACTTGTTTTTTCTAAATGGATTTAAACGTCAGCAGCCACAGGCAGCAGCGCCTGCCACACTGGGGAGCGCAGCTCTGGACTCCGATGATGGCAGGCCGAGAACCCCGAGTCCTCGGCTCACTTCCGCATCACACCTGGCCCCGAGCCCACGTGGGGATGGAGGTTTGGTTTGAGGGACACAGACCCAGGTCTGAGCTTAACCCTAAGGACCCCGGGGGGCACAGGTAGGAGCCCACTCCAGGCCTGGCACACTCACGGGCAAGCGTCTGTCTGTGGTTTCCCGTCAGAGCCTCGGCAGCCGCCCCAGCCGCAGCCCAAGGCGGTGCAGCAGCGGCCCCCAGGGTGCTGCCCGAGCATGGCCCTGAGGAGAGAGCGGGTGACCCTGACCCCACACCTCACTGAATTAATAGTCATCAGGGCTCCAGCATGGGCACTGATAGGTTACTGGCACGGAGCACCAACCCTAAGAGCATTTACTCAAAAGCAAGGCAACAGTCTCATCTTGGAGACTCAGCCAGAGCAAGCTGAGGTGTTTGTACCATTAATTGTCCAGGCGCCTAGGCAGCTGTTTCCTGAGAGCTGGGACCCCAGGCAGCTGCCCACTTCTGCATCGCCTCGGGTGCAGGTGCCTCCTGGGTGTCCCACCCCCAAGTCACATGTCCCGAAGTACTTAGGGGATTTGCTCCCACAGGGACACTGGGAAAGCCATGACGGCACCAGCCTCAGCCCTGCGCATGGGAAGGGCAGCGCTGGGGCCTCAGCTTATTGGTTTGTAAAGTGTGTCCTCAGTTTCCCCCCTTGATCCAGCCTGGGGTGCAGAGCCCTGGCCAAGGTCTGGGATGCGTGGGAGGTGAGGGTGAGACTCAGGCGGGGTGGCAGGTCAGTGGGCATCGGCAGCACAGCCCCTGTGCCTTCGTGGACAGCAGGTAGCAGACCCTCAGGGCACCTGAGCCCTAGGCCCCCCTGGGGATGCCACGGGACCACGCCCAAACACTGAGCCACACGGCAGTCATCCACAGCACCTGGGAGTGTCCTGAAGGAGAGTCTGGTGCATCCCCTGTCTTCCCCAGTGCCTCGCTGGGGACAAGGGAAGTGGCCTTCCTGCAGCTCCCCTTAGAAAACGCGGCAGGGACACGTGTGTGCTGCTCCCCTCCCAGCCGGTCACCTGCTTGCTAGCTGTCCCCAGGGGAATTGTCCCCTGCATGCGCCAGATACTGTCGTGTGCCCCTCTGAAGCTGTCCTCCCTGGCAACGCACTAGGCTGCTGTCCAGGATGAAGTGCTGGCGTCAAGGACAGGACCCCTGGCTCCAACCCATGTGGAGGTGAGGGCCTGTGCTAGTGAGTCCTGGCTCGAAAGCAGAGCAGAGGCTGAGCCTGCAGGGACCCCGAGGCCATGATGGGGCAGCTGGCCCATTGACTGGCGTGTGACACCGAGCTCTGAGCCTGGTGTCCTGCCTGTAAATCCAGGGTCCATCAAGGACACGGCTCACTCCAGCAGGTGGGAGAGGTCCCGGCAGGCTCAGGACACAGCAGAGTCGGACTTTGAAGGTTGGAGGGGCCTAGCCAGGGAGAGGCGCTGCACACGGCGGAGATGGGAAGCAGTCTCTCCCAGGCCGTGCACCGAGCTCGGCCGGCAGAGGCCAGCAGCATAGCTGAGTCCTCCACAGGTGGCCCTGGGAATTGGGGTGGCCTCAGCCTTGCCCTAGGGGAAGTCCTCATGGCCTAGGAAGTGGGGTGCCTGAGGTGTCATCTCAGCAAGGAAGCACCTGCGCATTGAGGTTCAGGGAGGTGGGGGCACCAGAGCTTGTCCTTGGGCATCTCCTGAAGGTCACATCACAAGAAATCTCTGATGTGGCGGCAGGGGCCCAGGAGGACCCATGACTTTGTGGCATCTGTGACATGGCTCCCAGTGGATGGCACCCACCAGGGCACCTCTCAGGGGCCGCCTCTGCCCACTACCACTAACCCAGGGCTGCCACCTGGGCAGAAGCAAGGCCCTGGCTGCCCAGATGCACACAGATGAGCAGGCCCCTCTGATGCAGAGCGATATCCATGGGGCAGCCAGGTGCCTGGCAAGCGGTAGCCCACGTCCGCCTCTCTGAAGCCCGGTGCATCAGATGCCACATGTGGGGGACAGACCCGGGGACACAGACGGCCTCCCCTCCCACCACACATGTGGGCACCGTGGCACAGTGCAAGCACGTAAGTGTCAGGCGTGCTCCTGGGAGAAGCAGAGGGCCTGTGGGTTGGGCCTGAGGACTCGCGGCTCTGTGACCAGGGACCTGTGCCTGCTGCCCGGCCCTTCTGCCACCGGACGCAGTCCAGGACTCCTGGGCACTGGGACAGGAGCCATTCAGGAGGGCCGCTTACTGGACGTGGCTGCCACATCCTGGGGACAGGAGGCCTCCCACACAGGGGGCAGGGGCCTGAGAGCCAGTTGCAGCGTGCCTGGCTCTGTGCTCCAGTCCCCTTCACTCTGACCAACCCATGGTGATTCGCACTCTGCCTCAAAGCAGGGCGCTGCGCTCCCTGCCTCCTCCCCGAGTGCACATGTCAGGGCCACTGCGCCTGACAGTGTCTGGGCCTGGGAAGGGTGAGTGGCAGCCCACTCTGCTGCGGGGCCCACAGCAGCCCCAAGCTCTCCAGGGGAAATTGCTGTCGCAGGAAGGGACTGGGTGGGGTGGGATTTCCAGGCGTGGTGGGCGGCTGGCTTCCGGCCTTCAGTGGCAATATCCTCTGAACAGCAAAGCTCCAGGCAAGGCCGATCAAAACCAGCCCTGCCGGGATGGTGGCCGCCACTCTGCCTCTGGCTCACAGTCTTTGCCGGCTCTGCCTGGGGCACCCCACCCCGCACAGGTTGTGCGACTTGTGCAGCTGTGACCCGGCTGTCACAGACAGCATGCTTGTGCATTCGGGCCTCACAGACTTCTGGATGGGCTCGACAGATGGCTCCTGAGAAACAGTTGTTCTAGGACCCGGCCTCCGAGTGCCACGTAGCACATGACCAGGTCCGGCGGGTCTCCGGTGTCTCGCGTGTGCTGTCAGGGACGCGGCCACATCAGGCGGACGGTGCAGCAGGTCAGCACTGCTGGATGGCAGCTCTCCATACACATGGGACACCATAGACCCCAGCCTGTGGGTCCTGGGCCCAAGGGGCTCTCACTGTGACTGCTTGTGCTGGTCAGGGAACTGTTCCTAGGGATTACGAGGACTCTGAAATCACCCTGGCCCTCCTGCCCTGTTGCCTCCTTGGTGCACTGGCTAGAGACTGTGCAGCTGGCAGCCACAAAAGGAAGCAGGAGTGTTTGCTGTCGGGGCCAATCTTCTACCCTCCCACCTATCCACCTACCCGCCTACCCACTCATTTATTCATTTATGTGTTTATTCATCCACCACCTACTGATCTCTCAATCCATGCACCGATGCACTCTATCCACCCATCTACCACACATCCACTAGTCCATCCATCCGCCCATGGCCCATCTGTCAGCTGATCAGCCCATCCACAGCTACCTCTGTGTGGGCAGAAGGAAAGTGGCTTTACACTCCGGCTGCCGGTGGAGCTCTCACGGTCATCATCTCTCCGTGTGAAGGGTGAGGTAGATGCTAGGCCTCCCACCCTGGCATTTGGACTGAACGGTCGGGCACACGTCCCAGAGAGAGATGACTACAGCGGGCCAGCACTGGGGAAAGGATCCAGGACATAGGATTTGAAGTTCAGAGTGAGTTGGATGCATATTAAATTCAGCTACAAAAGAATTTTATAACACAGGCTGGAGAGGCTAAGATATGGAAAAAGTGACTTGGGCAGGGGCTGGAGAAGCCACTGGCAGCCACTGAGCACAGCCCAAGCACCTGCAGGTGGGGATGACGAGCTAAGCCCCCAGCCCCTCCTGGTCCCAGCCCTGGCCCGCACACACCTTCCCATCACGCCACCACCGTGACGTCTCCTCCGTGTACCTCAGTGCTCCTCGGGGGCGTTTCATGAGCACCAGCCCCACATTGGGAGGGTGGCTGAGGCCTGCAGGTACCGTCACCAGCTTGGGATGACAGTGGGCACATAGCTTGGGGCCCCACACCCAGTGTCCTGGGCGGTGTCCTATCCTGGGCTTGGCCTGGGTCCCTTCCATGGCTGGAAATTCATGCTGTTGGGTCTGTGAATCCATCCCCATCAATCCCGCTAGTATCGGGTGCCTCCAACCAGCTCGGTGTCCACGGCCTAGCCAGGTCCCTTCCACTCTACCTCGGCCCTGGACACTCCTTTGTCTCCATTCCTTGGACCTCAGGCCCCTCAGTGCTGCCCTCACATGGGCACAAAGCAGCCATCAGCCCCGCCCAGGTGACGGGGAGGACTCTGGGTGAATGGTCCTAACTCACCACACCAGCCCAACCAGGAGACGAAGAAGGGAAAAGTTCCCCAGAAGGGAAACTGAGGCCCAGGACGGCTTCATGACTCAGGTGCCCAAGGTGGCAGCTCCTTGCTTCCTGCCCACTTTGGCAGGCAGGCAGCGGGCATCTCACACAGGGTTGCTGCAGGGCCCAGGGCTGCTCGGGGTCTCACCCAGGCAAGAGGGAAGGACACCTGACCAGGATGGATGGCCCGAGAGCAGGCAGAGGCTGATGGAGAGGTGGCTTCAGCTCCTGCCTCCATTTCTTATGCTCTGGGGGACAGCAGCCTCTGCTCCCTCACCTGGGAGGCTGTGGGGACTCTGGGATGGGCCAAGAGGGTGAAGCCACTACCCTTTGCCTCGCCCACTCCTGACAGTGGGGATGGGCTGGGCGCCTCACCGCTCCCAGATCGGACCTGCAGGACCCTGGCCAAAATCACCAGGTCCTTCCTGAGCACCCACCCCTGGGTAACCTGAGGGGTCCGTTGTGAACTGCACCTGGTGAGCAGCAAGCTCCTACAGGGATGTCAGGGGGAACAAACCTGCTGGACCCAGAAGCACCAGGGCCCCCAGTGCTCAGTTTTGGCACTCGGTGCCCCATGTGGCAGGAATTAGCTTGGGTGCCAGGCAGGAGTTGTGGCCAAGACAAATGCAACCCCGGCCTGGGGAGCATCCAGTTCAGTGGGGAGATGGGAGAGGCACCGTAGCAGGACAGAGGGCAGAGGCCCGAGTGGGTCCTTGGGAGGATGCTGACCAGCAAATGCTGCTGGCTATGTTCAGCAAGATCACCAACAACTGGGAGCCTAGGAAACTCCCCTCCCTCCTTCCTTCCCTCCCTCCCTCCCTCCTTCCTTCCTTCCTTCCTTCTTTCCTTCCTTCGTCATTCATGCACCCATCTGTTCCACCACGAGACTTGTATTGACCACTACAGCATGGGCACAGGCTTGAGCAAGACCAGACCCGCACTGTGCAGCTGGGGTGGGAGCAGAAACCAGTGGGAATGACTCCATCTGCCGCAGAAGGCTGGGGTCAGGATTATTTGGAGTCTCAACTTCCATTTACATACAATCATATGCAAAATTTGAGAGCGCTGGCATTTTCAGGAGACCCCCGGAAGGGAGTAACTTGTACCCTGAAGTCGGTGATAATTATGGCTCTTTGGACCGAAACTCTTTGGCTGATCAGGTGGACCCGAACACGGCCTGCAATTTCCCTGCTCCTGTAAGTAATGGATTTGTTTCAGGAAGGAGGAGTCAAACCCCTGGCTGGAAACAGGTTGTTCAAAGAACTTCCAGAGCCTGCTACTTTCTGCCAAAATGTGTCTTCTCCTGCCCCTTCTTGCCATAGCTTTAGAGGAAGTGGGACGTCCAAGAGACAACTTTGAGATCAAGGCCACAGGAAATTTTGCTTTTCATCTGCAAGCCCCTCAGCTGCAGCGGAAACCCATGGCCAAGCAGACGCCTTGCGGGCACAAGAGGCTCCAGCTGGCGTGAGGACCCTGGCCATGGGCTCTGTCACTGTGAAGCCTCTGCTCTCTGGGGAGGGACTGCCCCACAGGCAGCTCACACCACGTCCCATGCTGCTCTTGGACCCCTGGGAGCTGCGTCACTGTTGTGACTTGGGGACAAACAGCTTTCCCAAGGATGCCCTGGACAGGCTCTGAGTCCTGGGGCTCTGACAGGGACTGGGGCTCAGACACAGGGTGCTCAGGCCTGACTCGCAGGAATGAATTTTTTTGGCCAGGGACAGCGACTCCCTCGGGGATTCCCTCCCCCACTGCAGAAAGCAGGCAACAGACACACACTTTGGAATGCTTCGTGTCTGCTCCGCAAATCCTACCCTGCGTGTCTGCCGGTCTGCACAACTCTAACGTCTGTTACGAGGTCTTCAGGCCCACAGACCAAGAAAGCTCAGGGGCATAGTCAGCTGTATGCGCCTCTCTGGGGTCAAATAGATGGGGCAAGGTCCCAGCCCCACCACTGACCAGCCGCATCTGCTCTGTGCCTCAGCGTCCTCATGTGTACGAGTAAAATACCCCTCATGCCTCAGAGCAGGGGTGGGGATTCGGTGGACCAGTTCAGGACACATTCAGCATGGTGCTTGGTACAGAACAGATGGTAACCGGGGTCACTGACTGGCGGTGTTTACGTTACTGTTTTATCCATCATTTTCACCATGGCCTTCACCATCACCACCATCACAGAATCAGCAAGAGCGCTGGGCTCTGGGTGCCCGATCGCCTGCTCTTTGTCAGGAGACCCCGTCTCACGCTGTTGTCCTTGATGCTTTCGTTATAAATCCCATCCCTGTCCAGGGAGACCCTGGCACAGCCCTTTCCTCTGGTTTGTCCCCTCTTTACAGTAAGGTTCCCTTCAGGCATAGCGTTCATCACAGGTACACACGAGCCTAGAATCAGGAGACCTGGGCTGCATCTTGCCCCACGCTGCAGTCCCAGCCTCTTTGTCTCTGTGACAGGGCTACATGGGGTGGCACTGGGGTCCCTTCCAGCCCCCGAATTCTGGGATTCTACTCAATGGTAGACTCGCTTTTGATTTGTCTTAAAGTCCTCCAACACACATGGGACGTGCTCAAGAAACAAATGCTGAGCTCATGAGTCAGGTGATGGGCATCGGTGCCGAGGGAGGGATGTACCACATGCACGAGAGAAGAAAGCAGCCAGGATGGGGTCCGGAGGGCTCCTGGAAGAGGGGGTGCCACCCCAGCAACTGATAAAGACGTGGAGGGGCGGAGGGGAGGGTCTGTGTTCTGGGCAAGACACGCGGCATGGACAGATGCACAGCAGGCATCAGGACCAGACCTTGCCTTTGAGGAGGCCGCGCGGCCAGGGAGAACAGCACACGGGAAGACACGCAGCAGATGTCCCCCCGGCCCCTCGCAGGAAGCTCCCGGAGATGTGCTCCCCGGGCCTGACACCCTTCTGACAAAATGTGCAATAAAGAACAGGAAATGACAGTATTCAACCCGACTCAGTCACCAGCCGAATGGACGTGTCACACACTCAGCGCTGACTGTGACGCAGGGGTCCTGCAGGGAAGGTAAGCTGTCCTGTCCTGTGAGGCCTCCAGAGGCAGCGGCATGCCAACACTAACCATGGCTGGGGCAGAGCCAGGGAGCCAGGTACAGGAGTTGGTTCTGTCGCCGTGAAGGACAGGAAGTGCAGGGCGGGGGTTTGATCTGGAGGGACACCGCCTCTCGCGGCAAGCTGTATTGACCCGGTCGGTGATTTAAATGATGTGCATTTAGGATGATGGCAGACAGGCCACCAAATCAAAGAGGAGGTACAGCTTTTCCACCACTAGACGGGTGAAGAAAACAGAGAGGCTGACGTGGGCCTACAGCTCCTGGAACTGTGGTGGCCCCTGGTGAGCTGGCGGAGCTCGGGGGCATCAGGGGCCATGGCCCCCAGGGGCTCCTCCTGCCTCTCCTTCCTTCTGGGGTCCTCAGAGCTTAGGCTCTAGGAGCCCTGGGCCTCGGGGACCATCACCGGACCGGAAGGACACAGCACTGAAGGCTGCAAAGGCAAACAAGCAAAAGAACACACAGGCAAGACACAAAGAGCAGGATGGAGAGGCAGGAGGGCCTGGCAGGGGCCGGGTGCCTTGCTGCCCTAGGTGCCCTGTGTGGAGCTGGGCACCCCGGGGTCTCCACTCGGGCCAGAGCCCACAGCCCTGGCCATGTCTCGGGGCTCCTCCCCTGTAGCCTGGCGGTGCTCATTGTCACAGACGCCCACGTGTGCGCTGTCTGCTTTCCCTCCACTCAGGGGGGGCCACTTCTGACCCCATCTCTAAGGGGAGCCTCGGCTGGGCCGCCGTCTGCCTCAGGCAGCAGTGCCCTGTGTGGGGTTGAAGATGGCTTCCCGCGGGCTCTCAGCCCAAGCGGACCGCGTCCCCGAGTCTACCACTCTCCCACACCAAGCACCGATGTCAGCTCTCTACGAAGCCACAGCTGGACTGACACTGGCCCACGAGCAGTCGGCTCGGCACTAACCGACGCGCTGGCGATGCGGCGCAGAGCTGACCGACCCACACACCCTCCTCAGCGCAGTGCTAACCCATCACTGACACAGGTGCGGCACTGCCTGGGGCCTTGAGGCCGCTCCAGGGCCAACTGGGGTACTGCCATTGCTCAGCTGAACCCGTGACCACACAGTGAATCAGCCAGGAGACAACCAGAGCGAACCCCAGAAGAGAAAGCTGCTCCCTACCTCCGTGATCCCAGGTCACAGCTGACGTGTCTGCTCGGGGTAGGGCGGGTCTGCTGGCCGGGCCACCTGCACGCAGCCTCCTGTGTCACCTCCAGCAGGCTCTGCAAACCACACACCAGTGTTAGCCTGAAGGGCTCGAGATGGCCAAGTCGCTGGTCCCTGGAGACAGCACAGTGTGGGCCCTGGGTGTGCAAAGGGCCCCTCGGGGAAAGGGCCCCTGCCTGATGGGGCTTCTCTAACACACCTGGCCTCAACCCCCCGCCCCGTCCACATCTGGCACCCAGCACGAGTGCTGGGTGAACTCCACATACTCGGTGGTCCTGGGGTCGCCCTGCCCTCTGGTGCTGGCCCTTCTCATAGTCCTTGCCTTTCTTACCCCACACCCCCAGGAGTCCCCCTGAGTCCAGGGTCCCGGGCTGTGTGGGTACGAGGGCGCACAGGGTGCCTCACAGGGGGGGGGTCTGGGTGGGTTCACTGCCAAGAGCCCCGGGCAGGCAGACCCCGTCTTCACGTGTCCACCTCCACGGCCTCTGGCTCCCTCTCTACCCCAGGGACCCAGTGTCTCCTGCGGACCTCTGTGCCAGTGCACCTTGCTGGGTCCTTCGGCCTCTGTGACTTCCTCATCCCTTCTCCAAGTGACCAAAATAGGAAACAGCAGCACCAAGCGGGACACTTCCTTCCCCCTTAGGGTCCCACAAGTCTTCAGAGAAGCAGAGAAATAAGACTGACAGAACCCTGTTGGAGACCAGGGCTCCGTGCCTCCGGGTCCTCCAGGTGTGAGGAGAGAGGCCTGTGCCTTCCTCTCAGCTTTCTTACAGGAGTGGAGCTGGGAGGCTTGGCGCCCTTCCTACTGTCGTCCACTCGCCTGGAGGCTGCTGGGTGTGACAGAGCCTGACACTTCACCAGCCCTGGAGTGGGCTCCAGCCTGAGGGGCTTCCAAGACGCGATTCCTCCTACCCCTGGGGATGTTCTGCACTTAAACTGTGAGGTGCTTGTGGCCGGGTCCCTGTGAGCGCAGCTGTGTGGGGCTTGTCCCCTCCAGGGGCTGTGGCTCCCGCCCTAGGTCAACCTGGAGTCATTCGACCATCAGCAAGGGACAGAACACTGCGCAGAGCCCGGCTGCCCACTGGTTAATCCTGTCTAGGTTGCTGTGACCGGTGGGGACATCTGTGTGTGATCTCTCCAGCCCCAGACATAGAGGGAGGGACACCCGGGGGCTCTGGAGACCCCTCACTTGCACTCCGCATATAGGACAGACGTCCCCCTTTCCGTCTTTCAGCAGGTGACGCTGGAGTGCGTGCGTGTGTGTTGGCACGTGCCTTGGTTGGATAGTGTGCTGTCCCTGGGGGCCTGGCCTCCGGGAGTGGCTTCTCGTGAGGGCCCATGGGGTCTGTGAGGACGTTCTCAGGATCCACATGGTGAGGAGAGGACTAAAGACAGCATGGCGAGCCCCTCACGAAGCCACCGTGGACAAAGTCCTCTGCTCTAAGAACGGAGAAGTAGATTTGAAGAGCAGAATTGGATTCTGTATTTGGAAACCTTTCCCAGTAGAAAGACACACAGGCAAGGGAACAGGACGCCCGGCTGCCACGCTGTCACACACAGAGCCACGTCGGGAGCCAAGACACGTGGCTGCCGCACTCCCCTCACTCAGCCAGAGCTTGGCTTTGGCAGTGAGGGGTTCTCAGCCCCATGACTTGTATCGGCAGGGACAGTGCAGCTGGCACCAGTGAGTGAGCCGGGCTGGGCAGGAGGAGCACAGGGTGACCTGGGGCATCTCGGGCCAGGGAACCAGGATGTGCTTAGAGTGACTCAGAAGCCCTCGGGAGCCAGGGACGGTGACACCAAAACTGTAGTCCAGGAAGAAGACAAGTGACGTTGGAGTTCATCAAAGCCCTAAAAACTTTCTCTGTGAAAGACCCATGTCAGCTTTGCAGCTGGCAGGGCCCTGAGGAGCCTTGGTGCCTCGGTCTCCCCCTGCTTGTCGATAGTGGGGCAGGGGCGACAGGCAGCCCTGCCTGGCGGGGACTGCTTTCTCGCCCAATCTGTGGCAGATGTAGGGCGTAGCTGTTCTGAGCTCAGAGGTCACCTTCAGCCTATGCATTTCCCATTCCTCAGGGGCGGGCCGTGCGCAGAGCCGGCAGTGCTGAGCCTGGGACAGGACCTGGGTCCCCCCACTGGCAGGCTCACTGGGGACATGGGGTCCTCTTGAGTGTCTGACTCCTGCAGGGTGAGAGTTGGGCTCTGGATGTTCGAGGAGCCGCAGCCCTGACCACCTGGCCACCTGACACCCCGCAGTGTCAGCAGGGATGAGCCAGGGACCCCAAATGGAATGGGGCTCAGCCATGATGACCTGGAGGAGGTGGAGGCGCTCCAGAGAGGGCCCAGCTGGCACCAGGGACAGAATCCTGGAGATACTTTCCTTCCTGACCCCCTGCTCACTCCCCACTGTGGCGACGGTCACAGTCCCTCCCATGTCCTCCCTGCCAAGAATTCGAGTGCCCCGGGTTCACAGCTGATCCAGGTCCCCACCCTACACCTCCCTCCAGCTGGTGGAACCAGGAAGCCCACCAGGCAGTGCCTGTGGTCAGCTGAGCCCCTGCCCAGCTCCTGGGCTGCAGGCCGTGTCACTGCCCCATCGGCGGCTTCTCCCCTCCCGGGTCTCAGCCTTTGCCTCTGCTGCCAGTCAGAATCTTCTACCCATCTCGGGGCCCTCAATCTGGCCACATCTGCAAGCACCACTTTCCTTCCAGATGGTACTATGGCTCCAGGCTTAGGACCTGACACCTCTGGGCCACTGCTGGTGGACTCGGGGTTCAGTCCCAGAGGACAACTCGGGGGCCGTTGGCTGGTGCTGTAGGAAACAGGGGGCCACTGGTGCTCACCAGAGAAGGCCAAAGGCAGCAGACGGCGTCCTCCACTCAGCCCAGTCCCAGCCCAACTCAGAAAACTGAGACAGCTTTCCAGGAAGGGTGACAGGGTGCAGAGAGGCCTGGGGCCCTGGGGGAGACCTTTCCACAGTAATCACCCAGACCCGGCCAGGTGGGGCCTGGAGGCACCACCCTCCCTCCTTGGGCTCCTGCTCAGTGAGCGGCTTTCTGTGGCTGCAAACAGGACGGGCAGGGCATTCACCCAACCCTCAGGAGCGCCAGACGTTTCGAGGGCACACCCATGGCCCAGGAGAGAGGGCTGAGTCCAGCATCTGGCCCAGACCCTTCCTGAGCAGCAGGCCACGGGCACGGAAGCCGGACAGGTCTGGAGCCTGCTGCAGCCTGCCCAGGGGACTTGGGACAGGGGACCCCAACCCCGGGCCCAGCTGCCTGGCGCTCTGCCCACGCCCCACCCAGGAGCTCTTGGTGGACAGAGACTCGCAGTGCGGGCCTCACCCCGGACGCTGAGAAATCGGGGCCCAGGGACTGCGTCCATCGCTTGGCACAGTGCCCACCCCTTCATCTGGCCAAGGGCTTTTTACCCTGAGACTGCTACTTCAGGAGACGCAGTTTGTAGGAAAGCTGCGAGGAGAGCCCACACTTGTGTCTCCACTCACACGCTCCCTGGGGAGCTCCTGGGCCTGTCCTCATGCTGTCTGGCCAGTCGTACTCCAGCGACTGCTCTGTGCCAGCACTGCCCTGCCTGTGTCCTGGGGCGACCAGCAGGGTAGCAACAGGGAGCAGCAAGGTCCTTCAGGCTCAGGCTGAGCACACGTGCGTGCTTCTGGGGGTTGGGACGGGGCCTTTGGGGCTCTGGGGGTCTGTGTGTGAGCAGAGAGGAGCTGTGGTGGAACTGGCCCTGGGGTCACATGATCCTCAGGGTCATGGGGTCCCTCGGGGTCTTAGGGTCCTGGGGTCACAGGTGCATGGGCCCCCGAGTGCCCGTCCATTGTCCTGAGAGTGTGTCCTCCCTTTGTGCAAAGACTCACCCCAGCTGCCCGGGTGCAGAGGGGATGCACACAGTGCCTGGAGCCATAAAGGACCAAAGTGGAAAAATCTGTTGTTTTCCTGAAAGCCACTGGAGAGGGGACAATGGTGGTTTTGTTTCTCAGGCTCCTCCTAGAAGCCGGCCACTTCCTCTCCCTGCGCGGCTTCCTGTAGGGAAGGGGACCCGGGAGGGGCCCCATCATCCAGGCTGCAGACTCTGGTTCCCCAGGACCTCTGGACCCTGTGTTGGGGGACACCGGGCTCCCCACTTGCAAGCCCGCATGACCCACAGGCTGGGGATGCATGGCTTTGGTCCTGACTGTCTTTGCTGCGTGGCTCGGCTTCTCTTCCTGGGAAAATTTGCTTAGAGGGACAAAGGCAGACTCTCCGTCCTCCACCCATTTCAGCGGAGTCAAGCTGGGTCCAGGAGAGACAGGCGCCCCACACAGGCAGGTCACCCCAGTACCACCGCTGCCTGCTGCTGGGGGCAGCTTACAGACAGCTGAGTGTGGGAGGTGTTGGAGTAGCATGGTGCTGTAGATGGTTCGAGAAGGTCCTTGGTCACTCACCCTACAGGCTCTGAAATGTCACCTGCTTTTTCACTGTCACCACCGACAACGACAACGCCATCACCTCATTATCACCCAGACTCTCTGGTCTTCACGTTTCTACCAGAGACTGTGGGTCCCAGCTGAGCACGGCCATGCTATACCCTGAGGAGCCGAGGCAGCTGCCCTCTGCCTGTAACCCAGAGCCTGGTGAACCCCATTCCCCAAGGCCACCTGTGGACGTCTTGGTGCCTGGGGAGGGGATGGAGGTGGAGAAGCCTTCAGGAGCTGGGGGCCGGTGGGAGAAGCAGGGCACAGGGAGTGTGGGGGGCATTCCCGGGGGGGACAGAGGGGACCCAGCCCCTTCCTCTCTGCTTCCCAACCACTGTGGTGAGCGGGCTCCTCCGCCAGGCGCATGGGCGGAGCCTCTGAGACCGGGAGCCGGGGTCAGCTGTGGGCACAGCTCAGGTAGTACAGAGCTCCTACTCACACACGCACACGCACAGGTGCACACACACCCACACCCTGTTGGCACTGGCACCCGTGGCGGGTTAGACACACCGGCGAGCGGGAAGGGGTCTGAGTCTCACACACTCTGCAGATTCTGACTCTAGCGGACAGCACCTCCAGCCCCCAGGTCCCCGCCTCCAGGGAGCCCTCCCTAACTCCCCAGGACAGAGTGACCCGCAGCCCTGGAGTGTCCCCCAGCCTGCCACGCCTGCTCCTGCCGGTCCCCCAGGGACAATTCCCCAGAGGCACATGCTGAATGAACAAATGAAGAGGGAGCTGGTGGTGAACACACTTCCCTGAGCCTGCTCTGGGGCGGCGCCCAGCCTTGGAGAGGAGGTGGGAGGGAATGAGGCCCAGGGTCGGGCCCAGGGTGACGCTGCTGGGGCGCCCTTTGAGCACCCGAGATTCTGCTCCCGTGACCTCTGTCGGATGCCACACGGCCACACCCCACCTCCTGCCAGGCCAGCCAAGGCCACTACTTGGGATGGCAGGCGCTGTGGACTGCTCAGGCCGTGCTGACACCAGGGCTGTGCAGCTGGATGCCTGAGACACGAGCTCTCCCTGCTGCACCCTGCTTGGGAGGCCGGCCTGGGAAGACTCGGGGGCTGGATCCGGGGTAAACAGCTGCCTGCCGCACCACCGGAAACAGCCAGGCCAGATGAGGCCTGGAGGCCTGACTCTCGCTGTGCGGCTGGGGAGAGGGACGCTGGGGTCGAGTCCCTGCTGGGGACTTCTGTGGGCTTGCAGAGGATGATGAAGGTGGCTGTCCCGCGGTGACTCATCTGGGAGCAGATGGCCCTTGATCTCGGCGGAGTGACTGAACTCCACTGAGGACTCCCTGGGAGGTGACAGCATTGGGCTCTGGGGCCGCGGGAGGACACATTTCTGGCGGCCACGCCAGCGGCTGATACCTCTCACCCACTGTTCTGGAGCCAGACTCCAACGCGCGGCAGCCGTGACAAGCAGTTTGTTCTCCGCTGCAGGGACTGAGTCAGGACTTCCCCATCACCCTGAAATTCCCAGGGTGTTTGCTCAAGTTTCCCATGCTACGTGAGCTCACACGGAGCACATGTGTCTGCCTCTGCTGGTCCAAGAGACACGGCTTCAGCAGGAGGTGCCGTCCCTCAGAAATCACCCTTCCTCTCAAAAGCCACCGACATCACAGAGACCGAATGCCTTTGTGCCTGGTGTGCCCAAGAGTCCCGCTCAGGGGCACAGGGAGCGTGGGGGGTTCCCAGGGGACAGAGGGACCCCAGCACGGTTTAGTCTTTGATCAGTTCCTGGCCTCCCCGGAGGAGCTGTGCATTGGTAGATTTCTTCTCGTCATTGGCAGTAAATTCCCAGGCTCCTGGGGACCATGAGTGTTTATGCTCTCTGAGCCATGCCACTGGGCATATAGCACACCCTACTTGTGACAGGCGACTGGTTCGTGCTCATACACCTGTCCATCCATCCATCATCATTCCATCTGCTCCTCTGCATCCAGGCACCTGCATATTCACCAACCATCCACTTGCCCATCCATCCATCCGCCCGTCCGTCCCTCCACTTGTCCATCCACCCACCTTTCCGTTCATCCAGGCTTCCATCCAGTTTTGCTCCCATCCGCCCCAGTACACACTAGGCCGCTCTCTACAGCTGCCTGGGAACCAGGGTTGGAAGGAGCTGCCCCAGCCCTAGGGCTGCCCTGGGAACACAGGCTTTGCAGGGTGCCTCTCTCCCTGAGAAGTATGGCCTTAGGGGGCCATCAGACCATCAGCAGCAGAGCAGGGGACCAGTGCCAGACGAGAATGCAGCTGAAGGCGCTCACTCTGCCTGGAGGGCTGGAGGAAACCTCTAGAAGGGGTTGTGGACATCTTGAGTCCCAGCTGAGGGTGGAAGCCACTGGCAGGCAGGGGCTGGAAGGCGATGCGGGAACCAGGGTGTCCGAGAGGTGACCAGGGCCAGATGAGGTCAGCCAGGTGGCCCTGAGCCAAGTGGCCGAGTCCTCCCGGGAGGCCAGGTGCAGATACACTTTCCAGGAGGTCCGCCCGTTGGTGTGGACACTCGGCGGGTCAGGCATAGACGGGTGCCTTCAGCTGTGAGCAGACCTTGCTGCCTGGCCCTGGCACACGCCAGGCACACGCTGGGTGCCTCTGGTGGGCAGAGTCACCATTTTTCCAGGCTCCGAGGACCGCCCTGACACCCGCACTGGGACAGGTGCTGGCTGAGGCCCTGGTGATGGGAACAGGACGGGGCCAGGGGCCAGCATGCAAGTATGGGGCGGCCAGGCTGGTAAACACCCTGCCGGCTGGCAGCGCTTCCTGGCGTTCAGGCAGCCAAGTCAAAAGGCTTTTGTTCCTTTTGTTTTCGTTCATTCCACGGTGGATTTTACTTGACTCATGATTTCTCAACTGGCTCCCTCGGCAGCGAAGGAAGGGGGTGAGTAATCAGCCCGGGTTTTTCCTTCATGACAGGCTGTGTAAACACCACTTCAGACAGGATGCCAGCCCGGGCCAGGCTCCTCGTGCTGTCAGGCAGCAGCTGGCATCCTCGCCGGTGGCAGCCGGGCCGACTGCTTGGTGTGGGCCGACCCTCACCCGCTGTGGTGAGGACCCTGGGCCGGGACTGTGCTGCTGGGCCCTGCCCGCTGTGCTGGCTGCCGGTGCCCTCGGAGCGTGACTGTGTGCAGACAGGGTGTCCACAGAGGCGGCTACGGTCAGGTGAGGTCCCTTGGGTGGGCCTGAGCCAAGTGGCCGAGTCTTCTCAGGAGATCAGGACACATGGTCAGGGGATGCCGGGGAGCATTCCGCAGGAGCCGCCGGCCCCACCACGCCTGGCCCAGGACGGGGAGGGACAACCTCCACATGGCGGCCCCATCGGCGGTGTGTGCCACGGGAGCCCAAGTCCCAGGAGCGTCCTTCCCTCCCATGTCCCTTAGTCTCAGCCCTCGAGTGGGTCACCCACCCTTAACCCCCTCCTGGCGTCCAGGTGCCCAGAGTCCTGGCTGGGACAGGAGGCCACACTGAGCGGGGCGGACCTGCCGTCGCTGCAGAGAGGGGTCCCCTCAGCTCCGCATGCCCTGCTGGGTGTCACGCGGGGCTCAGAAGCCCCCAACAGTGCAGTGAGCCTCCCTTCCCACCACATGCCCTGGGCAGCACCGCCCAGCCCGGCAGGGCCTCTGAAGAAGGGGGTGCACGGGAGCTGGGAGCATGGAGCAGGGCTCCGGCCACTGCTGAGCCTGTGACCGGGACTCCCGCAGCTGTGACAGAGCCTGCCGGGCGGGAAAAGCATCCGTGCCTCTGGGGTGTGCTGGGTGCCGAGTGTCACACCTCAAGGATGGCACTGGACAGATGGCCTTGCTGTCCCCGCTGCCACCTCTCCTGAGCCCTCAGAATGGGGCTCCAAGAGGCAGGAAGCAAAGGTGTCCCCAGCTCAGTCCAGAGCCTGGACTGGCTCTCTCAGGACACCTGTCACCTGTCCCCAAGCCGTGCAGCCTTTCTGGGACCCCGTCCAGCCTTGTGACACGGGCATCCGGGGTCTGGGCGGGGGAGAACACGGGACTTGGTCTCACTGGCACCCACTCCCACCTCATGGGGCTGCCACCCCTCAGCCTGGGCCCTGGCAGGAGCTGGGGGTCTGGGTCTCGGGTCCTCCCAGGTGACATCAGCAGGGGCCAGCCAAGTGCGGGCAGAGCCGACGGAGGTGCAGCTGGGGTGAGGTTTCCGCTCCCCTTTGTGGCTGGCTGGGTGGGAACGGTGGATGTCCTCAGGCAGGCCTCAAGGGAACCAGGAGAGAAGCTGCTGTGGACCCAGGCCCAGTGGGGCTCCCAGCCTGGGCCTTGACCCAGGGCTGGGTTTGGAGCACCTGCAGGCAGGGGCCTCTCGGGATCACAGGGGAGGCCGACACTGCCCACCGCAGGCCCAGGGGCTCCGGGCAACTTCTCCCCCAGGCCCCAGCACGGCAGAGCCCCCACTCCTGTCCTGTCAATGGTGACAGGTCACAGCCTGCACATCTGGCTTCCCCGAGTGGCCCTCACTGCCCTCGCCCTGCCTGGGCATCCTGGCCCTGGCACACTGCGCTCAGCCCTCAGCCCGAGCCCTGCTCAGGCGGCCCAAGTGCACTTCTCCTCATGTCCTCTCCACAGCTGAGTCTCTGTCCCTAGCCCCCTGTGCACAAGGGCGAGGCCATAGGCACCCCAGCAGGGTGTGGTGGGGCCTCAGTGACCGGGGCGCCCCTGCTCTGCAGCCGCCCACCACGACCCCGTCTGTCCTGCAGGCAGTGGGGGCATCACCCACCGCACCAGGCTCTCACTTTGGGAGCTTGTCTGGCCCCGTAGCGGGTCCCCAGCTGTGACCTAGGCCCACACGAGAGCTGAGCGGGCCACGGTCCCCGAGTCTGGGCTCGCTCCCCCCAGCTCCCAGGTCCCATACAAAGCAACATTTCCTGCCACGAATACACCAGGGAGGCAGGGCTGGGGGACGATGCAGGGTCCCCTGTGGGCCTCAGCCGCAGGCTGCTCCTGGGCCTCACTTCTGGGAGACATCATGGCCTTGGACATCCTGAGGTCCCTGTGTCAGAAGGGCCAGGACCGGGGGGCCTTCACGTTGCCTGTGCCCTTCACGATGCCCATCACAAAGTGTCCCCAAAGCCACCTCCCCTGGGAGCAGCTTTCCCCTCCCCTCTGTCTGCGACTGTCCATCCCAGCATTGAGGGCGGGAGTGCTCCAAGCTTCCCAGGTCTTCCTGCGGTTTTACCTGGGCCCGTCTGTCCTGGGACACTGAGCATGGAATGAGTGTTGTGGCCAAGGTGGCATGGCCTCGGCTTCCACAGACGAAAGCCACCTCCCAGCACAGGCAGCCCCCGGTGGCCCTGCCTCCTCCCTCTCCCTCGTGCTCACTGGGATTCTCAGAGGAAGGCCCTGGTCCCGCCAATCCCTCCAAGCCGTTTCGGAACGTGAGGCCCACTGGGTGCCTGCACCGTGGGGGACACAGGGGTGGGGCTCTGCCCACTTCGGCATTGCCCTCGGATGCTGACAGGACACTGAGAGTGCTCTAAGGCAAAGCAGTGACACTGACGTCCTATACTCGCGGTGAGAGCCTTAGGAACCACCCTTTCAGCTTCGTGGGGAGAAACAAAAAGACCTCGATTCTCCCAGCCTGCCTGCCCAGCTGGAAATTCAGGACTGTACAATGCAGGGAATCAGTGGGGCCAACGGGAAAAACCGGGGGATCTGAGCGGAGGGGACCCGGTCCCCACGGCCACACGGCAGCAGACAGGTCGAGTCACCGGAGCGCAGCGTGGCAGCCGGCACCACTGCTCCGGGGCTGGCAAGACCAGACTGTGCTTCAGCCCTCACTGGACCGCAGTTCAGTGGGGTCAGGCCAGAGGCCCTGGCTCTTCAGCGGCAGGAGGCAGAGCGGACGCCTTCCCTGGGAGGACACTGTGTCTGGTGGCTCAGGTGGGGCCTGGGCTCCCCTCCACCCCCACACAGCTGGGATCTGGATGGAAGGGGCTCCTGGCTGCCTTTACCCTTTTAAAGAAAGAGTTTCCTGTCCATTTTAGGGTTTTAATTAAGTGCTGATGATGGAGTGGGCCGTTGACTAGGCCTGAGCTGGGGCCGGGGCGTGGTGCTGAGCCTGGGAGGAAATTCTGCCTCAGATGGTGGCCTCAGTTTCCTGAACGTATGGTCGTTACATTTCCTGGGAACACATTGAACTTTCAAGGTCCCCCCACCCAGCCTCAGCTCTGGGCCACACTGTCACACTCGTGGGCCCAGATGCCATGTTGCCTCTGTTGCCCTCTGCCGACCCAGTGGCCTCATCTGCATTGCGGTTTGGGGCCTCGGCCACCACACTTGTCCCTGTTCCCACTGGGGCCAGAAACTTCACTGACGATGATGAGAGGGCGGGGCTCACAGGTGATTGGAAGAAGGCCCTACAGTAACAGACCCGACCACTCCCCAAATTCTGAGCAATGAGAGCCCCAGGCAGGGCATGGCTGCCCCTGGCACTATGTGCTGGGATCCCTGCCAAGTGCTCCGCCCTCTCCGATGCAGAGCTTGCTGGACGTCTGCTCTGTGACTCAGTTCCCCCGAGGGTGCAGCACCCCTGGTTGGAGACCATCGCACGGCGCAGACTGCTGGCCCCTGCTTCCCAGAGCAGTGGTTTGCAGAGAGCTGCCCACGAAGGAGGCTGGAGCCTCCTTGGGGCTCAGGAGACGCTGCACTGCCTGCCCTCCCTCAGCTGGGCCTCACTTCTGAGTCCCCCCTCCTGCTGCCCCTGAGGGTCAGTGGCTCCTGTCTCCCTCAGTGGGACACGAGGATTGAGCCTTCTTCCCTACGCTCTCCTGACACCCAGTCCATGAACACAGGAGCGGGCGCCACTCGGTGCGATGTGGGACAGGGTTCGAGGCAGGACAGGGCATCATCGTGCCCCTGCCACTCCCAGTCCGGGGGGCACAGAGGGGCTGACAGAGGATGGGTGGCTCTATTCCCCCGTAATCACCAACAATGATGCCCTTGGACAGGTGAACGGTAAATAAACTGTGGTCCCTCCTGGAGTCCACTCAATGCCAAGAGGAAAGGAGCCATGCCAAACAAAACAAAGTATACCAAGGGCTGGGGATTTAGCTCAGTGGTTCCAGCGCCTGCCTCACAAGCACAAGGTCCTGAGTTCGATCCCAGGTACCCAAAACAAACAAACAAAGTACACCAAAACCCACCCGCAGACAAGCCAAGGTACTGGTGCGAGGAGTGAAGGCCTTCCAGGGAGCCTTCGTGACCCCCAGCTCCTGCTGCTCTGGGACGGTGAGCCTTCAGAGACAGCAGAGGGCACCGAGGCGCCTGGGGCTGGGGAGGGACAGGCAGGGGGAGCACGGGTCTCCAGGGCGGGGGGGGCGCTCATGTCACAGCCTGTCATCCCATGCAGGAATCCACAACACCACAGGGGCAGCGGGGGCGGGGAGAGCAGCAGCTTTGCTAACCGTTGCCGTACCTGCTCCATTTTCTGCAAGCCTAAAACTGTTCTAAAAACAAGTCGATGAAGAAAAGCCAATTAGAGTGACAGTGTTCCTGGCAGCCTGAGAACTTCTGAGTCCTAAGGAGAAGGAAGCACTGGGCCTTTCTCTCCCAGGTGAGTTATTCAGAGCCCCAACCTCCAGACTCCAGTGGAGCAGCCCCGCGCCCCCCAGCCTGAGGCACCTGGAGGGAAAGCCACATCGCTGGAGCCGACAGTGGCTTCCAGTCTGGCTTTGCAGCCTGGTCTGGTGGAGATTTCCCTGCCGCAAGAGCCAAGAGCCTCAGAGCCCCCAGGCCCAGGCCGGGCGAGGGGTGGGGGTGCAGCCTGAGGCCAGGGTCTGTGGACAGCCCTGCCCGGGGTCCCTTGCACGTTGGGGCAAGACGAGGTGGTAACGACTCATAGGAGGGGCCTCAGAAGACACAAGTGGGGTACGAGGCCCTCTGAGCCCAGCCTTGGCCAGAGATGAACCAAAGAAAGGAGCCGCTTAAAAGGAGAGGGGTGAACGGGAGGAGCAGACACCCCGGTGACACTGGCCCGAACCTCGGAGGCGAAGGGGCCCCACCAGCACCTGAGAGACCTGGTGCAGAGTGAGAACGCCCGGCCTGCACCCTACTGGCCCTGGTCACCTTGGTGGCTGACCCGAGTGAGCCATGGCCAGGCTCGGCCCACACTGTGCAGAGAGGCGAGGGTGGGAGACACCCACGGCCTGGGAGTCCTCCCCAGCTCCCCTGGGGCACAGGGCTGGCTGCTTCCCGCGCCTCCTCCCTGGCTCCAGTAAAGCCAGTGCCCCTGCAGGGGCCCAGCCTCTCTATAGCTACTCACAGAAGCTGAGGGTTCCTCAGTCACCCGGCTGCCTTGGGGGGAGACCAGGGCCCCCGATCCGCATGCTGACTGACCCTCGGTGGCCTCCGAAGATCAGATCTTGATTTGCATTACCCAGCATGCCCTTTGGGAGCGTGGACTCCCAGCCTGTCACATGGGGTGCTCCTCTGGGTCCCTCAAACTCGAGGCCGCCCAAATCAACCAGCGTCCATGGCCCCTCAAAGCCAGTGAGCTCATTCGAATAGGCAAAAGATAATGTCATGTTTTTGAAAAGCACTTCAACAGCAAAAATTTACAGCAGAAACCACATGTGGAAAATTCTCTTACAAATGGGCCAGATCCCCAAACCAAGGCTCAGAACTACAAAGTTCAAATGGGAGCGTGGCTGAGATAACGGTACCAGGGGGGCGCCCACCAGCAGTGGAGGGAGCCCGGGTGCCCGGCACCAGGCCCTCTGCCTCCCAAGGCCCTCGGCACAGCCCAGCCAGTGCAGAGCAGCCCCAGAGATCCGCTGACCTGCGGAGAGACAGAGATGAGGCGGGGGCTCCGCTCCCCCAGGCCCTCAGGCCCCTGTCAGACTTCCACTTCCACTTGCTGTGTGTTTGGCCCACGTGCATAGCTGCCCTCCTGCAGAAACCTCCCGAACAACAGACGGTGTCCTGGGCCCCGGGTGGTGCCATCCATGGTGGCTGAGACCGAATTTCCACAAAGAATTCCTAAGCGATTCCAGGACTGGAACAGGAGGAAGGCAGCCAGGTCCTGCTTCCCAGGACTCTGGGTGGATCCAGGCTCCTGCTTGGGGGTGCAGGCCAGGGAGAGGAGGAACAGAGCCCGGGCCCGGTGTGCTGCCCGCTGCTGAAGGCCACGCCGTGGCTCCAGGAAGCCCTTGTGGTTCCAGCTCCTAAGCCTTAGCCTCAGCGCAGGAAGAGCAGGGAGTCCTTCAGAAGCCCCGGCCTTGAACGGCTGGATGCAGCAGACGGTGCTCGGCAGAGCCAGCTCTGCGGCTCTGGAAATGGGCAGGGACCATGGTCCAGGGCAGCTGGCAAACAGCTGCTCAAGTGTGGCGGGAGGTGGTGACCCAGGGCTCTCAGCGCCAGGCCTCTGGCCACCTCAGCATCTCTCCTGGCTGTGGCCCACCCAGGGCTCAGGTGCCAGTGTGTGACGTGGCCAGACCCTGGAGACAGGCTGTGGGTATCGTTGGCCACAGGGCTCTGGGGCAGAGGAGCACACCACGTGGTTCTGGGGACCCGCGGGCTGTGGCGAGGAAGGCACACGGGATGCTCTGACCACCTTCAGCTTCTTTCCCTCCAAGTCGCTGTGCTGGTTTCTTCGCAGTGGGAAGGGTCTGTCCCTAAGTCTGCAGGGTGCTGTGCTCCGAGGTTGGGCAGAGCCCCAGTAATGGCTCCTTGAGAGAAACGTTGGGAAATTGGTGAAAATATTCGTATTGGTTTATCTCTTTATCTTGCTTTGACATTTTTATTTTCCTTTTGGCTGATTCATCTTCATGAGATGCAAAATGAATTTGCTTATTTTTGAAGTTTCAGAGAAGGCTGAAGTCCCGGGGCAGAACGGTCAGCACTGCTTGCTGACCACGGACTCAGGTTGCAGCTCCAGCCTGGACACGGGTGTGGACATGGGCCCACCACTGCTGGCCCCCGGCTCAGCTCCAACAGCCTCAGGCTCAGTCCCCGTGCTCAGGGTCCAAAGTCCCAGCACCTGGCCCAGCAGCAGTCCTGGCCAAACTCTCGTGGCTCATCCTCAAAATGAGCCCCAGCACCACATCCGGCCCCATGGCCGCCCTGAGCCTCGTGGACACTGCTTTCCAGGTCAGGCTGCTCCTAGAGACTGGAAGGTGGGACTTGGATGAACCCTTCAGGGATACAACTCAGCCCGAAATGACCGTTCGAGACATGGGAACCTGCCTGCTGCTGTGCTCGAGAGGCCATGGGCACAGGCCCTTGGTGACCAGCAGTGCCCTGACCCTGTGAGGGGCTTGGTACACCCCAGGGTGCTGCAGGGGTCTAGGAAAGGCCGTAAAGAACTGGACTAAACCTGAGCAGAGTGACGCGGGTGTTCAGCCAGAGTTTAGCCACATCCGGAAGTCGGAGTTGGAGCCCAGCTCCGATGGGCGCCGGCACTGTGATTGTGAAAATATTTAAGGGAATTCAGAAGTGGCCATCTGCAAATGGCCACCGGCAAGAGGCCCGCGGAGGCCGGCTGGGGGGTGGGGACAGAGTCCTAGGAGGTGACCCCCACAGGCAGCCCACAGCCCAGAGGATGCTGGGATGGAGCAACCTGCTCCACGGCGCCTGGCCCTGAGGTCTCCGTGGCCCAGGGACAGCCAGGGCAGGCTGAGGTGCCTCTGTCTTGAGTGTGTGGTTGTTGCCACTCAGTGCCCCGAGAATGTAGGTCTGAGACCCCCGCAGGCAGCATGTTCGGGGCCCCAGGGGAGAACTCGAGCCCAGCGCAGCACTGCTCACACACGAGGACAGCAAGAGCGGCCCGGGGTCCCCAGAAGGATGGGCTCTCAGCCTGCACCGTCATGTGCACACTGCAGCTGGGCACGCGTGCCTTGCTTCTTCTTTAAAACAGGGCAACAGGCCTCCAGATGGCACAGCGTGACCCAGGAGCAGGTGCGAGGGCCAGGTGGACCCTGGGAACAAAGGCGTTTCTGAAACCTGTGCTCTGCTCCAGGGCAAAGCCGTGATGACAGCAAGAGGGTGGCGGCACAGGGCCCGGGGGTGCTGGAGACCGGCGAGTGCGGGAGGTGACAGCGGCCGCCGTGTGTGAGAGGCTCGGAGGTGGGGAGGTGGCAGCAGCTCCCCAGCACGTCAGCAGCCGGAGGTGCTGAGTGCACAGGTGACAGAGTGCCAAGGGACATGGATGCCCTCAACGCTGTCAGCCCTGGATCTGCGCCACCAGCGAGGACCCGGGGACGGTGAGGTCACAGGCTGGCCTGTGCCTCCCCATCTGCAGCCCAGGCTCCTCCCCGAGTTGCAGGGAGGGGTGTGCACAGGAGGAGGCGCACAGAGCCGGGAAGCGGGCGACCTCAGGGCGGGCACCACCAGCCAGAGCGTCACGGGGACAGCCCCGAGAGGCCACCATGCAGACGGCTGGCAGAGGAGCCACTCCTCCCCGGCCGGACGCCTCCCACTGTGTGTCTGTCCTGAGCTTTGGGCTCCTCAAGAGACAGACGCCGCTTACTCCTAGAGCCAGGTCCCAGCCACGTCCTGTGAACCACAGTCGAGGGGTGTCTGTACAAGGCAGTGTGGGGTGCAGCGGCCCAAGGACGGCCTCCTCCTGTGCAATGTGAGACCGAGACTCATGCTGAGCACCAGGAAGAGCAGCTTGCCTCTCGCAGTCTGGCACCCGGGCTCCTATCAAGCCAGGGGACAGCAGGCTGGGGCTGCAAACACAGGACGCATCCTCCGGCAGCTCGGGGCCCCAGCTGGAGTCCAGGAGCCTGCAGGTCGCGCTTCCCCTGGGGTGCAAGGTGCCCCCTTCCTGCCTTTCCCCGGGGCCTGGAGGCTCCACGAATTCCTCGGCTGCCTGTGCGCCTGTCCTTCCTTCCTCTTGTCTCAGGACGCCTGTCACTGAGTCCACCCTAACCCGCACGATTGGGTCTGGACACCTTGCAGCGCACCTCCAAAGACACTTTCTGGTCTCTGGGGCCTGGGCTTGCGTTTTGGGGGCCCCCTTGCCCCATGCGTTGGGCCCTCTGACTCCCCAAACGAGGTCCCCAGGGCCCCTTCCCGTGCCCACTGCGCACCCCTCATGCCCACAAGGAACGCAGCCTCAGGCCCGGTCCTCACCACAAGGGAGGCGCGGCAGTGTTCCCTGCTGTTTCTGCTCCCATTTCTCCAGTGTTGGCCATCGAGCGACGGGTGCTCCGGCTCCATGTGGTGGGGTCCATCCCTGAGCCACCCTGGGTGGGGACACCGGAAGCTGGACTGTGGGGTGGGGGCAGCGTCAAAGGTGGCCCTCCTGAGACCACGGTGCTCTCACCCCTGGGCAGACCCTGCGAGGCCTCATCTGGGTGGGGAAGAAGGGCAGTGGCCAGTGTGAGATGTCAGATGCGGATGCGCATCACGAGGGACAGAGCATGTCCTCTCTCCGCTCTTACCTCGCTGGATCCCCCACCACTGTGGGAAGCCAGCGGTGCGGGTTTCGAGTTGAGCAGATTGCAGCCAGGAAAGATGGCTCTGCGGCCAGCCAAGGCCCTTGGGGCCCATTCTCATTTCTCTTCCTTGATTCCTGCTTTGCCGGCACCCTGTGCCATGGCCCGGTGCCCAGGTCACGCGCCTGTGTGTCTCCAGCACCTCACACTGCGGCCCTGCCCAGCAGGTGGGAGCTGGCTCTGCCTAGGTGAGGCCAGTGGCCTCTGCGGTCTGGCTCCTCTTGCCTCCTGCCACATCGGGGCTGCTAGGCACAGTGGGGCTGGGTGCCAGCAGGCTGGCTGGAGCTGTAGGGACAGGCCAATTTCCCCCAGCAAAGCACATGGAAATCAATACTTTGGACTCAAGGGAGGAAGTGGGGACCACACCTCAGCAAGGGGTTGGAGATGGGGAGAGCCGGGCTGGTGGGGGAGGCAGTTAGGAAGATTCTGGACCATCCAGGGAGGATAAAGGGACATTGCCAGATCGAAGGAAGAGAAAAAGTAATGAAAAATATAGAAGAAACATCAGAGACAAAGGGGACTGGGTAAAGGTTAACCTGCAGCTGTTGGTGTCCCAGGAGGAGGGACAGGGACAACAACCACAAAATGTTTGAAAAGAAAGCGAGACACTCCAACTCTCTAAAGCCCATAAATCAGAAGCATGACAAATGCAAGAGAAGCCACCTTCGGGCACAGCACATTCAGGTTTCTGAAAACCAGAGGCAAAATCTCAAGTGCTGCTCGAGAAAGGCACAGTCCCTTCAAAGGGGCAGGAACAGCCCGACAGCCAGCTGCCCTGCAGAAACCCGGGAGGGGCAGCGCAACTGACAGGAGGGGTCCACAGCCCACGGTCGGCCCAGCAGAAACGTCCTCCAGGTGAAGGTGAAGCAAAGACGGGAGGCTCTGCGGCTAGAAGCCCTGCACAACAGCACTGTGAGGCCTTGTTCAGGAGAAGACCACAGCCCCAGAGGAGCGTGTGGCGCTGCTGGGAGGACCGGAAAGCAGAGCCAGAGCAAACACATAGGTGGATACAAACAAGAGTCTCCTGAACACCAGCTGCCCAGAGGGCTGCAAGGACAGGTCATGGGTGTAGAGCATAATTAAGGTTAAAGTGCAGGGCCACAAAACTCAAAAAGCAGTGGGTTTAAATAGAGTTCAGTTATCCTAGGAGTTCACCATTATCCGGGAGGGGAAGGGCTAGGCTTGGTTTAGATTGTAATAAACACAAGTGTCTGTTTCATGGTAACTGCTGAAAGACTGGTAAAAACTGATATGGAGAAATAGCAGTAATAAAACATTTTTACTGATCCAATAAAAGGTAAGAAATGAAAGGGGACTATAAATGAGATATGTCAAATAAAAAATACATTAGGGTAGATATAAATACTACTTACAAATATTAATACTTTAATAATTACATGAGGTGCAAATTGATGCTCTAATGACTAAGATTATTGGGTGCCAGGTTAAAAAATAAACATATACTGTGTCCTGATTTTAAGAGATATATCTAAATTATAAGGCTGTGGGCCGGGGGATTTAGCTCAGTGGTGCCACCACCTGCCTCGAAACCACAAGGTCCTGAGTTCGATCCCCGGTACCAGAAAAAAAAATTATAAGCCTGAAAGATAAAAATATGGACTCAAAAATATCACTCAAACAAAAGCCAAGAGAAAACTGGAATAGCTACACTAACGTTAGGTTTTAAACAGCGTGATTTCCAGAGACACAGTGAGATCTCTCCTAATGGTCAACCCCCAGAAACATGTTGGAACCCGAAGCCTGCATTCACTCAGTAAAAGGTCAACAGAAACAGGAGAGGAAGACGCCTCTGGAGTCCCCGTGGGACCTTCCCACGCCTCTCCAGGGCCACCCAGCACCCTCACGAGGCAGCCGCGGCCGCTGCCCTGGGGACATCTCCAGCCCCTCTGCGTGTGGGACACAGCTTTCCGCAAGGAGGGTGACCGGCCTGTACCCATGTGGGGGACTCTGAGGAGCCCGAAGTCCACACACGGTGTCGTGGTCATGCTCAGGACACGGGAGGGAGATGCCAGGGGCGGAAAGAAAGGCGGATATGTCCACCTCGCTCCTGCTTCCTTTCCCACCTGCCCTGGGACTCCTCGGCCTTTCCAGGGACACGGAGACACTGCCGTCCAGACCCACGGAACTCAGAATCAGGATGACCGCGTCCTGCCGAGAGCCCCCTTGTCCGTGTCCTCTGTGAGTCCACACTTAGGACAGGTCCCCCAAGGCACACGTCAGGACCTCTGTCCACGGGGACAGGACAGACACAGGAGCCTCCGAGACCCACAGAGCGGACGAGACGCCCACATCTAGGGGGACAACGAATGAGTGACTCAGATGCAAAGGAATCTGAAGAAAACCTAACCCTGAGACAAAACTAGATGGATCGGCTGGGAGGCAGCCTTGCTCCTGGCCAGGACCCCCTCTTCACAGATGCCAGCTCTCCCGAAATGGGCCCACAGTAAGGCAAGAGCCAAAGATGCCAGGCTGGTCTGCAGGCCGAGGCGCCGTCAGCGTCTGTCTGGGAAGATAAATGGGAGCAGGGGAAGAACCTGCGCCCGCTGGGTGGGCGGTCGGCCCTGGTCCTGCAGGGCCTTTAACAGATGGCAAGGTTGGCGTTTGAGGTCCCGCAGCCCAGGGGGTCTCGGAGCACAAGGTTCGGGCGCAGCTGCTGGCCGGTGTGAAAGATGCTGCGGGAGCCGTGCCCAGGCCTCACAGAATCCATCCAGGCCAACCAGGGGTCTGGCTGCAAACTGGCGGCCCACACAGAGCCTCTCGGGCTTAGGACAGCGGCCCGTGATGCCATGTCGGGCACCACACGGGGCAGACGCACAAATGAGGCAGCAAAAACAACTTTCCCACGGTTAAAAGGTCACTAGAATGAAAATTCAAGAAGCAATAAATTGGGGGAGATGTTCAGAATTTAGGTCAAAAGGGAAGGGTTAGCACCCCGACACAGGAGGATAATTAGAAGTTGAGATGAGAAAAGACCAGTAGGGAACTGAGAAGAGACATGAAGGATAGTTCACCGAAAACTAACACTGACCCTGGCACGCGAGAAAGACCAGCGTCACTCGCGACAGACGTGCCGAGCGAGACATCCTTCCCATCGCTCAGGTAAGCACAGTCTAGAAAGACAGCACAGTGTGACAAGTGGGCCACGCCAGGACCGCCTGCCGCGTGCCACACTGGGATCTCCTCTGAAGATGCCCTTCTGGGAGTGTGGAGGTGCACAGGCGCTGCTTATTCACTGTGACTTGCTTTGCAGTGGCCGATTACTGCAGACTACGGAGATGCCTGAGCAGCTAAATCTTAGAAACAGCCCGAATGCCCATCAACTGGTGGCTGGATAAAAAATATGTGGGTTTTTTTTTTTTAAAGGGAGTACCACTCAGCCATAAAGAATGATAAACTAGAGACAGTTATAGCTCAGTGGATACACCTTGAGACCATACTCTTCAGTGAAATAAATAGGAGACACGTGTGTAAATACCAATAGTTTCTCTGGTGTGAAAACCTGAAAGTGTGAATGAGGACTAAAATCTATACTAGATAATGTGAAATAGGAAGAAAAGGCCCAAAGGGGTAGGGAAACTAGGGAGGGGGGTCGAGGGCAAGGAAAGAAGGGAAAGAGAAAAATGAGAAAAGAAGGAAAAATTGGAAACAAAGCTCTTGTAAGTAGGGAGGGGTAGAAGGGAGGGGAGGGGATGGGGGAAAAACAACCAAGCTATATCGTGCACAGGTACGAATTCCCAAAGCGAGTGTGATCACAAAGTGTAGCTAAAATGTATCAACAAACTTTAAAAAAGTAAGTAAAAAAAGAGCAGCTGCTCTTGTACAAGTACTATGCAGCTTCAAAGAACAAGGAAGCCGCCTGCGGATGCACATGAACAGTTTCTAGCATGTGCTGCAAAGGTCACTCTAATGAGCCACCTCTGGGATGAAAAGGGAGAAGAGGGAAGAATGCTTATTTCTGCACAAAGACACGTGCAGCGCAGTCCGGGGCTGAGGAGACCGTTTATCTGCAGGAGGGAGAGGGAGAGCCGCTGGGGAAGAGGTGGGCCTGGTGTCCCCAGCAAGCTGTGTGGAGAGCTTCGCTAATATCTCGCACTCTTAGGAACAGAGCAGGGGCGGGGCGGCCGACGCCCTTGATACCCACCAACACCCGCAGCAGAACCGGGAAATCGTCCCTTAGCAGCCCATTTGCTGAGGGTCTGCAGCTCCAATGGCTGCAGCAGCCCTGTCCTCATCCAGGTCCAACCCCAGGGGCGGCAGCAGCAGAGTCCGTGACTGACCGAACTCTGGGGACCCCTCCCGGCTGGGGAGGAGACAGGCGTCCCGGGGTCCCTGCTCCTGCAGCCCGAGGTGCTGAGGCTGGGCCTGGACACGGGAGGGACACACCACGGGCCCTCGGCCCGACATCCCTCAGGACACTGCCAGGTGCCAGGGCTCTGCCTTCTGCTTGACTGTGGATCTCTGAGCTCAGCAGCCTTGCAGCAGCCCTAGGCTCCGGGCTCCACGCTGCTGTTGAGGAAAAACACTGGGGCTGGACGTGTGGGAGCCGCCACCAACTGGCTCAGCTTTTCCTAACGCTGCTGCCCAAGGCCAGGCGGAGACCATGGAAAAGCCTGGGCCTAGCCTGGCCCAAACGGCACCTCTGCCACCCAGGCGGGGGCTCAGGTCGCCTCCAGACCTGTTCTGTCCCGGGCTGCCCTCCCCCTGGGACTTTCCAAGGCTCCCTAGCCTGCACTCCCACTCGGAACATGTCCCGTGCTGGCCTCAACACTGACTCCTGGGTTCTCAGGACTTCTTTCCAGAGCTGTGTTAAAGCCATCGCTTTCCCTGGCTCGGAGTGTCCACACACTCTGCCCCGCCCCACCATGGCTCAGAAAGCCCAGCTCCCTCCTCGAAGCATCTGAGCAGACTGGCTCGATGACCCATAACTGCTGTGGGCAGGCTGCCTGTGTGCTTTCATGAGGAGTCGTGCATGGCTCTGGGGTGCTTTGCCCCGCCTGCAGGCTCAGCCCCGAAGCTGAGTGCTGAGGAAGGAGGGCGATGCCAGGCTCTTGACCATGCTGGAGCACAGAACGAGAACCTGGAAGAGCACAGCCTCCTGGAAACGGCTGCAGGGAGCCAGCCTGGGCCCAGCCTCTGCCCCTGCACCCTCCCATCCCAGAGCCCTCCGTCCTCTAGGTGCTGGGGACAGCCAGGCCCTAGGCGCCAACTTCCCAGCAGAGGGGTTGCACTGCGGTTCGAGGTCCTGTATTCGGATATTAGTTCTTCATTTGCTGATTATTTTCTTAAATAATCAGCTCCTGTGGCAGAGCTTCTTGTGCCACTGGAGCGGGAAGGCAGGTGCTTTCTGGGGAACCCCGGGCTCAGAAGACCAGGCTCCCTCGGCAACACCCTCTGCCTTCACTGACTTTTGCATCTCAAACCCCAAATGGGATGAGCTTGGGTTCCTCCTGGCCGGGGCGACAACGGTAAGCTCACCAACTTCCTAGACGCCCACAGCCGGGCTGCCAGCATGTGCTGCTCCGAGCTCCCCTGGCAAATGGCTCTGTTTCCGTGCAGGCAGATCCTGCTCGGCAGGGTGATCAAATCCAAGCCCCCCACACCCCCATCTCCAAGGGCAGCAAGTTCGTGCCGTGGTGGGGACACTGGGACCTCATCATGCCTCGCCGCCTTGCACCTTGTGCCTGGCTTCCTCCCAAGAGGTGGCCCTGGCTCTGGCTGAGGTGGCCCGAGCCCCTGAGAGTGACTCTCCTGCTTGTCTGTTGGACAGAACCCGGCAGAGGCTTGAAGCCCAATGCATGTCTTCCCTCTGCTCCACTCCCCGCACAGGGCTCCCCGTGGAGAAAGGAGGAGGCCAGGAGGAGGCCAGGCGCGGCTGATCAGGTGCCCGGGGGTGGTGGGGGAAGCTGGCCAGAAGCCCGTGCCCCGGCTTTCAGATCGTGGGCAGCTCAGGGGAAGGCACAGTCCGAGCTGCTTTGGTTCCGGGATGCACAGAAACGCAACGGGGATCTGTTCACTTCCTGCTGGGGTTCCCATCCATATCTCAAAAAGTCCAGCTTACTCAGAAATGCTTGTTATGGATGAAATTGGGCTCCCCAAACAAGAGGCTGAAATCCTAACCCCGGCAGCGGTGGCCTTACGAATTTTTCTGTTTGTCACGAAAAGGCATCGGCTCCTCTGCCAAGCCCACTGCCTGCTCATGCACATTGCATAACAGGGTCCTGGGTCGTCCTGACAGACCTCGTGCCGTTTGCAGTGGCGATGGAGCTGCAGTGCAGCCACTCTTCCCACCTCGGCCCGCAGGCTGCTGTCTGAATCTCGAGGCCCCTGCGGCCACCTCAGAGGAAGCCCAAGGCCTGTGCCCAGGCCAGGTGAGAAGGAACGAGATGTAGAGCTGTCTGGGGACAGAGCCGGCACAGCCATGCCCACTCCAAGAAGGGCTGCGGTGCCAGGTGCCCAAATGTGCCAACACAGCCCAGCAGGACCCTAGCCATGTGGGCTGCAGGGACCTGAGGGACAGCGATGCTCCTTGTCGAGCTGAGCCGCTGTGGGCCTCGAGGCCTCTGCTGCACTGGGTGGCCTGCACTCTCCCATTGCAATGGGGCCTTGGCCTGGGGTTGTCCATGCGGCCGCTGTGTGTCACCACAGCGGAGAGTGGCACCACTGCGCCCTGCTCTTAATCCTCTGAGACTTGGTGGGGTTGTGTGGCCAGAGCAAGGTTGTGCACCATGGACAGAACAGACAAAGCAAACGCAGCTCCCGGCAGCACTGGCTGGACTCCTGCTGCCCAGTGGCCGTGTGGTGGCCACTCGGGCTGGGGCAGAGCCTCCCCTTGCCCCGTCAGTGGGGCCTTCGCAGTGAGTGTGCACGTCCCGGGGTGCCTCCTCCAGGCCCTGCGGGGTCTCCAGGCAGAAGACCCCTGGCCTCTGTGCTCTGAACCCTAATTCATACCTGCTGGGTGGACACTCGCTCGGCCCAGTGGCCGCTCCACAGCAACATGGCATCTGTGCTCAGCCGCCCGGAAGAACCACGGTCTCTAGTCACTGCCCCGAGAGCCCCACCCTGAGACAGGATGTGGCGGCCACACACCTGGTGACATTGTCTCTGCACCTGTGTCCCGGCATTTCTGCCCCACCGAGGCGGCCAGCCCTGCCCCAGTACTGCGTGTCCTTGGCAGCAACTTGCTTCACGAGACCCCTCTGTGACCACATCCAGGGTTGTAAATTTGTACCGAGCGGGCGCCAGCCACGAGATTCCTTGAAAACAGTCAGTAGCCAAAACGGACTGACAAATCAGGTCTGGCTGGATGAGATGTCTCCGCTTTGGGGAGCCCATGTGGAGCCCGACCCAGGCGGGGATTAAGCAGCTTGGACAGAAGGCTGTGACTTCCAAGCCGGCTCCCTGGCGGCACAGGCAGCCCCGAGGCCCTGAGAGCTCTTAGAAAGAGCTTCGGCCTCTGCCTGGCTCCTGGGGCACTGGGGGCAATCAGCAGCCCTCAGGCAGAGCAGGGGTGGGGGCCGGGTCACCGGGCGCCGTGGGCAGCCTTCAGACTCCGTTCCATTCTTGCAGCCTTCCGGTGCCTCTGGACTATTCCCACGAGCATGCCACCCCACCAGGCCTTCCTGCTCCGCTGTCTGGGCCCAAATGTCCCCACCAGGCTTTGGTGGGCGGAGGGAGAGCCGAACTGCCTGGGCAGTCAGCCCTGAGCTCCACAGGCACTGTCCCACCCAGAGTGGCCTCCAGCCCGACCTGACCAGCAGCCCCTCCATGGGGCTGGCTGACCACAGCCCCTGGCCCCACTGCCGGGGGCGCGAGGGGCGCCCTCCAGACAAAACAGGGCTAGGACTACAGCTGACTTTACCTGGTCAGTGTCCCTCAGAGTGAGCCACACCGCTGGGACTCAGTTTCCCCATCTGCAAAAGGAGAGGGAAGTGCCAGCCGCAAATCCAGCAGGGAAGATGGGGCGGGAGCAGTGCAGCCATGGCTGGTGTGACGGGACAGGGAAGCCACGAGCACGCGGCAGCCTCGTCAGGCCTGGAACCCCAGCTCCGCGCTCGCCACGGTGGGCACGCTTAGCGGGCATCAGCCGTCCTTGCACTCTGTGCAGCTCCAGCCCCACATCCCGAGATACAGAGGAGTCCCCGCCTGGCCACAATGGGGAGCATCACTCCGAATAGAGAGCCAGGGTGGGGAGCAGCAGTGTCTCTGAGCACATCCGGCTTTTCCTGACAAATGCCACACGCCGCTGTTGGTGCCATTTGTCCATGGAACAATGCCTGTCACCACTGAGACAGATGATGTGCCAGGGACCCCCCCAAACAGGCCCAAGCCTCGGATCTACCCTGCAGCTGCCTTCCTGGGGAAGCAGGGATGAAGCCAGCGAGCTCCCTCCCCAGCCCCTGCTGCCCAAGGAAAGGGCTGCGCTTCATAGCCCAAAGGCTGAAGGCACTTGACACCAGAGGCCGCACGGCTACCCGCCCGGGTCAGCCCTCCTGGCAGGGCACTTTGTGCCACGCTCCTCTGACAGCAAGTTCTGTGCACGCATTATTTATGGCCTCGCTTGTGTGTGCTTACAACACGGCCCAGCTGTGTGCTGGGAATGGGGTTTGCAAGCAGAGGGCGTGCCGCTAAGCCATCGCCGACTCCCCGCCCAAGCGCTGCCCTGTCAGGTCTGCAAGACAACAGGGAAGAAAGGCTGATCTGCCTCGGTCCACACCTCCAGGGCTCTCAGGCCCGGGGTCCTCAGAGCCCCCTGCAGTCAGGGTGACACCCTACTCCGGGATGACAGTGTTGTCCCCGACCGGAAGTCTGTGGGCGCGCGATCCCCCACCTCCTCAGAGCTCCTCTCATCTCACGCTGCGTCCTTGGCTTCCTCCAGTGTCTCAAGGCCCAGCCCTGCTCTTCTCTTATTCTCTGAAACACAGAGGATCAGCTGACCTTTCCCTTTTGGCCGGTGCGCTCCTGGCACTGGGAAAGGTTGATTTATACACGTCACCCAACATGTTGACAAACCACTAGATAGGAAGATCAAGAATGCATCAATCTTCCCCAGAGTGGACCACAAGGCAGGGAGAGGGAGGGAGGGAGGGGAGCCAAGGCGGTGCGGATCCTGGGCGGGGCTCCCCGACCTCGTGCCAATGGGAGGAGCCACGGCCGTAACCTTGCCCTCTGCTGGGGAATGGATCACTTCTGGATGTGGGTCCAGCACCTGGCATGCAGAGCCACAGGTCTGGGAGCCAGGAGGACCCCACTGGGTAGATGGCGTCCATTATCAAAGACTGTCTCTTCCATGTCCTGCTGCCTAGGACGTGCAGGGCATGAGGGCCCAGTGGGGAGTGAGTAACTTGGCCCCGTGGGTGGGGGACAGGCCTCAGGGTGAACTCCCACCTCTAAAGCAAGCCACATCCTCCCTCCCTGCATGCTGGGATGACCTCATGGGGTGGGGTGGGAGGCCACCGGCTATTGCTGATCACGACAGTGTGGGCTAGGTGCTGGCTGTGTGGCCCGGGCAAGTCCCTCCATCTCCAGGTCTCTGGTTTCTCATTTGAAAGAGGAAGGTGATCAATAACCCAGCCGCAGAGATTTGTGAGGGGACAAACCAAATAATCAAGGTCAGGAGCTTGCACGAGTGGCTGCACCAAAGCCCACACTCAGCAGGCCTTGGCCCCTGCTGTGACCTGAATATCTCCCCAAATTCAAACATTGAAAGCGACCTCTTAGAGTGACAGTTTAGGAGGGAGGGCCTTTAGGAGATGATTAGGTCACCCGGGCTGGAGTCCATGTGAATGGGATTAGGGTCTTATGAAAGCTGCCTAAGAAAGTTCCCTCATCCCTTCCACCATGTGAGCACGCATGAGAAGACAGCCATCGGTCAAGAAACGGGCCAGCACCAGACACAGAATATACTGGTGCCCAGGCCTTGGAATTCCCAGCAGCCAGGCCTATGAGCCAAATTGAGTTTTGTATAAGCCACTCAATCTACAATGTCCTGTGATAATAGTCCCAGTGGACTAAGGCAACCCTCATCATCAATACCACCATCATCACCACCATCACCGATTATAATCATGTGATGATTCTCCACACTGTCCCTGTGCTGTACAACCTGGACCATGGATGGAAAAGCCCTTTGCCTCTTCTCAGCTCACCTGAACTCCTGAGTTTTTGGTTCCTGAGTAGCACAGAGTTGAAGCCTAGTAAAATGGCTTAGGACATCTGGGACCCCAATCCCTTGGAATGGAATCCAAGCCATGAGTCACCCACCATTTTTCCTTTACACAGGGCATCATGAGGACAAACTCCTGAAATTGGCCTCATTTTTTGAAAGAGTCACCATGGAGATACAGTTAGAACCACCTGGTTGGGACCTTACCATGGCCCAGTAGTGCCCAGGAAAGACGAAGCAGCCTTGGTGTTCATGCCATCCCTACCCCATCTCCCTCAGGGCCACAGCACCCTGGGGACTCTCAGCTGGTGCGGTGGCACCTCAGCCAGCTTGGGCTGCAGGACGAATACCACAGGCTGCGTGGCCTGGCGACAGTCTCTTGTGGCTCTGGGGGCCAAGTCCCAGGTCACAGGCCGGCTCTGAAGTGGCTCTGCTGCCTGTGTCCTCACAGACGGGGTGAGATCTGGTTTCCTCCTCTCCCTGTAGGGACAATAATCCTGACTCACGAGCCGTGACCCATGGTTACTTCTCAAAGGGCCAGCTCCAGACCCTACCTTATGGGGGTCAGGGCTGCAGTGTCATGGTTTCAGGGGGACAAAATTCATTCTCAGAGGTGGCTTATGAGGAGCTCTGTCCAGCCAGATGATCCCTCAGGAGTGGCCAGCAGGGCTCCACACTTCCTGAACGCAGCGGTTCCTCTTTGCCTTCGTAGCACCCTGGGAGGGGAGGGACTGTTTGTTATTGTGCTTTAAAATCTCAGCAGCACAGTGCCCAGGTCTTGGCATCAGCGAATGAAGGAATGAAGGAAAGAGTGAAGAAAGGAATGAGCAAAGTCTACCACCTGGTCTGCAGGCAGAGGCTGGTAGAATTCCTCCCCCTCAGCTCTTTCTCTGTGGCCCAGTGAAGAAAAACAAACACAACACGAATGTCTTCAAAGCACTTTCCGCCACCTTGTCTGCTTTGCTTGTGCCTCGTGTGTGGGTGATGTCATCCCTGCCAGGGGACAGCAAGGTCTCTCTGGTGAGGGGCAGCTTGAGACTTGATCCAGGCATCCAGACTAGAGTTCCCATCGCCTGACTGCGGGTGCTGGGGTCTGCGTACCTCCTCACCTCCCTCCGTGGCCAGAGACCGGTGAAGTCCGAGGAACAGGAACGGCCATTGGAGAAGACGGCTGCTTTCCCGCAGGAAGAACCACTCAGGCTGAGGCCCGTGTGTCCACCTTCGCCTGTCTGCTGCCCAGCGTCCTGGTTCTCTCCACACTGAGGGCCCAGTGGATTCTGCACCGGCCCCGCATGACTGCAGACCACACAGGTCCTGTCTCCCTGTTGGGACCGGAGCCCTAGTGCCAAGTGTGGCTGAGCAGCTCCCCCGAGGCGCGGGGAGGCCACGTCCCAGCCCCTGAGGTGACCCTCGATCCCCAGCCCCAGGTCCCTCCCCCATCTTCAAAGCCAGCTTGGCAGGGGCACCTCTGGCTCTCTCTGCCCTGGCTTCCATTGCCACCACCCTGGGCTCTGACCTCCCTCTGGAGGACCTGTGGTGACAGGAAAACCCAGGAGGACCCCATCTCTGTGAGTCTCGTTACGGTCACAGGTGCTGGGGACCAGGTGGGGACATCTGGGGCTGTAGCCCTGCCCCATGCTCCTGTTGCTTGTGGGTGGAGCCCTAGTCATACAGTGTGGGGAAGCAGAGGAGGCACGGGGGAAGGAGGAAAAGAGGGGAAGCCAGCCCCTCCCTTCCCATTAGCAGTAGGGAAACTGAGGCCCAGAGGGGTATGGCTCCCCAGAGTCACACTGGTAATGGGAAGGTGGCTTTGAGGCTTAAGAGCCTGAGCCACAGCCCGGCTTTGTCGGCGTCCTCTGCCCTGTGGCCCGGATGTGTATCGGCCTGCAGGGAGGGAGGGACATCTGAGTCCATGGTGCCAGGCATGGCCTCAGCCCAGCATTTCTGTGGCCTGGGTGGGTGACGTTTGTCCTGAGGCTCCTTAGACACCCAAGCCTCCGATGGTGGAGGACCGGCCGAACAGCACCAGATGCTGGAGGAGAGGATGCACTTCAGTTGGCCCCGAGCCCCGTCTGCGGGTAGACAGCCCACCTGCTGGCCCTGCTCTCCACAGAAGTTCCCCCTGCTGTTCCTGCCTCGCCTGCTCCCTCAGCCCAGTTCTGTGCTGCGCACTGTTATCAGTGTGATTCAATTCGCTGCCCTTGGCCTTACCATCTCTGCTTCCCAGCGCTCATCCATCACAAGGCTCGCAGGTCACCGCTCCGTCCCTGGTGGCAGCCGGCTGCTGACTGCCGTCTTCGGTTGCTGACTGCCGTCTTCCGGTTGCCGACTTCCGTCTTCCGGTTGCCTGCTGGGTGTCTTGGAACCAGGCTACACTTCGTGCTGTTCATGGGCTGGGCTCCAAGCGCCTGGGCCTGGGCGACTGAGAAAATCACAGAACCTCTCTGAGGATCCAGATGAAGAGGGTGCCTGCCCCGGGGCTTCAGGAGATGAGATGAGATAGGAACAGGAGCCAGATAACGGGAGTCCCACCAACCACTGTTGCACAAATTAAGAGACTCAGGCATGATTCATCATCATCCTCACCTGCCACACCTGCATGCTCCGAGCCTCACCGCCCAGGTGTACAAGGCAGAGCCCTCGGGTGTCAGGAGAGGTAGCCAGGACCCATACTTGAAGCAAATGACCCTGTGTCTGAGGCCAGCGGGTCTCTCTGTCTCCCGTCCACCAGGGAGGTCCTGCTCACCATCTGCCAACAGCTACCCACACTCCTTGGAGGGCGCTGGCACTTGGCCCTTGAGGTGGCCTGGTGCTTGCAGCATTCCTGTCTGGTGGGCGCGTGAGCCTGATGGGTGGAGGATGAGCTAACAGGCAGCAGGGCTGATGCCAAGCTCATGGGTTGCACAGGCTCCAGGGCAGCACCCCAGCTCCCCACCCAGCAGGAGGGTGCCAGCTCCTTCCCCCAGGGGGACTGTGGCACCTGGGTTCTCCCCCGGGACCCTGGGCCGGTGCCTGGCAGGGTCCAGGCAGGCGCCTCCTCCGGCCAAAGTGTGTCCGCTGAGCCAGGGTGCCTCGATGCTGACACTGCACCAGCACTCAGGATGACACCTCTGCCACCCAGGGCTGCGCAGGCCAAGGTGGACATAGAGCCACCCTGGAGCGAGCGGACGGTGTGGTGGTGTCCGTACCACTCCACGGGCTCAGGGAGCTGCCGTGGGGCTCAGGCTGCAGGGAGGGCTGGGGTGGCAGAGGGGGCAGGGGAGGCGGCCCTCCAGGTCGGGGTCAGTGGGAGGGCACCCGGCGGGGGGAACAGGCCTTGAGCCCCGGGCCAGAGAGGAAGCGGGCCTGGCAGGGGGGCCGGTAGGCGAAGGAGCCATCGGGCACCCACCAGCCCTGCTTGCTTCCTAGGCCCCTTCCTGAGACCCTGTGTGGGGAGGAAGGAGTGTCGGGGAGGAGGAGGGGACTGATGGGTTCGCCGCGCTCCAAGATAAACACACAGAGAATCTGAAAGAGTGGAGGCCGATTAGATTAGCCATGGGAAAAAAATTAGCATTAGGCACTGCATTTTAATAAAGCATCCTGTCTGGATTTGATTTCACAGATGTAAAAACATGCAGCAATCTGGAATTGAGCTGGACTCTTTCAGACTGTTGTTAGAAACCACACTGGGGATTCAGTTTACAGAGATTTCCTCAAGTCAAGAAAAGGAAAGGCTGAAAGAAGCCAAGCAAATTCTGGGGGGTCGGCGGTGGGGTCCTGGCTGGCAATGTGCGGGCACAGGCCTCGTGCCAGCCTCACCCTCACGCCGGCATGCCCAGTCCTCCCAGAGATTCTGGGCCGCGCTGGGTTCCCTGTGATCTGCTCATGGATGGAGTGTGGCGTCCTCACTCTGGGCGGCACGGAGCACAGTGACACACACTGGGTGGGGTGCTGGCAGGGCCAGGAGACCCTCAGCTTCAGGTGGCTTTCCCTGGCTAGTCATCTGCTCGGGGCTCACTAGGCAGGCATGCTGCACCCGACTGGACTCTTGCAGGCCTTGCTTGCTGCAGGAAGAGGACACTGCTGCTGCCTGCCCACTTGCTGCCAGGGAGCCTCGGGGAGCCTGGCCCCATGGATGTGCAAGATGTCCGGAGTCCAGGGTCCCCGTGTCCCCGGATCCCACAAGAGCCAGCTCCTCTGCAGCCCAAACCCCAGTGAGTCATGGCAGCTCCTCGATCCTTGGCCCAGTACATCCTCTGGCCCAGCCAGTGAGGAGCTGGAGCCCTCCCAGCCAGAGTGGTGTTTATTCTGCTTTGCATATGTTTTTCCAACACAAAGGAGCTTAAATATACGCAGTGGTGCACCCTGCTGGCACATTCCAGAAGCAAGCTGTGCTACTGGCTACCGGACCTCAACCTTGACCTTGCTGTCTGGGGAGCCAAGGGCCTGAGGTGTGGGAGCAGCTTCTGGCTCCACCTTAGTGGGCCCCTGGGGGACAGGTGGCCCCAAATTGCAGAGCAGAGGTCAGGCAGCTCTCCAGTGTGCTGAGATCCAGCTCCGTCCCCAGAAGCCTGCCTCGCTCACTGCTCCCACTCTCAGGGGCTGGGAGGCCAGGGTCTCCCTCACTGGCTGACCTCGAGGAAGAGCAGGTTGGACGCCGTAGAGCTACCCAGTGGGGAGCTGTGCCCTGGAGAGAAAACTTGCCACTCGGGTGCCCTGGTCTAAGGGACACTGACGACCACCATGGAGGAAGCAGCCCTGGGCGCAGCCAGAGTGGACATGCTCCCCGAGTGGGGGACACATAGGGGGGTCCTGTGAGTGTGCGTGAGTGTTACCCACATGTGCACATGTGAGTATGGGTGAGCGTGGCCGGTGTGTGCTTGTGTGAATGTCTGTGCACACTTGTGTGAGCCTGTGATGAGTGAGCAGGTGACCACGTGTGTTTGAGAGTGAGTGGTGTGTCTGTGGGCTTGTGCACGCGCGCATGTCTGGGCGCAGCGGACCCTGGGCCAGGGGGAACTGGGGCCCTAGTGAGCCCTCACCCTTGCTCCAAGGCCGGATGACAGGCAGCGCCCTGGGCCTCCAGGTGGCAGCCCTGTGACCCTGTGGCTCTGCTCTGTAAGTGGCTGCAGTGCAGCTCCAACCCCACGCGACCCTGCCCCAGCGGGAGACTGACGTGGCGCTGACGGCTGCGTGGCCCTGGCAGCAAGGGGAGGGATACCCGGAGCCAGAGGCAGAGGAAACGAAGGCGGACGGCCAAGCGGACTCACGTTGCTCTTCCTGTTCCCTTCTGAAACAGCCTGCTCGCTGGCTGTCTCCGGGGTGGCAGCCCCGTGTCCACACCGAGCCCACACAGGGCTCTTCCCGCAGCAGTGGGCCAGCGCCCAGCCCCCTCCGCCCTCTCCCAACACAGCAGTGCCCATCTGGCACCGGGCCCCAGGCTCACCGAGTGGACACGGAGCCACGAGCCAGGCTGAGAGCATCGAGGCCCAGCTGGGGAGGTGAGGCTCTCAGGGGCCCCAGCGACATCAGCATCTCCTGCTGGCTGCACCCCCAGCCAAGTGGATCCCACCCCGGTGGGTAGCTGTGCTCACTCAGAGCTCCTGCTACTCCTGCCACCCGCCCTGGAGCTTCGGGCTCCTCCCTGCAGAGTGGCTCGGCCTGAGCAGCGAGCAGCGGCCCTGGCCTGCTGGCCGGCCCTCCCCCGGCCCAGGTGCCACCGAGTCCCTGGCTTGTTGCTACACTGACAGCCTGGTGCATCCACTGCTACTTCTGTCGTGTCACCCTGGGGCACCAGAGCCCAGGCTCCGACCCTGTACAGGAGGTGGCCTCCCAAGGGGACAGCGGTGGGAGAAAGGGGGTGGAGAGACACGGCCGAGCCGCACGCAGAGGCCTGAGCAGGGGTCTGGCAGCCAGTCCCACTCGAACCCCGGCCCACCCACATGGGAGCCGTCTCCCGCATGGGTGCAGGCCGATGACCTGGGCACATTTATGGACACCCAACCCCAGCAGCGGTGTGAAATGCTCTGCCCTTCCTGCCCCCACTCCCACACTGGGTCCTCTGTCCCACAGTTTACCCTCCTGGATGTCCCCAAGTGGTCGTACGGGACTCTGACAGCCTGTGAACTTTTGGGCCTGTGTCTTGCACTTCCTAGGTGCTGGGGACAGGGCTGCATCACGTTCTGTGGGTAGATGGTCAGGTAACAGCCACTGGGTGGGCACCCGGGTTGCTTCCTGACCTCAGCTATTAGGAATAAAGAAACTGGAAATGTTTATGTGCAGGCTTTGGGGGACCCTTGGGCAGGGACTGTAGGACCCTGTGTTTCCGTGCAGCTGTGTGGTTTTCTGTCCCACCAGCCAGGCACGGGTGTCCGCTGCTTTGTGTGTCCACCAGCACCTGCACTGTCTGCTTCCCCTCCTGCGTTCCTTTTTTTTCTTTTTTTTGGTACTGGGGATCGAACTTGGGTCCTTGCACTTGCACAGCAGGTGGCGAAAGCACTGAGCTGAATCCCTGGCCCTGTTCCTTTTTACTTTAGCCATTCTAGATGTGTAGGGGATGCACCATGTTTTAATTTCCCTAGTGGCTAGTGATGTCAAGGATCTTTGGTGTATTGTTTCATATCTTCTCTCTCCTTCTTTCTGGATTATTTGTCTTCTTAGTATTGAGTTGTAAGAGTTAGATGCTGTGGACACAAATTCTCTGTCAGGTAGGTGGTTTGTAAACACTTCCTGCAGGTTTGCAGCTTGTCTTTTTATTCCTGTAAGTATGTCTTTGACGAGCAGAAGTTTTAAACATTTTGATAAAGTTCAGTTGATCAATTTTTTCTTTTATAATTGTTTTTGTATCCTAAGAATCTTTATCTAACAAATTATCACAAAGATTTTTTGTTATTTTTTTCTGGATGTTTCATGGTTTTAAATTTTACCTTTAGGTCTACGACCACTGTGAGTTGGACTCATGAATAGCGCAAGATAAAAGTCAAGGTTCAATAACTCTCTCTCTCTCTCCCTCTGTTGCATACTAATGGTAGCTGTTCCAGTACCATTTGTTGACATTATTGTTATTCCATTGAATTATGCAGACACCTTTATTGGAAAAATAACCTGTCATCTGTACGCTTCAGGTCTATTTCTGGATTTGGCTGTTTGTTGGTCTACGCGTCTGCCTTGCAGCGACATCGCACAGCTTCCGGCAGAGGTGGTATAGTACCCTCTTGTGATTACGTAGTGTGAATCTTCCAACTCTGCTTTCCTCTTTCAAAGTTGTTTGAGTTATTTAAGTTCCTTTCCATGTATGTTTTAGAACTAGATTTCGATTCCTACGAGAGAGCTTGACAAGATATTGATTAGGATTGTGCCGACTCTAGCTCAGTCTGGAGGATCTAGCATCTTGCTAATACTGAGTTCTCAAATCTATGAATGAGGCATATCTTTTCATTAATTTGGGTCTTCCTTATATTTTTCTCATCAGTGTTTTATCGTTTTAAGTAATTCAAATCTGGTATACATTTCATAAGATTTATCGCTGTGTTTCTTATGTTATTGTCAACGGTACTGCCTTTTAAATTCAACTTCTAATGATCTGTTGCTGGTGTAAATAAATACAGTTGATTCTTAAACAATCACCTTGTATCTAGCAGCCTGGTTAAATTCATCAGTCTTTGTATTTTTATCTTGATCTTTTCCTTTTCTTTCTTCCTCTCTCCCTTCCTTCTTTTCTGTTTTTGGTAGATTGGAATTTTCTATAAAGGTGATCATGTTGAGTCTATATAAAGAGAGATTTATTTCTTATTTCCAGTCTGCATGCTTCTTAGTGCTCCTTCTGGCTTTACTTCACTGATGGAAACCTCTCATTAATTTGAAGTGATAAGAGCAGACACTCCTCGCCTGTTCGCGATTAGAGGGAGAATGTGTCCAGCCTCACCACGTGTGCCACTGCCTCTTCACAGATGCTCATTGTTGGGTCCAAGTTCTTTCCTACTTACAGTCACCACAGTGCTTTTTGTTTTTTAAATCATTCATGGACACTGAATTGTGCTAAGTCATTCCTGTATACACAGCCCCCCTCATCCACATTTTTGCTTGCAATGGTCTCAGTTACCCACAGTCAACCACAGTCTGAAAATATTAAATGGAAAATTCCAGAAGTAAATAATTCATGTGTTTTGAATTGTGCACCCTTCTGAACAGTGTGGTGAAATCCTGCGCCATCCTGCTTTGTCCTCCTTGGGATGTGAATCATTCCTCTGTCTTGCAACTCCATGGAGTCTACACCACCCATGGCATAGCTATGGCTGCCATGTTGGATATCAGTGTCTTGTCCTGTGTGTCATGGGGCTTGTGCTCAAGTAACCCCCACTTCCCCTAGTAATGGCCCCAATATACAGAACAATGGTTCTGGTTTGGATCTGAGTCAGCTGCCAGAGGCCCAATTCTGGGGGCTTGTTGTTGGCAGGTGGGCTTGAGGGAGGTGACTAGACCATCAGGGCTCTTGCTCCCTCAGTAGATTCACCAGTGGATGGAGCTGTAATTTGATGGTATTGTTGGGAGGTGATGGAGACTGGGGAGGTGGCTAGAGGGAATGGGTCATGGGATGTGACCCTGGGCCTATATCTTGTCCCCAGATTCTTCTCTTGGGCTCTCCCCTCATGTCTCTGCTTCCTTGTCACCCTCGTGCTCTGCCCATGACAGGCTCAGAAGCAATGGATGCAGGTGACCATGGACTGACATTGAAAACGTGAGCCGGATAACCTCTCCTTCACAGCGATTGCTGATATTTTGTCAGCAATGGAAGCTATTGGAGCAGTGATGTGAACCAGGGCATAAAGCATGCAGGGACAGATGGGCTCTGGCATGATGTGGCAACACCATGGGGCATGCAAGGACCACATCATGTGACAGGGATGGGACTGTCTGAGGCTCCAGGCATACTGGGGTCTTGGCCTGTGTGCCCGTGGATAAGGAGGACTGCTGTGCAGAGATGATCAGATAGCTTTTCTTCCTTCCTTCTTTCCTTCCTCCTCGTCCTCCCCTCTTCTTCTTTTTGAGGTAATGGGGATTGAACCCAGGGCCTTTGCACTGAGGTACATCCCTAGCCCTTTTAAAATTTATTTTGAGACAAAGTCTCACTGAGTTGCTGGTTGCCCAGGCTGGGCTCACACTCAGAATCCTCCGGTCTCAGTCTCCCAGAGTGTTGGGATTACAGGTGTGCACAATCATGCCCAGGTCCTTTTGTTTTTTTAATGTGAGCATTTAATACTATAAATTTCCCTCTGAAGTGCCACTGGAGCTGCATCATACACATTCTGACATGCTGTGTTTCTGCTTTTATACAGTCTGAATATTTTCTAATTTCTCAGTTATTTTGACTTTGACACACAGGTTACTCAGTGTGCAATTTAATTTCAAATATTTAGGGAGTTTCCAGGTAGCTTTCAGCTCTTGATATCCAGTTAAATTAATCCCCTCATGGTGGGGAAATGCACTTTGCATCAGCCTTCCCCGGGGTCTGGGTGGATGTTCTTCCTCAGTGGCTGGGATGGGTCAGCACCCCTCAGGCGAAGCTCCTGATGGCTTTTTGGGTCCTCCACACAGCCACTGCCTCTCTGCTCCTCCTGTCAGTGTCAGGCAGGGCTGTGGTGCTTTCTGCTGTGTCTGCATGGCGAGGTCTCTCCCAGCTTCCAGGCAATCGTGGATGTTGCTGAGGATTTTGCAGATGGAACTGCAGTAAAGTCTTTGATCCCCAGAGTTTAAGGAAGGGGGATCACCCTGGAAGGCCTGGCTTAGTGGGAAGATTTTAAAAGCAAGGCGAGGCTCATCAAAGGAGGGAAGAAATTTGTTCTACACGCCACAGCTTTGGCCTGAGTGAGCCACACGAGCTGGATTCTGACTTGCTCGGCCAGTGCCCCAAATGCACAAACCAGTGTCCTGTGCATCTCCCTCCATCCCCAGCTCTATACGACACTTCCGCTCTGACTCTGCTCCTCAGCCCAAAGCCTGGCTGACCTGTCAACAGGGATGCGGACACTCTGTCCCTAACTCAGGGTTCTCCAGGATTCTGCCTGAGGTGCACTAAAGGACACACCCTCGTGGGACATTGTGACCTCTGGACGACTGACCCCTTTGGCATCAAGAACGACCTTCTCTGTCCCTGGTGACCCAGTTTTCTGTTGATGAATGCTACACTCTGCATCTCAGATGTCCTCCAAAGGCCTGGCCATCAGCCTGTGGTGCTGCTGAGGTGGTGGTGGGACCTTGGGAGACGGGGTTGAGTGGAAGGAAGTGAGGCCATTGGGGGTGTGGCCCAGAAGGGGACACTAAGGCTCCAAGCCCTTATTGCTCCTCTCTCTCTCTCTCTCTCTCTTCCTCTCTCTCCCCGCTTCCCGACCGCCATGAGGTGAGCACCTCCCTCTGCTACACTCTCCTGCTCCCGTGATGTAACTGCTTCACCATCCATGGACAGAAACCTCTGAAAGCAAGAGCAGAGACCAATCTCTTCTCCTTAAGAGATTAACTTAAGAGTTAATGATGTTTTGTCACAGCAACAGAAGGCTAATGCAGTTAGTGTAAGCATGGAATATCTTTTTTCCACCCTCTGACTTTTAACCGATTCATGACTTTATATTTAAACTATATCTCTTATAGGCACTTGTACTTGGCTCTTGCTTTTTAATTCTATTTACATCACTGTTTTAATTTAGGGTGTTAGACAATTCATAATTTAATTAGTGACAAGTTGGAGTTTAAATCTATCATCTTGCTATTTGTTTTCTGTTTTATCTAACTGTAGTTTACTTTTCTTTTTCTTTCCTTCTTTGAGATGGAGGATCTCATGTTGATGCTTCCCTTTTATCCCCACTATTGGGTTCTTAGCTATACTTCTTATTTTTATTGGCTATTTTCATGTTTATAATATATACTTTTAACTTGTCAGCTGGTCCTACTCCACCTCACATGGTATAGGAACCCCTCAGCAATGTACTCCATGTACTTCTCCTGTCCCTTGAGCCATCATTACAGATTTTATTTCCACAAATAGTGTAAATATGCCCCAAACTGCACTGCCACTTTTTGTTTTAAACAGTGAATTGTCACTCAAAGTGATAAAAAAATGAGAGAAGTTTTTGCCTTTAGCTACACTCTGCTCTCACCTCTGTAGTTGTGCTCTCTGGCCCCTCATGGCTCTGTGTGGACCTAACTCCCATCTGGAATCATTTTCCTCTGCTGGAGGAGCCTCCTTTAACATTTCTTGTGGAGCAGATTTGTTGACAATTAATTCTCTATCCGCAGCATTTTTGGCCCTGTGGGGAAACATCAGTCATCTGGCCTGTGTGTAATAGGAGTTCTAGAAAGAGAAGAGAGAAGGGCAAGGAGAGAAAAATGTTTTGAAATAATGGCCAAAAAGTTTCTGAATTTGATGAAAACTGTAAACTCACAGATCCAAGCTCAGTGCACGCTATGTAGAATAACATGGAGAGAGCCACGTCAAGGCACATTATAAATGAATTGCTGAAAACTAACATGAGAGCGAAATCTCAGAAGCATTCAGATTAAAAAAAACAACAACAATAAAGCTCACACGCATTAGGTACAGAGAGAAAAATATGAGAGACAGCAAATGTCTTGCCAGAAACTATGCAAGCCAGAAGACAATGGGGAAAGGTCTTTAAAAGGCTGGGAGTGGGGTGGTCTGTCAAGAAAGATGTTTTTACTCAGTAAAAATATCGTGCAAAATTAAGATTATTTTGGATAAATAAAAACTGATAGAGAATTCACTGTCAACAAATCTGCTCTGCAGATTTTCATTTTGTTTTATTTTTGGGTTTTATCTCTGCTTTGACTTGAATAGTTTCTATAGCTACAGTTTCTGTAACTTCAGACTCAGTGATCTTCCATGCCATCTGTTCTTTGAATCCCATCCATGTAGTTTTCATTTGGGGTACGATATTTTCATCTCTAAATGTTCTGTTTATGGCTTTTTGTATGTTTAATTTCTTTCCTCTTTCTTCTTGGATGCAGGGAGCATTTTTAATAGATGTTTTAATAATCTTGTCTGTGAAATTCCATCATCTGTCACTTCTGATGGCTTGGTCCCTCATTATACGTATTAATTTTCTGCATGTCTGCTTATTTTTTTATTGAATGCCAGACATTGTAAAGATCACTGTTGACCTCTGGCTTTGTTTTACTCCTTTAAATACTGCTGGATTGCACTCTGGTGTGCTGCTGTGCTCTTTGGAATCACATAGGTTCTTCTGTAGCTTGTTTGTTTTAGAATAACAAAAGATGGTTTATTTGGGGAGAAAAGATAGAAAAGAAAGAAGCTAAACAGCTACCATGAGGTGGTAGGGGGCTTCAGAGCCGAAAGCCCTTCTGTGGTTTATTTTTAAGTGCTGTCAGGGTGGGTCCAAGATAGCCTTAGGCTGAGATCAGTTTGCCACCAATATGCAGAAAATATTCTTCTGAAGATTCTACTCAGTGCCCTGCGTATTATAAAGTCTCTCCACCCTGGCTGGTGAGAACACAGATGCCCCCAGCCCTGTGTGAGCCCCTCTTCCTTCTCCAGTCTTCAGTAGTTTCATCACACACACTCACAGACCAATTTTCAGCCAACCTCAGGGGCCTCTCTGCAGAGCCGTGAAGCTCTGGCACATGTCTTGGCAGCTCTCCCCTCTCCAGTCCTCTGACCTCCAATTCTTGCTAATTTGACCTCCCTGTACTCCAGTTGCTCTGTCTTCTCCGCAGAGAGACTGCGCTCTGTTTCACTGCCAACCCTACACCAACTGGTGTGGCCATGGACCAAGCACTTCCTTCCCCCAGCCGTCAGCCTCCTGCTCTCTTTTGCCCAGGATCTGAAACCACGCCATGCACATTTCTCCCATTTCCAGGTCTACAGCAGGAGAGCGAGTCCCACTCTGCCTCTTCTTATCAGCCAGAGCCAGATATCCAAGGTCAGTAAAACTTTCAGAAGAATCATTTGGACAAATATAGAGCTGATAACTTTTTATATCCACAATTTAAATAGAAACCCTACAAGTCCACAGCCTTCCACCATCATTACCATTTCATCAATTAATGGAAGGACACAAGAAGGACATTTCCCCCGGGCAGCTCTGGGCCTTACACCAGGGCATATACTCTTCCTAACCCCTCCATCCAAGCTCAGAGGGTGGACTTTCCGCAGCAGACAGGAGCTGCCTAGAGATCAGAGACACCTGGCTGGCTGATTGCTGGGTTATTGTAGGTCTGTGTATTTGGAACCAACGTTGTGAGTCTGACCTTCATTGCATGCAGGGCCCTGAGAATCACAGGTAAGAGCCTTGCTTGGTGAGATTTCTAAGATGTCCCAGCAACAGGCTGGGTCTGGGGTGGCAGAGGTGACACCAGGGTAGCAACCCACACAACGTGCTCCACACAACTCCAAGCATCTCCAGCAAGTACTTTGCAGGACCTCCCTTCCCCAGGATACCAAACCCCACAAGAGCTCAAGTCCCTGAAATAAAATGGCACAGTTTTCGTTCAAACCTATGCACAACTCCCGTGTGGATCAACTATGAAGGTCTGTGTCACCGAACACTATCTAAATGCTACGTAAATGGTTACACCACAGTGTCTAGGGAATGGTGACCCCGAAAGTCTATATGTGTTCAAAACTATTGCAACTTTTCCCCAAATATTTCAACCCATGGTTGGTTGAATCCTTGGATTTGGAACCCATGGAAACAGAGTGCTGTCTGCTCATCACTGACTCCCTAGGAGAGCAATCGGAAAGCAGCCCCCATTAAGGTTCAGATCTAATGTCCCCCTATAATGACTCCTGGGTGTGGAAAGTGATTGGATTCTATACTCCTCCGTGAGCTGCTGGATGTGCTGTCAGGAGGGCCCTGGTTGGAGCCAGCCACTGGGGCGTGACCTGGAAGGCTGTGTTCTTGGCCCCTGCTCATCTTCCGCTCTCTGCTTCCTGGCCACATGGCATGAGCAGCTTTCCTTCCCAAGCCTCTCCACCATGCTGTTTGCGCCCTAGACCCGCTAACTATGGACTGAACCCAATGAAACTAAGAGCCAAATCAACTGCTGCTCCTGTAAGTCACTGGTGTCGGGACTTTTTCTGGTGAAGGGAAAGTGGACCGACACACCCTACAGCCGCAGGTGTGCCACGCCACTCAGGCAGAGGCAGGCTGGAGGCTGGTGAGCCACGGCAGCCACACGTGGAGGGTGGGACCCGTCCCTAAGCAGTGCCTTCATCAAATCCCCAAATCTCCATGACTCCTGCCTTATTATTTACTTCACAGGCTTCTTTAAAAGCACTCATTTCTTACATTTATTTAAAAAGACACTAATGCCGGGCCGGGGATTTAGCTCAGTGGTTCTGCCCCCTGCCCTGAAAGCTCAAGGACTCAAGTTCCATCCCCAGTACCAAAAAAAAAGACACTGATGTCACTACAGAGCTAGACTCCTAGAGGTGGGGCGGACCATCAACAGTAGAAGAAACATGGCAGGTGGGGGACAGAGCGACAAGAGGTCTCTGAGGCGGTGGCCTCAGGGTGGAGCCCAGGGCAGGGAGCGGGTGGTGAGTCTGGGCAGCTGGCGGGAGTCACCAGCGTGGGACTCCATTCTAGGAGGAGGAGCCCCCAGGCTGGACCTGTCAGGAAGCCAGGTGACAGCCCAGGGCTCTGGGGGAGGAGATGGCCGAGGATCATGGATCTTTAGGACCTGCTGGAGCACTGAGCCTGAGCAGGACTGGGAGGGGACCTGGGTCAGGGGAGGCAGGGGCTTGCGTGGCTACTGAGGAGAGCGCACAGGAGACAAGGAAAAATGGAAGGAAGGAAGGAAGGAAGCAGCTCCCTTCCTCCCTCAGGAAGTGGAACAGGCGCAGACAGAGCTCCCAGCTGTGGCCATCGGTCCTTTGTGGTCCACATCAGGCTGCGGCACCTGAGTCCAGCAAGGACACGGCCGGGGGCGTGGTCACCCAGCCGGAGCCCCACCCCGGGCAGCGGGAGCGCTGAAGAAGGGCCTCAGGGCGGTGACGCCCCAGCCTTACCTGCGGCCCTGCCACGTGCAGGGGGGCAGAGACGCCAAGTGCTGGGTCCACAGACGACCAACTCAGTGCCGCGGGAGCGCAGTGAGGAGACACCCGCAGCTCACAGGGGCAGCCCGGGGGCACCCACACCGGCCCGGGGCATAAGAACACTGGAGAGGAAGGCTCGGCGTTGCCCGGGGTGCCACTCAGAGCCAGGACGAGCTGGTCTCAGGAGTCTCAGAAGGACAAAGGACGTGACAACTGACAACTGCTGTAAGGTGGCACCACCTGCCGCGGCTCCACCCTGAGCAGCCCCAGGCTCTGTTGCCCGCAGAGCAAGGGACAGAAGGGAGCAGGGTCACGGCCAGAGCGGAGCAGAGAACAGTGTGGGCCCAAAAGTAGAAACAGAGGGGCTTCGTGGTCCCACGGGCATGCCCACATGTCCCGAGGGAGCGGATTGGCGCATCAGAGACACCTCTGCCTTGGCCTCCTGCAGTGCTGCCCCCAGCAGCCACAGACGCATGGACAGACGACGCGGTGCGGCACACCGTGGAACACCACTCACTTGGCAGGAAGGGAACTGGTCGCTGCCACAGGCAGAGGAACAGGAGGACGCCATGCTGAGTGCAGTCAGCCAGGCACCAGCGGCACATCCCGTGAGGTCTTACCAACCATGGTATTTTAAAACTTCAACCTCACAGAAGCAGAACGGGATGGTGGCCCCCAGGGGTGGGCTGGGGATGGAACATGGGGTCATGGGGTGAGAATTCCAGTTAGGGGATGCTGAGCTCTGGGGACCTAATGCTCGCCACGGTGACGCTGGCCAGCGACGCTGTACTACACACTGGCTGGTGTGTGACATGTGGGCATGGCTGTCCTCTCCTCACATGTGCCAATGTGCGGCTCAGTCCTGCCTGGCAGCTGCAGATAAGGCTAGGGAAGGAAGGCACCCGCAGGAGGAACGAGCGGGTCTGAGCCTGGCCCGGGGCCCCGTGCCCAGGGCATCCACACCCTGAACGCAGCTGTGGCCAGGCAGGTGCTCGCTGTCATGAGGGCCACGCACGTGGGCATGAGGTGCGGGGCTCACCCGGACCTGGAAGCCCGAGACCCGCAGGACCATGTGCAGGGTGGCAGAGCCGTGTGCTGTGGGAAGGGGCCTCCTCTGCACCCTCGCTGAGGTCCTCACAGCTGGGCACCGGGCAGATGGACCAGGGTGGACACAGAGGCTCTGCAACCCTGGGACAGCGGCCGAGGCTCGGGAGCAGCAGACCCGCAGGGCTGGTGCCTCCAGCCATCACCACTGGGTTGTGATGAGGAGCGGCCTGTCACGCCATCGACGCCCACAGCCTGTGCGGAGAGCTCACTGGGATGGGGGCGTGACAGAGACAGCCTGAAGGGTCACAGACTGGTGCTCCCTGCCGTGACCTCTCCAAGGCAGCCCTGGCCTCCTGTGACAAACACGGGCCTGGGCCGGCCATGGCAGCCCCCGTCGCACAGGAGTCTGAATCGGGGGTGCGGGGGCCCCACCCCACATCTTGGTTCTGACATTGGTGACGGAACTGTACAAGCTGCCTAAAACTTGCACGCTGAGGTCCCAGGCGAGTCTCTGGGGTGCGGATTACACCCCACACGCAGCCCTGCAGCCACACCGTCCTGTACCTCCTCTCTCAACACAGGGCCTCCTGGTCCTGCCACATCCCCACCCTCTCCAGGGACCTGCCACCTGGGAGCCACACACACTTCTCGCCCTCCAGTGTCTCAGGGGTGCTGCACACACTGCTCCTGGCCCTGTGCTCTTCCCTCTCCCTTCTGGCTGAGACTTCCCACTGCCCCGGGGCTCCCTCCACCCCCAGTTCTTTCCAGCTCCGTGAGCTGCAGTCAGGCCTCGGCGTGTCTCCCTGCCTGTCTGTCAGCTCTCTGTCCCTGCAAACCTGCTGCTAGACAGAAGGGCACACAATGCCCTATGCCATCTGCTGCCTAGTCCTGGGACGCTGCTGGTCAAAGCAGCTGCTCACAAAAAGTGACCAAGTGAGAGGTCGAAGGGGACAGGCTCGTATCTGGATGGCAAAGGACCACATGACCCTCAGGCTGCACTCCTTGGTGGTAGAAAGAGAGACGTCACCAAGACCCCAGGACACCCCGTGCCGGGCAGCATGGGCACACAGAGAGCACATGATAGGATCAGGACCTGTTCTGGCTCTGGTCCCCATGTTCCCAGCCCGCACCCGTGTCAGCCTGGAAACACAAGGGGACAGCCAGGCACTCTGTCTCCTTCGCCCAGCAGCCTGGCTCCAGAGACGGGGACACCAGCTGGCCCCAGCCCACTGCCCCCGCCAGACCCAGCACCAGCCTTCAAGGCAGAGGTCCTGTTCATGTTGGGCACCTGCATGAGCGCTGGGGAAGCTCAGCAAGGGCCTGAGAGCTGCCCCATGTAGAGCAGCCAAGCAATCCTGCGTCTGATCAGCAAAGTGTGAACGAGTTGGTGACACAGGGGTGACATTTCTGACTGAGCCCGGGAGTGCAGAAATCGCCAGGCTGGGAGAGCGTGTTGGTGGGGGTCCAGGGGCTGCAGCACCGCAGGATTTGCCAGTCTGGGGAGGGCTGGTAATTTAAGACATCTGGTGACCGGGAAACGCTGCTGGCTCCTCCTTCCCCGAGCAAATGTCATCTCACGAAGACAGAGTCAGATCCCGGGGTGAGGAGCGGGCGTCTAGGTTCCCGTGGGTTCTTCACTGTGCAGAGCTGGAAGAGGGGCCGGGGCACCTGGATCTGTGTCCTCGTTGCCCATGGGTTCCTGACTAGGTGGCCAGGCTCAAGGCTCAGCGGCTCTGGGCTCAGCTGCAGGCGGCATGGCCGAGGCCGTGGCTATGTGAGCCTGCAGCGAGGGCTCTGGGGTCAGCTGGCCTGTGAGGGATGCTGCCGCAGGCCTGAGGCGCTCAGATGCAGGCCTTGAGAAGAGAACCAAGGCTTCCTGGGAAATGCTTTTGATAACTTGACTGAATACGTGATTAACACGAGTGAGCGAGGAGTCTTTTATAACCCGAAGGAGCAAGGGAAGCAAAAACGACCAAAACAGAGGCCACCAGAGTGACGCACGGTGCAGCAGGGTGACTGCACAGCTTGTCGGGCTATGAATTAAGATGCACGCTTTTTTCCTGAAATCTCCGCTCATTGTCTGACACTTTCATTTTCTTTATTGTTCTGTTTAAAAATCTATCATCAGAAATAATTTTAAAAATCAAACAATATCTGTGGATTAAAGCAAAATTTCAAATGTCATGCTGTCCGTGGTCTGGAATCGAACAGCACAGTGATGGCCGCTGCGTGTTCGCAAGCTCTCCATTAGCTTACATTTGTGTTCGTCGGCCCGTGTGTAGACAGAACAGCTCCGTCAGCGTGGGCCACTCCTAATTTGTTTCCCAAGCCAGCCAGACTCTGTGCGATGCCACTGGTATTTTCTCTAAAGATGTCTTTTTTCGTTGTTTATTACTCCTTTTTCTATAAAATACTCCAGAGCTTCCTCAGAGCTGTGCTTTGTGGTTGACAGTTCAAATCCCTGGCCCCTCCGGCCCTTCCCACGGGGCTGAGCCCCCACTGGGGCAATCCGGCCACTTCCTCGTGGAGACCCGGCTGACCACAGTCTCAGGGGCCAACTTTTCATCCCCATTCAGCGAACATTTCAGCCACGGACATTTCACAGCCAGAGCTCACCCAGCGAGTTGTCTCTATTTATGATTGTTTTTAATGGTTTCACCAAATATAAATGCTTCAAAGTCTTAGGCAATCTGAACGACATTCCATTTGAGGACACAATATGAATATATCCAATTAAAAAATATGGGCCTCATCAGGAGATCATTCCACAAGCCCAGAACATTCCAGAGCGGAGTCGTAACCTGGCTCATGGGCTGTGACCAGCAGGACCGCTCAAGTGCCCGTGCTCACCCGCCTCTCGACTTTTTGCCCTGCGTGGCTTCTCAAGGCGTGTCACATGAGTTGACATTCCTAGTGGGGTTTAAGCAGAATGCATGATCCCAGCTCCATCCTGTGCGGGTCTCCACTTCGAACAGTGTCCTGTCAGTGAGGGCCCCGAGCCTGGGCCTGTGTTATGGTCACCTGTTTGACATGGGGACTTTAAGGTGATTTAACAAAAGTCTGCCAGTCCTGCACCCTCCCTGCCCTCCTGCTGCTGGCCTGGCTGCCTGGCATCGCCACCAAGCCGGACTGTCCCGCCCACCCGCTCCTCGGAGGTTCCGGAGCAGAGGGTCCCCACCTTGTAGGACGATGGCCTCCCCCCAAGCCGTGACAAGGTACAGAGCTTGCTGGTGTGTGTATCTGCAGAGATAAAAGGCTATTTCGCAACAGGAAGCATAAAACATCCCTTAGAAAATGGCAGATAATCTTAAATTATAGGAAGAGGGCTAAGATAAATATTTAGAAGCTTTGATAAAATACAGCTCTGTTTGGAAGGAAAATGAGAAGTCAGAAAGAGGCTCAACCATCGCTTTCACTTCAAGAAGCCAAGCTGGACACAAGGACTCGGGGAGGGGCCCTTCCTGCCCCCATAGCTCCCTTGTCCTGTTCCTCCTTCATTCCATCCCACAGCCGCTTGCAGGTGCTGGCAATGATGCCACCCAGGAATCCAGGCTTTGTGCCAGTGCACACGTAGAGCACCCCTCCAGACTCGCAGCTCTCGGCCTGGCCATGTCACCCTCGGGGAAACTGAAGCAGGACAGGGAACGAAGGCAACCCTCTGCATGCCACAGTGCCAGGTCTGGTCCAGGGACAAGGCTGGGGTGAGAGAGGTGTGGGGAGCAGCTGACCCTGGGCCTTGAGGAGCTGCCTGGCACCCAGAGGACGGAAGTACCAGGAGCATCACTCAGGACAGTGCACGGGGCCTCTGGGGCGCAAGTCCCACCCGGTCCCTCTCATGTCCACAGCTGCCCTCAGGGTGCAGCTGGCAATGCCTGTGGGACCCAGATCCCAGGGAGCAGCGAGCAGCATCCGGCCCAAGCTCCGAGCCAGGTCAGGGACAGCGCGGGCTGGGGTCAGTGGGCGGCACAGTGCTGTATCTCGCCCTGGAGGGAGGGAACACTCGGTCCTGACCCAGGGCCGCCGAGCAGGGCAGTCAGGGCACCAATCAGAGTCACCTTGTAGAACATAAAGTCTGTAAACCATGCAGGCCACAGCAGCCCTTCTGGGGACACGGACGTGGCCACGCAGGCCTGGTCCATCTGGGAAGGGGACAGAGGTGCAGTGTCCCAGGGAGGCACAGAGATCCTGAGCCACAGCTGCCTCTGGAAGAGCTCTGTCCCCAGGCCCCCAGCCCATCCCTCCAGCTCCCTGCCCAGAAGCGGGGCCCCCGGGCCCCTTGGGACAGCAGCAGAGCCACAGCCGAGGGGCCTTGAGCAAGGATGGCCAGCCCTGAGCGCTGGGGACAGCAGAGATGACGCCAGGAGAAAGACGTGACAGCGCCCCACTCTTCCGGTGCGACGTCGGCAGGGACCCTGCAGCCCTGGGAGGCTGAGCCTTGAACCCCAACCACTAGGGCCGCCCCACTTGCCTGGAGATCTGCGGAACGGGGCTCCCGAAGTGGCCACGCTAGGGCTGCCTCCCGCCTGCGCCTGCCCCGCCCACAGCCTGCATGCTCCCCCTGTGCTTCTCAAGCTGGCTGCCGGGCACTGGAAGGAAGTGCACGTTCTCGGGCCCCGCCTGGACCCCGGGGCTGTGGTTATCATGCTCGGGCCGGGACATCGACAGCGACCCTGACTCAGTGTCCAGTGCCCGATCACTGCCTGAGCAGATCCCGCGCGCAGACACTCACCTCCCAGGCCAGGTGCTCCCAACAGAGGCATCAGTGTGGCCCTGGGCCGGTGGCTGCAAGGTCTGTGGGTGCAGCACCCCTGGGTGCTCCTGCCTGGATGCCAGCACCTCACGGGTGACCCATGACGAGGCCCTGAGGAAAGGCCTCGGGCAGTTGCTCCTCGGCCCAGAGCTGCTGACAGCCCAGCGAGGCACCCTCTCTGGAAGTGCTGTTTGGGGCTGTTTGCCCTGCGGCTGCGTTACCAAGGTGGCAGTGCCAGTCCCGGGCCTCACCTGAGGTCTTCGTCCGTCTCCATGGTAGATGTGTCATCGTTTCCACCCCGTGGCCAGGTCGTGCGTTCCTGGGCCAGGCACGGTTGGCATGGCAACCAGACAGGCCGAGGGACGGAAGCCTCCTTGCTGGTGCCTTCCCAGGAGAGAGCGAGGGTCACCCCTCGTACAGACGTGCAGTCCACTGGGCCTGGACCACGCCTCGGAGGCTCGGCGACCCTCCCACCAGAATAGGATGCAGCTACCGACTTTTATCCTGGTTTCTAAGATCTGACGCTAACCCCTGTGTGTGGCAGCGAATGGTTTTCTTCACCGGTACCGAGACTTTTGGTGGGGAGAGTGCCTCTTCACTGCGTGGCCTTGCCACACACACCACTGATGGCCTGGGGTCAGGGACGAAACTACAAACGCCACCATGGAAAACAAACACGCCAGTCCTCATCTCCCCGGGTTAGGCAATGGTTTCCTAGGTGAGACACCAAGAGCAAAGCAAAGAGAGAAAAGAGAAAAAGTACAGGTAACTGGCTTCAAAATTACGACTTCCTGGGAAGGATGCGCCATCTGGAAAATGAGAACTGAGAGAGACACTTCAGGTGCTCTATCTGGTGAGCAACTTACACCCAGCGCACATCTGAAAACCTCCCACCACTGGCTAATGAAAACCAACCCTGATGAAAGTAGGGCCCAAACTCGAGGCTGAGGACTCGAGGGCGGATTAACGGAGCTGCGAGGAACATGGGCCGGCCCCGCGTGGGCGACACCCAGTGGAGGCTGACTCGGCAGCGCAGGGCTGAGGCGTGGGCAGGCGGACAGGCCAGGCAGGGCCGGCCACGCGGCCGTGCTCCCACAGACAGAACTGCAGCCCCGGAAGGCCTGGTGGCCTGTGGAACTGAGCACACCAGTGTCTGCAGGCCGCAGACTAGGTCTCCTGTCCATGTCCGGGCTCTGCATTTCACACAAGGATGGGCACAGGCCGGGCTGAGGATGGGACAGCTGGGGACACGTGCATGGGGCTGGGGCTGGGGCTGGGGTTCAGAGGAGCCTCCGAGCCCCTCCCTGTGCCCCGTATCACGGACAGACATGCGGGGGACCAGCTGGGACTCAGACACCGCTCTCCTAACACGGATCAGACAGCCGGACTGACGTCACGCGGTGGGAAACCTTGGTCCCGGCCAGCACCCACTGCCTGGTGCAGAAGGAAGACAGGTGAGAAGGGCAGCCGGGAGCCCACGATCACACTTCGGGCTGGAGCAGCACCCAGGACCCCAGGAGCCGACCCTCTGTCTTCCACAGCCGACCTCCGCAGGGCACGGCAGGTCAGCAGTAATGGCTCCCAGTGGCCTCTCCTGTGTCCAGGCACACCCCGCTGTCGCAGAGCTGCTGACACCTCTGCAGGGACACGCAGGAGCCTCTTGGTGGGTGGCCTCCGGCAGCGCTGCTGTGGGGGTCTGAGGCTGGCCGTGTGCCACGCCGTGCAGAGCCCTGCCTCACCTCACCCACGCCCTGCTCTGCCCTGGTCTCCAAGGCCTACGCATGCTCAGCCTCCCCACACTACACAGCGCCCCCTGCTGGCAGCCACGCACGGTGGCACAGATGGGGATTGTCATCTGCCATCCCCGATCCAGCAGTGTCTGCCTCACATCCACATTCACTGTTTTCTTCGAAACTCCAGGCCACCTCACTGCTCTCCAACAGTGCGGCGGGAGACAAGCAGGGGCATCGGCCCAGGTGGCCTCCTGCTCTGAGGTCAGGGCCAGGGGACACTGAGTTGGGAGCACTGTGTGGAGCCTGGCGCCTTCCACAGCAGCAAGAGATGCCCCAGTGGGGCCCTGGGCACACAGCTCTGCTCCTTCCCGGGCCCACGGTGCAGAGGGAAGCAGGTGGTGCTGGATGCCTGGCCCAGCCCGTGCCGGGCATCCGCCACTTCCTCCAGGTGATCTGCCAGGCAGGGAGTCAGGAGCTGCCCTCCATGCCACCCCACCCAGCACGGGATGTGAGCACAGCGCTGGGTGCCAGCCCAGGGTGGGGGCTGCTGGGGACACTCACAGCCCAGACGCCTTCACAGCAAGTGGAGGGAGGGGCACTTGGAGTGAAGCCCTCAGCAGAAACTTGCTCTGCTCCGAAGCCATCAGCGCACACAGAGACGGCTTCTGGGAAGTCATTAGGCAGTGGTCTGTGCGAGGAACGCATGCTGGATGCCACGGTATCGGCCTCGTGGCCAGCTCTGGGCTCGGGTCATTAAGATCTTGGGATTCCCAGAAAGGACATTTTCTCTGGAAACAAAATTATTTCCAGGGGTGGAAAGGGATTTACCAACTGCTAATTAATTCTTACATTAAACAAATATGCATCCAGAGACCCAGGGAGAGGTGAGCGGTTTTTTCCAGGTAGCACTGACGCTGAGAGTGTTCAGAGCCCACCCTGCCCTTCCTGGCGGGCCCGGTGCTGCCCAAGCCAGGAGGAGACCCTGCTGGTGACGGGCAGACAGCAGTGACATAGATGACAGCCACTGGGCAGCCAAAATCCACAGCTGGCAAGCCACACCTGGGTCTGGGCACAGGCACGGGGCACGGTCCAGAGCCGGAGCCCATCCCAGAGATTTTCTATTATCTCCAGAGCAAGTCAGCACCCGGGGCAGAATTTTAGCCAGATGGTTATTTTTTTCAATGCATTTTCAAATGAAATCTTCCTTTGGTGCAGTTCTCAGAACTGATTTTCCATCCAGGGCCTGGGACGCTGGCCCCTCCACCTCGGCCTCACCCGGCCGTCTGCCCCGGAGGGAGTGGGGACCAGAAGTGATGGCAGAAGTGTCCCTCAGACAGGTGACAGAGGAGGGGGTGGCTTTCCCCGTGTCACAGAGGTTCCAAGTGTCAAGTATGCCAAGAACTCAAGTCCTCAGGGAAGCAAATGAAACTCCCAGAAAACCCGGTGACTCTGGTCTGGGTGTAGACACAAAGATTGGAGCCAGGACCTGAGAAGATGCCCTCACCCCAGGGTCACGGGGGCACTGTCTACCACAGCCAGAAGACGACGGTCCCAAGTGTCACTGACAGATACGCAGAGACAAACACAGCCCAGCCTCGTGTGGGGACATCACCAGGCCCAGGAAGACGGAAATCCCAACACCTGCTACGACACAGCTGAACCCAAGGATGCTGCGCCAGGAAGAGCAGCCACCAAAGGACAAGCACCGGGTGGGGCCATTTCTGCGAGGTCCTGGAGTTGTCAGACCTTGAGGCGGAGAGGAGGTGGCCCTGGGGCCTCGGGGGTGACTGATGGGGACAGAGCTGGCGGCCTCACAGCAGCACGGGGCGCAGCCGGATGGCGAACTGCAGGTGAGAGGCAGAGAGCAGGGGCAGAAGGGATCCTCCGCCCGCCTGACCTGGCCCCACCTCGCCCCGCCTGAGAGCCGCCGTCCAAAGCCTGCGTCAAGGCCCAGTGGGCCCCGAGAGGGTGGACGTGCCCTGAGCGGGCGGCACCTCGGCCCTGCTCTCCCTGTGTGGCCAGACCACCCGCGGTACTGCCATGCCGGGCCGGCCGTGGTTCAGTCTCGGAGCTGGGCCAGATCCGCAGCATTTGAGTGGCCCCAGGTGAGGTCAGAGCATGGCCCAGGGAGGCACTGCTCTCTCCGATGCCACCTCCGCCCCGCAAGGCTCTGCTCAGCTCTGTCCCCACGCGGGGAGACAGGCGGCCCTGGCTGCAGCACATCTGCCGCCCGTGGAGGCCCCACATACCACACTGGAAGGGCATTCACTTGGGACAACCCCAGTGCCCAATCACAGGATTTACAGACGTGCCTGGTTTCAGAGACGCCATAAACCCACCGCCACTGCTCTTTACAACCCAAGTGCACGCCCGGAAATCTGCCAGAGACCACCCAGGGCTGTGACCCGGGCTGCCCGAGGGAGTCAGGGCTCCTCCCAGGGACGCTGGGAAACTTGCTTCCCCTGTGGAGGGGCTGCACCCTCTGCCCATGCAGTCACCACAGGCCAGGTCCCCACTGCAGGCCGCTGTGGGCGACAAGGCCAGATCTCAGCCCGGGAAATGGGCCCGGGAAGGAAGCGAAACCCAGGTGGCTGTGTGGGTGGTCAGGAGATGCCCTTCTCAGCCACGTCTGGCTCCGGACAATGGCCTTCCTGAGGGTCACTGCGCCCAGGGTCCGCGGGAAGATCGCCAGCTCTGGGACAGTCTGTGATCGCCTCCTTTGTTCTGCCATTATCTGTGGACTGCCAGACAGGCAGAAGTACGGGACAGGCTGCAGGTTCTGAGGTTGGAACACAGTGAAGCTGAGTATGGTGATGCCCCTCTACCTGGACAGTGGGCACATGAGCAGGGCCTTACCGTATATGTAGGAGTTCACTGGGTGCAAAGGTGGGTATAGATCAGGAGAAATCTGGACGCAGAGAGGGAAAGGGCCTGCCTATGAGGGGAAGGCTGACTTGGGGTCCTGTGTCCACACAGGACCAGTTTTGGGGGAGCTTCTGGGGTCAGGGAGCTCTCAGAGGTGAGAAAGCTGGAAGGACATGTCCTCTCCCTTCCTTCAGGACGAGCACACAGCAGCCTGCAGCTCACAGCGGGTGGTCATGAGGAAGACTCCTGAGCATGGTGCCGGCTCCTCTGCACCCTGCGAGGAGGGCTGGGGATGGCGTCGGAGGGGCCGGCAGCGGCAGATGGAGGGACAGTCCCCAGCCCGGGCGTGAGGGCGGCTGGACGGCCCTGCCTCCGGTGGGCAGAGACCCATGGGGCCTCCCCACGCTGTCGCCCTGCTCCAGACCTGAGCTTGGCCATGTGTCCTCGGAGCCTTGGGTGGCCCTGGTGAGAGGCCTCCCCGAGGATGAGTTCAGCCCCACGCTGGCCTCGCGGGGGACAGGCAGGGTTTGGCTTCCAGATGAGCAAAGGGGAGGAGGGCGGAGCCACGTGGACGCCCCTCGGGCTGGGGTGTGGGTCCCACGCCAGGACCCTGCCCGGAGCCCCTGGCCCTTGACAGGCACCGCGAGGCCTGGGGTCCGGCCAGGAGGCAGAGCCCTCGAGGGCTGCAGGACACCTGAGGGACACAGGTTGATGACCAAGGGACAGAGCTGGCCCTGGCAGGAGTGGCCCATCCAAAGCCTGGGGGAGCGGAGCAGGGGTCGGGGCACCCTCTGGGTCACCGCTCTGGCCAGTCTGCCCTGCTGTTCTCTCCTTCCCCTGGGGCCCCAGGACTGCAGACAGCAGGGCCCCGAGGCACTGAGGGCCCCGCACAGCAGTTGGCAGGGATGACAGGCTGCCAGTGCGGGCTGCAGACAGCCAGCGACCTCCCTCCCAGGACCCTGGTCACCGGCCAGCTGACCTCTGGCCAGGCAGGGCCCCTGACACAGGCTGTCCCTGCGGGAGCTCAGCCCTGCACCTCTCACTTCCTGTTCACCCCTGTGGTCCCTTCTGCCTCACCCTCTGCCTGGCCACATCAGGCTCCTGCAGAGACTCCACGGTGCCCAACTCGCGGGCCAGTGCTCCCAAGCCCTGCTCCCTGGACACCTCACGCGGGCCGGGGAAGCAGGGCAGGGTTACCACCATCCCTGTCCCCAGGAGGGAGGCCCAGCGGTGTCCCCACAACCCCTGCTTGTGCCTGAGCTGCCAGATTCTTCTGCAGGGACCCAGAACCCTGGGGGAGCAGAGGGGGAGGCACGGGGCTCCCCGGCCTTGTCTCGGCTCCGAGGCACCAGGGCAGGCAAGGAGCTGCGCTTCGGGGAGAGGCGCCAGCCCCTGCTGCAACACATACCGCACCCCTCGGCCGCCAGCCACAGCCCCACAGGGCACAGTGGAGGGGCTGTGCCCGGAGCAGGCAGGAGAGGCTCAGAGTGGCCTGGTCACCTGGGAGGACGCCTGCGCCTCAGGCCAGGTCACGAGGTCCTGTGTGGCACCTTGTGAGGACATGCGGTGCCCAGCACCCCACGCCCGCCGCTGCCTGGAGCCGCAGGTGGATGGGCCTGGCGAGAGGGAGACGGAGCAGCGCGGGCACAGCGCGCAGGGTGAGGGTGCAGCCCCGCTGCTCCTTGAGTGTGTGGCCCGACACTTTCCAAAAGGATTGTTTTGAAATCTGTCAGCCGCACTGCGGAGTCACTGGAGGTTTCAGAGTCTCATCACTGAGAGGCAATGGTGGTCTGCGTGGAGGCTCCAGGTCGGGAGCAGGACGCCCGGACCTGAGTCCTTACGGGAGGGTAGAGCCCAAGGGCAGAGCTGCCCCCCGGAATTTAGGGATCTGCAGGCCAGGTGTCGATCAGGACACATGGATCTTAAAGAGTTTTCAGGATCCAAGGTAAAACATAAACCCATTTTAGATGCTTCCAGGACACGGTGGTGTCTGTGACACCAGGACTCTGGGAGGCTGAGGCAGGAGGATCACAAGTTGCCGTCCCACCTGGGCAACTCAGTGACTTAGAGATCTTGTCTCTAAATAAATAAATAGATAATTAAAGGGCTCGGGACGTAGTTCAGTGTGAAGGCCAGAACCACAGGAAAAACATTCCCATGCAGCCTGTGTTAGGTCTATTATCACATCTGTCCTGGAAAACAGAGACCAGAAAGATGGCAGGAACGCCTCTGAATGACACATGTAGCCGTGGCCGCGGCAGAGGGACGTGGCATTTCACCTCCGGCGTGGAGGCCGCTGGCAGCATTCACACACGGCCCCTCTTCTTTACCTGCCGCCAACAGCACAGCAGAGAGTTGTGCTGATTCCGGCAAATGTTCAGCCGTATTTTGTTCTCCGTGGCTTCTTGAGCCAGCCCTGCACACGGCGATTAGGTTAAACTCTACCCGGTCCACAGATGGACACGGCTGCAGCCGGTAGCCAGCAGGGATCCCGGGACCACCGAGCGTGGGTGTGCAGCCTGCCCAGGGACCTGCACTGACTCCACACTCAAGCACAGGGTCTGGGTCTGAGCTCCGGGGGCTCAGGGTGCAGCCCCCCCCAAGACACACAGCTTGAGCCCCTTGGCCCAGGTTGCCAGGGAGCTTCCGACAGGACCACCCACTCTTACTTCCAGGTGCCTCCTCCTGCTCAGCACATTTAGAATCCTCCCAGGGACCACGGAGCTCACATTCCACATCAGAAACCAAATTTAAATGAGACCTCGGAAAGCTGCACATCCACGTACACACACATTTAAATTTATACTAATGTGTCAATGGCTGAGAGCAGGCTCCTCAGAGCCCATTAAAGTCTGAGCTTCTTTCTGTCAAAACCTTTGAGGTTCCCCCAGCCTGCACTGTGCTGCCCTGCACTCTCTCCCTGTGTTTTGTGTAGAAATGCTCCCACTTCTGACCTCCCCACGGACCACTCATAGATGCCGACCACTGGCCCTTTCAGCTGCTGTCCACTCCTGCTGTTTTCCGGCTCAGCTCTCTGCCCCTTGAGGCCAGTCACTCCCTGGCACATCCTCTCTTCCTCTGACCTTGCCAGCCCCGGCCCCGTCCCTGGTGTGTGTGATGGAGCCGGAGGTCTGGAAAGGCAGGGAGAGAAGGACAGGACGCGCACGGCACAGGCAGAGGAGGGCGTCGGGTCCCAGCAATAGCGCTGCCTGTCCATCCGCTGCCACCCCGGGGACTGCGTACTCCCGAGCTCCTCAGTCCCAGCTCTTTCCCTACAGGGCCATGCGGGGACAGGAGCTGCAAAGTCCCGAGTACACATGTGGAAACTGAGGCACCGGCTCCCGAAGCCCACAGTCCCTGGCCCAGTGAGGTGCAGGCGACATGGTGGCCTGGCTTCTCTGGGTGCGGATTCCGACAGTGCTCATGGAGCTGGGACAGCCTGTAGCGGTCCTCCACCGGCCCCACCGTGTTGGGGAAAAAGGCGGCCCGGGGCGTCGCTCGGAGCTTCCCTGGCTGCGGCCCAAGCTCCTGCCAGGAGTGTGCAGACTAATGACAGTGTCACCTGCTGGGCACAGCACAGGCTCCCCTGCAGGTCAGGCCGCACCCCAGCCTAGGACAGCACAGGCCTGTCCTCCACTGTTGCGCTCACCCTGCAGAATGAGCGTCTCCTCTGCATTCAGGCTGCAGAATAGAGACCTCCCGATCAGAGGCCTTGGCCCAGTGACGCTGAGCAGGTACGGCCCGTGGGGACCACACCACTGTGCTGAGCTTGGTGGCCTTAGGAAATAAGGAAATGTCAGGCCGGGGATTTAGCTCTGTGGTTCTGCTACCTGCCCTGCAAGCGCAAGGACCTGAGTTCAATCCCCAGTACCAAAAAATATAAAATAAAATAAGGAAATGTCTCGCCTCCTAGGAGGGGCGTCCTCCTGAGGGAGGACGGAAGGGCAGAGATGGCCGGTGCTATGTGTCCCTCCCCTCCCAGAGCTGTGGGCACAGGCGGGAGCGAAGGGAGGGTGCGTTAATGAGGCAGGGCACCTCAGTCACATCCTGCAGAATGTCGCCGAGTGCGCGTGCCGGTGACGTTTTTCGGCTGGCCAGCTTTCTCTCTGGATGCCTCAGCGTGCAGTCTCACATTCAGCAGCTGCCTCTCACCCGACCCAGAAAGCTGTGCAGCCCGGGCAGCTGCTTGGCCGTGCATCGATCAACACAGCATGGCCAGTTCCGCTTCCCTGATGTGCAGTCAACCGGAGCAGCTCTGCGGTGTGGTGCTGGTGGGCAACAACGGTACACACAATGGATCCTCATGTGCGTCCCCCTGAAAAACTGCCCACAAACAGGCATTGCTGCCGCTTGTCCCACGGTGGACTCATCGCCCGGGATCAGTACTCCTCTCCCACTGTGCCTCAGTGCGTGTAGTTTGGTGCCAGCAGAAAGGGGACACCGGCCACCTTCTAAACTGCAGCCTCTCCTAAAAGTTCAGGACAGGCGTGCTCAGCAGCAGGCAGGACGCGCCCTCAGCCATGGCAAAGGCTCCTCAGCTTTGCCAGCATGGTGGCCACCAAGAACGATGCTCAGTGCAGACACATGGGATGAAGGTGGCCTTCAGTAGCCGCTCTGCTCTCTGTGCTCATGGTGTTTTCGTTTGCAAACGCCCAAAGCCCTGTCTTTTGATGCACAGCTTGGTCTCCATGCGGTGAAGCCGTCTGGAAGGTTTCATGGCTTCCCTGGACACTGTCACCACATTACACAGAGTGGGCGTGGAGGATGTGACCACTGCTGTGGTGACCCCGACATCTAAGTAGGACCCTTGGTATTTCCTTCTCAACACAGCTTCTTTTTTACTGGCATCTTGGAGTTTGCTGCTGTCTCATCATGAGGTCTCTTTCCTTTTTCAGAGATGCTCTCTCGTTTTGGTGAGGGCTCATTCAGGGGGCCCCACAACTGTGACTGAGACAAGTGGGCAGTGTGGGAGAGAGGTGTGGATGGGAGAGGTAAATGAAATCATGGGTGGTCACACATGGACTAAAATAAGCACCGGATTCTGACTGAAAGCTGCCTACCTATGAGACTCCTGTGAGTCTCCTGCCACCATACAGCCAGACACAGCTGACTGTCATTTGCCACTCACCGACAGGGCTCATACCAGTCTGCAGGTGACTGGTTCACTGCTCTGTGCAGTCAGCCTCTCTGCTAATGTTTGCCTGTATTTGCAGCTGCTCCCTGGGGCTGGCATCACTGCCTCAGCTCCACCTCAGGTCATCAGGCATTAGTGCAGCATAAGGGACACATGACCCAGATCCTCGCATGCACAGGGAAGTTGGGCCTGAGCTCTGAGTCCAGTGCCGTGTCTCAGCCATGGCTCATCTCCTGTTGTGTGGCCCGGGTCCTAACAGGACAGAGACTGTCCACGCATGGGCTGAGGACCCTGGGCTTAGGGAAGTGATGGCCAGCCTTTCAGAGCTGTCAGCGACACAGACAGTCCTCTGTGCACGTGTGCTGCAGGCTCGCACCCTGGCTTAGGTCACGTCTCAGTGAGCAGCGGGCAAGGCCTGGCTCTCCCGTGCTCCGAGCAGGGCCACCACGCGGTCATGGACCCCATGCACCCTGCACTTCCTGCTCATCCCCCGCTGTCCATGTCCGCCTTTCCCCACGAGTCTCTCTCTTCTCCATAGTAAGGAAATTCCTCAACTCAACCTCCCAATTACCTACTCTTTTTTTTTGATATGGGGGATTGAACTTGGGACCTTGCTCTTTTGAGGCAGGCAACAGAACCACTGAGCTAAATCCCCAGCCCTCAATTACCTACTTTTTAAAATCAGCTCAGTTAGAGCTTTGGTTTGATTCAGCCAATGTGTTTTTTACTTTAGCAGTCAAGTTTTTAAGTAAGTTGTGTCAATTCAATTCTAAGTCCATCGATCCTTCCCTGATCTTTTGTCATGAGTGAGCCCTTCTCGTGGGATCGATGTCAGATGCACACGTGTACCTGGCATGGTTCACCGAGTCCTGTGTCTGTGGTCTCCTGCAGTCATTAGTGCCCGGCTCGGCTCATTCCTTCTTGTGCGTGTATTTCACTTGTCTCTGCAGTACTGGGGATTGGACCCAGAGTGGTCTACCGCTGAGCTACATCTCCAGCTCTTTTTTTTATTTTGAGACAGGGTCTAAGTTACACAAGCTGAGCTTGGACTTGGGATCCTCCTGCCCCAGCCTCCCAGAGAGGTTTTTACCGTATACACAAATCCAGTAGGAACTGTTTCTGGAGCATTCCAAAAGCCCTGGAAGAAGCAAATGCAATCTATGTATCAGACCCCTGGATCCTGGCCCCGGCTTACAGGACTCTGGTCTCTGAGCTTCCAGTCCAGGGCAGCTCAGATGCTGCACACACATGCACAACGAAGGCCACGGCTGACGTTCCCGAGTCCGATGTCCCCCCTGCTCCGAGTTCGCTGCCTCTTTCACAGCACGGCCGGTCCAAGCTTCCTGTGGGGCTCACTGCTGTGTGCCAGTGGCGGGACACAGCCCCCTCCCGGGCCTCCGCAATGCCCGCTGTGCCCTCGTCCCCTCCGGCCCTGGTGACTCCTGTCTTCCCTCCCAGCTCCTCTGTGGACCTGAGATTCTGCCCGCTGCACCGGGTCCAGGATCTGTGCTCACTGTGGGTGAGATCCGAACACCGCAGTGGCCCTGCTGGCCTCTCTGCCCAGCTCCTCCCTCACGGGCAGCTGCGACCCGGGGAGTGACAGCCTCAGTCGTCCTGTCCCCTTGTCCTTGCTCCATTCCGGTGGCGGCAAAGTCACAAGCTGCTCCTGACTGCTGCTTCCTCAACTCAGGGTCCGTGAGGTGTCCTAGTGGCTGGCATGGCGCAAGGGGGCATCACAGCCCTGGCGGCTCACAAGACCCCTGAGGTGCAGCACCCACGCTCTGGTCTCCTGCAGGGCAGCGCCATCTCTGGGGTGGCTCTGCCGCCAGTTAGGGGCCTGGGGAAGGGAGTGAGGACTGGAAGTGTGCGCCAGCCTGGCCGAGTGTGAGCAGGGGGAGGCTTCTTCTCCTAATGGTTCTGGAAGCCACCAGGCGCTGGGCAGGGTGGGCTGCACCCAGCCCAGTACGAGGCTCACACAGGTTCCCAGTCAGAGGGAGTCACGTGGCTCTTGCCTGGAAGGGATGCGGCCAAAGCACGGGAAGCGCAGTGCGTTTGACGTGCCCGAGTCCTGCTGTCAGGTACAGGGAGGCTGTGGAACATGACAGGTTGGCGGTGCGCCTTGCTGCTATGTTTCTGACTCAAGATCCTGTCTGAGCAGGGATGCTGACACTAGCAGTGGTGGTCCCCGGCCGGCTGTGCTGGAGAGGATGCTGCTCGCTCCTGCTGTGCCTCACCCGCTGCTCCAGGCTGTGCTGCCTCAGCCTACCCTCCTCAAGCTTCCCAGTCTCGTGCTCTTCTGCCCCATCTCCCAAGCCCAGTGTGGCCCCACTGCAGACATGAGACACCACTGAGGCCCTCCGTGCACTGAGACCCGGCCTCCCCTCTAGGGATGACCAGGGTCTGCAGGAAGCCGGCTGTGGCTTAGGCAGCTATTTACCCAAGGGGTGACACACATGTGGTGGTGTGCACGCATGCTCACCCGTGTTCAAGACTGCACTTGCACAGTTGTGTGCACACATGGCACTGCACATGCACTCACACACATGCAGTTGTATGTCTGTGCACACGGCTGTGTGCACACTTACATGTGCTTGTTTATTGTGCATGCGGAAACCTCCACACAGAGGACAGAGCCAGCTTCACACCACGCCCTCCCGGCGGCAGGCTCCGACAACCTGCAGGCCGCTGTTGCCCAGACGCGCCTGCATTAATCCAACAACCGAGATCCTAGCGCTCGCCAGGCCTTCTCCTCCGGCCCAGGTGCCGCCAGGACTCTAAGACCCTCCAGGAGGGGAGCAGGTCGAGACTGGCCTGGAGGCGGCTGCCAGGGACAAAGAGCTTGGCCAGCCTAAGGCTGCACCCAGCCGCCCTCCCTCAAATGCAAAGTGGGCTGGGGCAGAGCCTTCCGCTGGTCATCAGGAAGACAGCATGGCAGTGCCTCCTCCTGGAGCACCATTTACCTGCGTTTTCAGCCCTCAGGCGTGACCCCAGGCCACTGTGTGGCTGGAAAGCCCAATGACAAGAAAGTGGATGGTGCTGCCCTCTGCAGAGGAAGACAGGTAGGAAGTGGATCCCTTCTCATGGGGGTAGGAAATGGGTTCCTCCAGCCCCGCTGGAGAGTGCTGGACAGAGCCTGGTCCTAGGACTGGTGTCCTTATCCCTCTGCAGGGAGGAAGCAGAGGCTGGGCAGGAGCAGGCCTCGGGGCCCTCCACACTGTGCAGCCTGCAGACCCACCTGTGGCAGGAGGCTGTCCTTCCAGGCCCAGGAGGGACCTGAGGGGTGCCTGGCATTCTCGGGGCCCCCGGGTGCTCCCCTGAAGACCATCCCTGCACTGCCGCACCAATGGCTGACAGGGCATCCAGGTTCAGCTTCTCGCCCAGCCCCACCCTCACGGGCTCTTCCAAGTGCGTGGCAAACTCGCCTTCCTGGAACACAGAGGGTAAGACCAGGAGGGAGCCGGTACAGAGCCATGGGCCACCTCCCCACGAGGCCACCTGGCAGGCGTGGGGCGCGAGGAGTTCCAAGGGACCCGGCCCCATGGCCAAGCCCGTGCCATCCCCAAGGCCTCAGGACAGCAGCGTCCCTGACAGTGGCTCTGCTCTGTGCCGGCGACCTAAGCTTGTCAAGTGAAAATGAGGCAGGAAGAAGGGGTGTCCAGGCTGCAGCGAGGGAAGTGTGTGAGGCTGCGGCTGGCATGGCCCTGCGGGTGCTGCCTGTGTGGGTGCTGCCCGTGGTCAGCCTGGGCCCTGGGCCAGAGATGAGACCTGAGCTGGCGGGCATCATTCAGCTGACCACATGCAACAGCATGTGCCGCTGTCCCCACCACAGCGAGGTCCCCGGAGCCAAACCTGCGCCATCCTGCCCACTGCTGGCTCCCACTATCTGCAGAGTGACCCTGTCGTCAGGAACAAGGGCCTGGTGTGACTGATCCCAGCAGCCTCCTGGCGGGACAGTGACATCCGGTCTGGAAGACAGAGCCCTGACCTCCCTGATTCCACCCTGGAGCGCGAGTCCCCACCCTCATACGCCTCGTCACTCTGCCCAGCCTCCAGCCTCGAGGGCACACTGGCCCTGGCCGACCCAGGTTCACCTTCCTGGGGTGAACGCTGAGTGCCTCCGCCAGCCCTGGTTGCCTCTCTTGGACTCTGAGCGGGCCTGGGGGGTCTACACACAGGGCAGCAGGACACGGCAGGGAGAGATGGCACAGCAAAGCCCTCAGCAAACACTGGGCTGGGAACGATGTAAAGGAGGAGACACGAGGACGCTGGAGAGCTGCTGAGAAGACTCGGAGCAGCTCTGCCTGCAGCGTGCAGGGGACCCTGGGGACAGGGACAGAGGCAGCAACCTGCAGGCTGCGCTGCCAGCATGGAAAGAAGGCCCCTGATATCTGTCCGAATCTGAAATGTACTTACTCCTCATCCTAAATTCCGCTTCCAGGGACTCCACCTAAAAATTAATAGGACACTCCTGGGAAGATGGATAAACAAAGACACTCACTGCGATGGTTTCTGTGGTAGAAAAAGCCCTCAACTAAATGATCTAAACGAACGAACACAGGATTCCTAAATAAATGTGGACGTACCTGCACCAACCTCTGACCTCTCACTGTGCCCTGGACTCCTGGAACTGCCTGGCAGGGGTGCATGCTCCATAGATGCCTGCGGAGAGAGTGGAGGTGCAGGGCCACGTGGTCATTAGAAAGGAAAAGAGCAAGCACAGGGTCCCGTCCTGACATGAAACGCTGGCCTTGGTGCTCCCGGGGTGGACATTGCAGTTGGTTATAAAAGGCTGTGAAGGGCGCCCACACACGGGACACGCACTCCAAACTCAGGAATGGGATCGCTGTGATGTTTGGCTTATAAACAGCGCCTGACAGGAAGTCAGATAACAATGTTCCCAACATTGAGAGAAATCACTTCCTGGGCGGACTCAGAGGCTCCTGGGAACAGGGCCTCAGCCCTTGCCTGGTGGCCTCAGGATGGCTGGCGGGTGGGATGCACAGAGAAGGACAGCCATGTGCAGAAGCTGTGCTGCAAGACTCGAGGGCGCAGAGTGGAAGCTCCATGCACAGAGGCTAGTGTCAGGGCCCGGGCTTCCCACACAGCTGGCGTCTGGAGGCCCCAGGTCTGTGCTCCAACAGCGTGAAGCTGCACATGGGATGGTTGACCCGTTGCCCTGATGTGCTGGTCCCTCTGCTGCTGAGCATCTCACTGAGAGCCTCCTGAGGGCGCATGGGGGCCTGGCCACAACAGCCACGCTGAGCGGCCCGTGGCCTCCCAAGCTGACCACGGAGTCCCACAGGTCAGTGACGCTGGACGGCCACACCCACGGTGGGAAAGGTTGAGCCCATCCCTCAACATGTCCCAGAGAAGGAGCGGTGACCAGGGAGCGACGCTGGGTCCTAGAGTCCTCGGAGGGCAGAGGGGCTGCCAAGTGCCCAGGGATGAATGTGGAGGGCACGGAGGCTGGGGGTCAGGCCGAGGGAGAGGCAGAGACCACCAGGCCCTAAGACCCAGCTTCACAAGGTGCCCCGGCCCCTAGCAGGTGGGCTATGGGCCTGTGTTTCACCCGCGTGAGCAAGAGCCAGCTGAGGTCAACCGCGAGGCCGGGCCGTGGAGGGTAATTTCCTAAACATGTGGAGAGTGCTCGCGGAGCATCCGCGCTCCAGGCCGTGATTCGAAGCAGATGGAGAGCTGGGAGTGTCCCCGCAGATGATGCCTCCCGGGTGGGCGGGGAGGCCCTGCCCTGTCCTCAGCTCCCCTGGAGGCGGGGCTGGCACTACGGCCTCCTGCCTGGCACCAAACACTCCTGTTCCCAGGCGGCGGGACCTGAACCACCTGGCAGGCGGGAGGTCGCAGAGGTGAAGCCAAGCCAGGGCCACGTCCCAGGAAGCCCGACGGGGGTAAGCAGGACAGGGTGTTCTGATGCCTGAGGGGCATCCACAAAGGCACGAGAGCGTGGCACTCGGCCATGCCAGCGCCTGGCTCCCCTGCCCGCCCCATGTCCCCCCCATCCATCCGCCCAGGGCTCCACGTCAGCAGGGTGCTCAGGCCCAGGTCACCCAGGGGCTTTCGGGACCGTGGGAAGGCGAAGGAGGGGGCGGGCTCCTCCCTGTGCCGTGCCAGCCGGCTGGGGAGGGTGCTTTGCGTAGGCCCCAAGCCCTCGCAGGCGACCAAGCGCTGTCCCACCAGCGGGTCAGAGGGCTCAGACGACGTGCCCACCTTCGCTGTTTTTTCATTTTCAACAGCCTCTGGCTGAGAAAAGTGTCTTTAGATCTTTAAACGGGGTACAATGACGTGTGCTAGCTCTTCATGTTGCCAGACAGCCCAAGAGAGCGGAGCCACAGGGCTGCTGCCACGCTGGCTTTGGAAATGTCAAGGGAATCCAAGGCAAATGATTGACTAGGGAGCAACCCGAGGCTGAGATCTGTGCTGGCGGAGTGCAGCCGCGTCCTCCCGGAAGACCCAGTGAGGTGGCACGGGGCCTGGGGACCTCCCACCTCCAGGGGTCTGCACAACCCACTCACGGTGGCGTCTCTTGGCTGCGGGCTCCTTGTCCCTGCCCTGGCCTCTGGTTCTTAAGGGAGAGAAGCTTCTGGAACCACGGTGGCGTCACTTCCTGGATGGCGCTCAAGAGCCGGGGTGGGACTGGAGAACACGTGCGGCCGGCCCGCTGTTTGAACGGCAGTGTTTGTGCTTCATGGCGGCAAGGCTGCCCCTCCAGGACATCCGCACTCGGCTCAGCCCGCGTCTCCAGAGGGGCCCAGATGCCCAGGGGGTCCCCACGCGCCCCCCAGCCATCTGCAGCCTGGCAGCCGTGTCCTCTGCCCGCCTCAGGGTGGCAGTGACTGCCTCACTCCCACTCAGTCCCTGAGATGCGAGTGCACAGGTGACCGAAGGGGTCAGGCCTGGAAGGAGGCTGCCCCACGGCCGCACCAGCTGGGACCCTCGGGGGCTTCCCTGGGGGCCACAGGGCGGGAGAAACACTTTGGCCTCTGGCTCAGGCTGGCCCGAGTCTCCTCTGTGCTGAGGCGAAAGGCACCTGAGGACTCCGGTGGCTGCTGCTCCAAGCACTGGGTTTTCCTCCTCCTCCCAGCTCCTGTGTCCCCACATCTAGTGACTCTGATGTCCTGGGAGATGGGGGCCCAAGGCCCCTCTCCCCACCCTGGGATTGACGCACTTTGCAGACCAAAGCTCCCTTGGCGGACAGCCGGGCCTCAACTGAACATACCCCGTGACTGCTCACAGCTGACTCTTTCTCATTCTGGTGGCCCTGGTGATTGAACCCAAAGAGCGCTGAGCTACCCTGGCTTTTCTTTAAATTGTATTTTGAGAACGGATCTCATTAGTTGTTCAGGCTGGCCTTGAATTTGCAATCCTTCTGCCTCTGCCTCCTGAGCTTGTAGGATTCCAGGCACGAGCCACTGCACCAGGCTTTTATCTTTCTTTAAATGGGTTTATGTGTAGGCTCACATGTGTGTGCGTTGGGAAATCAAACCTGACACACTGCTGTAAATTTTAAAAAGCTATTTTAAGACGTGCTCTCCAAGCATGAAGAAGATCGTAAATTGAAGCCCAGCCTGGGCAACTTAGTGACTTAGTGAGACCCCGTTTCAAAACAAAAAAATAAGAATAAAAAGGGCTGGGGGTGGAGCCCAGGACAAAGGTCCTGGGTTCAATCTGGGTGCAGTTCCCAGTACTTAAAAAAGAAAAAAAAGAAGCGCCCTGCAGCCGCTCGTGAGGCAGTGCGGGGCGGGGGCAGACGATGGCCGCAGGCTCGAGGCAGGAGAGTCCCGAACCAGGCACAGGAGCGGGCAGCGCTGGGCTCCAGGGCACCGCGGGGAGGAGCGTCTAACCGCACATGCGCGACCCACAGCTGGGCCCTGCGGAAAATAGGAGCTCCCGGCCTTCCTCACGGCACACACGAACATTATCTTGAAACGGATCGCATTTCTAAATAGAAACACTTCATCTATAAAACTCCTGGAAGAAAGCAGGAAAAGTTATTCACGACCACGGCAGAGAAACATTTCCAGAGAGGACTCGAGAAGCAGGGACCGGGAGAGGACTGAGAAACGGAACAGCAGAAAGGCCGGCCTTGCAGAAGTCCTGACTGAGAACCCTGAAAGCCAGGCCCAGACCTGGAAAGCCGTGTGCCCGGGACGGGGCCTGGCGACATCGAGGGCCCCCGCGGAGCCGGGACAGGGACACTGACAAGACGGGGTCGCACGCACCACGGCAGGGACCGCAACCCCCAGGGAAGATGCGCGGGATCAGCAGCCGCCAGGAAAACGTGCGGTACCACGCCACGCGGGAGCGGGAGGCAGCTGACCGGACACGGAGCACCGGCGAGACTGTGGACGAGGCCAGGAGGCCCCGCTCACGCGCACACACACGCACACGCACGTACACACACGCACACGCAGGCCCCATGGCCAGTGCCGCCTGCCCTCTCCCCCAGCCGGCTCTGCGCTGCCGGCCGGTGCAGAGGAAGGGAGCTGGGGCAGGGTCTGTCGGCTGCTCATAAGGGCAGCCCTCATCCACAGGGACTCGGGACGTGGGACTCGGGACTCGGCCGCCCGGGGCTCCCTGGAGAGCAGCTCCCACAGCCGCACGCCAGCGTCCAGAGCCCGCGAGTCTACCCAGCAGTGAACATCCACCATCCGCACGCACCCTCTCTCTCTCTCTCTCTCTCTCACACACACACACACACACACACACACACACACACGCACACACACACACAGGACGTCTCGGCCGCGTGCCGTGTGCCGACCGTGACTCCACTGCCCCAGCCCCAGGAGCCTGGCTTCCCTGCTGCTGAGAGCAGGGAGCTGGGCGTCGGGCCCTTCCCATGGGACAGGGGAGGGGCTCAGCGCGCACAACGGTGCAGCTCCTGCGTGTGAGTTTCAAGCGGTCAAAGTGTTAATGTGAGAAACGCTAGAAACGACCACGGCAGCCAACCGGGGGCAAGGTGAGGATGGGGCAGAACTGCACTGGTCGGGGCGCAGGGCCCGGCTGTCCCCTCCCTCCTGACCACGGGCGTCCTGCGTGGGTCCAGTTTGGAGCGTCGCGGAGGCTGGGCTGGGTCAGGCCAGCGAGCTGCAGCGGACACCAGGCCCCGGGTGCCTCCTGCCAGGGCTGTGAGACCCACACGGAGAATCCACACCAGAATCTAAACAGACCTCAGGCCCCAGTGAGCAGTGTGAAGAAACAGGAAAGAGTAAAGGCCACCATAAGGCGCCATTAGCCAGACTCAGGAGTGGGCATTTCACTGGCTCGAGTGGCCCCTTCTCCAGCCAAGGACAGCAGGCGGCTCCACCCAAACTGGGTGGCCAGCTACAGTTACCCATGTGGCACCCGGGGCCTGGGCCGAGGAGGGCCGGGAGCCGAGTAGGAGGCGCGATGCGATACAGCTGTTTCCAGTCCTTCTTTCTCAGCATCACATAATGAAGTGCTTGCCTCGGTCTGGGATTCGCTCTGCAATCCTCGGGGCCGAGAGCAAGCGTGTGGGGGACTGTGGAGGGCCCCAAATTTCAAAGCCCACGACTGTCATGGCTGGGCCGCAAAGGGTCCCCTCTGCGGAGCTGAAGAGGAGGGGATGGCTTCGGGGAGCCTGACAGGAAACAGGCGCTCTGACAAGGCGACTGCAGGGCTCGCGTGCTGACTGGTGTCCTCACATTCACGTCACCGGGGTCAGGTCCTTGCACTGGCCTTGCCAGTGACGGATTAGGTAGATGTGCAGGTTCCTGAATAGCACGCAGATGATTTATGATTCCCTGGCTCATCAGAATACATGACGGATACGCTTAAATATTTACAGAATCCACCTAGTCAGCTCCCAAGGGGGCCTGGGCTGCTTTCAACACGTGAGCTGGGATGGCGGTGGCACTGCCAGGCAGCCAGGGCCCCCTCAGAGTTGCCTCATCTCTTTGTGGACCCAGGCCTCCCAGAGCTGAGCGCGTCAGCGGGGCCCACGTGGCGGGTGGGCTCGGTTTGTTTCTGTTGCACACTGAGCGAATCTCACCTCCCTCTCCACAGCAAGATCAGCCCCTTGGAGGGCATGGGGGTCAGGCCAGAGTGGGAGCTCTGGGTGCAGCACTGCAGCCCGTGGCACAGGCAGAGCACCCCATGCCCCCCACAGCTTTGAGGATCTCAGGAACACTGTCGAGGGTCCCCGAGAGATCACACGATCTGAGGGAGCCCAAGGGTGCCACCTTCACCCAGCCTGTCTCCTCCAGGGCTTACAGGGACCTTTCACATTCTCCAGCCAGCGTCCCTGAGCCGCCAGGGGCCCAGGTGCAGAGTAGCAGGGCCCGCTGTGCTGCTGGCCGGCTCCTCCCTGGGGCCGCAGGGGCTGCAGCTGCTTGCCTGGCTGGGGTTCTCACCCAGCTAGTAGGGGCAGCCCCGGGCCCTGCTCGCAGTGTGCTCCCAGGTGACACACAGCGGCCAGCCACTTCCTCCAGCTGCCCAAAGTCCCCAGCCCTTCCGCTGCTGCCGGCCTCCGGCCTCCGGGGCCGGGCCGATGACCTCACTGTGGGAATGGAGAACCAAGCTGGAGGTTTGAATTAGTTTATCAGCTGGCCTGTCTGTAAGGAGCCAGCAGGGAGGGCTGGGTGTGGGGACAGGCTGAGGAACTGAGCCCTGCCGTGGGAGGAGCTGAATGGACACCAAGGGGTGCGGAGCTCAACCTCCCCCTGGGCACCGCCCCCACCAGGAGGCAGACCTGGCTCCCCAGCCCCATTCTTGCCAGGACAGAGCGAATCCACACGCAAGGCTGGGGCTTTGCAGGCAGAGTCCTGCTCCTGCAAGCCTGGCCTGACAGAACCTGGGCAGCACAAGACCCAGACCCCTGCCTCCCTGCTTCCTCAGACTTCCTCCCCGTCTCCAGGACCGGCTGAGGAGCCGGCACCCCTTGCCTCCAGGTCGATCCACCCCCACTTCCTGGGCACAGCAGAGGCAGGGGCGGGCTGGGGACCCGCACGCTCTCCTCACCGTGCCGCCTACAGGGGCAGCTTCCCACACCTGTGACCCCACGCCCAACCCTCTCCGGGGACCTTGCCTCCAAGCTGCAGGTCCAGGCTGGGCAGGTGCTGCTCAGCGCGGCACGTGGAGTGCGGAACTCCGACGGAAACATCAGGCCCAGGCTGCTTCCACAGCTGACTCGGACAGGGGTGGCGGGGAGGGAAAGGGCTGAGAGGTCCCAGCCGAGTGAGTTATCCTCCTTAGGAGCCCGTGGCAACAGTGAACATGGAACGCACGGCCGGGATGGAGCCTGAGGCGCACTGTGGGGCGGCAGTGGGATCCGAGCTTACGCACACGTGCACACTTAGGTCTCTGCTGTTTATCACACGTGTGCATCTGTTCACTCACCATCCCGATCCTGAGCATTCCTGCCCGGAGCCCTGAGCCAGCTGCCTCCCACCCCACCAGGCTCTACCTCGCCTCTCCTGCTGGGAGGCAGGGGAAGGGGCGGCTGGAGGCTGTGAAGGAGGGCTTTGCAGGGAGCCTGGAGTAAACGGTGCATGCTGGCGGCCGAGGATGTGAAGTTCATACAGGCCCAGGGCAGTTGGAAGCCTTGGCAACTCCCTGGCCAAGTCTTCAGGAAGGTACTTGTACATGCAGAGAGCTCCCAGGGCTTTTGTTTAAGAAAGGGAGACAGGGCCGGGGATTTAGCTCAGGGGTTCCAGTGCCTGCCTTGAAAGCACAAGGTCCCAAGTTTGATCCCCAGTACCAAAAAATAAAGAAATTATAAAGGGAGACAATAAGAATCTGAGTGGGGCCTTTTGTGAACATAGACAAGCTTGCTCTAACCGTTGCCTGGAGCTGCAATGGAGCTCTAGAAACAGGCAAAGGGGTCTGTCAAGCCCCTCACCAAGTCACCACTGATGCCAGGGGCACGTGTCTCAGATGGGGGACACAAGATCTGGGCATCAGAATGGGAGGCCCAGCCACAGACCCCCACCCCAGCTGCTGACCAAGTCCTAATAAAGGTGCAAGTGCCACTCGGCAGATGAGAGGCTGTCACACATCCACAGCAGAAAGTGAGCCTCCAAATATCCCCGCAGCTCAGACAAACATTAATACAGTGGTCGAATTATAGACACTAGGTAGGCTGGTGGCTTGCTTCAAGATTGTGGCTCTGCTTCTGAGCAGCACATCTCCTTTTAGTCAGGAGGACGAGGAAGGACAATGACCATCGGTGCTTGCAGGGTGGGTCTGTCACTTCTAAGCAGGACACTTCCACTTCCCTGGAAGCCTCACGTGGTGTATCTCACTGCCATCTCCTTGGCCTGGTGCCACACGGCCAGCCTTAGCTGCAAGGGAGCCCAAGCAGTAGGTATTTTAACCTAGCCCATGGCCACCCCAGGCAAATGAGGATCAACTCAGGAAGGAAAAGGAGTCACTGCGCCCTACAGAGGGCTGGAACCTGGCTGAAGGCAGCATGTCGAGGTTTTTTACTTGGGGTGGGAAAAGGATTGGTAGGGCAGACAGGAAGTTCCCTATGTCTGATGTGTCCCCCTTATGGACTGGGCCACAGAGAGGTCTCAGGCAGGAACCTTGATGTCACCGAGCCAACACCTGGGAGCAAAGTAGACAGTGTGACACAGGAAATAGATGCCATAACACAGGAAGTACGTGACATGATACTACCTGGAACAGCAGCCACTGTCCATGAAATTATAGGAGTGCAGGAGTTCAGTCTCTCCCCATTTACAAATGGGTGAGCTAGGTCACAGCAGAGTCATGGACCTGGCATGTGGGGAGCGTCCTTAACCACATCAGGGACGATGGGGTCCCAGACCCCAGCTTCCACAGCCCTTTCCCGCCTGGCAGGAGCCTTGTTGGGGCCCAGCAAGAGCTCTGCTCACACCAGTCTTTCCATGCTTCAGGGAAGCTGAGCACCAGCACACACAGCAGTTCTCATCTCACCTCTTCCCTTCCCTCCACGCCTATGGGTACGGTGGACCTGAACACAGGGACGGACCCCTGACAGCGGGCCCTGCTGTCCCATCCCACAGGGACTGCCTGGTGACCCTCTGCAGACAGGATGGCCCTGTGTGCAGTCAGCTGCACTGCCAGCCCTGTGAGCCACTTCATAGAGAAAACTGAGGGCTGGGGGTTTAGCTCAGTGGTTTCGCCGCCTGTTGCGCAAGTGCAAGGACCTGAGTTCGATCCCCGGTACCAAAAAGAAAAAAAAGAAAAAAAAAGATAGAGAAAACTGAGGCCCTGGAAAGGCAGACTTGCCTGAGCCCACAGGGCAACAAATGGTCGTGGCGAGGAGGAGCCCTCGGCTTTGGGTCCAGGTTCCTGAATCCGAAGTCCCCGCCCTTTGGTGCACAGAGCAGCACTGACCCCCAGCCCTGGCTCTCCTGGCTCCTGGTGTTGAACTGGAAATGGCAGTTGGAGGAGCAGGTCCAGAGCCTGCCCTTCCTTCACTGGGCCCAGGGCTCAGACCAGAGCCAGGCTGGGCGGCCTGGGAAGGGGCAGGTGGGTGTGCCTGGAAGCACTTCCGACCTGGCCATTGCTACCCCGGTCATTCCTGTCCCCTGAGGTGCAGACGAGGGCAGAGCATGAAGCGACCTGTAACCTGGGCGCTCACCTGGGTGCCCTTGGGCAGGGCCAGCACTTGCTCAAACCACCTGTGCACACCGTCACCTTGTAACAAACCTGCCGGGTGCTGGGGTAAATCCTGCGCAGGCTGGCAAGGGAGCGGCACGGACACAGTGTGGTGTGGCAGAGGAGCCCAGGTCGTCACCCAGGGACTGGACCTGGAGGCAGCCATGGGGCAGAGGGGCTGCAGCCAGTCCCAGCCCGAGGGCTCTGACCCTGAGCCCTGCGTGGTCCCAGGGACGGGGCCCAGGCTGCCACTCCCTGTCAGGCCAGGCCGGGCAGAACTTAGACAGCAGCCACGTCATCCGAACAGTAGCAGGGCCAGCCCACTCCCCTCCACACAGGGGTCCCACACCGTCCTCAGCTCTGACCCCACTCGCCTTGGGTCCACGTGGGCAGCAGAAGGTGGCAGTGCGCTGAGCTCTCCACTGCCGCGCCAAGCGGGGACGCTGCCCACCATGTGTGACAAGGGGAGCCCCGAGCAGCCTGGGTGCTGCCCAGGGCAGGGTCAGCAAGGGGCCTCAGAGGCAGAGGCGGAGGGTCACATGGGGCTGGCAGCAGAGGAAGGGACCCTGGTCAGTTGGGTCTGAAGGGACTGCTTTTGCCTCCGCTCTGGTCACCTTTGCTGTCCCAGTTCCCTTCCCCTCCCTCCCCCTCCCTCCCTTCTTTCCTTCCTTTTTTGCGGGATTGGGGTGGAATCCAGGGCCCTCACACTGAGCTCCACCCCCAGCCCTTTTTACTATTTAGTCAGGGTCTTGCTAAATTGCCCAGGCTGGGCTCAAACTCGTGATTCTCCTGCCCCAGCAGCCAAGCAGATGAGATTGTCGGCCTGACCCACCGCATCCAGCTCTGATTAAAGGGAAACCCTGGGGCCCTGCAGCCAGGCCTGCAGCTGTGAACAGGGCTCTCCCTGCTCCTGGGCTAGAGGGCTTTTCCTTGGCCCCATCAGTTTTCCATTTGGGGGTTTTAAAATTGTTATTAAACTGACGGAACTTGTTTGTTTTTTGGGACAGGGTCTCGACATGTCGTTCAGGCTGGACTACAACTTTTAGCGATCCTCCTGCCTCAGCCTCCCAAGTGCTGGAATTACAAGCCTGTGCCCCCATACCTGGCTCTGTATTTTTATATTGATGCTGCAGTGCAGGTCCTTTAATAAAGCTAGGAAATGTCTTTGGAGCAGCTAAAAAATTAAAAATAAAGGAAACTCTGGCCTTTCAAAACAAACATTATTAGGCGATGGCAAACTATTGAGGAGATAAATAAGAAGGTGCTGAGGAAAGGTCTAGAACGCAGGAGCGTGGCCGACACCCTGATACCCGATACCCAGAGCACTCTGGTTCTTCCCCCATGTGCTCCAGTGCTGACTCTTGGGGAGGAAAATCCCCATCTTGCACTGAGCGTTAATCACAGATGAGATGTAGGAGGCAGAGCGAGAGAGGCCGAGATGCCTCTGCAGCGCTGGCCTCATGCTGGCAGCAGCCACAGGACCCCCTTCCGGGGACCCGGCAGTGGGGAGGATGCCAGGGTGCAGCCCAGCACTGCCAGATGCGGCCAGCAGCGCCCTCTGGTCCCTCTCAGAACGCTGCGGCCGACCCGACAGAGGACTGCGCTGGCCCTGGGCACACACCTCTGGGAGCTCCCAGAGGGGCTGGGGGCCGGCAGGGCACAGCTCCGGCCCTGGTATGCCCGCCCTGCCACCACACGGGGCACAGGTTCGCCCGGGCGGAGGGGCTTCCGGGGACGGGGATCATGGTGGAGAACGGGCTGGCTGAGCGAGGGGAGCCCATGTCACGCTGCTCAGCACCAGTGGGGCGACCGTCCCGGCAGTCCACTCTCTGTCTGGCTGACACAGGGCCTCGGAAGGAGGAGCAACCAGACTCGAGGTCCACGCGCCGGGCCTTCTCTGACAAACACATGCAGAACGCACCCGTGGCGGCCGGGCGGGGGCAGTGGCGGGCATGGAGGGACGGGTTCCGCCTCGAGTGACGCCAGCGGGCCTGGGCACCCCTTGGGCACTGCGAGCTGTGAGGGCGCGGGTGGCGTCTCAGTGGTGTCTCCAAGGCAGCATTCAGGAGGCAGAGGCTCCACCTTCCCCAGCTCTGGGCCTGGGGGTCCTTGGCCTCCTACCAGGCAGCCTCACCCGGCATCTGCCTGCTCCGAGGTCCAGTTTCTTTGGTCATAAGAAGCGGGGTGGGCCATGAGCCTCGCCGGGCTGCTTGGGCTCTGCGAGGACCAAAACCCACCCTGCGAACCTCCAGCAGACGGGACATCCAGGTTCGCCCCCGGCACGGTGGCCTGGCCAAGGCCCGCAGTGACTCACGGGGGACTGGACTCCTGGACCTGACCCCAGACCGCGGGGTGAGAACACATCGCCTGCAGGAGAAACAGCGCAGCCCCCATCCACCTTCGCCCACCCAGGACTGGGTCGAGCAGTGGGGGAGGACAAGGCGGGCAGAGACAGTGCCCAGCAGCCAGAGCCCCAGCAGAGGGTCTCCAAGCTGGTCCCCAAGAGGGGCCAGAGGGTGCCAGGAGGCGCTCTGGGTGGCGGCACCCACAGCCTCACCAAGCAAAGAGCTCGAGTCAAGCTGCACAGGCCTCGCTCTGTGCACACCTCGGGGAGCACTAGAAACTGCCATGCCTCACTCTGTGTGCACCTGAGGAAGAGGGGACACTAGAAACAGCTGGCCCTGGCACTACAAGGAGGGCAGCTCTAGGAACCCTTGGCGGTCCACCCTCAGAGGTGAAGAATCTCGGAACTGGAGGCAGGAGCTGTGAAAAACGTACAAGCCAAACAACCTCCTGTGGGGTGGGGAGAGCAGCGAGCACCTTGGGGAGTCTATGACACTACTCGAGCCAGGCTGGCACATCCAGAGCAGCAGAGCCGTGAATCCTGCACCCTGCAGCAGCCACCTTAGGACCCTACAGGAAGGACAGGACGGCAGGGCGTCGACAGGGAGTGAGGCTCAGAGGCCTGGTGGCACCCACAGCTGCCAAGGGAGGGTTTCTCGGCCTTCGAGGCTTGGCTGGGCAGGGGTCTGGAAACAAATGCCGCGCCCTTTGGTCTCTGGGACAGCTATGGGACACCGACACCTTGGGTCTCAGCACAGGATGCGCTGAGCACCGGTGGGACCCATGGACGGACGCTTCGAGTGCTCCCAGTCCACTGTGCTGGGCGAGGCCTCCCACCGCCCCTCTGCCATTGCTCAGGCCGAGGAAGGCGAGCGAAGACACAGGCGAGGGCCTCCCTCACCTCACTCCAGGTTTCTGCACAAAGCCCAGCGGCACTCGGGGAGAAAGGCGTCCGTCCTCTGAGGGCCTCATCCATGTTTCCTTTCCCGCCCCGTTTCCTCGAGCCTTGCTCAAGTCCCCTCTTAGAATCCCCGTGAAGAAGCTGGGGTCACACCCCTCACAGCCAGGATGTGCCCACCGAGACCCCGGGCAAGGGATTTCCGGCTTCGCCTGCCAGTGGCCTTCCAAGGGAGTGCCAGGAAGTTCATCCTCAGGAACTGCGACTGTCACTTTTGTTCATGGCCTGACTTCATAATGGGAAACAGACACCTCGAGTGAATACCAGGAAGGGGCCGCCGTGGAATGCCTCCAAGTCAAAGTATCACAAAACCCGCTTGTTATCGGTAGCGCATGCTTAAGATAAATTGTGTACAACCTCAAGCTGTCTGTCCCAAACACCATCTGGCTCTGTGAGTCGGGGTTCCTGGCCCTCCTGCCTCCTGATGTTATCAAAAAGCCACAGTGAGATGCACATTTAACAAAATGTACAGCCAATCGGGTTTGTTTGTGCCTCACCCCAGCTGGGACCCAGAGATAAGCCTGTCACCTGGAACTCATCACGGAAGGGCGCTGGCTGCGGGACCCCCACCTTTGGATCACAGCTGTGGGCCAAATTCTCTTCCCACTGAGCCAATGCACTGCTCAAGCCCCCTGCTTGTGGTCCAGCAACTGGGATTTGCAAGAGGAAAACAAAATGCTTTGTTTTGAAGATGTCTCCAGATTGCACTTCCACATGACTCGCTTGTGAGTCCGAATGCATTCATAATAAAAAACACAGCCAGCACCAAACCCCAGCTCTTAACGAAAACCTCCGTCTGACATCCCGCAGCCTGAGCGTGGCTGCTGTGACGCAGCACTTACCCAGGCAGCGGAGGCCCATTGGCCACGGCCCTTCTGCGAGCGGTGAGGGACAGCTGTGCTGGAGTCCAGCTTCGCGACCCAGGTGCCCTCGGCCAGGGCTGCAGTGCGGCTGGGTCCGAGTCTCCCTGGCTCCTTGCTTGCTGGCTCTCAGCTGGGAAGTTTCAAGTTCCAGGCAGCCTGGGATTCCCTCTCCCTCACACACACTTAACCCTGCTCTGCCTGGTGAGCAGAGCTGCGGACCAGTCCACGCGGCACACTGGGGCAAGGCCGCCGCCCTCGGAGCCAGGGCCCAGCTCATCCGAGCTTCTCGCTGCTACTGCGTGGTCCCAGATGGGCTGGATGCCGGAGGCACTCAGGGCCTGGGGTGCAGAGCATGGGGCTTCCTAAAACCCTGGCTCAGTCCTTCTCTGGGTGGCAGCAGGGCGCACCTGCCAGCAAGGGACTCCGAATGTGCTCCCCAGGGGCGACCAGCCCTCTGTGGGGTCCCTAGAGTTTAATACTTGGCCCCCACCCAGGCTTGAGAAGGCAGAGGTGCTGCAGGGGCGCTGCAGCTGGCTCCCCAGTTCTGGGTGGGGACCCTCAGCTAATCTTGTAGAGCCTCAGTTTCCTCAACTTTAAAATATCAACGGCAGCTGGGTGTGGTGACACATTCCTGTAATCCCAGCACTGGGGAGGCTGAGGTAGGAGGATTACCACAAATTTGAGGCCACCCTGGACCACATAGTGAGCTCGAGGTCAGCTGAACTACATAGTGAGACCCTGTCTCAAAAAGACAAAACATACAAAAAAGATATTAATGGCTCCCACCTATCTAAATTAAGGTGAAGCCATTCAGGAGCCTGCTGCCCACGGAATGCAGGGCAGTCAGTCTGTTCCGTTTTCTAAGCCCCTTCCTGTCCACCCACCACATGCTGGTCTCCATGAGCTACCAGGGAAACTGAGTCATAGGAGCTTAGTCACAGCCACAGTTTATCCTGTAAACAGCTCCTAAGCGCCTGGCACACCGGGGACAGATCTGAGGGACGTGGGAAGGCGACAAGAGGCCCTCGGTTCGACACACCAGGCTCCTGCTGGAGGCGTGCGACGGCAGAGGCAGGGTCTTCGCCTTGCTCCTGCTGCCCTGTGGTTCTGAGGCTTCTTACCTGACGCGCTCGCTCTGAGGGTCCTTGCTGCTCAGCACTTCTGCTGAGAGATCGCCCACCACACCACCCGGTCCTGCCCCGCGGGCGCGCGTGAGGCTCAGCTGAGCTTGCAGCCTCTCTGCCCTTGTGCCAGGAGGGGCTGGGCATCGAGGAGATGGCGCCCCCCAGGGGCAAGGCTGACCCCGCTCGGGTGTCCCGAGTACTTCTGTGCAGCGGGGGCGCTGGGCATTTTGGCTGTTTTTGCAGAAGTGTCTCCGTGACACACAAGTGGCTTCTCACAGAAGTAAACGGCGCTAGCAGGGCCCACAGGACTGGAGCGCTCACAGTCTCTGGGTCTGAGGGGAATTCTACCCATTTATTATCACAAAAGGGGTGTGGAAGCTGGGCTGAGGTGCACACCTGACACCCCAACGCTGCGGGAAGCTGAGGCAGGAAGATGGAAAGTCTGAGCCCAGCCTCAGCAGTCTGACTTGCAGGAGCCTGTCTCAACATAAAAACAAAATGGTTGGGGAGGGAGCTCAGTGCGAAGGCCCCAGGGTCGCTCCCCAGTACTGCAGAGAGGGAGGCCTGACTGAGGGGCTGGGAAGGCCCACCGGGGAGGAAGGTGGGTGGCCTGAATCCCGAACCCCCAGCTGCCACCAGAGGGGACTGGACAGGGCTGCCTGGAGGTGGGGCCGCACCAGCCCTCGGTGACAGCAGAGGCAGTGACAGTGGCCTCTTCAGTGACGCTGGTCCCGGGACAGCCCCCCACAATGACTATGGGGCGACCTTCTCTCTCTTCCATCCCGGGGGCACAAGTTGGAGGCCGAAAGTGAGCCTGGACCATCTACTCTGGTCAGAAACTTCCCAGCAGGGTCCCGGGGGCAGCATGGAGCCTGGGCCACAGACACGCCTCCCCACAGTGCTGCAGGCCGAAAGTGCCAGGCCCAGAGTCAGCCTTGAGCCCCCTGGCTCTGGGAGATCCTCCTGCCTCTGCTGGTTCCCAGCAGCCCCAGGCATCCTGGGCTCCTGGCCTTGCGGCTGCAGGCCCCGCTTCCTTCCTCACTCGCCTGCTCTCCATCCTCTATCTCTGTCCTCTTCTCACAAGGACCACACTTGTGGGGTTTAGGGACCCCAGCTGGGGAGACACGGTTTCCGGCAGGAGTCAGCAGGGCCTGGAGAGCAGACAACCCAGAAGCCAAGGCTCCCTGTGCCCCGCTCCAGCTTCCTGTCCCTGCCATCGGTCCCAGCCCATTCCAGGCCGCTGTTCTCACCGGTGCTTCCTGCAGGACCCCACACCCCCAGGTGAGCACTGTCCGAGCTGCTCGAGACCCAGGGCCCCTGTGCATCCCCTCTGGCACCCACATTAGGTGGGCACCCGCCCACGTGCGAGGCTGAGGCAGCAAGGTCCAGGGTGCCCTGGATGCTGTTGACCCGGCAGGACGAGGTGCAGAGCTGGCCCTGGGTCCTGGCAGCTCCTCACTCGGTGTCTGGGCCCAGCCTGGCAGGGGAGGCGCCCAAGGAAGGGCCCAGGGCCACTGTCTGAGCAGGCCCTGACGGACAGGTGGCCCTTCCGCCCCAGGCACCCGTAGGCACTCGGGAGCTGCCCACCTGGACTGCACCTGTGGGGCAAAGCGCCCGTGTGCAGGCCGCCGCTTGACTCTTCCGCCCGACTCTCTTCCCGGTTCCAGGGATCAGACTCCAGACCTGCGCTTTCCAAGCAGCCACTGCTCCACTGAGCTACTCCCGGCCCTTCTTCCTCCCGCCTCGCCCCTCTAGGCCCCCACCTGGGAGATGGGCGGTGCCACGTGGCAGAAGGCCAGCCCTCCTGGCAGTGGTCGGGCTCCTGAGCCCACCCCTCCCAGCTCTAACAGCTGCAGGTGTCCTCAGACGCTGGCTACCGCGCCCTTTGTGGGAGCGGAGTCTCCCTGGCCTTGGTCAAGAACCCAGGGCAGGGGCCAGTCCCGCCCCTGCTTTGCCAGCTGCTAACTCTGGTGCCATGGCTCTGTGTTGGGGCCTGGGAGGAGGGGGCGCCACGGTCTCTGGCCGAGCTGAGGCTGGAGGAGGGCACAGGAATGAAGCGAACACCACGGGGCCAGGGGTGTCTGCAGGGCTCACGAGGTGCACGGCTCTTACCTCGCAGGCCTGCAGTGAGTGGAGCTGCAAGGCCCCCTGTACCGAGTTCATTCCCGAAAGCCCCCAAAAGAGGAGGCTGGAGCCCGGTGGCCCCAGGGACCCCCCAGACCAGCCTGGCCTCTAGCCCCATGCAGGAGGCTCGCCCAGCAGCAGTGCCCTCCCTGGCCGGAAGAGGCGGAGCCTGGGATTGTAGCCTGCGCCCACTCGGCTGGCCAGGGGCCAACGGGCTGTGTGGTCACAGCCGGAGGTCCTGGCAGGGTGGCCTGAGTAGGCCCGGTGGGAGCTCTGCATCCTGAAGCCTGGCCAGCTGAGTGGGGGAAGACACAGCAGTGGGCTGCAGCCGAGAAGCCAGCTGGGCAGGTGGGGGCTGGGCAGGTGAATGTGGGCAGCCAGGTGTGGCAGGGGCTTCTGGGCTTGGCAGGGAAGCAAGCATATCCCATTGCCAGGCCAAGCACCCGGCTCCCGGGGCTCGAGGCGTGTGACCCCCCGGCTCAAGGGGTGGGAGTGATCGTCACTTAGATCAGGCTCAGTAGCCAGCGGGGACCAAGGGCCATCAAACAGGAGATGCGCTCACCGTCAGGCCCGGGGTGTGCGTCCCAGCACCCACGCATCCTCTCTGCGGCATCCTTTGGTCCATCAGGAATGGGCTCCCAGAACCTCTGCTTAGGAACTCGGGCCGGTTCCGGACCTGGACAAGCACAGGTCTGCGGCCACTACTGATGGACCCTGAGGCTGCTCTCCAGGAGCCTCAGCCAAAGCTGGCCAGGGTGCTGGTTGACATCGCCATGCGTCAGCACCGCAGGCGAAGGGAGTCTTGTGGGAGGATGAGAGCAGTGGCCTCTGCTGCAGTGATGGCCAGGCCTGTGGCTTCCACCAGCTGTCCCCGCTCGGCTGCCCAGCCATTGCTGCTCTGGGGACAGGGACAGCAGAGGAGGGAGAGGAGACCGGCCTGAGCAGGTGACTCCTCTGCTCTGAGCCACCTCTGCTCACCCATCGTGCCGCCTCCCCAGTCCCAAGCTGTCAACCTGCAGGGAGGAAGTGGGCACAGGGGCGTGGTGTGCTGTGGGTCGTGGGTCCCACCCTGAATCCTCCGAGTAGAAACAGCTCAGAGAGCAGACACCAAGTGCCCAGGGCCTGCGGCTGCAACCTTCTTGGCTCTGGCTCCACTTCCTGCTGCTTTGGAAAATGTCTCTGTCCATCTGGCACCGTAGGATGTCTCCTTCCTCCACAGCGGCTACTGGCCCTGCTTCCTCCAGCCCCGAGAGGTGCCAGGTCCCTCTCACAGCCGCTGAGGACATGCAAGCAGCCAGGGTTTGTGCCACACGGATGTAGCCTTGGGGACAGAGCAGCACTGGGAAAACTGGGCTCTCAGCTGCCAGGCTGGCGCACGCCCTGTGCCAGGCTGATGTGATGTGAAGTGCACAGCCACCTCCCTGGCTGGAGAAGGGCGAGGTGGTGCCAGCAGCTTCTGTTTTGAGCCACAAAGCCTGCCCAGGGCCACCCTGGGGACCTCGGGCTCACACAGGTGAGGGGCCGCCGAGCACACCGCCAGGCTGAGCTGCAGCTCAGAATTTCCTGGCGCCTGCCAGCTGGTGTCGCAACGGGGAGAGGAGGGTTATGTAAGCGATTTTCCTCCAGAGCCTCACAGCCCTTGGACTCGCTGGGATCAGACCATGCGCGGAAACACTTCAGGAGCCTGGAAGGAGCCGAGCTGCCAGAGGGAAGATTAACCCCTTCTGCGATGTGGCAGCTGGTGGCTGACGGGGACACTGGCTGTGGGGCAGCTCTGCGGAACAATAGCACAGAGCATGGGTGGGAGCTGGCAGTGCTGGGTGACCTCTCTGCGCCGGCATCCTTGGCAGCGGTTACAATGGGCAGGGCTGGGAGAGGACTGCTTAGGAGGCCGCTGTTGGGAGGTGCTCAGCCCTGTCCCTGGCCCTGATAAGGCCTAGGGGCAGCAGGTGACGGCACCACCTCAGGCTCTGACTGCACATCTGGGGCTGGCCTGGTCCATTTGACTCTGGGCAGAAGTGGCCAGGCCTGGACTTACCTGAGGCCCGGGAGGGACCTGTTAGCAGGGCAGGACCCAGAAGGCCCTGGCACCTGCACAACCTGTCGGCTGAACCACCATCCGCCAAGAGAGGCTGCCACGGCTGGCCCTTGTGCGCTCCTGCGCGTGTGCCAGGGCTCCATGTGCTCCTGCCCGGGACCCACAGCACACACAGGCTGCAGAGGCCAAGGGCTGCTCCCCAGCGGGCACGGGCACTCCGGCCGAGGGAGATGCCAACAGCGCAGTGGCAGCTGAGAGATTCTCTTACACCAACGTGAATAACGGCGTAAGGCTTCCCCACTGTGAGCAGGCCTCTCACCAGGCCCGGTTACGGGTCAGAGTCCACCCACTCTGGCACCTTGGTCTCCCTCACCAGGTGTGCTGGAGGGCAGGGGTCTTTGAGCACCAGCCTGTCTGGAGCTGACCATCCCAGGGAGCTCTGAGTCTGGGAGGCACAGTGTGTCCTCAGGCTCTCAGAGCCGGGCTGCATCTCTGGACAAGCAGGGCTGGCACACAGCAGGCGACGGCTGCACGTGGACTAAGGGAGGAACAGGCCTGAGGCTCAGGGTGAGGGTCTCTGTATCTGAGGTGTGGCCACCAGGCCAGGAGCAGGGGCTTGGCGGCAGCAGCAGCAGCGAGGTGGGGTGGGGTGTGCGGCCCCTGAAGGCGCCCCGGGTGAGGGACGGGCGAGCACACAGTGGAGGCCTGGGCTGGAGCAGCTGCCCTCAGCTGAGGCGCAGGTGTGGCCGTGTGGCCTGAGCCTGGCTGGTGTCCAGTGGTTGGGTGGAAACGCCTGCCCTGGCCTGGAGGTGTGGGGTCCTCCAGGCTGGTGGCTTGGCACAGCCACCATGTGTGGGGCGGCTCTTTGTATCATCTTCACCCCAGACCTTGGGGACCACCCGACCCTGAGGACAGGAAGTGGTGGTCACTTGTCCCGAGCAGCCTTCAGCCCCTCATACGCCCATCACACGGCTGACCCTGAGCTGAGGGCCGAGACTACAAAGCAAGGCGGCATTTTCGTCCCTCCAGCCTGCGGACAGCCCAGGACAGAGAGGGCAGAGGCAGGGGAAGTTGGGCCAGGACAGACGTCCTGGGCTGCAGGGTCAGGGGATGAACCCACCCCCACAGCCGATGACACTGAGGAGCCCCTACCCAGGGCCTAGGTGGGGCACACCGAGACTGCCCGGTGATGTTGGGGCGACAGTGAATGCCACAGGCTCTCAGGGGGGCAGGAGGTCCACGTGCATCTCTGGCCTGTCCCACTTAGGTAGGGGCTGTGACCTCCGCAAGCTGCAGCATGGAGTTCACAGCCAGGACGGCTCTCCCCCGTCACTGTCCCGCCTGCTGGGCTGCTTTGCTCCGGCTCATCTCTCCCTGGCTGCTCGCAGGGCCCATGCACCATCTCCTGGCTGCTGGGTGCTGATGGCCTCAGATAAAACCCAGCAGGGACAGGTGCCACGATCCATCATCCGCCAGGGCCTGGTGGGGCAGACACAGTGGGGACCAGAGAGGGAGGTGGATGGATGCCCACCGAGGCCCCACACTCCTGCCGAGAATTCCTGTTCCCATCAGCAGTCGACCTGCTGCCCTCCTGCCCGCCCCAGTGCCCAGAGCCGACTCTCCACCCCACCCCTGGTGCACCGTGCCTGCCTCTGCTGGGTGGGAGCCAGGGCACCAGCCAGTGAGCTGGAAGGAGCGGGCAGGCAAGTGGACGTGGGGGCCTGTGGCCTTTCTGTCCTGGTGGCTTCGGTGAATGAACCAGGTGGCACTGTCATTGGCAGAGCTGAGGAGGGGAGAGGTGACGGGGTAAGGAAAGGAACAGACCACAGGGCAGAGGGGCAGCCAAGCCTCGCGCTCCAGCGGTGAAAATGCAGTCAGAGGGCGCGTCCTCTAGTGGCTCTCGGGTACAGGCGGGCAAAGGCCTGGGGCCATCTGGGGAGAACCAGGAGTGGGCGTGGGGCACTGAGGGTGCACCCGGGGCTGTCGGGTCCAGCTCCCGCCGACAGAGTGTGGAGTGGCTGGGCCGGAGGGAGGGAGGTCCTAGGTCAGGCGGCCCGCGTCCCAGTTTGCAGGTCTCCTCTGTGATCTCCTCACTGGCCTCCAGGCACCTTCAGTTGGACCCCTTGCCTGATACTTTTCTATCCGGCTGCTGACTGTCCCGGTGAGGCCTTTTCAGTTTCACTCCTAGATGATTGCTGGCAGTGCAGAGAGAGGCTGCAGCATCTTACATGTTGATTTTCACACCCACACCTTGCTGAGGCCTCTCAACAGTTCCCATGGTTTATCTTCAGGGTTGGTTTGGACTCCATCTTTGGAAGCGATCTGGCATTTTCTAAAATTATCTGTGAGGGATGAGTCTTGTCTCTTCCTCCCCAGGTCTGGGTCTCCTCCTTGTCCTCTCCTCCTGTGCCAGGTGCCCGCACGGAGGGGAAGCGTGAGCCAGCCTGTCCCTGCCTCAGGGGAGGTGTGTGCTGCACACAGGCCTTCAGAGTTTGGAGCTACCTCCGCAAGCTCGTCTCCAGACTGCCGGGCCTGTTCTTTCTAACACCCTAATCAGAGGCTGAACTTCATCAAATGCTACGCTGCTTGTGCCGACGACCCATGGACCTGTCAATACGCTGAGTCGCCTCAAAGGTGTGTCTGCAGGTCACACTGAGGTGATTCTGATGAAAATTCCATGGGTCAGAGCATTGCACTGGTCAATTTCTTACAATTAAGTGTGGTGCTCAGAAAGATTGCTGGCCACAAAATAAACAGAACCCCCATGCAGTTAGCCAGTGAGGGGGTCTGCGTGCTGCAGGATTTGACGTGCTAACATTCACTGTGAATTTCCTACAAGATCACTGTGATTTTCTCTCTCTGCTGTGCTCTGGACTTTGTGGCCAATGATGTCCCAATCCCTACGATGAGGCGGAGGCGTACCCTCCCTCGCTTCCTGGTTTGTGAATGAAAGGGACCATGTCCTGAGTGGTGAGGGGAACTGGCTTCATCCCAGGTAGTTCCCTCCACCCTTTTCTCCCCATCACTCCTCAGGCATCGCAGTCTGCTGGTGTACCAAGTGGGGTTTTTAGTCTCGATGTTCCGCTTCCTCACTGTGGGGTCACCATGCGGCACTGTTCAGGAGTCCCCAGCTCACTGCTCAATGTCAGGGCACATGTTTGAGTTGCCCGGGGCTGTTCCTACTGCCCACTGTGGCTGTAGGTCTTCGTTTGCACGATCAGCCCTGATTGCTGAATAATGAATTTCCTGAACTGCTCATGGGTGTCATCTGATATTACCTCCCTCCCACAAGGATTGGTGCTTGCTTCCACCAGGCAACCAGGGACACAGTCAGTCTGGTGACAGTGACAGATGATGCAAGCTGAGGGGCAGCCCACAGTGAAGGGGTCTGCAGGGCCTGCCTCTCCCCATCCCATCCCCGGGATGCAAGACCCTAACGCTGTAGCCTCCCATGGATGCCACCACCTCTTGCTGCTTTCCATCAGCCTTCCTGCCGTCCTGCCAGTGGCCAGCTCCTGCCCCTGGTGGGTGCCAGAGAGAAGCGCAGACCCCGGTGCACCTTCCTGCAGCATGGACGTGCCAGATCCAGACATGGCGTGCTGCTCCTCCTCCCGCGCCCTCCTCTGAGGTTCTCACAGTAGCCGGCCGGGCTTCTGCTGTCTGGGAGGTGGCACCAGCATGATCGTGCGCCGTCTGTCTGCTACACGGGACTGCAGGAGGCTCACCTGGGCCTGAGGCAGCCTCACCTGCCACCTCCTGCCCTTACCTGCCAGGTGCCCAGCCACGTGGTTACCACCACGGGGCTGCCAGGCCTTGGTGCTGGTGCCCCCTCAGAAGACACCACACCAGGTTTTCAGTTCTTGGTGTGCAGGGAGCAAAATCCCCTGGTGCCGGATGAGTGACTGACGCTTGCTTCCCAAGATGACTGGGCGGGCCCAGCTGGCTTCTTCCTGGGCCTCCTTTATCCAGCTCGCTTCCTGGCAGCTTCTGAGGTGCCTGCCACCAGGTGGTCCTCTTCAGCAGATCCGAGTCCCCTCCTGGCTGAGGTGAGGCGCCTACCCAGCCCTCTGCGCCTGGGTTCCCTGGGCTCTTCTGATGGTGTCCTTGGAGGAAAGGCAGCTCCTCCCCACCTCAGCGCCCTGCTCCTCCTGGGCGTGGGTGGCTGTGTCCGACTGACGGCACCGCTGCTCATCCTGAGGTCAGAGGTCTCTTTGTGCTGCCTACGTGTTTCGCTTTATCCTTTCCAAATCTGACTCCGTGACCTGCTTCTGTAAACCTGTGAGATTTCAAGTGCTGCAGTGCCTGGCCGACCGAGCACAGCGGCCTTCCTAGGACTTGCGGCATCCTCGCTCCCTGACCCAAGAGCCCTCCTGGTGGTCAGCCCGGGCTCTCGTCCCACTCCATTTCTGTGTTTGCAGCAACCGCCTGCCTTCCAGGGGCGCGGAAGCCTGGAGCTGCTCTCCAAGACATCTCTGCCTCCTTGCCCTTCGGTGCTCCTGTTCTGGACACTGCTGCCCACAGCTCCGCTGGACCCTCCTGGAGAAGGGACAGCGTCTTTATGGCGTTGAAATGCCCAATTCTCCAACAGTCCGTGTCCCTGTTTTCTTAGATTGTCTTCATTCTCAACACTTATCCCAGACATCTCTTGTCAGATTTATTTCTACATACTTGAAGCTTCTTCGTCCACATTAGACAGCATTTACAAATGACAGTATCTGGAAGCCTAACAGATCCATGGGTATTGGCCTTGGGGCCAGCGCCTTGCCAAGTGTCCTTAGCGCTTCCCAGGCTGCTGTGGGCTTCCCTCCGAACATCTACAGCACCTGCCAATGCCGACAGCCCCCCTGCTCTCCTTCCCCACCTCCAATCTCGCTGTCTGGGGACAATCAACCTGCTGGCTCGGTGCTATGGGTCTCCTACCTGACACCTCACAGGACGGCAAAGGAAGCTGGGTTGCTGCAGACCCTGTCGGCCGGGTGGACAAAGTCGCTGTTCCTAGCTTACTAAGGGTCCTCTTAATCCTGCATGGCTGTTGAATTTTACACATTATTTTCTGCATTTATTAAGAGAACTGTAAGGTCTGTTACTGTGGTGAGGTTCGCCGACTGCTTTCTCCAGCAGTGCAGCGGTCTCGCATTCCTGGACTCAACCCCAGCCCCTCGGTCATATCATCATTTAGCACAGCGACGTCGGAAGTGAGACCAAGCCATTTCTTTAGCACAGAGTGCCAACACGGTGATTAACCCTGAATGTCTGGCTGTGGGGGTGCTGTGGGGTGGCTTTGCTCACGGAGGGACGTGGCTCACGTGCTGACAGAGGGCTCTGTGCCCGCCACGGAATGTGTGCTGTGGCTTTGCCACTGCTGATTTAGTAGCACTGCTCTGGACAACCAAGGCCACTGCCACAAACAGTCCCGCCAGACTCTCAGGACAATGTCCACGGGGCACGCTGGCCTGTCCTTCCCCTTTTCTCCCCGTTCCCTCCGTCGGAAACGCCCTGGTCAGGCTGTGGTGGAAAGGTTATGCTGCCTCGTAAAGTAAGACGGGAGAGGAGCTTTGCTGTTCTGCAGGAGGTGGCGAGAGACACTCGCTGCCCCTTTCCGACACAGCGGGAAGCGTCTCCAGGGAAGGGCTGGGTCCAGTCTCTCCTGGACAAGACCAAGTGACAGTAAGAGCCCGTGGAGACAGGGCTGCCGGGATGTCCTAGCTCTTCTGCAGCTGCCGTGGAGTTTGCCTTCTCAGCCTTCCCAGCCGGGAGGTGTGACGGGGCACACTCAGCTCTGGCTGCCGGAGCCTGGAGCCATGCTCACTCTGCAGCCTGTGCCTGCTCTCCCTTTCAGACCAGCTGTACCATGGCTCTGTCAACTGTGCTCACCTTTTCAAAGAACCAACTTCGGTTCTATTAGGGCTTGGATCTAGAGGTCCCCCAGAGCCTCATGGGCTCGCTCGGAGGCAGGGACTTTGGGAGGTGGCTGGATCAGGGTGTGCGAGTGTGGATTAAGAGCTTGCAGTGGGATTATGCGTGTGCCTAAGGAAGTCCCAGCTTGCATGGAAAACAGAGGGAGCGAGGGAAGGCAGGCTGCCTGCTGCCTGCACCGTTTCCCCCCTGCCACGCCACCCTGCCTCGGAGCCAGCCGACTGTAGACTGAAACCTCTACAAACTGTGAGCTGAAATAAACCTTTCCTCCTTGAACGTGTGGGTCTTGGATATTTTGTCTCAGCGACAGAAAAGCAACTGAGACAGGTTCTCTTGGTTGCATTTACATTTTGTCCCATTTCATTAATTTCTAGTTGCATTTACATTTTTTCTCTAAGCACAACTTTGGAGGTACTCCATAATTTTTGATATGTAAATTTGTCATTCAATTAAAAATATCTTCAGGTGTCATTTTTATTTCTGGTTGGGTTTTTTTTTGCTTAAATTCTTTTATTGGTACATTTTAGGTAAACAATACATTTACATTTATCATTGGGTGCTTATACCTGTACATGATGTATCTTGGTTCTCAGTTTTTCCCCATTCCCTGTGCGCCCTTCACCCCCTCCACCCTTCCCTATTTACAAAGACTTTGTTTCCATTTTTTCCTTTTCTCATATTTTTTCTTTTCCCTTCTTTCCTTTCCCCTTCCCCTCCCACTTCCCCTACCCCTTTGGACCTTTTCTTCCTATTTTAAATGATCAATTATTCGTTTTAATCATTTTAATCCTTATTTACACTTTCAGTTTCTCACACTAGAGAAACTAGTCGGTATTTACACGTGTGTCCTATTTATTTCACTTAACACTATGGCCTCAATATGCATCCATTTAGCTATAAATGTCTCTAGTTTCTTGTTCTTTATGGCTGAGTAGTAATCCATTTTATAAAAAAACCCCAAAAACCACATCTTCTTTATCCAGTTTCCAGTCGATGGGCAGTTGGGCTGTTTCCAAGCTGTAGCTATTACAAACTGTGCCACTATAAACATGGGTGCACATACATTGCTGTGGTATGATTCTTTTAATTCTTTTGGGAAGGTACCCAGCAGGGGAATAGCTGGGTCAAAAGGGATCTCTAGTCCTAGTTCTTTGAGGAATCTCCATACTGATTTCCACAGTGGTTGCACCAGTCTGCACTCCCACCAGCAATGGAGAAGGGTTCCTTTCTCCCCACAGCCCCACCAGCATTTGTTATTGGTTGATTTCTTGATAGCATCCATTCTTTCTGGGGTGAAGTGGGATCTCAGTGTTGTTTTCACCTGCACCCTATGCATTAAAAGTGTATTACTGCAGGTCGGGGATTTAGCTCAGTGGTTCCGCTGCCTGCCTCGCAAGCACAAGGTTCTGACTTTTGATCCCTGGTACCAAAAAAAAAAAAAGTGTATTACTGGGTCAGGGATTTAGCTCAGTGGTGCCACCCCTGTCTGGCAAGCACAAGGTCCTGAGTTTGATTCCTGGTACCAAAAAGAAGTATATTACTTAATTTCTAAACACCCAGTGATCTTGTACTCTCTCGTCACTTTTTCCTTAATCCTGTTTGGTCAGAGGATTTAGGCTACACGATTCATCCTGTGCCACTGTGGAGATGGGCTCTGTGGGTTGGCTTGTGGCCAATCTCGATGCAACTCCAAAGAGCCCTTGAGAAGCACGTGTGGCACAGGCTATTCCACACCATGGACGAGGTCGGGGTGTCGACTGCCTTGTTCAAGTACCCTACATCCTCGCAGGTTTTATTCACTGTTTTTCCAAATGTTTGTCCCAGATACTGATGAAGTTTAACGTTGTACAGCATGGTGAGCCTTTCTCCAGGGCAATAAAAGGGCTTTACAGCAATCTGCCTCTCTCTGGACTGTTCCAAGTTAGACAGCAGTGTTTTCTACTATTTTACTGTTTTGGTTGTAGTCTTAATCAGTTTTACACAGCCCACTTCGACTGACTCCATTCCTCCTGTCTGATCACCCCTCTTGCCTGAAGGACTCCTGTGTGCATACTCCTGCTATGAAGCCCAGCTTCCCTTTCCAGAAACATCTTTAGCGAGTGACAGCTTAATTTTTATTTTTTCAAACTTCATTCAAGTCTTTATTTTTAGGAACTTTGAGATATCGTTTCTATACCAAAACCTTCACCATGTAAGGCAAATAATCTGATGGGTGGAGCAGGGTGGAGGCACAGCGGTGCTGGCAGCTACTCTGAGCCCCCCAGAAAAGCATCAGGCACCAGGTGCCATCACTAAAGATAATTTCACTGGCATTTTGCAAACCTCTCCAGCGTGACTGCCGAACGGTGTGGGTAGCAGTAGGCTGGCTGCCAACGGCCACGTGTACTTCAAACCACCTCTCGCCTTGCTGGGAGGAGCCACCTTCCCTGGCTTCCGAATGCTGCGCTGCCCAGGCCCCTCTTGGCGGGACGCCAGGCCGTGCTTCCTGGAGCTGGCCAGACTCAGCTTTGCCGTCGAGGGCTCCAATGTCCCCAGGGCGCCCACGCCTCCTGCCATGAGGGCAGAGGCCCAAGAAGTGTCCCCCGAGCAGCCCACCCCAGGGGCAAGGACCCCGGTGCAATCTCTCGAGGCGAAGTAGCATGGGGCTGCTGTGCTCATAAATACACTTTATTTCATTAGAAATGCATAATTACAGTGTGTGGAGGCATCCCCCCTAGAAAAGTAGGTAAGCAATATCCCCATCAAAATCATTAGTTTCTTTCGCAAACACCTGTTTCATGACCTGAACAGAGCACAACAGCAAAAGGCTTCTGCTTCTCCAGTTTTTTTTTCCAATTTTCTTTTTTGTTATAAACACCATAGCAAATTAAAAAAAAGCTGTTTAAACAAAATATTGTAGTTCCTGATTTTCCAAGTGACGAATGTGCTCCGTGCTATGACTCCTCTGCAGATGCTGGCAGCATGGCTCAAGCCGAGGGCCTCCCTTTGGGGGACGGCCAGGAGGGACACTGTCCCCAGTGGCAGAGGAGGCTTTCAGCCGCACGCAGCAGAAGTTGCGCAGTCACCGCCAGCCCAAGCTGCGCGAGCAGGGCGCAAGGGGACCAGGTCGGAGCTGGGCCCGCTGGTGTGTCGCAGTCCCGGTGGTGGTGGCCGCCCCGCCTCACTGGATCTGGATGGCCCCGTGCTCCAGCTGCATCTCAGGCTGCAGGGCGGGCTGCAGGCTCTCAGTCGTCTGGAAGGGGGAAACGGGGGTCTTTCTGGATAAACCCTACTTGCGCCTGCTCTGAGGCAGCCCAGCGGGACACGTGCACAGGTGAGCCCCGAGAGCACTGGGGTCAGGCGGCAACACCTCCGCCATGGTGTCAGCGCAGCACTCACGGCCCTGGCCGGCCGGCCGCCCTCTGCCCACCTACACCCTGCCACTCAGCAGGGTCGCTGTGGCCACTGCTGCAGACTCCCCCTCACCCAGGGCGTGCAGGGGAGCAAGTGGGAGCGGCTGAGCCCTGCTCAGCCCCACCCCGACCCAGGCTGTTGGTGTCAAGCTGCCACCCTGTAACTGCCCCGGTATCACAGAGAAGCATTTCAGGGCCAGCTGCCTGCCCCTGCAGACGTGAGTGTGGCCAGCGACTTGCAGATGTGAGAAGGACAGGAAGTACGTGTCCAGTGAAGGAAGAGGAACAGCCTTAGGGTAAGTCACTGACCCTGCTCCCGGGAGTCAGCCATGCCGGGGTTCCTGTGTGCGCCCGGGGCGCAGCTACAGAGGCAGGCACGGTATCCACACAACAAGAGGCAGGAGAAGCCAATGAGCCACCAAACCGGAAGTCCCTGGGGGCCGTCGCCTGGCAGCCCTCACAACTCTCTAAGCTGCGCTTTTCTCTTCACAAAGGACACAGCACACCACTTTCTTACACGGAGGGAGGGACTGCGAGGGGAGGAGAAAGCGCCTGGGGCCAGCGTCAGCTACAAGGTCTGCAAAAGCCCTGCATGTGGCTGGGCAGGAATCCAGAGAGCAATAAGCCTGTGTCAGAGGGCAGGTGCCTCTGCAGTGAGGGAGCATCCCCGGCATCTGGGAGGGGAAGTGAGCTCCGGGGGACTGGCTGCCCGAGATGCCCCACAGTGGCCACTGGCTGCCCGCCTGACCAGCCCCCGGGGACAGGCCAAGGGCAGGTCCACACCACACTGGCTCAGCCGCCGGAGGCACAGGCTCACCCCGCCCCACTGTGCTACTCTCACCGCTTTCGTCCCCCCTCGGTGCATCTCCAGTGGGTCAGCCACCCCGGAAGCCGACAACCTGCTGCGTCCGCGGCCATGCCCAGGTCCCCGCCTTCTCATGTCAGGGGCCGTGGGCCTCGCCGCGAGTGAGGTCCAGCACTGAGCCACCATAGCCTGGGCTCTCAGGCCCCTGGACTGCCCGTTCTGGCACCTGGCCACCATGGGGAACCCCAGGCCACTTCCTCAGCAAGCGTCCCAAGGAGGACTTGCTCTTCCTGGGGCTCAGGAGCACGTGCCCTGTGGAGCCTCAGCGGCAAGCCTGCGGCTTCCGTCCTATGCTCACGGCCGACGGCAGTGAGATGCAGGCACTCAGCACAGGCCAGAGAGGCCAGGAGCAGACACAGGTGGCAGCCAGAATGTGCCAGAGGGCAGGGAGAGCTGTAGGCAGAGCCTGGCATGCTCCTGAAGGAGGGGAGGAAACCTGTGCAGGTGGGCTCCATCCAAGGCCAACACACAGGAAGCTGCCGTGCTCCTCCAAGGCCAGAGCGGAGCCCCAGCCTGCCAGCGGGGCTTCCCTACGTGGCTCAAGACACAGGTGATGGCTCGGCAGCCCCGTTTCCTCTCAGTGACATGCCTGGCCCTCCCTGGAGGGACCCAGCAGCCACTCCTGCAGAAACAGGAAGCGCCCTAACTAGAATCGGTCATTCCAAACCCACAGCAGCTGTCAGAGCTTGACAGTGTGTCTGGGGGAGCAGCACCCGCCTGGTGTCGCAGAACTAAGAAGGGGCACGGTACCCTCCGCCCTGAGCAGTGCGGTGGGAAGGCCACACCTAAGGCAGCCAGGCCAGCAGTCCTCAGGAAGCCAGTGCTGTGCGCTCCGGGTCAGCCGTGCCGAGCAGGCTCCTGAGACACGGGAAAGGAAGGGTTTGCTCCCGTAGGCCGCCACCCGCTGGCTGGGGCTGGCCCAGGTGGTGTGACCATCACCACTGGAGCACGTCCCTGTCCCTAGCCCGAGACTGCACCTGCAGGAGGGCTCCCGCTGGCTGCCCCCCAGGCGTGACCCTCAACAGGACAGACCCAGGGCACCTTCGGTGTTGCTTCTGAATCACAGAGAAGCGTCTCCACAGACACCTTGCGAATCCTGAGGTAGAACTGGGCCGGGGTCTACTGCTCACCTTCTCATTTCCGGGGCTCATCGGGACAGAAGCCTCAAACATGCCCCTGCCTTCCGACTCAACACACCTCGTCCAGGAGAAAGCCACGGCCGAAGCCCCAAAGCAGAGACAGCACAGAGGAGCAGCAGGGTGGCCTTCCTCGGAGGCCGAGGACTCACCTGTGCCGTGGCTGTGTGCTCGCTCACGGGCGCCAGCTGGACATACTGCACCTGGATGTCACTGCCCTGGAGAGGTGACCCGTCCACGCCAGCCGAGGCAGGGTCTGAAGAGGCCACGGCGATGAGCTGGGCTCCCTGCAGCACCTGGAGGGACACAACCAGGCTGCTCAGCACGGCACGGCCCGCCCACAGGGGCAGCAGATGCTATGCCCCCAGGCAGCCCTAAGATGGGCCTGTGTGAGACAGGAAAACATTTCAGTTGGTCTATATTTCAGAACCGCTCTAGTAAGCCCATTCCATAGCAGCAGCTGGGTCCTTGTGGACAGGAACACACAGGCTGTAAGAGGACGCACACCAGAGCTAAGGTACTGGGGTTAGACATAACTGCTAAACAGGGTTTCCTGAATTACGGTCCCGAGATGTCAAAAGGCCATAAATAACCACACAAAGAAATGCAGGAGGAGGGAGGGCAAAGGGAAACGGTGGACGGAAGGAACAGGTGCTGGCCACGGCAGGCTGCTCAGGGCCCCGATCCCCGGCCAGCTTCTGGACTCCAGAGTGCCTGTCTGTGTGTGAGCGCCACTCTTGAAAGAGTGTGGGCTAAGGTGGCCTGGCCTCTGCTGCCTCTGGAGTCCAAGTCTGGAGTCTGGACAAGTCAATTCAGTGCTCCCGTCTGGCCCGCACTGAGGACTCTGGGCTCCGTGCATCCCACTGCCCAGGTCAGAGCGACCTCTGCTTCGGTGTGAGTGCAAGTGTGTCCGCCTGTGACACCCACATGCCAGGCAGAGGCGTTAAGCAGAGCTTCTGGGGTCTAAGCCAAAGCTCTCTCCTCATGAGGACCAGGGAAGACTCCATGTCTTCAGCTCAGGCAAGTTACAGAAACAAGACCGAAACGGCCGCGTGAGCTCAGAAACAAGCCCTGGAGTCCTCACGTGGCAGCAGGCAGCAGGCAGCAGGAAGAGCTCTGATGGAGGACAGGGTGGAGAAGGACCACTTGGGGTGGGCAGCTGGAGAACGGCACACAAGTGTGGCTCGACGCCATGACAGGCGGCACAGAGCTGTACCCAGAAGAGGTCCTCGTGCAGCCCGGGCCCTCGACCCTCCCTCTCCAACGCTGAGCAGAACAGGCGCACACCTCTCTAACTGGCTTCCAGGCAAGCGCACAGCCAACAAGAACATGTGCTTGGCCCCTCCACCCAAAAACGTGGGGCACCCCACCCACAGCTCTGCCACCAAGGGCCAGCGTCCATGGCCACGCAACGGCCCCCTCAACGGGCGCTGTCCTGACGCCAGGGCTCGGCCCTTGCCGGGGAGCAACTGAAACAAGTCCACTTGGGGTCTGAATGACATTCTTCAAGAATTCATCAATGGAAACTTCTAGTTCCCTCCTTCCACCCTGACTTACGGGGTAGTTTTATTATTTCTGCCTGAGAACTATACTTTTCCAGAATTGTGGTTTCATTTTATTTTAGCCAAGCAGCTCAGTTTAAAACAAAACTGAGACTGAAGGGAAAAGCCCTGCTGTGGAAGCGGGCCTTGGCATCCGGTGGGTGGTGGCTGGACTCTTGTGGGATGGGGCTTCTGCCTCTCCTGAGGGCTGGCAGCCTTCGGTAGCGCTGCGGGCCCAGGGTCGCAAGGCGGCTCCATCTGCAACCGGCTCAAGTCAAGGGAGGGAGGGAGGGAACGATGTGGAGAGCTGGAGCTTTATTCATAGCAGAAGGACTGCCCACCGCTAACGCCACAGCAGAAGGACTGCCCACTGCTAACATCAGCCTCAGATGCTAGAAATGTTCCCTAAACACTTACTTCCCATTAATAAACTTATTAGGCAGCTCTGGGATTCACAAATTTTATCTCAAATTCTTAGAGCTCCCTGTGTCCCCTGTCAGGATCCCCTGACCTGGGGAGCGTTTCCTAAGCACATTTTCTCATCCCAGCCAGATGTTTGCCGGAATGTCTCAGGAATGTCAGGCCAACGTCAGCCCCTCAGGGACTCGAAGGGAAAAGCCCTGGCCCCTCTCCCATGGGGCTCTGGGGCCAGCAGAAGCCGCAGGCGCTTTGTGCAGGCCTGAGCTGGGTGGTGGCCCTGGAAGGATGGGGCCCACAGGGAGGGGACACACAGGCCCTGCCAAGGGGGAAGGGCGTGAGGGGTGGTGCACTTCACTGTTCCTTGGGCCACACGAGAGGTGGGGTAGGGCTCCCTGGGGACACTGCCTCAGGATCCAGGAGACTCCAGAGTGGCTGGTAGAGTCACTTGGACCTGCAGAGAGGGGTCCAGGAGCCAGGGCTGGCCAGATACATGGTGGCCGCAGGCAGCTCTGTGAGAGGGAAGGAGGGACAGTCTTGAGGGTGGGGGGCGGCACGGTGGCAGCTGCTGAGACAGGCAGCCCTGAGGGAAAGGGGTGGATCCTGTGGGACCCACACCCAGCCAATTCCTCCACACCAGCAAGGCCTGGCTCCTCCATGCTCCACACGACCTACCCTGCACCCGCTTCCCTGTTGCATGGCTGGGCTGGCGAACACAGAAAAGAACCCTGATGCTGCTAACAGTCTCTGTGACCAAGCAACCCAAATTCCCAAAAGGGCCACAGAAAGGTCTTTTCAGACTAAGAGATGTCACTGTGTACACACTCTGACCCAAATGCCACCGTCTCTCGAAGCCAGCCAGTCACTCTTAGCCAGTGAGAACAAGGCTTGCATGCTTTGTAAACCTCAAAGCACTGCCAGAGAGCATGCACGAGCGCCATCACACACGCTCCCTGCAGTTTACTGCAAGACAACAGAGGGCGGCTGGCGGCAGGAATGGAACCCGAGCTAAATCTGAACTCTTAAGTGGGTGTTAGCTTCATCCCTGAATTTTAATCTAGCCAACTAAATCATCCTAAACCACTGCACCTCAATTCTCTAAAGATCAAACTTGGAACCCATCGCTGCTGGCCACAGGAGGCAGGGAAGGATGCTCTGACCACTGCCCTGGCAGTCCCCACAGACCCCTGCTCTCCAGAAGCGAGCCCAGCCAAGAGTCAGGACCCACTGTGCACAGGACACCGAGGGGCCTGCGTCCAGAGCCCCGTGGCCAAGTGGGCTGTGCTCTAGGGCCATCAAGTTTCCGTTGGCTGGGGGACGCAGGTTGGGCCTGTGGGTGAGGTGGGCTGCAGGGCTGGGTGGAGAAAGCAGAGGCCTAAGACAGGGTGGGCGGGGAAGACGTCAGGGAGAAGAGAGGAGCTCAGCACCGTGCAGCTTCTAAAGGACGTGAAAGGACAGCAAGGGGCTGACGGCTCGAGTTAATCCTGGCTGGCACTCTGACCGGGTTGGAAACTGGTTAGAAAGGAAAAGCTCTTCCAGATGGGCACGGAAGCTGTGGAAAGGGAGGTCAGAAAGCCAGCATGGCTAAACGTTGGGCTCTCAGCCTCTTTCAGGGGAGGCACAGGCAGGGCACAGCGGCTGATTCCTCCCTGCGCCGTACGGGACGGGCACAAAGGCTGCTCCCCACGTAGGAAGGTGTCCACAGGCTGCAGAGCAGCTCAGCTCAGGCCACAGTTCTAACGCCTCTTCTGGCGCCTGCTGCCCTGCAGGACTGCGACACTCACCACGCCACTGTGCTGTCTAAGAGAACTACCGAGGATTCTATATGGCAATCCTAATGCTCCCTCCCCCAAATCTGCGCAAACCGTGGCTTCCATTCTGTGATATCTGAGTGTGTGGCTCTGCCCCTGGCACCCCAGAGACTTTGCAATCCTAGTGCAGGAGAGGGATTGCCTCAGAGGCAGGGAGCCTCACACTCCTAGCCCCTAGCTCAAGACAGGTCATGCCCACACAGCCGCCGAGGGGGCAGGGCAGCCTGCATGGCCATGTGGCATTTGCACCAAACTCGGGATTCAGCTGCCAACCCCCATGCCAGGGGGTTGCCAGGCCGCGTCTCCCTGGTGGGCGGTGACCCCTCCGGCAAGCACATGACCACCACTCACATCTCTCCCAGACACACACCAGGGTCAGGCCCTCTGAGATGTGTGGCTGGGCCAGGAGCCACAGCTTTCTTCTGTTCTTCTGCCACCTGCATGGCTGCTCGGAACGTGGCCGCCTCCCCACCCTGTCCTGCTCCTGTGCTGCCCACCTACCCCACGTTGCCCACACTCCACAGGCCACAAACTGACCCCACCTGCCTCGACTGCATCACAGGAAGGAGCTTCCTGGCATGCTGGTAGGAGGGTGGTCTGTGCAGCCCAGCACACTGCCTTGTCTCCCCCAGACTTGCAGTGGCCACCCCAAGGGGCAGGGGAGGGAGGCAGCCAGGCTTCACATGCGGAAAGCCCAGAGCCTCGGTGCTGAGACCACTGCAAGCCTCTGGACCCCAAGCCCGTCACACAGCTGTCTTGCTGCTTATTCCCCACATGTGCCTACACACACAGCTCTCACACACGTGCACCCTGCCGAACACAAGGGCACATGCACTCACGTGCGCACAACTCTGCGGGCCCCCTGAACCCCTCCTGCACCCCTCCTCCAGTGCCTCTGGCCCCGCAGGTGTCTCTGGTGGCGGCTGTGTGCTGCTGCTATGGGGCTGAGCCCGGAGCATGTGCTGTTCTTCAATCACCTCTGTAGTGTGCAGGCCCTGCCCCTCTTCACTCAGGGCACACAGTCCCTGGAGACTCCAGCAGGCTGCTGCACATGGGTCACTCACTGCTAGTGGGCAGCATCAGGGAGTCTGCTCTCTGGGGCCACTGAGGCACAGGTGACGGTGGAGTGCGCTCCCGGCTAGGAGACATCAGTGTGGAGGGGAGGCTACGGACCCAGCAGACTTCAGAGCACTGACAGTGACACTTGGGTGGAGGAGGCAGGGAGAAAGGACACACGGAAATGCTTGCATCAGCCCTTGTGGCTGCCTTGCTAAGCCCTGGACCCACTTAAAAAACTCATGCCACCTTTTGAAATTCTAGGTTACAATGAAGCCACAGTTCTGTAAGCACTTCACATTCTCTTGAAATGTGAAGTAACTATTTTTCATGAAACTGTGGGGACCATGGCGTCTTTCGGGGAAGGTGCCGCCTGTGCTCTGGTTCTGGCGAGAAGCCACCTAGCCACAGGCAGGGAGCTTCGTGCACTGCCATAAGTGGCTTCCACGGGGCCTACGCATTGGGTAAAGTGCAGCACTTCTGAATCTAAATGTGCTGCACAATGGAGAGGGGAACACTCTCAACTGGAGTCCATTCAGGCTCCACGTCGGTTTCACAGCTGAATTACACACTTGAGGTGTGTGAGACTGGAAACAAGCCCCCAGCCTCTCGGTGACTGCTCCCACTGGCTGCATGGCCTCGCCATGGCGGGGACGCCCCAGACGTGGAGGAGCCGGGGACTGGGCCCAAGAGAAGCGGCCCAGCCAGGGGCTTGTGCGGGAGACAGGCACAGGCTGAAAGTGACCTGGGGGGGAGGGGTCCAGCTTCATACAGGGAAGACATGACTGGCCCAACACGGGGCCGAGCCCCAGTGGGCAGGCTGCAGCCGGCGCCCAGTGCAGCAGTGCTGCCTGAGGCTGGGAACAAGTGTCCTGCGCTCTTAAGGCTCTTTCCCCTCACACACAGCGCCAGTAGCTTTATTGGACTTTTCCTAATTATATAAACACTCAGCTATTATCAAAAAGATCTGAATGCTGAGAAATACTGAGGATGTAAAAAAAGAAGCCACCCAGCACCCACTGCCCTAAGATAATGATCACTGCTGCTGCCCTGGCACCTGCTGCTGCTCACAGGGCTGGGCGGGAGGCCAGGCAGATGCATCGCCCCTCTTCACTGACAGCTGCCTCTCCCACCCTCTGTCCAAACTCGTGAACCCCACAGGGCTCCTGGGCTCTGCAGGTGAGCACCAGGACGTGCTGGTGGCTTGTCTCCCCGCCCCGGGCTGGGATCTGATCCACTTGCTGGCACTGCCTTGTGTCCCCTGCACCTGCTGCACCACAGTAAGCTCGCTTCTCTGTCAACAGATGACCCCTTCCCCAGTCTGCTTTTGCCGCTATAAACAACGCTGTTGTTACTCTTCTTTTCTTTTTTGGTAGCAGGGATTGAACTCAGGACCTTGTGCTTGCAAGGCAGGCACAGTGCAACTGAGCTAAATCCCGTCATTACTTTTTTTCTTAGAGAGAACTTATTCCAGAATCTATCGGACTTCTTAAATTTGTGTACATTACTATGCTGAGTAGAACACAAAGACTCCATCTGCAGCCCTTCTCTGGAAGAAACTGGAAATGGGTGCAGCCTCACACACTGTTCATACCCAGGGAAGGTGGCTCTGAGCTCCACACACAGAGGTCCCCCAGCTGTGTCCCCGGCCCACCCCGGCAGGTCCTCTCCCCTCCCACACAGGAGGCTCTGAGGGCAGGCCCACGCCAGCATCTGCCATGGGAAGGCATCTGTGAGTCCCCACCTTGCTTCGCTCACTGCCCGACGTGGCTTGGCGACCCAGTCGCAGACCTGGGTCCACTTCCAGACTGCCAGAGGGAGGCCACCAGCCTGCAGAGGCTCCGCCCAGACCCAGACCGCTCAGCTCTGGCTGGGATCTCAGGGCGCTGTCCCCACGGGTCTGCAGTCCACACCTGGGAGCTGCTGCTCCAAGTGACCAGCGCCGCCTGCAATCGTGGGGCCGATGCCAGCTCTGAGAGCAAAGGCCAAGAAAGCCGTTTCACCTGAGAATGCCCTCTGAAGTGAGACGATCACTTCCTTAGACACCGGTGACCCTGTGACGGGACAGATGCAGCCTGCTGGAGCCGAGGGTAGGCAGGCTGCTTGTCACTCGCCAGGCCCAGACAGCAGACAGGCCAGGGTGGGGTCCATCCACACCCCACAGCGGTGACAAGGCTGGGGCAGTCCCAGCGCCCAGCTTCCTCGGCCTCAAATGCACTCCATCAGGAGCCAAGAACACTCGTGACAGGTATGGTTCCCTCAGGTGCTCCACAGGGTGTAAGGAGGGAGGCCAAGCTGAAAGGAGCCGATTTACCAGCCTGTCCACTCATACCTACCAACAGAAAGCTCCGAGAGCGTGGCCGCATGGGCTTCAGTGTGTGTCTTGCTCTCTGTCAGCTTGTGCAGGGGCCAGCTCAGCGATCATGAGCGGTGGCCCGAGGAGTGCTGAGTGTGAGGCTGGGCGGAGCCCAGGCAGCTAGATTTTCTACCCGCGAGCCCTATTTACTGGGCGAGGCTGTGCACGCAGGAGGCGCCAGTCCTCCAGGACCAACACCACAGCCAGGCGGAAGGGACACAGCGAGCAGTCCTCATGGGCACAGCCTGCTGCCCGGGGGCGGGGCGAGAGCTATCATTGGACCCCGGCACGGTCACAAGCAAGCCCCGCCCAAGTGGCCCGGGGCACAAAGCATTGGACCCCACAGTGCCCGCCCAAAGCCGCGCATCTTCACGAGCAAGTGCCAGGCCCAGAAGTGCTCTGGTCACAGCCTCACAGCAGGCTTGGACCTGCCTACTCTTCGCTGTGCCACAGCCTGAGGGCCCCGGGCGCAGCACGCAGCCCCGGAGAGTGTGGCTGCTGACTGGGTCTGGGTCGTAGCGTGGGGAAGAGCAAGCACAGCCCTCTGGGTCACCAGGCCTCCTCGGGGGTGCTCAGTGCGGCCCTCGAAGACGGGTGCCCATTGCTGCTGCGTGAAGCCTGGGGTCTGCTCTGAAAGAAGCAGGCCCGATGTGGCTCATGGAGGAGCCACAGGACGAGCCCATCCTCTCCCATGATGAACTCTCAACTCCACTCTTCCTGCGTGCTCTGGTGTGGAGCAGAGCACTGGCCTGTGCTTTTTCCAAACAGGCTCTGGAATGCAGAGATACCTAACTGGAACGGAGCGAGGCTGGCTTGCAGGCCGGTGGCCAGGAGCATCACTCCTGGCGTCCAGCTAGCCCATGGCTGAACCTGAGAAAGCCTCCCAGGGTCCGAACACCATCGTCATGCCAGGGACAGGTGGGTGGTGTGGGGCACGGCTGCTTCCCAGCTTCCCTTGCAGGGTTTTCCCTTATACGTTTTTGAAGGAGACCCAGTTATTTTTCAGACCAAAAAAAAAATGGCAGAGGGTAGGAGCTTGAAGCCGCCTACCAAGGGAATCCTGGGCCCAATCACACTGTGTTTGGGAGCACACACATCTGGTTTTCTCTCCTGTCAATTCTGAAACTCCATTTAATACCCAACTGAGATAATGCAAAACTGGTGCAAGCCTAAAATAAGTGCAAGAAGCCCAAGGCCTTTCCAGTAATATCTAGATATGCAATTCTGGGTCCAACTGAGAATGCACTCAGATATGAAGAAGCCCGCAGAGCTCTCTCACCCCGTGCCCTTCCCTTCCATCCGGACAATGGTGTGTGGTAAGGACGGGCCAAGACCGCCGGCCCCGGGTCTGGGGAAAAGCCCAGCCCCTTTACCTGTTTTTGTCACTGCCTTCTGAATCCAAACTGTTAAGGGGACTCTGTCCACCAAACCGAGTGACTGTCCCAGCCCCGGTATCACAAGGGCACTCACAGGGCTTGGCGAGGCTTGAGAAAGAGTCCCATCCCAGGGCCACCCCGGGGCGAAAGGCCAGGAGGTTAACCAGTCTCGATCATGTGGCCAATGCTAAAACTAAAGGTCAGGGCTGGGGATTTAGCTTAGTGGTGTCTCCGCCTGCTGCGCAAGTGCAAGGACCCGAGTTCGATCCCCGGTACCCAAAAAAAAATAAAGGTCACCCAAAAGCCTCTGATCCCACAGGTGGGAACATTACCAACAAGTCCTTAATGCTCACAGACACCGAGCTGCCCACTGTAGACATCAGAACAGACCAAAGCGGCAGATGGGCCATGGGCACACAGAAGCCAGAGCCTTCTGTGAGGGAGAGATGCGTGTGCAGATGCACACGCGGACCTCAGGGCCAAGTCCAAGACGCGGTGTTGCAGAAAGGCATCCTTAGCGCTCCTGCTGTGCTTGGACTAACAGGCCAGTGGCTGAGTAGTCATGGCTTGGGGACAGCAGATGCCCCAGTGCCACGTTGTCCAGTACAACAGCAGGCAGTCGTGGGACAGACGGGGCTTGTTCCAATGTCTGAGCGGGACCCCGCAGTCCAGGGAGAAGAGAAACCAGGCCTGCAAACAGAACCTGCAGAGATGGAGGTCCGGATACGCTTGTCCTGCATCCCCGTCATCCAGACAAGCAGCTCGGGAACCAGTCTTAACTGCGTCTTAAACCCTCCCTACAGACGGCGGGGTGGGCACGAGGACCTCAGCCACAGCCAGACCAGAGCCACTGGGCTTCGCTGCTTGGCAGGCCACTGGCTTCTACGTGGAGAGCTGGGGTGGGCGGGGACTGGCTGAGAAAGAGCAGCAAGACAGGAGACTTTCACCACAGGCACGAATGCAGGGTCAGGCCCACGGCAGGGATGTGCCAGCTGCTGCTCACCCAGGCGGTGGGGCAGCGTCTTAGCTCAATAAGTAAGGCACAGCCCCATCATCTGATAACGCTGCTCTCATGGCGGTGAGAGTTTCTGTTTTGTTTTTTGGAACTAGGAACTGAATCCAGGACCTTCATCTTGAGCTACATCCCTAGCCCTTTTAATTTTGAGACATGGTCTCATTAAATTGCTAAGATGCCCAGGCTGGGATAAAACTTTCGACCTTCCTGCCTCAGCTTCTCAGTGCTAGGAACACAGGCACCCCACAGACGCTACCTACACCTGCTCCCTGGGCCCTAAGGACCTCCTCAGAAGGAGGGGAGGCAGAGACTGTACCCACAGCCCTCGGCTTAGGGGGAGGTGGGGTGCTGACCACACAGCCAGGAGCCCTTCTGCCCATGTGGCACCCGAGCAGGGATCCAGGGAGACCAGGGAGGCCCAGTGCTCTGCTTCCACTGTGACTGCCCTGGCCATGGTCACTCAGGTGTCCTCTGCCAAGTAGGGGCGCTGGGCACTCACACCTGGAGAAGTGGCAGCGGCTGTCTTCAAGGTGTGCTGGGCTGGCCTTGGAGCCTCAGACAAGGGGCTATGCATTGAAGAGCGGCCTGACTGGAGCTGCACCAGGATCAGGCCAGAGGGCTGGGGTGGGGATGCCAGCAGGCAGAGGAGCGCTGCTGAGACAGAGGAGGCTCCTGGGGCTGGGCCTCCGCGGGTGGAGAGAGCCCTCCTCGCTGCCTGAGAACCAAACAGGCAGCATCGTCACTGTCAGCAGGGCCCTGGCTCGGCTGGGTGGCCTGGCCTGATAAGAGGACACACAACCTGGCCCACATGGAAGACTGGCCAGGGACGAGGAACACACAGCTGGGCGCTTGGTGCAGACGCTGCCCATCTCCTTTCATTAGCTCCACTTGCCAGTGAGACGGAGCCTGAGATGGACTTGTTCACCCAAGATCACAGCACAGCCGAATGAAGGAGCCAGGAGGCCATGAATGCACAGTGCCCAGCCAACTGCAGGCTGCTGAAGGGCGGCCGGGCTGGAGCGTCACCTGCCAGAGGCCCAGACAGCGATGACCGCACCGCACACATCGCCGTGTAAGTGACTGCCCTCAGCCCATGAGGGGTCCACGAAGAACCCCTTGGGCTCAGCCTTGTCGCAGAGGGAAAGCCACCTCTGGCTCTGCCGACCTGCCCGTTGCGGAGGGCTCCCTGCCATCCTCCCCACGGGTCGGGGATCTGGGGACTCAGCTCAAGTGCCCACAGCACCCCAAAAGGAGCACTCTTCCACACTAAGAGCACCTGCTGGGTGGGTACCATGAAGACCGCACTAAGGAGCCAGCCAGCCTCCTTCCCGTTGGTAGCCCGGGACCTGCACAGAAGCCTGAGGCCTCAGGGCCCTGGTCAAAGGCTCCTGGGGCTCTGCACTTGCTCCGTGGCTCGTGCCACCTCACCCTCAGCAACAGGATGCCTGGCTGGTGGGCAGGCCCTCCTGCAGCCTGGAAGGCCCCACTGCAGGATCACCTGTACCAGTGGCGGTGGGCTCTCGGAGCTCTCAGTAACACAAACAGCCCGCTGCGGCACGCGTGCCGAGGCTTGCCAGCTCCAGTCCCTGCTCACAACTCTGGGACTCTGTGACGGTGCAGAATCGGGCCTCCACATGCCTGTGCTCTTCTCTCTCCCAACCTCCCACCCTCACTAAGTGACACGAGCCGCAAGCCGAGCTGCAGCTGCAGGGTGGCCTGGAGCAGGCGGAGCTCGAGTCAGGAGCAGGTCCGGGCGGCCCACACAGCTGCAGTGCTCAGAGGGAGGGGCGCAAGAGGCATTGCAATGTGTGCGTCTTCAAATTCAGACACTTCAGTCCTCTGGCCTGTCACCATGAAAACCACCACAGCTCTCGCTTGAGGAAGAACATCCTCGCTGTTCCCCCGCAGCTTCCCAGAGGCCAGGGAGTTAACAGCTTCAACACTGAGGGCCAGGCAGTCCAGGGAAAGACTCCCCAGAACGCACAACGACGTCAGCAGTCGCTCAGCAGTGCTTGCTGGAAGCAAGGGAAGTAACAGTGGGGCAGGGCACTGGACTCCAGAGGCGGCCTCCTCCCGGTAAGCACATCATCTGGCACTTAGGAACAGCGTGAAGGTCACCAGGTTCCCTCCCCCTGGCGCGCAGCAGCCGAGCTCACAGGTACGGCCCCTCGGCGGCGTAGCCAGGACGTGCAGAGAACTGCAACAACCGCTGCATTCGCTCCCCAGCGGGGCTCCGGGGATGGAGGGGCTGGCTGTGGGCGCAACACTGGGCACCCAGGAGCAGAAGCCTTTCATTAGCTCTTCAAAGTGTGCCTGACCATGATGAAGCCCACCACACCAATCCTCCACTGGCGCGGAAGGCCTGCGCCTCTCCTTAGCTATGTGGAGCCGTGGGAACCGGCCTGGGCAGGGCTGGAGAGGCCGGCACGCCCCTCTACCCCGCAGGTGTCCCCGGGGCCTCTTCTAAAGCTCCCTCGGTCTCAGCTAAGAGCACGGTGCTTCCAAGACACCATCAAGCCAACTCAGTCGGAGCTGGAAATGTGAAGGAATCATCTCACCAAGCTCTCCCTGAAAGAATTACAATGCCTTTGCCAGCCAAAAACTGTCCAACTTGAAGTACGTTGCATGTCACAACTTGTGACGCACAGTAATAAACTCAGGAGCAACAAAAGCGACAGCCCTAAAAACAACACGCCACCCTACCGCATAGCCAGCCGGCACTAGGGCCGGGAGGTTCCTTCTCCAGAAAGAACAGTCATGGAGCCGGGCGTCCGGGTCTGACAGCCTGCACCCAGCCCAAGTCCCTCCAGGCCAGCGCGATAACTCGCTGTGAGGGAGCAGCTCGCCAGCCAGAGGGACAGAGAAGACACTCGATGTGGTAAGTCACCCATACTCTGATGGTATCGATGGTTACAGGCGACAAAAGAAATCAGCAGTTTCCATCAGCTTCTTGTGCCAATTTTCCAGTCAACTTTCAACCAGAACCATCCGGGATGAAACCTCAACCACTGAGCGGCTCAAGGCCCAGGCTCAGCCCCACACCGCACTCCAGGAGCTGCCTGCCCAGCCCTGGACCTGGATTGGTAGCTGCATCTTAAATGCAACTGCAACCCACATGGCCACCACCTTCCTCCAGGAGAAGTGGTGGAGGCGGCGAGGAAGGATCACGACAATAGGGTGCACAGGGTGCAGGCGGGAGGCCAGGCCGCCCCTTCCCGCAAACCTCCCCTCCCCGGAGACGCCTGAGCCAGGCTCACTGAGGTTTCCGTTGTCATGAGGGGAGGAGAGGCAAAATTCTGAAACCAGCTGAAGCAGCTCAAAGACGTAGCTGCAACTTAAATGTCAGGGCTCCAGGGACCTTCACCTCCTTGATGCTGAACACGGGGCCATTTACCAGTCATGGAAAAGGCTCCATGAACTATATGCACAGCAGGGCCTCAGGGTACCAGCTGTTAGCACAGCCAACAACTGGCCAAGGGCAGAGGCCCAGGGCCAGGAGCGACCAGCCCTTGGGACTTCCTAAAGCCTCCAGCTCTCCCCAAGACTGGGCAGGGCCATGCCACGTGAGCTCATGGCAGAGCCGCCAGGGCAGGCGGCACCTGCTAGAGGCTGAGTGCAGGAGGCCGCAACCTCCCTGGACTCAACCCTTTGTGCCCAGGGCCCAGCCCCCAGCCCCAGACCATGGCACAGCCCTCCTGCCTTGCCTGCCGGGGCCCCATCTCCCCACAGCCAGGGAAGGGAAGCCAGGTGCCTACGAACTCAACCAGAGCAGTAACAGATATGTCCTCAAGGGCTTTTACAATTTGGGAAAACACACTCTTACTCCAAACCTTTCTCCTCTAAACCTGGGATGAGCCTTGTGCAGTCAGTTTCGGGAAATCAGACACCAATACTTACACCAGGATAAGGAAGACCCAAGGCTGCATCAGGCCGGGGGGGCAGCGCTGTCCTTGTAGGGGGCTCACCACCCCCAGGCAGCCCCGGCAGGGATGTCAAGATGAGCAGGGTGTCCTGTGCCCTTTGAAACATCACTCTGTTGCACAATTATCTGGTCAGTTTGGAAAATGAAGCCATTATGAGCAGAGTAACTTAATAAGTATGAGAACTGGCCAAATGATAAAATGAAGACAGAATTTCCACAAAAACAAGAAAAGATGAGCCAAACAGATTTACCAGAGAAAGGCAGCTCCCTAGGAACACATACACTGTTTATTTAAATCGAAAAGCAGTCTCCTTTGAAGAAGGAGAGGGTGCCAGGTATGAAATCCCTGTTAGCTACCATGGGTGTTGCTGCTGGCTTCCACTTATGGCTGGCTTTGACATGAAGTCCCACACATGTGATGGATAATGGAAGTCAGGTGGTAGGAAGAAAACAGGAGATTTTATAAGAGAAAGGATCAGCTTATTTATAAACTGTTATTTAATATAAAAAAGTGATCCGTGTGGCCGTTTTGTTTAGTTTGCAGTGAGGCTGCTTAAGAAGAAGAGTGGAGCCACCAACAGGCAGTGTGGAGGAGGGAGTGACAGCCGCCAGAAACAGGCTGCTGTGGGGCTCTGACTGGCTCCTCTCGGTGCGACAGCCCTTCCTCGCCCTACACGCACCCGCAGCTCTCAAACCAGCCGAGGGGGCCTCTGGCCTGGGGAGGACGGGACACTCCATCCACAGTCCCAGCATAAGCAATGCACTAATTAATGCAAGACAAAAACCTGGCTGTATTTTAAAATTCCAAGCAGGAATTGCTCAGGATACAAAGAAAGGGAGCATCAAAGGGAATGAACTTCACTTTTCTTACAAATTACAGTCCAGGCACATCCTAAGTATGGTCAAATTCCACCCCCAGCGTAAATGCAAATCACCACATTCAAAAACAAAGATGGACCCGTGTGGGAGGTGGGTTCTCGGGTGCCCAACCGACCGTGAGACGCGCGCAGGAGGAAGTGAACCGGAGAGACTTGCCAAGAGGGCACCGTGCAGCAGGGACACTGTGGTGCTCCGGATTTGTCCCTCCGCCCCTTCCCAAAGCAGCGATTTCACATTTATGTACTAATCTCATAGCACTACCTGACGGAGAGCCTATTTATAAGATGAAGCTTTCAAACTAAGAAACCCCAATTCCAACAAGTTCTTCAGGCACACAGCCTCCTCCCCAGGGGCCAAGAGCACTTTGGTTCCTAACCCTGGGATATCGTGTCCTGCACCACAGGACTGACAGGAGCAGGGCCCGCCAGGCTGCCGGCAGTTGCACACCCAAGCCTCAAAGCAGCACTGTTTTGGAAAACAAGGGGCATCATTACCTAGGCAGTGAGAGAGCCTGGGGGTGTGGCTCTCTGCACCAAGTTCCAGAGCTGTGTTCTGTGAAACACGAAGCCCAGCCAGAGCCTCCTAATCACGCAGGAGGGAACCATCTTCATCAGAAACTGCTTCACGGGAGAGGCCAGGAAGATCCAGCTCCTCACTCTAGGACAGCCATGGCCTCCCCAGAACCTCAGGGCAGGCACCCCACTGGGCGCAGAACCCCACAGGACGTGTTCAGTGAAGGGCTGGGGTGCCTTTGCTTCTCCAGAGACAGGCATTACATTAGAAGTGTGAGTCTGAGCAACAGCAAGCCACCTTGTCCCCACACACAGCTTCTGCACAAACGCCACTGTCAACAACTTTCATGTAGATACACAGCAAAGGGCAATCAACTCAGGGGAAGTTTCTCCTATGAGGCAAAAACTAGCATCAAATCCCAAAGAGCCAGGGCTGTGAGCCCAGGGCAGCCTCCCCGTCACCCTCCTGGCCCTGTGTGGCACGTCCCGGGCAGTGCACTGTCTGCTGCTGGAGCACAGCAGCGTGTGGCGAGCAGACAGGGAGCCTTACCTGCCCGTCCTGGCCCACGTGGTGGATCTGCAGATTGCCCTGCAAAGGACCAGAGGAGGAGACCATCAAGAGAGGAGAATGTTATGTTAGAGACAGCCTCCCTATGCCCTTCAAAGACACACAGGAAATGGTGTATTCTACAGAACTTCAAGGCCTTGTAGTGGTAAAAACCACAGAACAATCGGGGCATGGTGGGGCATGCCTGTCATCCTAGCACTCAGGAAGCTGAGGCAGGAGGATCACTGTGAGTTCAAGGCCAGCCTGGACTACACAGTGAGTTCAGGGCCAGCCTGAACTACACAGCGAGACCCTGACTCAAAAAACAAAAACAAAACAAAAAAACCAAAACCACAAAACATTTTAAGATGAGTTTCTAGGTACTTTTTTTCTTATAAAAACAAAATGCGCAACATTATACCCATTTCCTCCACCCTAACCCAAATATGATTCTGTAAAAATTTCTATGTGAAATAACTTCAGCTTCACAGAAGACTGAGGCAGAGCAGCGAGGTCCCTGCCTGTGGCTGAGCTGCACTGCTGTGGCCTTACACGGGCCACACACACAGGGGTGTCCACAGCACAGCCCAGGACGCACTGGACAGGAGTCACTCGCTGTGAAAAAGGTGTGTTCCAACCAGGGGAGAGCCTGCCAATGTCTCTGCAGATGGCCTCGTCTTAACGAAATGGCTCCAGGTGTGTACGGACACACGGCACCGTGAGCGACACACCGCCACTCACCGCCGTGACCACCAATGCACAAGCGATTCACTCTACTTTACTGTGCTTGATTCTTAATGGAGACAAAAAATAACTATATATACAAGAGGGATTCGGTTTTGAGAACTGATAGTAAAAACTGAAATTCAAGAAGTAGTCTAAAGAATTTTTCAGCATCAACAATAAAAAACAAAAAACACCCAACTGCAGTGTATTTTCCCTCACCAAATGCTCACAAGCAGATTCCAGGCCCTGATCAAGAGTCTGGGCCTCCTGCGCCCTGGAGGCCGGCAGCCCACCCCTCCCTGTCCCGGCTGACGCTGCCCCAGCGACACTGGGCTCCTGGGCGCCTCTCACCACTAGGGAGGATGCGGGGCCCTCGCTCTCCCTGCTCCCTATTAATCCCCTCGTGTGCTCGCCCCATCGCACCTCTTATCCCGTGTCACTGTCCTCCCTCACGACCCACCCGCTGACAGCTGCTGGGGTCCACCGGGCCCGAGCCCTCCCCGGAGCCTGCCCCCATCTGCAGCCCTCCTTGGGCACAGACCCGCTGGGTGCCCTGAGTCCCCGCAGCAGACTCCAGCTCCCGTCACCGCGGCTCCCGCCATTCCCCCCGTGACATCCTGCAGGCTCGCTGCAGCCCAGACTTGCCCGGGAAGCCAGCAGCTGGCCAAGCAAGCCACTCACCTCGCTGTCCTGCGTGATCTGCACCTGCTCCCCCTGCGGCACCTGGGCTATGTGGAGGTGGCCCTGCGGGATCCACAGCAAGAGAAGACACCAAGAAGCATCAGAAGAAAAACAGACCAAGGAAACGAGGCGTTTTCCACCACATCTGACCCTGTTCCTGGCTCTGTGCTTGTGACTCAAGAAGGGACGAGCCCTGACCAGCAGCATGACCTGCACAGGGTCTGCACCCCTCAGGTGACCTCTCGATGCTCAGGACACAACACTCTCGGTGGTCACTCCTAGAGAGCTACGGGTCCTGAGAAAAACGTGCCCTATCTTTAAATGTCACTATGCATGCAAACTTAAGAACATTAGTGATATGTACAGGGGAGAAACAGAAACTTAGAATTATGACTAAAACAAAATAGCCAGGGGCCAGGGATTTAGCTCAGTGGCTTCGCTGCCTGCTGCGCAATCTCAAAGACCCCAGTTCGATCCCCGGTACCAAAAAAAAAAAAAAAATATCCAGGGGCCAGGGATTTAGCTCAGTGGCTTCGCTGCCTGCTGCGCAATCTCAAAGACCCCAGTTCGATCCCCGGTACCAAAAAAAAAAAAAAAATAGCCAGGCGTAGTGGCACATACCTATCATGCCAGTACTCTGGGAGGCTGAGCAGGAAGACTCCAAGTTTGAGCCCTCCCTGGCAACTCAGCAAAACTCTAAGAAAAATTAAAGAGAAAAAAAGAAAAAAACAAAGAGCTGAGCATATAGCTTAGTACAAAGGCCCTGGGTTCAATCATCAGAATGAAAAACAGCTCTTTCCAGCTTAGAGAGAGAGAAGCCTTGTGGAGATGCCAGGAGCACCCCTCTGCCAGCTCGCTGGGGCCCTAGAAGGCTGCAGGGCAGTGGCGACCAGGAAGGGAGGGAATCACACGTGTGAGGCACTGAGAACAAGGCAATTTCTCCAGCAAAGAAGCACTCCCGTGACTCTTACACAACTCTCGAGAACACTAATAAACACGGCTCCAAAAAGCCAAAGACTCCAACGAAAACACTTGTGTTTATAGATACCAGCAAATAACCCTCTAAACCTTAACTCAGCTGAATGAAATGAGCACTCATCATGGTATGTGAAATTCTATCCTAGCTGAAACAGACCTTCCAATACACTGGCTGGGATAGGACATGCACTGCTTCCTTGTCACCATGACCCGTAGGCTGTGTCAGAGCGCGCCGCTCCGAACTCTCCCTCCCCATCACATGACGGTGACCGCACAAACTCCCCAGGCTGTGACTCGGGTTTATAACTTCCCTAAGAGCTGGCTGCACATTCTGTTTGCACACTGAGCCGGTGCTCCCCTCCCACAGGTGCAGCCTGCCAGTGTGTCCCAGGAGGACAGGCAGAGAGGCAGGGACCCAAAATGGCCTGGCCTTGGTCAAGCTGTACACAGGTAGGTGAAGACCACATTCCTGCAGGACGGGGGACGGGCCCGGAGACCAGTGAATGCCCTGTCCTGGCTTCCACTGCATGGTCACTCAGCAGCCACCCTCATGGGCCATGATGTCTTCCCTGAGTCAGCTCCACTCAGGCATCCCCAGCTTTCAACACCCCCAGCACCCCCCAGACAGCCCCCACTCCCCAGCACCAAGAAGGCACGTACTACTTGCACCTGGCCGTCCTCTCCAATCTGGTGGATCTGCACTTGCTGGGCATTGGCCAGGGTGTAGTGCAGGGCCTGCGGCTGCGGCTGCTGCAGCTCGGGGGCAGGCGGTGGGGTACCCATCATGGTCTCTGCGGGGCAAGGAGAGAAGCAACAGTTCTCAGGAGGGGTCCCCGACAGAGCAGGCCCCTCTTGTCCCTCACCCTCAACTCCCACAGAAGAGGACAAGCCAGGCCGCAACCCTAGCTAAGCCAGAGGTCTCTGGTCTGGGCGGGGCCACCATGCTAAGTCTGGGGTAACTGAGGTTCCCGACATCGGGCCCAGAGGGTGTAAAGAGTCAGGGCCACCGGTGTAACAAGGCTCTAGCCAAATGCATGCAGGGCCTCGGGATGTATCTGCACAATGGAAAAATGCAAGAGGTGATCAGAATATACAGCGAATGCGGGCCGGGGATTGGCTCCGCCGCCTGCCTTGCAAGCACAAGGTCCCAAGTTTGATCCTCAGTACCAAAAATATATATATATCACACACACAGTGAATGTTGAAATTTTTAAAATTCACTACAGTAAAAACATTGCCATTAATCTCCCTGAAGACATTCCTCCTTGCTTCAAACACACTTATCCCATCTTTCCTGTCACTTTCTGAAGCAGTTCTGGAAGTCCTCTTTCATGGCCATTGCATTGTCCTGAATCTATTCAAAACATTTCCTTTTCATGGTCATTTTGACTTTCGGGAAGGGCCAGAAACTGCACGGTGCCAGACCCAGTGAATAAGGTGGATAAGGACACAGTGTCATGTTTTTATGAGCTGCCTTTCCACTGGATGGCACTCGGCACCAGCACTCACTGTATTTTTAACCACCGCTTGTGAAGACATGAAAGAGCACTTCCAGAACTGCTTCAGAAAGTGGCAGGAACGAACGACGGGATAAGTGTTGGAAGCCAGGGGGAATATTCAGGGGGATTAATGGCAATGTGCCTTTTTTTGCAATGAATTTTTAAAACTTAAAAATTTACTGTATAGTTTGATTCCTTTTAATTGTAATAAGAAGTATGAATTTTTAAAACGTTTTTAAAACGTTCATGCATGTTTTTGTTACAGAGAATGATGATGATTGATCACTTTCTAAAACGCTGCAGCATAAAAATATATTGTAGTAGGGAGAAATTCTGTAAGAAAAGATGACTAGAAGGAGAAAAAAGAAAGATGTAACTTTATTTGGGGGGTTTTGGCAGCACTGGGGATTAAACCCAGGGCTTTTCACAGGCTAGGCACATGCTCTATCACTGCACTATACCACCAGCCTCAAAATGTCTAACTATTAAAAGCTTTTCATGTATTTGGGGGGGGGGTACCGGGGATCAAACTCAGGTATTTTTAATAGCTAACAGTAGGCATTAGCCATGGAATAGAGATTTCACTGAACACATTTTAAAACAAATCTAATAAAAATATTATTTACAACATGCCAGTGATTACATCCTTTTTCATTATTTCAAACAATACTGGAAATTGTAGGTCTCAACTTTTTAAAAAGTCAACTTTAAAATGTGTAAGGAAAAAATAGTTTCAAATTTCATTAAGAGGATACATAAGCAAAATACTTAAAAGGCCAGATTCCCAAAGAATGTCTGTTCACTGTTAATGAAACAATCAATTGATTTTGATGTTTTTCCAATGGTTTAAAAATATAACTAAGGGCTAGGGATTTAACTCAGTGGTTCCGCTGCCTGCTCCGCAAGCACAAGGACCTGATTTCAATCCCTGGAACCAAAAATATAACTAAGAGGGACGGGGATTTAGCCTAGTGGCACTGCACCTGTCTTGCAGGCACAAGGTCCTGAGCTCGATGCTGGTAGTCCACCCCACCCCCCAAAATTATATATATATATATATATAGCTATAGTCATATGTAGGACTCTAAAAAAACCACAGAAGATAGGATTTGTAAGTATACAAATGATTTGCAAATCTAAGATTCAAACCATTGAAATTACCCTTAATCAAGAGCTCACTACAACTGCACAACATAAAGGATAATTTGAATCCATGCGTTTGTTTTTGATTTGTTTTGTTTTTGCAGTGCTAAGAGTTGAGCCCAGGGCCTTTGCTCTGAGCAACATTTGCAATCCTTCCTTTTATTTTTTTATTTTGAGACAGGCTCTTGCTAAGATCCTCAGATGGGGTTGAACTTAGGGTTCTCCTGCCTCAGCCTCCAGAGTACTGGAATTATAGGGGTGTACCACCACATGCAGCTAAAAATCTACATTTCTTTCTTTTTTTTTTTTTTGGTACCAGGGATCGAACTCTGGATCTTGCGCTGGCGAGACAGGTGGCAGAACCACTGAGCTAAATCCCCGGCAAATCTACATTTCTTAACGGACTCATATTGAAGTCTAGTGCTCAGTGTACACTGAGTACTTGTTCACGTCAACCACTGACCTCATGCTCAGACCCGACCTGAGGATGCAAAGCCGGCTGCACACAGACACAGGTAGTGGATTTTCAAGAGCTGGTCCTCTGCAGATCCACAACACTAGCCACCGAGTTGGTGCCCTACTAGGATGCCAGCCCACCCCTGAGACTATATTTAAGCAGTAGAACCAGCTGGGCATGGTGGTCTGCACACCTGTGGTCCCAGCACTCAGGAGGCTGAGGCAGGAGGATCGCTGAGTCCAAGGCCAGCCTGAATACATAGCAAGACCCTGTCTCAAAAAACCAAAACCAAAAAACCCATTAAAACCCAGCCATCTTACACTCAAGCACAGGTAAAAGCCCGTACAGCAGTGCCACAATACAGATGCTTCAATAAACTGATTTTTAAAAAGAAAAAAGCTCTTGAAACTAGTGCTTTTGTGGCTTGTGCTCAATCTGGCAGCAACAAGTCATCTTTAAATAGACCAGTCTTGGCTCAGAATCTCATTATATATTTATTTCAAAGTTCTTCTTTTGTCTGCTGATAGTTCAAAGGAAACAAGATAACCCCAAGTGGACTCACAGTCAGTCCAAACTAGTGGAATTCTGGCTTAGTTACATCTTACCGGGTTATTTCCATCACCCAAATGCCTTAAATAGCAGATAGGCTTTGTTAGCCCAAGAGTAGATAAAAAAAGAACACTGGAAAAGATTCCCGCAGCCTCTTAACCTGGACACCTTCTGCACTCCCTCACCTTAGCAAGAACGGAGTAAAAGGACAGACAATGATGGAGCCAACCACTTTACAAGGCGATGAACTTTAGAAACAGCATGTTCTTTCTCTCAGCTGGTTAGTTGGCACTGTATCAAGGAGGACAGGCCCCAGACTGCCACAGAAAGCAGCCTCGTCTGGGCACCAACAGTGGATAAAAGGAGACAAGAGAGCTTGTGGTACTGTGTTGGGTGTCTAATTTTGCTGTCTCCTATTAAAAGTGCTGCTGCCTGTGACGCGATGTGATCTTTCTGAGGCTGTCTTTAAGCTCTGCTTTTCCTCTGGGAACACTTAACCCCCACAAACAGGCCTGGCTTTCTGCTGCCCTATGGAAGCTAGACTTGTCATCGAGGGTCTCTGGCTGGCGGGAACCTGGACGGGTTTCGACCCAGTGTGAGCGTAGGAACATGAGCTCAGACACCAGCCTCCTACTTCCAGCATGAACATCTCAGGAGCCAGAACGGAGCCAAGAGCTCCCACAGCCTCAGCCTTCTCTCTGCCCAAGACACAGCTGTGCTCTGCAGCTCCACTGGCACCTCCAGAGGGCCAGACTAAGGGAAGTCCCCTCTCACTTCCTCTTGGGGACCATGGCCTGGGCTGCCTCATGGCCAACGTCTACACCACTGCTTTGTGACTTTGTCCAGGTTTTTACAAGATGGATTCACTCCGGTCTCTGCTACTGTGTCATGACTAAAAGCAAACACCTACTCCCCTGAATTTTAAGCAGCACTATTGAAGCTATAAAACTAATGCAGTATTTACTGGAAGTGATATGGAAACCACAGAAAGACCTAAAGAGCTCAGTAAGATGAGAATTATAACCCAAACCTAGAGGCGGCCTCTGCACAGGTAATCTCGTGTAGATTCCCACCGCTGTCCATGGCAGCTCCCCAGTTTCAGTAAAAACGGGACCTTCCGTGTGTGCTGCACAGTCCTTGCGCTGCAGGATTTGCCAAGAGGATCTTATCCATACCAGCTGCCCTCTCAATTTCCACCTCGACTGAGCTTCTGATCGAGGCCTGCCCTGTCACTCAGAGTGGCTTCCCTGCATGCCACTCATGACAGCACTACCCAGGGGCCAGCTTGTGTGGCCCACAGCCACCTCCATCTTCGAGAACCTTGGCAACAGCCTCAGCTAAATATACTGTGACAACCAAAACAACTGGGAGAAAACCACTTCCTGAAGGGCAGTGCGGAGAGCTCAGGTGATCTGATGGGCGGCTTCCAGAACAAAGAGCCCTGACAGAGACTCCGCTGAGGAGAGCCGCAGCCGAGGCTGCTGGGGTCCTGAGCTGACCCCACTTGGCCTCAAGTTCCTGGAGCTGCTGCCCAGGAGCTACGGCAGGGAGCTTAGAAAGATTGCTTCAATCCAAACACTTGCTCCGTGTTTTGAGATGTCCTGGGGACATATGGTCATCCCTAGTGAGAATTTTCCTGGGGAAAACAATCTCTCCAGCAAGCCTGAGCGAAAAGGCCAAGAGATTATTTTGAGGACTAGCCTGAGTCCACAAAGTCGAAGTTAGACTAAAGAGCACAACCTGGACATTCCCCAACCTTCACCTGCAGCCTCCACGCAAATGATACTAATCCTGTTGTTATTAAAGCCTCCCAGATGCACGGGCTCTACTCAGGGAAGGAGAGGGGGCCCTGAGGAAACCTCCCCTGCCCGGTCCCTGGAGAGACTCCGAATGCGAGTCTGCACACTTCCAGGGAGGCCTGGGGCGCTCTGCCCTCGGCTGGGGTGTCCTCCCTCCCTGCACACGCCAGGTCCCAGGACCAGGGCCCCGCGGACCCATGGCAGAGGCCCCAGCGCTGGCCCTGTGGCTCGCCCCACCCCTGCCTACCTGAGGCACTGTAAGAGGACGAGGATGGCGTCCTCCGGGAGAAGCTCTTGACCGCCAGACTCTGCCCTCGCTGTTTTCGCCGCCACGCTGTCCGGCATTTGGAGTCAATGCTCTGTTTGATCCGGTACCAGTCAGATTCCGTGATTCCAAATTTATAGAAAAGGTGACCTGAAAGAACACGTCCCACACAGAGGCTGTGAGGTACAGGCTGTCGTCCTGAGCACCTCATGGGCTGACTGCTCAGAGCCCTGCTATTCCTGCTGCTAGAAATCCTCTGGGATCCACAATGATCCGGAAAGTCCGTTCAACAGAGAAGGCAGTTAGCCAGTCAATAACTGATCTCCTAAGATCAGATACAAGCGCTCATCAACATATACTCACACGTGCTTGCCTTGCATTGAACTTTTCAGTAACCTGATGCCCCACAGAGGTGCTCACCAGCTCCCCGACTCCGCACTCCAACTTTTTCTGCCCTACGTGCATGCAGAGCATCTAATGTCACGAATGCCTGGGAATCAAACCAAGGATCCTCACAAGGCACTCGGACCGGGCTTTCCAGGACAACGTCCACTTCCCCCTGCTCATTCAGGTCCCCAGGTCCTCTGCTCCCGGTGAGCGCAGCCCCACCATCACTGCGCACCTCGCCGCCCTCCACCCGCTCTGCCCCTTCGAGCACCCTGCTCCTTCAGGGCCCTCGCTGCCCTCTGCCACACAAAACTCAATGCTACGGCTCCTCTCTCCTCGCTGACACGGGAACTGCCTTCGGTTCCCACGTGCCTGTCCCGGCACGCACCAATAAATGGCCTGAAGCTATTGCTCCAGCACGCCACCAGCAGCGTCCAGGGCCCCCACTCAGCAGTGGGGATCTGAGGACCCAGGAGCCACTGTCCACTGCACGCCTCACTCACATCTCACTAGTCCACAGGACCCCTCTTTGTACCGAGGGAAACAAGAAGGAACAAGACATTCTCTCCTCCAACACTGTGCCTCTCTAGCTAGACTTCGACTATACCATTAACAGGAAAATAAGGGAATGAAATTCACAGCTGTAACAATCAAAAGACTGAGCTAAAAAAAAGAAAACATCCAATTTTGACTAGTAGGAGCCCTGAGTCTGGACCATCTACTGAGAGCTAAGTTACTGCCCAGTGCCTAAATATCTGTTCCTACTGAGGCCAAAATACTCAAAATAATCAAAACAAAGGAAGTGTTTGGGTTTTTAAGTACTACATTAAGTATCAACAGTTTCTTTCATTCTGAAAGACAACTCTTGACTTTTTCTAGAAGCAATACTTAGAGCAGATTTATCTGAAACAACAACCAGATTTCTGTGCTCTAGGTAAAAAAGACAGAGGGTTAAGAGGGGTTGGACGGACAGCATCAGGAAAAACAACCCTGCAAAAAGGAAATCCACGAAGAAGTGGCGACTGTGGACTCTGACTCTGGTCCCCTCTAAGACAATCACCGAATCATCATTCTAAATGCCTGCTGAGTGACTGACATGTGCTGCTCACAGCTCTAAGTGTAGAGGGCCTCCTGTCACCCCGCTGGTCACTTCAGTGAAAGAGGACACGCTGCTGACCACAGTCACCACAGAACTTGAGCAGTGACCAGCAACTTCTAACGCACATTAAATGGTTCCTGAAGGAAGAACACCATTACCCGCGTGTTGGTTTTGAGGCAGAAGCCAGAAGTGACGGGTCTGAGGCGAACTGCCAGTTAGGAAAAGAACCTGCCCTCCAGTGGTGGCTTCACAGCGTGCACCCAAGGGGAAGGAAGCGGCCTCACTACCCTCCCTCACCTGGCCCAGGGCAAGGGAGGCTGGGGACCAAGCAGGAAAGGGCACGCTGATCTCATGCGCATATCTGCCTGCCAGGATGCCCTCGCCTGCCCACGCCACTGCCCTGGCAGGGCACGAACTGGACGGCACACCATGGAGCTAGGAGGGGAAGGGCCACCAGTGTGGTCTACGGAGCAGGAAGCAGGGAAGAAGTCACTGCTGCTGCCGCCCACGGAGCAGCACTGAGCCACCGGGAGGGAAGCCCCACCACCAGCGAGGTGTGGGAGGAGCCGTGCCCACCCTCCTCCCCGGCGAGCTTCCGAGTAAGCCCAGAAAGCATCCCTCTCTGTCGTCACCGGCCTCTGCACTCCCTAGGTGTCCACCATGACACTAAAGGCCCAGCCGCAAAGCCAGATCCTTCCTCTCACTGAATGAGCCTGGAACACTGGCCCCGAGCAGCGCTGTGGGCAAGAGCAGATGAAAGGAATCTTGCGCCACGGTGGGTGGCGTGTTTGGTTTATCGGTCACATAGGAATGAAGAACATGATCGCTGCTAATAAAATCTCAAGTGCAAGGAGAAAGCAAAGTGGGAAGCTGAGTGCCAACAACTTACTTCTTGAAATTACACACGGACTAGACAGCAGCTGGCCCAGAAAAGCGAGGAAGCCACGCTCCTCTTGCCAACTCACCAGGCCCCCACGCACCCAGAAGCTCCCACCTCCAGGCAGGCAGCGCCCTCCCAGTGCTCCTGCTCACTGCTGAGGAAGCCGTGAGCACCTGCAGCTCAGCTTCCTGTGTACGGAGGGCCCCGACGACCCCCCACCCCAGCAGCGTTCCCCTGAGGAGGGGCTTCCTCTGGGCTCCATTCCCCTCGGCGCCTGCTCGGCTGCTGGCCCGTCTGACCAGGCCCTCGTCCAGCTCTGCAGGCAGACGGTGCACTCAGTGGCCACCGAGGACTGTGCTTGGCCACAGCAGACCCACATCAGCACCGTGTGCAGTCTACGCCCTGCCAGCAAACACATTCACCCCACACAAGGAAGACTTGGATGAGGGACAGCTTCTGATTACCCATGTTCAGAGCCCGCCCACACCCTGTGTCTGGGTGGAACAGTGCTCCCCCAAAATGTGGGTCCTTCCCGGGACCTCGGAATGCGACCTCCCTGGGATCCAGGGCCTCTGTCCTTGTGATTAACTGAGATGAGATCACACTCGTGGGCTCTCCCTGCAGTGGGACTGGCGTCCTTACAAGGAGAGGAGCGACACAGATGTGGACACACAGGGAGAAGAAGGCCTTGCGATGATGGGCTGCCATGCGGCAGGGGCACGGAGCAGTGTCACCACAGGATGCTGGTGAGGGGAAGAAGCCCCACCGAGGAGGCAAGGCGGCACCGTGAAGACCTGGCCCTCGGGAGCCTGCGTCCTGACCTGAGAGAGAGCAAGCACCTGTGTTTCCAGGCTCTGTCCGCGAGACTTGTTCCAGCAGCCCTAGGCAGCCAAGATGCCGTGTGAGACACAGCAGGAGGGAAGCCACCTGTGCCACAGGGAACTGCTGCTTCCCCCAGAACTGCCCACATCTCGGGGAGGGTGAGCTAAGAGCAACAGCTCCAGTCGTCTGCTAGGTTGCCTGTGAATACAACTTCTGCTTGGTGCAAATGATTCCAACTTCCCCCAAGTGCCAAGAGGCCTCATGGATCTACTGTCCATGTCCACATTCTTCACAGATGTCTTCAAAGGTCTGGAACTGCCATTCTGAAGTCTTTCATTTTATTCCTGATACCTCACAGAGAAGACTTGCTCTTCGGCATCATCTAAGCAGAAGCTTACCAAATCCACAGCTTAAAAAAAAAAAATCACAAGAACTAAGCCTAAAAAAAGAGGACATTACTCATGAAAATGTTCCAAATTCCTCCAAGTTATAACATGAGGCACACAAACTAGTTAGTTGCCCAAATTCAGAGCAAGAGGTTCATCAGTCCTTGGGAATCCTATAAAAGCCAACATCCCAAAAAGCAAATCTCTCTCTCCCCTTTCAAAAACCCAATTTCTTCATTTCACAAAGACAGTACTTAAAGACAAGACCAACTGTATGTTTCAAAATGCAGATTTTTGCCTCCAGAAAAAAAAAAAAGAGCGAGACTATTTCTGCTTACAGAAAATAGAGGATTAAATCAAAACTTTCTCCATGATGAGCAGGACTTGGTCGAACAACGCCAACAGCAAGCTTCCAACACTACAGCCACAGATGTCACTGTGAGACTCAAGTAGCAGCAGAGAGGGAGGTAAGGGGACAATGGCAGGGGGATGTTAGCCAGTTCCGCTCTCGCTGCGATCCAAACTAAGGCCTCAGGAGTTTGGTCCATGCATTTATTTTGCAGGCTATGCATTAATCTGCAGTAAGAATTAACTGGGCCGGATGGGGAAAAGGTAAACAAGCATTTTTAACATTTCAACAATTCCATGTGACCACCAGCAACAGTGCTCTGACCTGCAAAGGCCTCGCCAACACAGGTGGCCAGGGTGGGCAGCAGGGAGGAGGGGCTTCCTACCATAGTCTCAGCGGGGCTGGACCCCAGCAGGAGGGACCTGACTCACCACCCTGGCCCTGGAGTGGGCTCCATGAGTGGGGAGGGCTGACCACACCCGTCCGAAGCCCACAGAGCTCTGCTGGTCTCTCACTTGGAAAACCAAGGAAGCTGAAGCACAGAGGGACCCACCAAGGTCACAGGCCGAGGTCATATTCAGCCTGCTCCTTCTGCACAAGAGCACACCTCCAGTGTGAACTGCCTGGAGGATAGGAGCACAGTCAGAGCCAGCCTACGGACACTAGGGCGGGCTCTGTGTATGCACAGACTCAGGCTCTGTTCTCCTTGCAGCTTTGCCCTGGGTCCCTGGGCCCAGTGCAGTACATCCAGGCCAGGTTCTCTGAAGGCCCATGGGCAGTTCCTGTCCTAGGGGAGATATGCACACCTACCTGCTCTGGATACCTGAGACAGGCACGAGGAGGCTCTTCTGAGCCCCATCCCCCTGCATGATCTGTCTACTCAGCAAGGACACAGCAGCCACAGGACAAAAAGTCAGTCACCCAAAGGCACAGCTCCCACCCAGGGGGCAGAGCTCTGCTGGGTGCCTTTTCACTGCTCCGGCCAGTGAAACTACACACAAGGGTCAGCGTGCAGGGCCCAAGCTCGAGGCCGTGACTCAACTTCAGCAGACGCCCTCTCTCTGTCGGCCCTGCCCCGCTCTCTATAGGCTGGCTTTCCCAGGCGCCGACCACAACTGCGTGGAGCGCACACAAGGGGCAGCCATGCTTCTCCAACTCCTGGGGATGACCAGGGCGGTGGCCATGGGTGCTTGTGAGAGCCTTCTTTGCTCTACAGATCCCCCATCACAGACACATGAGCACATGGCATAGGAGCTCGTCCCAAGGAAAGCCACAGGCTTCCTCACCTGGACAGTGATACGGCAACTCATGCAGGGCTGAGGCGAGGCAGCGTTCTGCACATGCCCATGCACGGGGCCCCGACCACAGCTCCGCCACAGCACTCGGGCCACCGCCACCTAGGCTTCCAGCAGATTCTGCTCGTGACCCCAGAGTTTCTGACAGGGAAGTCACCTGCTACACAGGAAAGAAATGCATCTCCCAGCAGGCAGCAGCGACGGTAAACTGAGTACTGCAGGGCTGAGTACTGCTCATGTTGCCAGAAGCCCAGGACTCATTGACTCTTGTTTGGATGGCCAAGCCCTGGCCGTCCCCAGCAGTGACTCAGTCTCTCCAAAAGGCCCTAGGGCCGGCCACTGCTTTCCCATCTTCCTGAAGGCCAGCCCTGCCCATGACACTGCCAGCGTGTGCTGTAGACAGCACTTCCCAGGCATCTCTGTGGGGCTAGTGACTTTCTTATTGCTGGGACATAATACCTGACACCACAGATTAATGGAAGAGAGGGTTATTTGGGCTTACAGTGTGCAGAGGTTTCAGTTCATGAGCAGCTGGCTCTAAGGTAGGTGGAATGGGAGAGGAGAAACAGTCCCTGGTGCAGGAGCAATGCTACATAATTTTGGGGAAAAATCACTTGATTAGGCCTAGTTCTCCTGCCTACAGGCCAGCTGGGCATTTCGAGACATAACTCCATTTTGACCCCCGGTCACAACTGAGACTCCGATGATGCGGTGATGCTGTGATGCTCCAGGACCAGATTACAGCAGCTGAAGACATCCTGGGAGGAACAAAATCTTCATCTGCATAGTTCCTCATTCATCTAGGAATTCCCCTGCTCTCCAGTCATCTGTTACATTTGTTTCTCCCGACATACTTAACTCTGTCCTGAGTCATTTGTTACATTTGTTTTCCCCCCATGTACTGCTCTCCTCTTTGCACCTAGAGCAGCACTGATCAGGCCCAAAGCTCAGCTTCTTCTCTAAGTCTCACTTTTCTACCTTTCCTGTATAAGTCAATTCTTCGCCTTGTGCTGCCGTGGCTCGCAGGAGACTAGGCCTCACTGCAGAGGTTCTAGTAATGTCCCCTTCCCTGTCCCCTACACCCTGGCAGGGCAGGCAGGAAGCAGCGCCACCAAGGAGAGGGGAGGGACGCATTTACACCCTTCCAGGCCACACCTCTGCCCACCAGGCTCCCCTCCCACCAGCACACCCAGCTCTAAACCCTCAGTGGGCTAACCCAGGACCACACCCAGGGCCCAGCCGCTCCCCGAAGCCCCACCCATGAGCACATGAGGCCTTGCGGGGACAGCCAGATACACAGCGATGGTTGGGGTGATGTGGTGAGCACAACCACAGGCCCAGAGAAGGTGGGGGACACAGGCTCCAGAGCATCTCCTGCCTCCTGCCAGCCTGGGACTGGGACTGTGCAGTCACGTGGCAGGAAGGCTGACTCCTGTCCCCACTGAGACCAGCACTGTCCGCCAGCCTGAGCAGGCTCCATGAACACAGCGTGCCCACTCATCACCTGTGTTTCTGCTTTAAGTGCCACTCTGACAGGCCCTGACCACCTCTCCAGAGCATTCTCTGTGCCACTGCCCAAACGCCCGTGTCCAGGAACCCCACAGGCCTGGGCCTGAAGTCCCAAGATAGCCCTCTGATCAGAGCCAGCCACCCACCCTCTAGCTGCACATCTGGACACCCTGCCCTCTCCCAGAGGAAAAGGGACACCTCTGGGAACAAGTGCTGTGACTAGAACACTAATGCTCCCACAAAGCACTGGCCCCGCATGCCAGCACCTCTGTGCCAGCTGCCCACTGCCCAGGCTGCCTTCTCTAACTGCCATGCCTCTAACACTACCTTCTGGATCACAGACACCGGTCCGTGTCTGACCAGGCCCCATCTCCCATTCTTCCCTCTATCCCAACAACACCCTACACCCTGGTCCCCACAATCAAACACTTCACGTGGCAGCCTGTTAGCAAGCAATCTACAGGTCTCATGGGCACACGCACAGGTGTGCCAGGGCCAACTGCCCGGGAGAGCCTGCCGCCTGCCTTTGAAGATAAATGCTTTGTTGGAATACAGCCACATTTGTTTGCTTATGTCTGGCCCTTGACGCTCTCAGAGCAGTTGGAGAGAGGCCTGAGATACGCACTACGTGCCCTCGGGAAACACCTGTAGGCCCTGCTCCGAGCCAGGCCACAGCAGTGCACCTCACGACCTGGGTGGGGGCTCACAGGTGTCAGCTCTCTGAGACAGGCACCACGGGGCTGGCTCGGGGATCAGGGGGCCTGGGCTGCGCTCCTCAGCAACTTCCATAAACTCTGCATTCCCCACAACACTCTCAGCCTCAGCCGCCGTGGTGGCCATATGCTCAGGGACCCCACTGCTTCTGTGGCACTCCTGGAAAGCTCAGCCCTCACGCTGCCATGGACCGGCATCATGGCTGCAGAGGGCAGGCCCCCCCGCCACCGGGGCGGAAGAGCATGTGCTAAAAAGGCTTAGACTTCAGCGCAACAGCTCCCGTGCCCACCCCTCTCCACGCTGCCTCACCAGAAACCACTGGATGGCCCCTGGAAGCTGGGGACTCTGGGACGTGCCCCTAGGGCATCAGGCCAGAGGCACTACGCAGAGGGTCTGAGTGTCCCATACCCTCTCCAAGTGTCATCAGTGGGAAGCCAGTGACCAGCTTGTGCCGGTGTTCTCCTCAAAGGGAGGACACGTGGACCGTGCGGGCAGGCCTGGGGCTCGACTGGCTTCTAGCACGACAGGGCTGAACCCTTCCTGTAACAGGGGAGGCAGGCAGCACTGTGCTCTTACCACTGGGCTGTTCAGGGGAGCCGTCATTAGCGGGAGGCAGGGCTCTGCTCCCCTTCGTCAAGAGCGGCCTGAGGACGAGCAAGGGTGGACCTGAAAGTCCCCGAGGAACACTTCCCAAGTCTTTCTCCTTGCGGGAAAGTGCTCAATGTGGACCCAACACCTGCCCCCTACCTAAAGGGCCCCTCATCCCCCCATCCTTCCAGCCCTGGAAACATGGTCCCGACTCGGCTCTCCAAACACCTCCCACCCCCACCCCACGCAGGAACCAAGACCTGTGCTTACACCGGATGCCATAGATGGTGAGTGGATCAAGCTGCTTCTTCCCGTGCTTGCCCTGGCCGGACAGATTGGACACGGCCTGCACCTCGCGGTGGAAGAGGTAGTCCAGCAGCGTGAGCGCCATCTTCTCAGCGGTGCGGCAGTTGGTGCTGATGTGCAGCATGTCGGAGGGGATGATGGCACAGCGCACCCTCATCTCGGGGTTGTTCTCGTCACCAAGCCAGGTGCCGTTGGGGTAATCCTCTGCAAAGAGAAGCGGGAATCCCCAGTTAGCGAGGTTCTGAATAAGCACCACAGTCTAGCAGGCCAAGCAGACCAGGAAAGCCACCATGGTGCGGCTGGTCCCTCACCCGTCCTGCGAGGCCGCAGGAGTGCAGGGGTCCTGCACGCACCAGGGGAGCTGGAGTCTGATGGAGACTGGAGGCGATGCTGTTTCCAGGAAGGCGGCCCCTGCTCTCCTGAGCCACTTGAGGAAGATGGGTGTGACAGCCTGTGTCATGTAAACACCCCTGCTCTGCACTCAAGACGAGGCTGGCTTCCATGGAGCTCCTGGCATGCAGAGCGGCAAGAGCTTTCCACACCTCTGCTGCCTACGGGGTCCTGGCCGAGCTCACTGCACCCTGAGCAGTTGGCTGCCACGTGAACCCATAACAGAAGCCTCTGCAGCACGCAAGGGTCCTGCCCGGCCTCACAGAAGCCAGGTCGCCCTGAGACCAGGGCAGGAGAGCAAATAAGCTCTGGGCTCCAACACTACTCTTTACACCCCAGCAGGGCAAAGAGCTTAGAACACAGACACGGACACCCTTTGCTTGCTGCAGCTTCACCCCGTCTAGACCGGATGGCAAGCGCCTCCCTGGGTCTCCACGAGCACACTTGTCTGGCAGAACAGGTGAAGACTCTGTACACTCATCTCTGCTCTGACCCATGCCAAGTGCAAGCCACACAGAAGCTCAGCACGACCTCCATGAGACAGGCGAGTTAGCTGTGGTCACAGCACTCCTGGGAGGCCCTGGGGACATGCTGGCCTCCGCAGCACACTCTGTTCCTCACACTGAGCCCACCGCCATATTCCAGACTGGCTGGTGCCCTGTCCTCTCCTGAGGGCCCCGTCCCTCCTCCCCCAGCCTACCCAGCAATACACAAGGAGTCTACCCATGGAAAGTACCTTCTCCGACCCTCTGCTTGGTGCACGGCGATTCCTTTCTATTCTCAGGGCTACATTTCCTTACTGTGTCCCTTGACTTATGACCTTGGAGTCTTGCGCCTGAGGGAGGTCTGAGGGAGAGGCAGGGCCTGGTACACTGCGGTCTCTGGGACCAAAGAGCCAGGGCTCATGTGCTATTTGCCCTTGACCTAGACTCAGGCTGTGCCTCATGTGGGTAGCCTCTCACAAGACCACCAGGAAACATCGAGGTGAGACCAGAGCCCTGGCCATGCACACACACTATCTGGCAAGGGGCAGGCAGGGGCCCAGGGCCAGAAGCACTGCTAGGACACCAAGGCTGGTTCGTGGCTATAAACATGTCTGACTTTAGAATTCAGAATAAGAGATTCATAATAACATTTCTCAGAGACACCAATGGCGCAGAAGTAGAGAGCTGGTGCTAGGAGCACAGGCATCCTTCTGAAGGTCAGCCAGCCCCAATCATACTCAGCCTTTGTACAAAAACCCGATCTACGGAGCACTCAGTAGAGCTCCCTCGGGGCTGAGATTGTCACTGGGCTGTTAAGGCTCTGGATACCATGGGACTTATTAATTCATCTACTAATACATTCTGGACAGCTACGTGCTGGCCACTGGATTTAATTATCAGAAAAACTGAAACCTGGTTCAGCCCAGGTCTCAGTGACACTGAGCATGCGGGAGGACCCTGCCCTGCGGCAGTCCAATTGAGGGGTGGGGGTCCTCAAGGCCGAAGATGAAACTTAGGACAGAAGTTCTGCTGACACCAAGCATCTCTGTACTTAATACTTAAGGTCAGAAGTGTGAGGATCCAATGGGAGAACGCCAGGAGGGACACTGTGCCCTGAGCTGTCAGAAGTGGGGGCCTGGATGAGGGAGAACTGGAGGAACAGTGAGTGGGGAGCTCGGCTTCAATGCCCCAAAAGCCGAAGGCCGCCATGGCCTTTCCCAGGGATAACAAGAGTGCAGAATTCCACCCAGCCAAGCTCTCCCTTTTGAGATGATTCTAAAGTAAACACTGGACAAGAGCCCAGCAGTTGCTTCCAAACAATGAGTCCGCACCGTGGCCAAGTGTTGCTGGGACTGTGTGGGAAGATCCAGGCCAGCTGTGATGACGTGAGCGCAAGCTCCGGGCTCAGCCTCCCAGCGCAAAGACCAGCTCGTGTGGGGCGCTGTCCACACCCTGGTCCTCTGTGGGGCCTGCCAGGCATCACCAGAGGCACAGGCACCCCCATGCCGCCACTGCGGCTGCCCCGAACATGTCCTGCTGGAGAGCTACCTTCAGTTCAAAGGACACTGGGTGCACCTGCACCCCAAAGCCAGCTGCCTCCTGTGCTCAGGTCACCAAGGCAACAAGGCCAAACACCAAGCCACCCTGAGCCTCCTTTGTCCTCGTCCCTCTAAGACTGAGTCTCCCTCTCTGCTGCTTCCATTGCAGTCTGCTTCCTCCTGGCCTGAGTCAACTGACCCTGTGCTCTCAGTGGTTTCTGTCTCAGCTGTGAAAAAGTTGGTGCTTCCAGGAACTCCAAGCCCCATTCTCTAAGTCCCCACTTGCACGTCAGTATGTGTTAACCACAGCCATGCTCCCACCCACACCTGTCAGCAATGCATCCCCACCTTCCTCCTCCGCATCCTCTCTAAGCGTGGTGCTGCACACTTATAAGCCCAGCTACTGAAGAGGCTGAGGCAGGAGGACGGCGAGTTGTAGACCAGACTGAGCAACTTACTGAGACACTGTCTCAAAAAAGATTGTTTTGTTTTTTTGTTTTTGGTACTGGGGATTGAACTCGGGTCCTTGTGCTTGCGAGGCAGGCGGCGGAACCACTGAGCTACATCCCTGGCCCCTCAAAAAAGATTAAGAAACAGAGATGGCGTGGCTAGGGATGTAGCTCAGTGGTGGAGCGCTTGGCTGTAATGCAGGAGGTCCTGGGTTCTCTCCCCAATACTACCACAACACAAAGAAAAACAAATCCCAGCCGCAGGCCTGAGCTCCTAACACAGGCAGGGGAGGCCATGCAGGAGCCCTGCAGAAACCAAGACTCCCATCCTGGTCGCAGCGAAAGTAAGAGGCAGTGCCTAACCCAGAAGCAAGAGCTCAAGCCCTGCTGCTGAGAACAGGGCAACTCGGCCTTTCCAGAGCCTTCCCCAACAGCCCTCCCTGGCTGGACGACACCTGCTCTGTACTTTGTACTGAGTCGGAAGCATCGTTCACACCTGCTTCCTAATAAAGTGCTGGATTATTCAACTTTCTCTATGTTCAAATTTCCCTATTAGGAAAAAAGAAAAGATGACTGGGAATCTTTGCATAGGAAGGGAAGACGCCCACACGGCCAGGCACGCGTCCTGACCACAGGAATAGCAGCTGCACTGGCTCCTCAGCTCCTGCTCCACCGTCAGTGCTTCGCTGGACTCAGACCTGGGTGTGGGGCCACGCAGGCCAGCCTGGAGCCCCACTGCTCGCCATAACAATCATGTCTTCCACTGGGAAACAAGACGCACCTGTGCATCGAGGCAATTTGGGAAGAATGTATTTATTTCACTAAAATGTCTTGATCTGATTGTGCATCGAAACAATAAATTCTAGTTGTTTTCAGTTTTGCTGCTGCTGCTGCTGCTGTTGTTGTTATTGCTGTTGTTGTTTTGAAATGGTCTCATTATGTAGTTCAGGCTGGCTTTGAACTCACAGCGATCCTCCTGCCTCAGCCTCTTGAGTGCTAGATTACAGGCATGTGCCAACCACACCTGGCTTCTAGTAGTTTTATTTTATTTTTTATTTTTTATTTTTTGGTACTGGGGATCGAACTCGGGTCCTTGCCCTTGAGCAGCAGGTGGCGAAACCACTGAGCTAAATCCCCGGCCCTTAGTTTTATTTTAAAAGTACAAAAAAAAAACCCCAACTTGCTTTCTACTCAATCATTTAATCTTTAGGGAAATTGTCACTTCTGAAAAATCTATTAAAATGAAAAACACTCAGGGCCGGGGATTTGGCTCAGTGGTTCCACCGCCTGCCTCGCTCGATCCCCGGTACCAAAAAGAAAAACTCTCAGCAGTAATTTGAATTTTCTTGCCACTACCACAGTTCAGAATGCAAGTAGTTGCTTTGAGAGTCTATTTTAGATTCCAGGAAAACAAAATGGACAGATGAAAGCACTGAGACAAGAATGCAACCACTGCCCAGGCCAAGCCAAAGGTCAATGAAGAGCTGTCAGGCCCCGCAAAGGAGGAAGAGAAAAGGAAGAACAGCCCCACACCAAGAAGGCACCTCCTTCCAGCGCCGGACCACCCAAGTCCGCTGAGTCCAGTCCGTCTCCAGGACAACCCCATTCCCACCACGGAGTCATTGTGTGCAGCAAGGACACACCTGCTAAGCACCTGCAGCACAGCTGACAACAAATACTCTCACTCCACAGTGCAAGCAGACGGCAGAAGGGGCAGTCCCGAAGGCTGCCAGCTGGCCCTAACCGTGCGCCCCGGGAACTCGGCTGATCACCGTGGCGATGTGAGCCCCACAAGCACCTCAGATAAGCCAAGCGCCTGAGGCCCAGATGCACCAGTGTCTGTCACGGGCCAGGCCTCTACACACCCCTCATCGAGAGCGGCTGTCATTTGAGGGGTTCCTAAGCTGCCCGACTGTCCCAGGACCTCAAAGTGGTGGGAGTCACTCGGGACACACTGCTGTCTCCAGCCAGAGGACGGTGAACAAACTAAAAGAAGACAAGACTTCGACCTGTTGAGGGCTTCCGGGCTGTTCTAAGATGGCTCATGGTGTCAGTTCCAAAACACAGCAAACTTCCAGTCAGGTCAGGGCCTCAAGGCCGGCCTCGCCACCTCCAGGCCAGTCTGAAGAACAGATCCATGCTCATACATGATTCCCTGGTAGTATTTTCCACTGGTATCAAAAAGTAGTTTTAAAAAAAAAAAAAAAGTAGTTTTCACCCCGGCTTTGTAAAAGCCTGTCCACACTGCTTACCAATCCCAATAGCAACACACTGCATAAACAGAGAAAAGTGGTTCAACAAGTAAACAGCACTCAGAATACATTTACAAAATAACCAAAGGCTGCCTTTGGGCTGTATTATTACACACACAGCACAGTCCAAACTACGTCCCCCACCAGCACATGGACTAATAACAACAAATAATGCATTCACTCTACCAAGGAAGACACTGAGTCCTCTGTGTAACTCGTGCTGCTAGGTCCGCAAAAACGTCCTGCGCTGAGTTCTCTAGGACCCCACAGTTCAGGTGAGAACAAAGGTCCACCCCGGCCCCCCAAAGCTGGGCTGCTGTGACGTCACACGCCTTGCTTCCGCACGACCTTCGTGCATGTGTGAACGAGCAGACACCTCACACACTACGGGGGGAAACGTAGCTCGGAAGATTAGACCAGAAGAGAAAGACGTCAGATCTGAGTGCAGGTTGCACACCGGAGGACAGCGTTGAGTGCCAGGGAGATGCCGTGGTGCAATTTTATAATTATGTGACACAGAACATGAGCGTTGTAGAAATCCACATCACTGACTCTCCACAAACCATAAGCTACAGAAATGTCAATTTAGAATAGCACATTTCACCTTTTTTTCAAATGCTTTTGGGGGGTATATGAGCTACCTTTGCTTTGCTGTTTTTAATGTTTTTGTTTTAGACTAGGCAGTTTCAGATCAACAACTGTATTATAAAGACTTTACCACTACAGTGAAAAAACTAATCACTAGTAAAAGGACTCTGCCACCCTGGCCCATGTGGTCACTCCATAAGCAGGGTCCAAGCAAACAAGCATCTGCCATCAATCAGCCCTGCGCTCCCTGGTTAAGTCACCTCTAAAGCCTCGTTTAGTCACGACGATGCCAAAAGATCAAACCAAGGTCAAAGTTTCAAGCAGGACTCAGACCCTGCCCTGGCCTGCCTCCCACCTCAGTGGGTAAGGGCTAAGAGGTTGGCTGAGTTACAGAAATAAAGTAGCTAAAATGCACCAAGAATGGGATCATTAATTAAGGGATTTAGTCACAGTTATAATAAAGGGTTTAAATTACTGCTCTGTGGGCATTTAATAATCCCTGCAAGACTTGACTAATCCCACATATAAAGCCTAAGAGCTTAGTTGTACCAGGGAAAGACTGCACTTCAGCTGTAACTGGATTGTTGGGGGGGCCAGAGCTTTGGACAATCACTCTTTTACACTCAGGGGTCCAACACCTGAGGACAGGCGCGGGAACAGACAGAAAGAGGTTATGTTCCTTCTCATTCGAACAGCGTTCACATCACCAACAAATGCAACAGCCCAAGTAAAAACTAGCATAAAACATGGTGGTATCATAAGTGGACTAATGTCTAATATAAAACAGCATGTGGAATTCTTAAAAATCACTTGGAAATCTGTGGTCCTCTAAGATTTCAAGCACTCAAATACTTACCGAAGAAGGCAAGAACAATCTGTCCACTTGCAGATCCTGGCTCTTATCAGGGACCAGGAAGACTAAACACAAAGACAAGCCCATTGCCAGAGTTCGCTGGGCCCGATGCTTCTCTAATGGCCTCCTGCCGAGCAGCGGCGCTAGCTGGGGAGGACCGGGTGGGACGGCCACTGTGCCCCAGCAAGCGCAGAGCGTGGGCAGACACCGCTCTCTGGGCCCAGAGTAACGCCTGTTTCTCCGGCACTCACAGCCAGCGATCATGTAGAGATGGCACCATCTGACTGCAGTCTTCCCCAGACCCCTGTGCCAGTCCCCTTCACAGCAGCGTACTGTGGGGTGCACACTGCCCAGGTCAGCGAGGCAGAGGCACCACAGAGGTTTTCTCGGAATGGGCGAGAAAACAGGATGGTTCTGAATTAGGAACTATTCTTCAAAATGAAGTAAAATCTTAAATTAGAAAAATGTCTCCAGTCCACCCAATCCTAACCCCACACTGTATCCATATCAAAGTCACCATGGTGGAAACAATCAGCTTTCAGCATGGTCACAAAATTCTGCTAGAAGCCTCTGCTAAAGAAGTATGCAGCTGAGGTAGAGGATTGCAAGTTCAAGCCCAGGCTAGGTAACTTAGTGATTTGGCAAGACCCTGTGTCAAAATTTAAAAAGGGCTAGAGATAGAGCTCAGTGCCCAGACCCCCGGGTTCAGGGCCTAGCACCAGAAAATTTGAAGAAGCAGCAACAGCAGCAGTATGTCTCACACAGAACAGCATCTCCTACTCAGATACAAAGAAAACCTGGACTTCCTCCTTATGGTGTTAATAACACCAAGTAAACCCCAAACGTGATTCCTCTTCCTAAATCCATTTTGGCTCCAATGTGCTGTTTGCCCAGAGGAATATATTTCACACTGGTCACACGATGAACAAAATTTTAAACGAGAAACTCTTATTTTTGTGAGATTCCCAGACTCCCTAATACCAAGTACTTTGTTCATCCGCCAGCCTAGCTCACACCAAATGAACATCAGGCCTTAGTGGTGAGCAGCCCCTGTGGGTGTCCTCGCGAAATCCACAGGAAAAGGCAGAAGCACATTGGGTCCTCTCTACCGTGCTGCAATGTGACCTTGCTCCATTTCCATGAGGGGAGGGGGAATCAGAAGCACCCTTCTTCCCCTTCTTCTCCTCAAAACCAGTGTCAAAGAATCAGCTGCCCTGACCTCAAAATCATCCATGCACAAAACCCAGCACACCAACATTCACAGCTCTGTGCTCTACAACAGCCAAGAGGTGAAAAAGAGTACAAATGCCATCAACGGATGGGAGGTACACAGAGTGCAGCCTCTGCCCTACAGTGGACTACCACACGGCCGTGAGAGGGAGGGAGCACCAGCACTCTCTACAAGCACACAACTCGCTTATGTGGAGGTCCGCAATGCGTGCATCCCTGGGGCAGAGCAGACTGGCAGTTCAAAGGGCCTTGGGCTGGTCAGCGGTGGGGCTTCTTCTCCATGAATTGTGTACAGATGCTGATTATGCATCCTGTAAATGTACTAAAGGCCACTGTGACAGCTTTCTGTTACTACAACAAATAGGTGAGATAAATTGACTCCTACGGAGAAGTTGATTCTGGTTCACAGCTCAGTTTCAGAGGCCTAAGTCCATGTTCACTTGGCCCTGGGGCTCTGGCCCTGTGGCAACACAGCACCTGCGGCAGAGACTTCCATGCTGTGCGGCCAGGAAGCAAAAGCTAAAACTGGAGAGTCCGGATGGCTGGAGTCGGGTGATGTGCACAGGCCCCCTGCTAGAGGTTAAGCTACCTCCCAGCAGTGCCACTGGCTGGCCCTTCGGGACCCTTGAGACCCAGATTTGAGCAACCACAGGAATGTGTGCTGTCAAAGGGTCAACTTTACGGTAAATAGAATAGATCTCCATTTTGTTTCTAAAAGGTTGCTGCCACTTCTGTCTCTCAAGCATTTATAGCAGAGGTGCAAGCCATCTCTGAAACACACCGCTGCCAGTGTCTGAGATACAATAACAAGCCTCTCACAGGAAAATCTCTGCTCAGGAAAAAAAGTCTACTGCTGTACTGTTTACAGGAAAAAGCAACAAATCAGATGTGGAAGGAGAAAAACCTCACACGGTCTTACTAGTCAATAAGACGAGAGCTTCAGAACTCTGAGACACAAAGCCTAATCTGAGTTCTCTCCTTTTTCTCCATGTTATCTACAGCAGTCACCAAGGATGCACAAGGGCCCCAGGTGGCACGAGGTCTTTGGAAGGCACACTGGGGCGACCACAGGCTGAGGGAGAGGCAAGGGGGCACCTCAGACCCCTCGGGAAAGAAGGGCTTTCTCCACCTCAGGGTGCCCAGGAAGCCCCAAAGGAGGCCCGGGAAGACAGGCAGACGCCACCCCAGCCACACCCACCTCTCCTGCAGAGCCCTGCTGGGAGACACTCATGGGGCTTAGGCACACGGCACTCTCTAAGCCCAGTGGGCGCCCTCTGGGCAGAATCTGCATTCAGATATTCATGTGAGGGAGGCAAAGACCCGTTGCCAGAAGCCATAACCCTGCTTGGAGTGCAATGGTGAAATGTCCCGGCTGCCACCATCAGAAAGCACCCAGGACAGTTAAGAGAAGTAAAACTAGATTACAGGTGGTGTATACCTATAATCCTAGAATTCTGGGAAGCTGAGGCAGGAGGATCACACATTCAAGCCCAACTTGGGCAACTTAGCAAGACCCTGGCTCAAAATAAAGAAATTAAAAAGGGCTGGGGATTTAGCTCAGTGTGAATGCTCTGGATTCAATCCCCAGTACCATAAAAAAAAAAAAAAAGAAAGAAAGAAGTGGGTCTGAAAATAGGCATGTAAACCTGTGTCAATGTGGAGAGATTTCTACTCTATCGAGGGAAAGTGAACTATAAAGCCACGGAGTGTGCACGCTGCCACGGAGAAGACCCAGAAGGCCGTGCCCCCTGAAGGGTCACAGAGACTTCACGTTGTTTCGACCTTCTCTTCACACGTTCATGCTGTGCTGCCCCTTTCTTAAATGCTGGATTACATCCTTCCCCCGAGAGTGAGAACACAGCTGCGGCCCGGGCTGCGCTGGGCACACACCTTCCGAGTTCAGGGTGATGAGCGTGACGTTACTCCCGATGCTCTGGCTCCCGGGCTGGCCACAGTTGGACACCGAGTCGCTGGCCTCCGACCCGCTCTCCCCGTCTTCGTTGTGGCTGTCGTCTTGACCCGGCACCTTCACCACAATGGTGTTCTGCCGACGTCCAGGCACAGCACTGAGGGGAAAAAGCACACAGCCCCTGCTGTGAGAGTGACAGGGACACAGCGTGGCCAGCCCTGCCTCACTCACAACAGTCCTGGGCCTGGGCCTGACCCCACCTCTGCCTGGGCGCGGACCAGGGACCAGTGGGCCTCCCCACACAGCTCTGTCTACAGAGACCGACAGCAATTTAATGCAGAAAGAGTCTGGGGCTGGAAGAAACGGTATAAAAGAAAACAAACATTTAAAGAAAATATTTACATCCCCAGAGAAACCCCACGGTAACTCTCTGTGCCCCAGCCTAGCATGCTGCTCCCTGACTCCGGAGCCTGGCCTGCAAAGTGCTGACTCGAGCAGCTGCTGGGAGGGCCGCTGCGGGAAAGACTACATGAGGGGGCGCCCAGAGCCTGGATCACTCCTTCCATCCTGCCAGACACCCGAGAGGTGAGTCAGCCTCCAAAAATGCAATCGCACTCCAATGATTCCCACAGACACACCACGGAGTGGGCTTCCCAGCCCCGTCAAGAATCCCAGGAATCCCCCGGGAGCTACCCTTGGAGCAGGGGCCCTGACCCGCAGCAGCAAAGTCCCGCTGGCAGAGAAGGACCACACGGCCAGCTGCAGAGTGAGCAGGGGACAGGGCTGTTTGGAGACCGTGACCTGAGTTCTGAGCGACCCTCAGCGTGGGAAGTACCCTGAGAGGGAAGGAAGCACCAGGGCCCGTCAGCAGAGTCCCACAGGCGCTCCACGCCTGGCCGCCCCGGGAGGGTGCCTCAGGGTGCTTCTGGACTCCGCCCACACAGGATGCCACCCTGCGCTGGCCCCTGCGCTCTGGGACTGACCTTGACCTCAGCACCGCCCCACGGCAGGCACATCCTCCCCCTGGCAGCTGGCCAGCCTCGGGGACCCTCCAGCTCCCTGCCACCCACAGATCGGGACCGAGACTGCTGCTGCCACCTGGAGAACTGGACTAAGACGATGAGAAACCTGGACAAAGCTAGAGGAGCAAGAGTCTGCAGAAGAGATGGAGAAAAAGGCACAACAGGACTTACAAAGACACAGATGGTAAAACAGAGAGAGCAAAGCCCCACAGGGAACATGCAGCCCAGATGCTGAGCAGGGCCGCCTGCAGCAGCCTCCCCAGTACACATTTCTGACCAAAGGTCCGTCCAACATACCCCAAAAGAAAAGGTGTATGAAAAGAGCCATGAACTCAGCATGCTTAAGTCCTGTAGCAAGCCTGCAGAGGGTGCCTATGACCTGACATGCTGCTATGGGCACAGACAGACATGACTGACCGCTGGGCACTGTGAAAGTACACTGCCATCTCCTGCGTCACACATTGGCTCAGCACAGCCATCCCCTTGGCCACTTGCGCTCTCTGGGCCTCGCCCCGCCCCTCCAAGCACTGTGCCCTCCCAGAGCTCACAGAGCTATGGCAGTGCCCGCCAGCGTCAACCCTGCGACCAGAGAGGTGGACCACGTGCTTGCGCTGTGCTCTGGCTCGGGACAGGACTCATTCTCATTACAGTGGCAGGGGAAGGTGGGGAGGTGCATGGCTACTGACTTGCTAATGATATTTTCCAGGGAATCCGGTGCCCTGTTGCTCAAGGGGTCTTCCATCTTGGCTACAATGGCGTTCTGCCGATCATTGTTGAGAATTACTGTAGTCTGGGGGACGACGCTATAGAACAAAAGAATCACAAGAAAAAGAAGACCTTAGGACAGCAACATTCATTGTCAGAGTCATGCAATACAGTCAGTTCACTCCCAGTTGCCTGCACCCAGGGAGCTGGTCCCTGGGAAGAATCACATAATCCGAGGCTAGCGGACCAGGGTTCTTTAGCAGAGAGCTGAAGTTCCAATGGCTGGTACTCTCAGTTCCTGCAACTGCCTTGGGTGGGAAAGCTGAGCAGAGGATATCTAGTTGTGAGGAGCAGGCTAAGGCAACCCGAGGTGACATCTGCAGGGGCAGGTCTGTTTGAAAACCAGCTTCCTTGGCCCTCAGCCCCTGTGCAAGGGCTCGGACTGCTTGTGCTGGCGCCACCCCACAGTCAGCACTCTGGAAAGAGCGGCGGCATCCTAGCAAGTGCGGAGACCACACCACAGCCCCCGAGGCTTTGTTCCCAGGAGTACAGCTGGAGTCCCAGCGGAAGCACCAGTTTGTGTAATAGGCAGGGCCAAGGCAGCTGACTGGCAAGCACTGCTCATTCAGTTTTCAATCAGTCATGTGTTTAGCCCTCAGCATTTATGGTCACAAGAAATTCCTAGAGTATGCTTTGCTGTGAGAGGTGGGGGCAAAAGGAACCAGTACTTGAAACAAACTTGTTTTACCTGAGAAGAGAGCACCCCTCCTGCTCGGGGGAGGGGGGGGGACGACAGGGGGACGGGGCGGGGGGGACCTGCTTTTCTGTGACTTGCACACGTGAAAAATCCAGCCTGGTATAGCACCGCATCCCTGCAACTGCCCCACCAGGTACAAGAACTGCACCTGCCCAGTCAATCGTGACCACAGCTGACTTTCCAGAATAAAAGTGTGATCAAACACATGTCAAAGGTATTGCTTTCTCCATCGTTCAACCTGTTCTTTGGTGACACCTAAAGTAACCCACCAAACCGTGACAAATCATCTGCAGACCAGGTATCTAAAGTAACCCAGGTGACTTCTGACTTGGTTACTGTAATCGGGGCCAGGCTCCAAAATCACACTTCTCATATATGCAAATTAGGAGACTAACATAGGCTATATGAGTTTGGGATTCACCCAATTCTATCAACCTCAAATTTACCAAAGAACAGTTTTTCAAAAATTATGGAACTTCATATCACTTAAAAAAAGAATGAAGTAGTTGGAATGGAAATGTGGCTCAGAGGTGGAACCCTTGCCTAGCATGCGCAAGGCCTGGGTTCCATTCTCAGCCCTGCCAATAAAAAAAGAAAAAAGAAAGATGAGTAAGTTCTGTAAGAATCGATACAGAAAAAGGACCACAATACTATTAAGTGGCAGAAGTGAATAACTAAATGTAGATGCACATGCACGCACGCGAATGTCTCTGGACGCATTTTCAGGAAGGCAGGAGAAGAAAAGATAAGCACACTGATACTCTCTGTCACAGGCCTTCGAGACTACAAGCCGCTGAGCATCTTCTCATTTTCACGTGTTACTTTCTGGGGTGGCTGAGCTGCACTACCAAGCCCCGGGGCTGGGGCACTGACCTGGGTGCTGCCGAACAGGGACTCTGCAGGAGGAACCGAAAGTCCTCACTGGTCCACCTAAGCCTCCGAGGGGAGCCTGGCCTCTGCAGGGCACCTGAGAGGAGGCCCAGCCTCCTAAGGACTCTCTCTTGCAGGGTGCAGCCTGCTGTGCCTCCCCTCCAGCCCCTGCCCCAGATTCCACCTGCCCTCCACACCTCACCACTGTGTACATCAGTTCCTTAAAAGACACCTCACAGGGCTAGTGCTCACTCTCTCTCACACAGAGCATATACAGCACACATGTGTGCACACACATGCACACAGGCATACAGCCCTCTAACTGGTCCTCTGATTGAACCCTGACTCCTGTTTTAAAATAATCACAGAACAGTACGGCACGTCCTGCGAACCCTCCCCAGGCGGTGAAACCCTGTGCCCTGCGCCTCCACAGCAACAGCACAAAGCAATACCCCGGAGGAGCCTGCCAGCGTCGTGTGGATCTCACCACCTCCTGCCTGCGTGCATGGACAGTGTGTGCATGTGCGTGGTCCTGGGCATGGGTCCCACACACAGGTCTGGGCAGCTGCCACCCCCAGAGGCAGAACTGCCCCATCACCCAGAGGAGCTTCCTCCAGCCACCACACCCAGCCCTGCCCTTTTACCACCCTGTTCTCCACCCGCACACTTTGACCTTGGAGAACACGAACCTTCCAGGTTGGCTCTGTGCCTCCTACAAGATGCCCTAGAAGCTGCATGGTAGTGCACATCAAATCAGTACTGCTTCTCCAGCATGGGGCACGGGTTTGTCTCGCCACCCACCCATCCAAGGGCACCTCACGGGTCTCGGACACTACAAATACAGCTGCTGCTAGCATCCAGGTACAGATCTGTCCACTTCCCTGAGATAAAGGCCAGGGGTCGCTTCCTGTCCCACCAGTGTGGAGATCTCCAGTGTCTCCATATTCTTGCCCACATCGGTGCTGGAGCTGGGGCCACTTCTTATCTAGGGCTGGGACAGAGCACTCAGGTCTCCCTGGAGTTCTGAGCAGCATGCCACAGTGGCTCGGATGCCAAGCAGCTGGCACCACTGTTCAGCACCAGAGCTCCTCCCTGGGGATATAGCTAGCTTATGATCTGCCCGGGTTCCAGGCAGACTGCTGGGTTTGAGAGTCCTCGTCTTTCCATTGGCTGTGCGCTGGCAAATGTCTTCTCCCCATCTGAGTCTGTCTTTCTATCCATACATCACGTCTAAGAAGGTTTTGCCTCGCTCTGGCCCCATAGACCTTCTGGGTTTTCATCTCAGTGCTGTACTTTCACCTCTAGATCCGTGGTCCCTTCCAAGTTAACTCCATACAAAGTGGGTTCCATCAAGGCTCCCTTTCTTGCTTTCCTGTGGGGTCTGGCTGCACCTGAGCCATCTACTAAGAGCCGTGCCTCCTCGCCTCACTGCTTCTGCAAAGGTCAGCTGGGCACGGTAAATCCCTAAGGGGCTAACCCTGGGCTCTCTGGTCTGTTCCATCAGCCAGCTAACTGTTCTCCGTGGCTTCGCACTTCTAATCTAACATCCTCTCTTACGACTTCCACCCACTCTTCTCCTCCATCAAGTGTCTTATTATGTTTTGCTTTACACTGTCTCCCCTAGACAAGGGTCCTTCTGTCTGTGTTGTCCAAGGGTGCATCCCAAGTGCTGAGGACACAGTTGGAGCCTTCTGGCCTCAGGTGTGAGTGAATTAAAAAATCAGCTCCTGCTAGAGTTGAAGGCTGGATACTCTTGTCGTCAGGCCGAAAGAAAAATGACTGAGAATTGTGACCAGAACAAAGGCCTAGGGACATACGCCCAACAGACAGAAGGTGAATCTGAATCCAGAAGACACTGAGCTGAAGGGGACCTGAAATCCTGTGGGCTTCCTGGGTGTGCAGGTACACACCAAGAGGCTGGGCCCAGCGGCACTCGGGCAGGACTTGCAGCGATGCCACCAATCCCCAGACCTCACAGAGTCCCTGAGGGCTCAGCCCAGTGGAGGCTCACTATTTATCCCCATGCCCTAGAGAGGAGGCATGCTGGGCGGTCTCCTACGGGAGCCGGGGACCTGGCTGCCATGGAAGCCAGGTGCTCTCGAGGGCCTCCCTGTGGAACCCCTTGTCAGCTGCTGGCCTCTCAGGGTGTGTGTGTCTGACTGCTCACCTTGATGGATTTCAAACAGGCGACATTCACCTTTCAGAGCAGGCGTGCAGACATTTCCAAGCTAGGCTCATAAAGTGGCCTCTGCTCTGCCGAACTCCAGGCAGTTCTGTCTCAAAGCTGTGAGCATGTGTGCTCCTTCTTGTTTTGCACTGCTGGGTAGCACCAGGGCCTCGCCTATGCTGGTCCAGCTCTCGACCCCTGCACTGCGCCCCAGCCCTGCCCTTTGCTCATCACCCACACCTCGCATCCTGCTTTCACACTCACAGGGGAAACACAGCTGTGCCCCACCTGTCCCTGCAAAGCCAGGACCCGCCTGCCAGTCTCAGCCCCAGCAGGGAAAGGAGGGAAAGCAGATGAACAACACAGCAGGCATCTGAAGTCCACCAGCGCCACTGCGGCGGGAAGGCCGGCCCCATGCCTGTCCTTCATGGCACAGTCCTGGCACTGCCCATCACTGCACTGCACCCAGAAAGGAAGGCCACGCTCAGGCCGGTGAGGCACAAGGTGGGCGGGCCTTCTCCAGGAAGAGGGAGACTCAGGGTCTCCCTTCTGACCCCGAAGCCACAGATGACAGAGGACACTGGGCAAGAGAGCCCCCCGGCTGCTGTGGGGCCGCAATCACGGTGCTCTGTGGGCACAAGCAAGAGGCACCGCCACTGCATCGGCTCACAGCCTAATGCCTCTCCTGCCACCGTGTTACCCCGACTAACCAAACATGGGCGAATCTTGCTCTAAATGGTCCCTACTGCTTGCAAGTTAAAAATTCAAAATTCATAAAAACCGGGACTCTTACCTTAGGGTAAAAACAAGTTACATTAAATTTTTCTTTTCGATATCTAATGAGATAAGCAAAGTATCATATAAAACCACCCTCCCAAACAGCCAACTGCACCAGAGAAAGGGAAAGCACCCAGAGTAACAAACTTCAAAAAGGGGCCACAGGAGAAAAGCTTCCAGTGCCAACCAGCCCAAGAGCCACAGCGCACACCCGCAGCACCTCCAGTCCCTTCCCTGGAGGCCCAGACCAGAAGAGCCAGCTTCTTAGTGTGCGCTGCCTCTTCTCTCCTAGGAGCTGCAACCGATGCTCAAGAGGGCGGCCCATCACCTCTGGAGCTCCATCCCCAACCCACAAGCCTCTCTACCCACGAGGACAGCATGAGACAAATCCCAACAGCCAGACATCCAGACCACAACTGTCAGGTCATCCAAAACAAGGAAAACTTGAGACACTGTCACAGACCAGTGGGGCCTATAGGACCTACAGCCTAAACGCCATGTGGACCTAAAGACACTTAGAAGACACTATGGGCCGGGTGTGGGGCCAGGCCTATAATTCCAGGACTCAGGAGGCTAAGGCAGGAAGATCACAAGTTTAAGGCCAGCCTGGGCTACTAGTGTAACCCTATCTCAAAAAACAAAAAAAGACACTATGAGAATACTACGATATAGGGGAAACACAACACCTGCTGACAGCAAAACCTCACAGAACATGGAATGGAAAAGAACCGAGCTGGACAGAGAAAGAGCTTCCTAGAGAACACAGAGCTGGCTCGCTCTTGCTACTGAAAGACTGGAGGCCTAGCCCATAGATCAGGAGTGAGCAAATGCCTCAAAGGAGACCAAACACTGAGGTGAGGCCAGCGAGGTGCACTGGGGAAAAAGTACAGAAATCCAACAGAAAGAAATAAAACTATTAGAAGACAACACAGGTACATTTTTTTAATGCTATAGGACAGCTACTAAATAAGTGAATTTGGGGGCTAGGGATGTAGGTCAGGGTAGAGTGTCTCCCTAGCACGTGTGAGGCCCTGGGTTCACCACAAGCACTTAAAAAGACTGAAGCAGATGGAGAAATGATGAGGGACACCGGAGACTGAAGCTTACAGCTGCACCCAGGTGTGACAGCCTCTATAAGCACAGCATGTCTACAAGATCAGCGTGATGAATGCCCATGGGAGCTGTGCTCCAAAGACGGCGGAACAGTGCTGACAAATTAAAATGTGCACGCCTGGAGAGGCATGCCACGCTCACAAGTCGGGAGCCCACTCCCTGAGTGAGTGGAGCAGCACAGCTGGCAGCAACATCCTGGGGACGCACCCCTGGGCAGGACTCCAGTTTAGACCCTGATCAGGTCGCTGCCAGCTCGGGCCAGCAGGCTGTATCTCTCCACCACAGATGACGTCAACGGTTCCCTAGGCACACTGCTCGATCCGTCTGCTTCCTCTGCACAGGGCTCAGCCCTGACACACACAGGGCATAGCCACGAGGCCATCCAAAGGGTGAGGCTGTGCAAAGGACTGCAGACTGGTCCAGAAGAGAAACCACAATCCAATGGAAGCAACTGAGATCCAAAACCAGCTATGAGAGCGTTAAACAAGCCTGACATGGCTCAGGCCAAACTATTTCTCCACAATTTAAGCGGCCTCCCTGGAGTCCGGCACATTCTGAAGCCTATGAAATGCCGGATCTCTGACTGAGAATACCGATGGCCCCAAAGTGGAACAGCTAACCTGGGGCACCACAGCTAGGACCCCCGGTGCTCAGAGATGTTTCTACCAAGAAGCCGTGAGTGCCCAAAAAAACAACAAACAAAACAAAACAAAACAAAAGTCTTTCCTGGAAAATCCATCAAATTCAAAACAAGAGGTCCTCTAGGAAGTAAGATAAATTCAGCCACCAGCACGACAGAGAGGACTTAACTCATTCTTGGTCCCATACTCCCACGCTCCCAATCCTCTTTAAAGTTCAAGCCCACGGCACTGCCCTAGACTCACCACTACCCAAGTCTACGTTTACGGCACACTTTCGGGAAGAAAGAAAGCACCTACCCGAGAGACCCGAAGTCCGTTTCCAACACTGCTGCTGGGCGGAACCCCATCCAGGCCATCTCACCAACATTTCATTGCAGGGAGTGGACTCCAGCTTCAGAGAACATAGGCTTTCTTTGCTTTTCTTCTTGAATGTATTTAAAGAATCTCATTCAGGTGCAGAATCTGAAAATCTGGATCTAAAATGCCAACTCTGGTTGGCAGGACCCACTGCCTCCTGTGTTCAGAGGAGTAAAAGGAACAAGGGACTCGTGCTGGCAGTGCAGACCAGGCCAGGCCAGCTCGAGTCAGAAGCCCCGGCCAGTGCAGAGCATGGGCCTCAGCGAGCAGGTACGTCCTGCTGCTGCGTGCCTCCAGAGCAGAGGCCAGGGCCCCACTCAGGCAGCTCCTGTGCGCTCTGCAGGGCTCCTCACCACGGAAGGCCCGGGCAACGTCCACCTCCAGCCCAGGAGACCACACTCAGACCTCCCCACAAACTCCTCACAGCAAGTGAGCAGTGAGCCCAAGGAACTGCAAGTTATTTTTTAAGAGCACATTACTTGGATGTAAGAGAATCCCTGACTTACATACTTCCTTTATTCTAAATATCTGAGGCTCCAAACACCTCGTAGAACTATCTAACCACTCAGAATGCTACCCAGTTTTCAGTTGTCTGTGAAGACTATTCTATGCTCCACGGCCCACCTTTTAGATACAGTTCCCATTCACTCGTATGTCTACATGAGTGACTTTCTACTTTAAGCACACTGTATTTCACCGCTATCCTGGGATGATGCTCTTAACCTCCACTCCTCCCTGAAGTTTCCAGACAGCAGCTCTCCAGCGAGCATGGGCATGGTCCCCACCGGAATGGCACCAAAGCAGCAGAGCGGACCCAAGTCACCTCCGTATCTTTTTTTGAAGATGAGGAAGGTGGTGCTGCAATCGGCTCTGTGACTGGGCCAGGTGTCCAGCAGGGTGACCGTGATGCCCAGAGACCCACACTCCCCTGCAGATGGAATTTCACACCAAGGGCCCTCAAGTCCTCTCCTCTGGCTCTGAGCTTTCCCCAGCAGGAGGATGGCCTGTCCAAATGCAAGCACACCAGTGACCAGCGACCGAGGAAGCTGTCCTCCGGGCACGCAGGGCTCTCAGCGCAGGAGGGGGTCATCAGCCTCTTCCAGCCTGTGAACAGGAGCGCTCAGTGCCGGTGCTTCAGGGTGGGACGTGGTAAGAGACACCGCCGGAGTCTGCTGAGCACTGGCCGAGGAGGCCGACACCCCTCCTTGCCTAACAGGAAGCCTTCCCAAGCATTTATCTGAGCAGAGCACCGGCTTTCTACCTTGAAACCCGCAATCTCAGTCCACTCAACGTTCACACAACAAAAAACTTCAGCGCAGTTCTAATGACTTGGACTTTCCAGGAACGCAACTATTGCATCAGTGTAGAAAAATTATGCTCTGCTTTCTTCAAAACCTCATCAAGAACTGCTCCCGTTCTGTACTATTCCACCAGCAGCCAGCGTCTGCACCCCAAGTGTAAAGGTGACAAGCTGCACCAGGACACCACATGTGAGGCAGGGCACAGAGCTCTGCTGGCCACTCGCAGGTGGGAATATATGCTACTTCGTGATACCCCACTGCCCTCTTCCTTCTCCCTGCATTATGGCCAGAATGCTCTAGTTTTTAAGTTGTAAATCATACTTCTAACCATTGCGTTGTAGGGTAAGCAGGCATTCAAAACAAAATTGCTCTTTTCAAAAGAGGCACTGGGTCAACTGGTTCGGGAGCTTAACAGAGCTTAAGCAGAGAGCAGTGCAAGTGCCTGCACAGCAACAGGTGGGAGCCGCGCGACACAGAGCAGAGGGGTGTGGCCTGTCTCATGGGAGCCACAGGTACCACCCCACAGCCTCTGGGAGCTGAGATGCTGGGATTGCTCCACCCCTGCAGGAGGGGCGGGCGGGGGCCAGGTGGGCTTGAACACCAGGGCCCTGGTGGGAGCTGAGGATGCACGTGACATGCCAGCACAGCAGGTGGCATCAGGAGCAATCTCAGGCAAAGCAGGAGAGGTGGCCACTGTGACAGTCAGGACATGCCACAACTAACCAGCCCAGGGAGCCCTTCCTCCACCTTCCCAGGTCCGCTTCAAGTCCACAAAGTGCCTCACACTGAGCTGGCCTGCAGAACACAGGCACTGGGTGGTACCCAGCAGCCACCACAAATGCTGGCAGCAAGGGCTCGGCAGGCCCCCAGGCTTGCTGTTACTCCCACTGCCGTCCGACCCTCAGGAGACAGCCTTCAATAAGTGCATCAAATACAAAGGCACATTTTAAGCCCCTGCCACAAATGTGACTTCTTCATAGCCAGTTGTGGGAAAGGATAAAATGCCACAGGACTCGTAGTCACTGCCCAAGTATGTCTTAAGACAGGCTGCCTTGGCCTATGGCAGTGATGACAAACCTTCTAGAGACCAACTACCCAAACTGCAACCCACTTATCTATCACAAAGTGCCAACACTGGGATTAAACCTGAATGCTGAGGTTTTACTTTAGAAAAAACAACCGTTATCCCGTCCACGCTCAGCTGCTGGGGTGACCTGGCTGGTGGCCTGACAGAGGGCTCTGCGTGACTGCTGCGGCACGCGTGCCATAGGTTCACCACCCCTGGTCTACGGGGTACAGAAATGGTCAAAAACCTTCTGGAACATCTTTCCAGTCCAACTAAACTGTTCATAAAGCTTCAGCTCAAACGGTACATCAACTACATTGCAGATAATCTCTAAGAGGAGACTTTAAGTATTGTTTTAAATAGATACCATAAAAGCTATAGATTTGAGTGGAAAGTTTGGTAGGTTCCAGTGAAATTTATAAACATCACATTGGGAGAAAAATATCTAAAGACCAGCCAGATAGGGTTAGAAAAAGCACAGAAGCAAATGGCTATCTGCAAAGACCCAGTGGCAAGGTGCACAGGCAAGGGGCAGTCTGGCTTCTACCGAAGAGGAAAGGGGGCTCAGCTCAGGTGACTCCAGGCAGAGCCCTGTTCAGTTCTGGTCGCACTGAAATCAGCACCCAGTGCCGACGGCAGCGTGAGTGACAGCAAGGCTGGGCGAGGACCCAAGCGCCTTTCCACAGTGGCCTCCCGGAGCCCTGCTGCTGCCCTTACCATCGCACTTTGTTGCAGGTCTGGGTGGCGCCAAGCGGGGAGCCCGCCACCATGGGGACCTGGATGGGGCTGTGCTGCTTGTTGGTGACCAGGTCCAGCTTCTCCTCCAGGGACTTACACGTCGCCTCCAGAGCCTGCAGCTTGGCCTCAATGCTATCCAACCGTAAGCATATCGTCTGGTTAATGGAGTACAGGAAAGACTGGAAGGGAGACAGAGACAAGCTTCAGAAAGGACCTCCTGAACACTGGGGACCCTTCCAAGCCGCCCGACCATGCAGCGCCTCCCTGACCTCAGTGTATCTGCCCAGCAGAACAGTCCTGCACCACAACCAGCAACCTGCTTACAACCAGAAGCATGTGAGCAACAAACACACTCGTGGAAGGTGGGAACGTGCATAGTACCCCAGGTCACCTCCCTGTGGGTAGCCAGTCCAGCTGTGCTTGGGTCCACAGCATAAACACCTCTGCAGTCTTTGACAGGTTATAAAACTACCAGTGAATCCACACCTAAGCTAGGAAATCCTTCTCACAATAAAACCAGACTACAACTAACATCCGAACAATCCAAAGACCACATGCCCTGCATATGTGCACCATGCCTGCTCCCCAGAAGCAACGAGCATCCAGCAGGCTGGCCTGGCTCTGCAGTCCAGCAGCCCTGGGCAAGCTCTGAGTAACAAGCTTGCCACCTAGTGGCAGGCAGGAGGAGCAGCCCCGTCTGGTCACCGCTGGGTCCAGGCCACGGGAGCCGCTTGGGTAGGCAGCACTGCACAGGGCTCCAACCCAAGAAGGGATTAAGCACACAGCCAGGCAGGAGGGGCTTCCCCTCCCCAATCGGGGACAGGTGGGGCTCACACTAAATCACGTAGGCCTCCCCGGGTCACAAGGGCAGATGGGCCTCACACTCATCCAAAGGGAATCTCCAGGAAGAACAACGAGGGCCTTGCCACACTGAGCTGAGGGTGCAGGCGGTGGCCTAGTCCCTGGTACTGAGGTCTTGTGACTTCCTGGGGTTCCACCCTGGGGCACTGAGGTGCCCGAGACAACTCCAGGGACGGAACCCCCCGGGGCATCCCAAGGTCTACACTGTGACTGTCCTCACCCTGAGTTTTGCAATTCGTTGTCAGGGTTTGGCTGTGACGCAGTAACACTGTAGGTGAATCTGGGCAGCAGTGGAAATGGATTCTCTAACCCGTGCACCCCTGGGTAATTCGCTTCTCTACCCAAATTCAGACACAGTGAGTGAGCAGTGAGCAGCTGGACCTGCTGTCCCCTTACTGTGTACTTGTGACAGCTTCCTTGGGGCACAACTGTTCACTTAGTCACTTCTGGGAAAAGGTAGTTCCATGTAATCCATGCTATAACTTTAATCGTTCTAAAGTCCTTATAACCCTTGAAAAAAATCAGCTTGTTTTGTACATACGGACTGATTTTTTTTTTTTAATTAAATGAATAAAGCCCTGTGCTGGGGATTTAGCTCAGTGGTTTCGCCGCCTGCTGTGCAAGCACAAGGACCTGAGTTCGATCCCCGGTACCAAAAAAAAGAAAAAATGAATAAAGCCCGCACGACCCACCAAAAGACAAGCAAAAGAATCTACTCTGGAGGAGCAGTCCCAACACCAAGCCTGCTGCTGCCTGGGGGTGGCAGGTGGGACAGCAGGCGATCCTTGTGGCTGTAAGGCAGGCACCCGGCCCATGTCAGCACCTGAAGGTATGCAGACTCTCCAGGACTTGTGCGCTGCCTCTCCCCTCCCCTCTCCTGCCATGACTGGGGAGAAGAGGCTGCGTGGACATGTCAGAAGCCAGGAGGTGGGCTCAGGAAGCAGAGACGGGGACCTCAGAGCCAGTGGCGGCCAGTGCACCAGTCAGGGTGCGTCTCCCATCCAGGCCGAGGGGATCGCATGCCATGAGAACTGCAGCAGCAGCATTCGCCCACCACATACCTGGCATCAAACCTGGCTGCCCATGTGCAGAGCACTGCCAGCAGGCTGCCCCGGAGAACCCACACACTCTGCCTAACACCCCAGGTGCGCAGCTGTCAGGAGCAGCACCTCAGTGATGAGAGTCACCTGACAAGAGTCACCTTGGGTGTGCTACTGTAAGGGGGGCTACGAAACTAGTTACCTGCACCCTCCCTGGAGCACAGCGCTGGAGCAGTGTGCAGAAACTACCAACAGGCACGAGGGCCACCCAGCCCCACTGCCACCACCCTGAGCCATGGCCGAGCTGCACAGGCCATGTCGATGGCACGGGAGGCAGATTCCCTGGAGCCCTGGCTGTGGCTGATCTCTGAGGTGAGGCCAAGCAGCCCCATGACCTTCCACATCGGAAGACAGCACATCCGCCTCCTGAATTCTTTCAACATAGCAGAAGCACAGTAATCTGAGTCAGAAAGGATTCTGCCTGGGCTTTGGGTGAAAATCACCCTTACCTATAATAAAGCAACCTGGGGAACAGAGCAACGTGAAGAAAGAGCGGAGGTGGTATTTCTAAATGAGCCTCTCTCAGGCGGCGGTGACCACGAACAGCTCGGACCTGCTCACTGCCATGCCACGCACCTGCGGGTGTGGCCCAGCCCCAGCCTGTCCATGGTGTCACCAGAGCTGAAGCCACCACTTTTCTCTCTACTTTCTATGTCTCCATGTTGTTCACTACGAATGTGTCTTTCGTGACACTATTATAACCCCATTTTATTTTAAAATGTGATCATACTGTTAAATCGTCCACTTAAGCTTACACTGCCTTCTCCTTGCTAACAAAACAAACGGGACATTTCTAACCAGTGTCCGGGATGAACAGACGGGGTATTAAAAGTGACAGCTCCATTCGCACTGGTCTCAAAAACACCTCTCCTGTGCTATTACCTCTTACTCTGCAGGCACTGGAACCAAACAAGCAAATTCCAAGATCTAAAGACAATTTACCGACCTAGCAAACTTCAGGGTCCAGGTGCTCAGAGGGCAGGCAAGCAGCAATCTGACACCCGAGTGACAGCCAGTGACTGTTCACTTCTGTCCACCCGAGGCAGCCTCTGGCCCAAGGAGGACGGGGAGCGACCTGACCATGCTAATTCCTTGTCCTTTGGAGGAAAATGCCCTCAGGTCTCCTACAGTGGGGAGGCTGGGGACTCCCAGAACCCAGGGTGGGGACCAGAAGAGTCCCTGCAGGTGTGGTGAGGGCACCTGGCCTGGATTAGGGTGGGCCTGCACTCAATCCGGATGTGGCTGAGAACACCTGGAGCCACCAGGACCTGAGAGGCCAAGAAGGGCTCTCACCTGCGGCCTCCAGAGGACAGTGGCCTTGTTCACTCCTTGCCTCTGGACCTCTGGCCTCAGGAGCTAGGAGAGAATAAACTTCAACTGCTTCAGGCCTTCCAGCTTATGGGAGAAAACTCAGGTACAGTACACATAAACACGATCTTATGCTCACCTTTATGGACGGATCCTGGCAATTGATTTCTAGTCTCTGGCGCTTTAAAGCAGGTTCGTCTTCATCTGTTACCACATGGTTCTCCAAAACAACTGAAAATCAATGAGAGAGACAAATAATTACACATGGGAAGTTCCATAGACTTCTAATATAAAGATAGTAAACATGATCAGTTAAATGAGAAATGACACAGCCTAGTTCATAGTTTACATTAAGTTTAAAGTTAAAATCACAGGCAAAAAGTAGAAGCCCTCCTTAATCCCTAAAAAAATGAGATGCCAGCTATTTTCCTAATGTGCCACCAGGTCTATCACGACACCAAACTCCAGGCTCCCCATTCGATGCTCTTGTGAGTGCCTGTTTGAATGTCAGCATGCTAACACCTTTTCTCCCCAACTTGACTGACTGATTGATTGATTGATTTTTGGTTTTTTAGCCCAGGCTGGTTGTGAACCCACAGTGATCCTCCTGCCTCAACCTCCCAAGTGCTGGGATCACACACGTGTACCACCGCTCTCAGCTTCTCCCCACTTTCGGATCAAGTCTGTCTTCTGTAATCCCACTGTGCCACCCCATGCACTCTGCACATCACACTGGCTCACGGTGAGAAATCCAGACCGGCTCCACTGCACAAGCTGCTGCGCGGAGCCCACCCCCCCGCCCCCAGCCCTGCTGGCCCCCAGCCTGCCCCAGGTGCAACCGAAACCCGACTCAAGGCCTGCCACCCACTCCTTCCTCCCACCCCAAATCCACTACAAACACCACTGAAGACAACCAGACTCAAATCCCGAAACCATCCACAGCCGCCCATCACAATCCACGTTTCGGGTCAGGGACTTAGCTCAGTGGTTCCAGCACCTGTAGCGCAAGCGCAAGGTCCCAAGTTCAATCCCCAGTACCAAAAACAAACAAAGAAACAACAAAAAAAACAATCCACATGGGGCTGGGAATGTAGTTCAGTGGTTCTGCCACTTGCCTTGCAAGCGCAAGGACCTGAGTTCGATCTCCGGTAGCCCCCCCACAACCGCAAAAAAAACAATCCATGTTTCTACTCCTCTGTGACACTCCCCGCCCCTTTCCCCAGCCCTCGTCAATCTTTAAAAATTTACACATTTACAACATAGATGGCATTTTATAGTCATTTTTCCTAACTTCACACTATAAATGTTTTTCATTTTACAAGAGTATTGGTTTTTCTTCTCATCTTCTCACCTGAAATGCCCGACACTAACGTTCACACAGTGGTCTCCTGGAGGCAAGGGCGGGCCTCTGCTCGACAGCTTCCTCTGCAACCCCCGGAATGCATGGACAGCCTTCTCTGTTAGTGGGTGTAACCACTTTTCTTTTTTGGTACCGGGGATCGAACTCGGGTCCTTGCACTTGCAGGGGAAGCGGCAGAACCACTGAGCTAAATCCCCGACCTGTAACCACTTTTTAACAGGAGTGAACGTCAGTATGCAAGAATACATGTCCAACACATGCACACGCATGAGTATGTTCACTGTGGCACTTCTGGTAGGAAGAGGCAGGAAGGCCGAATGTGCACAAACAGGAAGTAACTCAGTCCCCTTGTACAGAACAAACCATCATCACCCCACTGTTCACTGTACGCCATCACAAACTACTGAAAAGAGAGGCCTGATTAAAGAGACAGCCCCACTTACCTTCAGACAAGTAAGTACAACACACAGCATGCAAAACCAGAGGAGTTTTGTTTTAAATGAAAACAAGAAAAATCTGGAAGAAGATACATGCAGCTATGTTTCTAGGATTATAGGAGTATCTTATTCTTTCTTGACTAAGTCTTTTAACTTTTTGATCATTTGAGCAATAGAAAACTCATACAGGGCTGGGGATTTAGCTCAATGGTGCCGCCGCCTGCCTTGCAAGCGCAAGGTCCTGAGTTTGATCCCCGGTACCAAAAAAAAAAAAAAAAAGAGAGAGAGAAAACTCATACAACATGTCAAGTGCTGAATCGATCCAACCTGTATATTATATACTGAGAAGCATTAGAAAAATAGTGTGAAATAACTTTCCAAGACCATTTGCAACCTACTAGGAAAGAAAATACAAACCAGAAACATCCGGGAAAATCATGTGAAGTACTACGAAAGAGGCATACAACTCTTTACGATAACCGCTTCCTTGTATCCCGAGCACACCCAGACTGCACCTCCCAGCCTGCAGTGCAGACAGGGGTGTCCAGTGGCGGGCCCGCGAGCTAACAGGACTGCACTCAGGCTAGCCCTCCAGGCCCTCCGAAGGAACCTGCTCACGTCCTCTTCATCCCCGGCAGCTGGGTTCTGCTGCCAGGAGGCTGAAGACCCCACCATCTCACTGGCCCAGCCTCCCAGGGAAGCGCCGAGCGTTAAGAGTCCCGCCCTGGCCTGCCCACTGGGGCACACTGGCCTGTCCCAGGCTATCCACAGGAGTGTGGCGACATGCTGACACACTTCACAAGGCTCATATTTTTGATAAGGGGAAAATCTGAACCTCAGGCTCACTATGGATGAGACACGTGTGGTGCACCACATTTACAGGTGTCCCAAGCTCCGAGTCTGGGCAGGCCTCAGAGACTGTTCACACTCCGTGATTCGAATTTTCATGCGGACCATGCCTCATCACTTCTGCCTAACCCTCTGTCTTCAGGTTTGCTTGTCTGTCTGTGAGAGAGTCTCACCATGTTTCAGGCTGGCCTCAAACTCATGATCCATTCAGCCTCCTACGGCACCACCACACTGGGCTACTTCTGCTTAACTGAAAGGAGAGCAAGCTACTGGAGTGGCTGTGGTTTTGAAGGAGTAGGAAATAACATTTCACCTACTGTCCCATAGCTCTGTACCTGGGTGGTCAGGACTCAGGTCTTCCACTGCGATCTGAACCACATCCGCCAGGTCCTGTTCTGACATCATCCAGAATTCGAGAAGAGGGCCCAGTCAAGGGGCAAGAATCCAATTCACAGGGCGCCTGGGTGGCTGTCACCTGTAAAAGCCAAGAGAGGAGGGGAAAATTAATAAAGAGTGTATGTAGGACGACAAGAGCAGCTGACACACATGTGTTCATGCAGACTGTTTCAGCCCAGGGCTCCCCTTGCCCTCAACCACTGAAGGTAGCGCTCTCTGGGCACTGTGAGCTGTTTCCTGAAGGACCTGTACCAGCCCTCACCTGACGGCCTCTCCAGTTCTGTCCCAACCCTCAGACCACCTCCAAGGTCACCTTTCTAGCCCAAAGAGTGGCTCAGTGGTACAGCACATATCCAGCATGTGTGATGCCCAGGTCTGATCCCCAGCACCATACACGCACAAAAACTAGAGCTCTCTTCCTGAAAAGGGATCAGACCTCATCCCCACGCTGAAAGTCTCCAGAGGGCAAAAGTGGCCCAAGTGTGGACAGCAAACACCCTGTCAGTACATGTTCCCAAGGTGTCTCAGTCCTGCTGGGCAGCCACACCCCAGAGAGCCAGTGTCCCAGCCACAGGCACCACTGGTCTGCAACAGTGATACTCATCCATGCCCAGTGTATCTCCAAGAAGAACTTTCTGTGACTTTCCTTCGTTAGGCCTTGAGAGATCTTATTTTCCAAAATAAAATGAGGCCACATTCCTCAAACTATAGTCTATTAGCACACAGATATGAATAGTTAATTTCAGAACCAAGAGAAAAAACCCACAATAGTTTCTTAACAAAAAACAAAATGAGCAAATAAAGAAAAATGTAAGAATAAAAGAAGTGAAAAAGAGTTCAAGAAAAAGTAGCACAGCTGGGTTTGGTGGCACATGCCTATAATCCCAGCACTCAGCAGGCTGAGCCAGGAGGATTGCCAGGAGTTTGAGGCCAGCCTGGGCTACAGAATGAATTCAAGGATAGGCTGAACTACACAGTGAGACCCTGTCTTGAAAAACCAAGAAAAAGAAAAAGCACAGACAGGCAAAGAAGATCCAACACATATATAATAGGAGAATCTGAAGGCAAAAGCCAAAGCAATGAAATGGAATACTAAAAACGAACTCAAGGGCTGGGGATTTAGCTCAGTGGTTTCACCACCTGCTGCGCAAGCGCAAGGACCCAAGTTTGATCCCCGGTACCAAATAAATAAATAAACAAAATTAAAACGAACTCAAGAAAACTTTCCTGGGCCTCAGTGGTAGAGCACTTACATAACAGATGTGAGGTCCTAAATTCAACCTCAAGCAAAGAAGGGATGAGGGAGAGAAAGAAAAGGAAGGAAGAGAGGAAGGGAGGGAAGAAAGAAGGATCGAACTTTAAGCAAGCAAAATCACTTGAAGACACAACATAAAGATCGGTTGGTAGGGCCAGGGATTTAACTCAGTGGTTCCGCCACCTGTCTTGAAAGCGCAAAGACCTGAGTTCGATTCCTGGTACCCCAAAAAAAAAAATCGGTTGGTGGTGAGCATTCTATATTCACATGTAGAACGAACATTGTGAAGGACATGGTAGTATGTAACAGCTCTAAGCTATAATCAACACATAGATAGATTATACTGTTTTAAAAGGGGCAGGAAGCACACATACAAAACAAACTTTAACAATTTTCAGTCATCACATTGAGCAGTAGTGTTAGAAGTCCCTTCTGAGAAAGCTTTGTGCATAAATGAGTATTTACAAGGTATGATCAAAGAACATGGTGAAAGGTTTAAATTCTTTAAAAGTTATTACAGTAAAAAAACACAATGCCATTAATCCTCCTCAAAATATTGCCCTTGTTTCAAACACACTCTTCCCATTGTTCTTGCCACTTTCTGCAGCAGCTCTAGAGTCCTCTTTCCTGACTGTCGTTAGTTGAGCAGTTGTGGCTGTCTTGATGTCCTGAATCCATTCAAACATTTCCCTCTCATGGTCATTTTGACTTCGGGGAGGAGCCAGAAGTTACATGGTGCCAGATCCAGTCAATAAGGTAGACGAGGAAGAAATTATTGTAAACATTTGATAAGTGAAGGATGATCAAAAATAGAGTGAATGTTTAAATTAAAAAATGTATTACAATAAAAGACACCCCATCATTAATGCCCCTCAAAATATTCCCCCCTCACTTCAGACATACTTATTTCATCATTCTTGGCAATGTGTTTAATTTAAACATTCACTCTATTTTTGATCACCCCGAGTATAGGGATTCTAATGCTATCATTCCAGATGTCCTTCAGAACACAAAAAGGCAAGACACAGAGATCAGAGTCAAGAGTCTAGTAAACATCTGGGGGCTGCAATATTGATCTGAATTCAAAACAGATATGTGGATCAATGGAACAGAACAGTTAAAGCAGAAACAACCCCAGGCACATTCAGCTATTTGATCTTTGGCAAAGGGGCCAAAAACACACACTGGAGGAAAGACAGCCTCTTTAGTAAATGGTGCTGGGAAAATTGGCTATCCACAGGCAGAAGACTGAGTCTAGACCCGTATCTTTCACCATGCCCTAAACTAAAATCAAAATGGGTCAAAGATCTAAATGTTAAAACAGAAACACTTGACCTGCTGGAAGATAAAACAGGTAAAACTCTGGAAGACACAGCACAGGCAAGGACTTTCTGAACAGAACCCCAGTGGCACAAGAAATAGCACCAAGAATCAAGAAATGGGGTCACATTAAAAAGCCTCTGCACAGCAAAGGAAACGGCCAACAAGTAAAGAGACAACCTACAGATTGGGGAAAAATTTTTGTCAACTATTCCTCGGGCAGAGGACTAACACCTAGAATATATAAAGAACTCAAAAAAGTCAGACACTCCCAAAAATAAAAGGCCCAATCAAACAATGGGCAACTGAGGGCCCGGGATTTAGCTCAGTGGCACCGCACATGCCTCATAAGCGCAAGGTCCTGAGTTTGATCCACAGTATCAAAAAACCCCCCAAAATAGGCAACTGAAATAAACAGACACTTCTCGGAAGTACAAATGGTCAATAAATACATGAAAAAATGTTCAACACCACTGGCCATTCAAGAAATGCAAATTAAAACAATACTAAGGTTCCATCTTACTCCAAAAAGAACATCATCAAGAAATCAGATAACAACAAATGCTGGCGAGGCTGCAGGGAGAAAGGAGCCCTTCTACATTGTTGGTGGGAACGTAAACGAGGACAACCACTGTGGAAACTGGTATGGAGACTCCTCAAAAAACTAAAACTAGAGACCCCATTTGGTCTAGTTATTCTCCTTCTCGGTTATCTCCCAAAAGAGCTAAAAGACATCATATTACAGTGACACACGCACATCATGTTCACAGCAGCACAATTCACAACAGCTACATCTTAGAAACAGCCTACATGTCCACCAACAGATGGGTGGGTAAAGAAAATGTGGAATTTATACCCAATGGAGTACTACTCTGCCATAAACAAGGATAGGCATAAGCCATCCATGGGCAGGAAAATGGATGCATCTGGAGACCACAATGTTAGGTGGAATAAATCAGACACACAGCTGAAACAGTTCACAGTTTCTCTTATATGAGAAACCAAAAGCACAAAGAAGGAGTGGAATAAAGGGTAGATAGTGGGAGGCGGGGATCCTTTTCAGATGGGAAGGGAATGAGGGGTGGAGGGAGAGGGGGGAGCGGAGATGAAAAAAAGAAAGAACTGGGGGAGGGGGGATGAAGCTTCCTCAAATGGGAAGGAGGGGTTGGAGGGGAGGGAACATGGAAGGAACTGAGGCGCGTGTGCCCCGGCTCCCCATGAGGGCTGTGGTCACTGTGTACTGCAAACATGGAGTAATAAGGATAAAGATTAAGAAGAAACCAAGCGGAAACTCCTGTGAGTGTGTGTGTGTGTGTGTGTGTGTGTGTGTGTACACTCTGCCTCTGTCCTTTGCGACCAACCCAGCAGCTGCAGCCTCCCTGGAGCCCAGGCTGCAGTACTGAAGTGAAATACTATGTTGCCACGAACATGCCAGGGCTTCCTGAAAAAAGCAATCCTTGTTACACACAAGCCAAATAGCTAATTCCTGTCAGAGCAACAGACGATAACCATAAACCTACTCAAAATTGAGCTGAAGAAACCAAAGTGAATTTGTAGAGAAAACAAAAGGTCAAAATTGGAAAAGATTTTCAACCTGCTGTGTAACTGGTAAAACACAAATCTGAACAAAATGCCATTTCCCGGCAGCTTGGCAAAGGCCATCGGGGCATCAGGCTGTCGGAGCTCAGGACCAGCCCCGCACTGTGAGGGCAGCGGCCACCACCTCTCAGGCAGCGCGGGGAACAGGCATCTGTGCTCCCACGCACACAACTCCTGCATCTGTGCGAACATCTACATTAAAGAAGCGAACAGAACAACTAAGGCAGCCTTCTTCCAGCCAAAGGACAGAGGTAAGCCGGGCAGAGCAGGGCGTGGACAGCACCCACCCCGAGGGCAGAGGCAGACCCCTCCCGGGGGCAACCCCAGTCACCCGCTCTCTAAAAGGAGACAGCCAGATCTGCTGACCCTTTCCAGGTGAAGTATAAGACAGTCACAGGCCAGGACATGGGGCGAAAGGAAATAATTTTCCTTGTCTCACTCTTTTGTAATATTCTGCACTTTATGACATGCATTTATCACCTTTTCAAAAATACATTTCATAAAAATGATCAGATAGGGCCAGGGATTTAGCTCAGTGGTTTCACCACCTGCTGTGAAAGCGCAAGGACCCCAGTTCGATCCCCGGTACGGGGGGGGGGGGGGGGATGATCAGATAAAGCCAGGTGTGGTAGCACACGCCTGTGATCCCAGCATCTGGGAGGCTGAGGCAGGAGGATTGCCAGGAGTTAGAGGCCACCTTGGGCTACAAGTGAGTTCAAGGCCAGCCTGGACTACACACACAGTGGAACAACTGCAAAAACTGATCAGACAAGCCAATGCACAGTGGTGCAGGGGAGCTGAACCAGGAGGATCACAAGTTCAAGCTCAGCTGGGCAATTTGGCAAGACCTCCTCTCTAAACTTAAAGACAATAAATAAAAGGCGGTGTGTGGCTGAGTGTGAGGGCCCTGGGTTCAATACGGTCCTCCATTTGATAATACTGCCCAACCGAATTCTGCCAATTCCAAGTGTAGCTTTAAAACACTTTAGAGTCGTGCCAGGCGTGGTGGCGCACGAGACCCTGCCTCAAAAAACCAAACAAAATCCCCCGACACTTTAGAGTCACAGATTGCTTTCAAAGCTGAGAATTAAAAAGCAAACAAAAAACTATACAGATCCCTCTCCAGGAAGAAGTACAGGCAGACAAACTGTACAAAGTTTTAGAGGTTGCACAAATTCCAGAACTCTGTACCCATCCCAGCCTCCCCTCCCTGCCCTCAGTGAAGAGCCCTAAGCAGGCCCCCGCCAGGTTCTAAGCCTGCGGAGGGGGGACCGAGAGCGGAAATGGGCCCAGGGGCCGAGCTGGAAGCAAGGAGCCCAGGACCCTCATGCCCACCCCCAACTGGCTCTGCCTGGCAAGAAAGACAATAACCAGCCAGCAGGTCTAAAACAACCAATGGCCCCCAGGCCACAGACGCCGTGGTAAATGCCCGCCTCAGCCAGGGCCAGAGCAAACAGTCTTTAAAGGCCCAATTCAGGACTCTCCCTGCTTTCTAAAAGCTCTGCGAATGGCTTTAGAAAATACCCTGAACTCACCCTAAAATCCTGGATCCCAGCCTCTTCCAAATGAGGACACCACCATTATCCAAGTTGTTTTTTCAAAGTGATTCTGTTGCCAGGATAAAGAGTCATTTAAAATTCTGCTAACAGTGAAGGTTTCAATAGGAAAACCAGGGCAGTGAGCCCAAGGCTGGAGCAGAGCACTGCATGCGGTGGCCACTGGCATAAGAAAACTGCATTTCTCAGAAGTCTTGGGGGTAGTCCAGTCTCACTATCATAAGACAACTGGACTAAGATTAATGTGCAGTAAAGACTCTTGCTGCAATAACTGTTTAGAACCTGCATCTCCCAGGATGCTCACAGAAAACAGAGCCCACAGTCCGGCATGACATGCCAAGCGCTCCACGGCAGGGGTCAGCACAACCACGCCGTCAGCACCATGCACGCAGTCATCCGCCTGGACGAGAACAACGTAAACCACATGAGCAAGACAGAAAGGTCTGTACAATGGCCAACAGGAAGGACACGGGCAGAGAGTTCCCGAGCAGTCTGCACAGCACCACACCAAGACCAAGCGGCTGAAGGTGGCCACTGGGACGGAGACCAGGCTCCCACCTCCTCTTCACAGCTGTCTGGACATCAGCACCCCGTGCTTGTTTGCCAAGGTGTGGTGGACACTGGGGAGCCTTGGGCTGGCCTCGGGGCCCTGCACAGCTGGGTGCACACAGGGACAGGAAAGAGCCACTCCGGAGCCAGGCCCTCCTGTCCTCCCTGCTGCTGCTGTTGGCCTCGGAGTCTGAGCCCTGCTTCCTCCACCCTCACACCTCCGGCCCCCTCCCTGTGCTCCACCTGCACCCGCTGCTCCTCCTCAGGTCAGCGCTCCCCAGAGCTGCCCGTCCAGCTGGGGCCTCTCCTTGCCCCAGGGACCTGTTCTCCCCAGAGCTGCCCGACCAGGTGCTCTGCTCGCTCCTGCAGGGTCCTCCGCTTGCTGCTGTCTGCTGGCTCCACATCACCTCCCTGCCAAGGCTGCCAGGGCTCAGTGCTGGGCCCTCTGCTCTCCGGGCACAGGCACCTGGCCGTTCCACCTGGGGGCAAGCAACATGTCTGCTGCTAATGCTGCAAACTCACCCTGCAGTTCAGACCTCAGGATGCAGGCATGCCCAGCACGCCGCCCCGGGGCCTCATCTCCAGTCTCAGCTCTGGCTCCTGCTCTCCTTATCCAGCTGGTGGCAACACCTGCTTCCGCGTGGCTAGGGCCAGAACCCCCATCCTGGCGGGTTCCTCCTCCGGCCCCTCACTGCCGGCCTGGATGGGGCCTGCCACCTCACACAGGGCCTTCTGCATGGCTCCCAGCAGACCATTCAGGGGTCACACTAGACATGGCTTAGGCCACGGCCCTCTGCACTGGCCTTTCTGTGCCTCCCTGGAGCCTTCCTTTCCACCCACTCGGTCCTCCCACCTGGCCCCCAAAGCTCCGCAGGCACTGCTGGCTCAGGCCCTGCTGCCAGGTGTCCATCTACCTGCCCATCCGCCCAGTGACACTGGGTCACAGCAGTGAGAGCTAGCTCCCCAACAGCAGCTGCCCACCCTCTCCCCTTTCCTTCCTGGCACCTGATTCACAGCATGTGGACCCTGCTAGGGCAGAGCCTCACACAGCTCCCCGCATGCTCAGGGCCGGCCCTGCTGGAGCTCAGTCAGCCTGCGATGAAGATGAAGCTGGCTGGTGGGCGCACTGCTCAGGCTGCACAGGGAGGCAGGGTGCGGAGTGAGTGCCCTGCTGGAAAGCCTAGGGAGGGCAATCCTCAGGGCACCACGTAGTGCCCCGTTAATGTGCACAATTACTAATCAAAATTTTAACTGAAAAACAAAACCATTCAGTTAACACTGAAAAAAAGCCACTCACCAGCTGTCAACAATGAATAATCATAAACTAAAATGTGCAGCTGCAAATATATTTCTAACTTTGCTATTTCTCAAATATTTTGGGTACCCCTAAGATAAATCACAAAGGCACTGAAATGGGATAAAAGAAAATCTAACTTTTAAGTGAGCATAAAACTTAGTTTTAGCCGAAAGGATTATAAAAGCGTATATAAGGGCTGGGGATTTAGCTCAGTGGACCTGAGTTCGATCCCCAATACCAAAAAAAAAACCCCACATATAAAAGTGTACATAGCAGACACGAACTCTCAGTCCTGAAGGGTCATGGAGTCAGACAGCTAACTGAAGGCTCCCTGCCCCGCAAGGGCACTATCCAGTGCCTTTAGGCCAGCATCCCCACCACCCTAGGCTGCTGCCACTGGGTGAGCCAGCCCAGCACTTCCTGCGCTGAACTCTCTGCACGTCGCTACTGCAAGGGGCCGCCACCAACCTCCCAGCTCCTTGGGAAAGAAGCCCTGTGGACCTCTCCTGCCTGCTCACCTTCAGCAATGCCTGTCACCACGCCCGAGGATGCCCCTCATGCTGACTCCTTCCTGAGGCCCAGCTCTCTCACACCCAGGTCCCGCGTGCACCTGTCCTTGCCCTGCTCGGGTCTCCTGCCTAGCTAGTCAGAAGGTCCCTGTGCCACACAGAAAGCGCCTGCACTCAGGCACTTGGGGCACAGGCGCGAGCTCAACCAAGACCCCCATGGGCACACGGCACACCACTTCCCACACCCCACGCTGCTCGGGCTGATGCTGCTGTGCTGGGGTCTGTGCCCTGGCTCCTCAGGGGCTGGTTACCTGCTGCAAGGTATCTAGTCAGATCTCCGTGGACTACCAGTAACTTGAATCTGAGACCAGACTTTAACTAGCAAAGATCACAACACCCATATCAGTGGCTTAGGAGGATGGTGTTTTAAAACACTACTACATCTAAGTTACCCAAAACCAGCACAAACCCTATATGCAACAATCTCCAACAGACACACAAACCAAAGAAGGGTCCATCCACTGTAGACTGGGACCAGCAATAAGAAGTACACGTTCAGGCCAGGAAGGTAGCTCAGTGGTTCCACTGCCTGCCTCGCAAGCATAAGGACCCAAGTTCGACCCCTGGCAACAACAACAACAAAAAGAAGTACACATGTTCATTTATACCACGGATCAAAAGTTCCAGGAACAGGGGCCAGGGATGTAGCTCAGCAGCACTGCCCCTGCCTGGCAAGCACAAGGTCCTGAGTTCGATCCCAGTACCAGGAATCAATACACACCCTCTAACTACTATGATGAACATTCTTTCTTTTTTCTTTCAGCGCTGGCCATGACCCACTAAATTGGTCTGAGTTTAGACCCACAGTTTGAAAAAACAGCGCGCCTAATGTAGAGCTCACTTCTAAAGACTCCAAGTTCCAGACTCTCACGAGCTCTGTGGCAGAGCAGGGTAAAGCATCGAGTGTTGGCCAGGCGGCCTCTGCTCCCCTCCCGCCATGTGGGCATCTTTTCCTCACAACCAGAAGGGAAAGCGCAGGGACATGAGGGCGAGGGGGACAGCCCAGGCCCGCTCACACCTGGCCAGCAGAAAGCTACGCGTCCATGCAGACCTCATGTTAGTTCTGCGGCTGTATCTACATCCAACTACACCTCATCCTGTACTGAGATAATGAGCTAGAAACAGTAACAAAAAGTTTAAAGTCGTTTTCCCACTGACATATGCTCATATAAGAAATACTAGCTCTAAGATGATAAAAATTCAAGCTGGACAAAGACCTACAATCCCTGCTACTGAGGCAGGGAATCCCAAGTTCAAGGGCAACTTAGTGAGTTGCTGCCTTAAAATTTAAAAATGTTTAAAAGGGCTGAGGGTATAGCTCAGTGGGTAGAGAATCCCAGGGTTCAACTGCCAGTACTAGAAAGACACTATAAAAATTAATACTGAACATTGCAAATTATCCAAAATCACTTAAAAGAATTCTTTTTTTGTTTTTTTTTGGTACCGGGGATTGAACTCAGGTCCTTGCACTTGCGCAACAGGCGTGGAAACCACTGAGCTAAATCCCCTGCCCACTTAAAAGAATTTCTAATTCTCAATAAAATACCACTACAAAATAATACACCAAAATGACAGTACCACATGGGAAGAGAACCTATCACAAGTCACAACAAAACACACAAGAGGAAGTCCCTCCCTGAAGCAGAAGACAAGCTGTTCCGCCCCAGGCATCCAGGAGGCATCCCCAGCTCAGGACCACAGCTCCCAAAGCTTTAGGGGGATCTGCAGCCCTAATGAGCAACACTTTAGAAAAACAGATTGGCCTCCGCCTTGGACAGTCACTAAGAGCAAGTGACAGGATGGAGGCAAATTCCAGGAGCCACTGGCCGCCATCACACTGCAGGCTGCTCACTTCACGCCGTCTCCAACAGCACAGCTGTGACACTTAGCAATGGGGGATGCCCAGGCAGGTAACAGTCACAGCCTTCGAGGGTCCCTGGGAGTCCAGGCACAGTGAAGGATGCACGCTGGACACTGCTGACCCCCACATGGCCGCCTGCCCCGCAGTGGGCCAAGTGTCTGGTCTTGATCCTGGCTTCGGTGCCCTGGCAGCTTTACTCAAAGGTGACAAGACCCTCGTCTTCTGTAGTTTTTTATACAGTGGAATACTATTCTCCCATAAAGAAGGACGAGCTTCAGGCATTTCTAGCTAAATGGAGGGACCTTGAGACCATACTCGTAAGTGAAATAAATCAGACACACACGTTTAAATACATTGTTTCTGTGGAGCGAGAAACCAAAGGTGGAAATAAGGACTGAGATGTATCATAAATGTTGGGAAATGAGAAGACAGTGTGCAAATGAGAAGGGAACAAGGGGGGGAGGGAGAAAGGAGGGACAAGAAAAAAGTGACAATAGAAGGAAAAAATGGAAACAAAGTTTCTGTACATAGGGAGGGGAGGGGGTTTGAGGGGGAGAATGAGATCAAATAAAATAAAATGTATTTTTAAAAATGATCCTTCTCAGGCTGGGGATTTAGCTCAGTAATTCCGTCGCCTGCCTCACAAACGCAAAGACCCGAGTTTGATCTCCAGTACCAAAAAAACAAACAAACAAAAAAATGATCCTTCTCTTCAAGGTGTGATCAGATTTAAAGAGAGATACAAAGGCCAGAACTGCCGTCTGTGGGAACCAAAAGGACTGGATCAGACTTAAGACTGGGGAAAAGTTTTAACCACCAAAATGTCTACGTAGATCATTTTAACTGTGGAGAAGTTACATTAATAGTAAAATACCTCTATGAGACTAGAATTCTTCTGACAATGTCCTAGGACATCCCAACATGCCTATGGAACAACTGCCCTTGGAGACGCTTCATCTAGAGGGTTCAGTGGAACACAGTTCTGTCCCCAACAGCGCTGGCTGTCCGGAACGTGGAGCTCTGACCCAGACCAAGGCTGGCAAGGAGACAGGGTATCCCAAGTCAACTAGAATTCTGGTCACAAATTTGGCCTGTGATAGCAGTGGAGGGAGAAGAAACTACTGCACTTTCAGATAACTGCCAAGTAAAAGTTCTTTTTAAATCTAAAGAAAATCTTCTTGCTACATTTTGACTAAAGAGATATGACTCATGCATTAATATATCGGCCTTTAAGAAACTTTTCAGCTGATTTTCAGGGTGCACAAATTTTAATTCTGTAATTCAAAATATTATAGACTATTTTGATAAACAAGTGGACCCACCCCTGAACAGTATGGACTCCCTGGAAAGGCAACTTTATCGGCCCAACAAGAACGTGTCTGGTAACGTGGGACCTTTCTTCTGAACTAGCCAGCAACACCTGTCCCACCAGGATCACCTAACCCACACCCAAACCAGGTCGGCCACCAGCATGTCAGACAGCCTGGGTGGGTTTCAGCCTCTGGACCTCACCAGCCCTGTCTTTCCCATATCTCTGACACAATGGCCGAAGGACATGGTTACTCGTAGTGGCTTCTGTCAAAAATAACCCTAGAGGCCAGGGATTTGGCTCAGTGGTTTCACTGCCTGCTGCACAAGTGCAAGGACCCAAGTTCAATCCCCAGTACCAAAAATAAATAAATAAATAAAAATAACCCTAGAGAAAGTCAATTTTACTACTGTGTATTTTGTAAAGAGTATGGCATCTAATTAATGATTATGTAGGACACAGCAAATATTCATGGGGGAAACTGGGATCTACCAAATTCCATGATTTTTTCTTTTGCAATAAAAGGCTTTATTGGGATAATCAGTAAATTGCAAATAAGGCCTGTTGTTTAGATAACACATAACAAAAACAGTAAATTCCTGGCTGGCATGGTAGAGCACACCTGTAATCCTAGCACTGAGGAGGCTGAAGCAGAAGCAGTGAGTTCAAGATCAGCCTGAACTACTTAGTGAGATGCTATCTCAAAAAAAAAAGATAAAGATAAATTATTTTAATAACTATGGTGCAGTTATATAAGAGAATGACTTTTTAGAAAATAGCTACTTAGCTACTTAACAGTCAAGGGACTCATGTCTTTGTTTTTTTTGTTTTTTCAGTTTTTTTGTACCAGGGATCAAACTTGGGTCCTTGCACTTGCGAAGCAGGCGGCAAAACCACTGAGCTAAATCCCCGGCCCAAGGGACTCATGTCTTAAGCTGTTCAGTAAAAACAAGAGTTGTACAGATAATAAAGAACAGATGATAAAATATCCACATTTGAGAATACAGGAGGCTACACCACAACTCACTGCATTTTTCCTGCAACTTCTAAGCCTGACAATACTAAAACAAACACAACCCAATTCCCATTAAAAGGTATTGGGGGTGGGCCAGGGATTTAGCTCAGTGGTTTCGCTGCCTGCTGCGCAAGCCCAAGGACCGGAGTTCAATCCCTGGTACAAAAAAAAAAAAAGGTATTGGGGGGCCCAGGGATTTAGCTCAGTGGTTCCGCCGCCTGCCTTGCTAGTGCGAAGTCCCGAGTTTGAGTCCTGGTACCAAAAAAAAAGGTATTGAGGCTTTTTCTCCAAAAGCAAAGGCAGAAAAAGGGCAGGCACATTCTCCGTGCTTAAGGTGATTGAATTAATGCTCATCACACTCCTGAAAGGTTATCACTAACAGCCAGGGAGATTTTCCCAAAATCAACTTTAAAAACCTGACCCACACTCAGTGCCTTCACCTGAGATGAGATTGCTCAGCCGCTCCCTCCAGATCCCCAAAACCCCAGGTCCAAGGTGAAGCCTGGGTGCTGGTGGCCCCTGAAACCAGGGACCCTGCGGAGTGCCAGGGATCACTGCAACCTTACACCTGACCAGGGCCTGCCCACACCCCTTTGTGCTTGCAGCCCCCAGAAGGGGCCCGGCTATTGGTTGTGGCGGATGCCCGGAGGGTGCACGGGGAAGGGCCCACAGAGCCAAGTGTGTAAGAATGGTTTCTGGCTCTACAGAAAGCTCCAACTTCAGCTAGGAGCCGCCATGCTTTAGTGACGCTGTCATCTTCCAAGTCCCGAAACTGTCTCAGGACCAGGGAGAACCCAGGCAGCACACTGAGCGGAGCCCGCCCCCCAGTCCCAGCACTGGTCCTTCCAGAGCAGGGGTTACCTGTGAGACGCAGGGAGGGGGAGGGTTCAGAGTGTGGGGTAGAAGCCCGAGGGCAGGCTCCTAGGGACCTCACTGAGCATCAGGCTGAACTCCCCAGGCCGTATCCATTTCCTTTCATCTTGTTCAAGCCCTGCAGCTTCCAGCCTCCTCCCTCACAAGGAGTATTTTAAACAAATCAGAATTTTAGACTCTTTACCACACTCACAGCAGGACTTTAACACATCTATCTCACTGGCTCGGCCCCTAACCACTGACTGTCCTATCGGGCAGCGTGGGGCAGTCCCAGTAGGGGTACAAGCCGCCAGTGGGAGTCCTGGATGCACCACTGGTGGTTCAAGGCAGCAGGAATACGTTAAATACAGTACAAAACATACCAATGTCAAACCCTCACTTTGCAAAAACATGAAATGATCTAAATCCTATAAATCTTTAAAATCCACGAAATGCTTCATTTCAAAACTGGAAGGCCAGCTGGGCATGGTTGCACAGACCTGTAATTACAGCACTTGGGAGGCTGAGGCAGGAGGATTACCATGAGTTCAAGGCCAGCCTGGACGACATAGCAAGACCCTGTCTCGAGGAGAGGCTCTGAGAGCTCTGGGGTGACACCGCCTTAGGGGACCCCCACTGTACATGCAGGTCGTGGCTGGCTGAAACCTCATTATGCACTGCATGACTGTAACTGCAAGCTGTGTCTGCCCATGTGACAGCAGCAAGATCTCTAGGACACCCGGCCCCCTGCAGGTCCCACACGGGGTGTTACTTGAGGTCTTCGGGCAGCACTGCAGGTGAAAGAAAGCACAGGCACTCCATTCCAAGGCCCAGCACTGGTTCCCACCGAAGCAGGACCAAGCTGGAAGGGCCGCATGTCAGCCAAGGCTGTGCCCAAGGCAGCCCCGGATGCCCAGGGGCCTCAGAGGCTGCACATCCAGGTGAAAGGCCTTGGCTTGTGCCACATTCAAAGGAAATGTAGCTCAGACCACAAGGAAATGCCAATGCACACACGCCGTATCTTCACTTCTAGTTTTACCCAAATCCATTTTGTTTCCAAAATGGTTAAATGTTTCAAGTTACCCGACCACTTTTCCAGCTTAGAGAAAAAGGGAAAATAACTGGAGCCCAGAGCTGCTTTCTTCACAACACACAACAGAAATCTTTATTATGAAGTCGGCCAGCGTGGAGCCCCGCCCAGAGGCGACCCGTGCCTGATCTGACAGCTCAGAGGAGCCCAAGCCTCCTGGCCCCTCTTTCCAGGCACTCTCCACCGCTTTACAATGTGATGCAGAACATCCTTCCCTCTCCCACCGAACAGATCCAACCTCCACTCCACTATGGGAAAGATGATCCAACACACTTTTAATCAAAGTGGTGATGTCTCCACTGTGTAGATGTGAAAGACAGTTGTTCCTTCAAAACAGGAATCCATTTCCTGCGACTCCACAGCACTTCAGTGCATGGTCTTCCCGCAGCTTAAGCAGTTGGTGTTCCCAGCACATTCTAATGGGCACCTGGACAGACGGTGGGTTCCGGGCTCTGCTTGAAGACTCCTCTGTTCACACAGCTCAGCTGGGCTCCGCACCAGGCAGGGGGGCAGAGGGGCCAGTGCTCCCCCGTCGCCCCGACCTTGGGAACTGAGGACAGAGGGCAGGCAGGGCAGTGTGTACCAGGCAAGGCTCAGAGCAACGAGTGAAGGTGCCGCATTCCGCTTCAGAGCAGTGGCTCCCGGCGCATCCTCCTGCCAGGACTAAGTGGGCACCAGGCACTGGTGACAAAGCAAGCACAGCCTGCAGCAGCAGTGCTCTGGATCTTGCTTTCAGACGCCCTAAAACTCCTCCCCACCCAGCCAGAGGAACATCTCTGACAGTGTAGATCATGTAGGCTCTATGACCATCACATGCGTGAGAAAATAAAGATCGTTATTTTCCAAGGGTATGAGGACTTACTAAAGCTGTTAGCTGACATTCTCACTGGGACCCTCCATATGGACCCATTCTCAGAAGTCTTTTCCTTCAGAGAAAATGCTTATTTTTTCAAGATTTAAATAGCAGAAGTGGTGGTTTACCGGACATTTTTAAAAAATCAGCCTTGCCTTGTCCTGTGAGTTATTTAATTGTATAAGTATGAAGGACTTACACAGTAGAGACAATTATGAGGAAAAACCAAGGCTAATCACCTAAAGCTACACCAAGCGCGATCAACAGAACCACTACTGCAAACTCATCCAGAACCTGTGCCCACACCCCACTCCCCCCAAGCCCCACCCATCAGCCACAGAACAGGACTCAAGGTCCCTTTGTCCCCGGGCACACATACAGCTGGCCCTCTTGCTGCCTCCAAGTTCTGAGTTTCCCCATCTTTCAAGACCTGGGCACTTCTGAAGGGCCCTGGTCAGGGCACTGGTGACACCTTCTGTTTGGGTCTAACATTTCCTCTTGCTTAGACTGCAATTCTGGCGCCACCAGAGAAGTGACAGGTCCTCTGCACACCTCACGGGGTTCTGACCTGTGTCTTCCTACTAGTGATGTTACCCTTGGTCACTCACTTCAGGATGCACCTGCTGAATGTTTCCACTGGGAAGTCACTATTCTATTTTACCCTTTGTTTTTTATAAATATGCTGAGGGAAATATTTGGGGTTTTTGTTGTTGTTTGTTTTTTGAGACACTGTCTCACTATGTAGTTCAGACTGGCCTTGAACTCCCAGAGGCCTTCCTGCCTCTGCTTCCTGAATGCTGGGGTTACAGGCCTGAGCTGCCACACCCGGCTGAGAGAGATATTTTGGAATTATGTAAATATCACAGGTGGAAGGAGAAATGAAACCTAAGTGCAGTACAGGATCCTGTGTTGTCCTGAAACAGAAAAAGGGTATTAGTGGGAAACTGAAGTTTGGATGAGGTCTATACTGCAGTTAGCAGCACTGTGCCAGTGCCAAGTTTCTGGCTTCTGTATGGACACTTCACTGCCTCAGTGCCAATACCAGAGGAGGCTAGTGAAAAGAATAGGGAAGCGTGCTATTATTTTTGCAACTTTTCTGAAAAGACTAAACTTACTTGATTGTTAGAAGTTTACCAAGTTGCAACCTCTGATTCTGTAGGTCTAGGTAAAAGCACATTTCTCACAAACTCCCAAGCAATGCTGATCGATGCTGTAGGCCTCGGGCCACTGTTAGCAAGCCTGGGAAAGGCGGCTCACTTCATCCCTCACAATTTCCAAGTGCGACAAACTGCCAGACTGCATCAAACTGCGCTCCAGGCACAGCGACACTGACCCGAGGCACTCCTGAAACCACATGCTGGGCACACACTGAGTAACCCCAGCACATTGCTTGCGGCAACACACGTCTGACTGGCCCCCCAGGCTGCAGAGCAGAACCATCCGCTCCACTCCAGGGGACAGGCAGCCGTGGGGCAGTGACCTTGCACCTGCCCTGTCCCTCTGGAAGTAGGGGAGCAACGGTACCAAAGCCACAAGGAGGCAAGCAGGCGCTGGAATTTCTGTTCAAGGTGAGTGACCTCTGCTTCTCCCACTGAAATGACCTTTAAGAGAGTAAACCCACAAGAAAAAAATGTGGATGCAGGCAAGAGATCTCACTAATGTCCTCCTGGATCGGAGAGGTTTCCACTCAGGAAAGCAAACAACCAGCTGGTGCACACGGAAGTGGGGCCTTAGCCTTCTCGCTGGGTACAGAGGCGCTGACTCTCTGGCGCCCCTACCGAGTCGAGGTGGAGCAACTCCCAGGCCAAGAAGGCTTCCGAAAAGCCGGGAGAAAAACCTGGGCGTTCCAGGTCCCATCATAACAAGCTCCTAGTCACCAGAGGGTAAATCCATCCCACATAGACCCAGTGCCCTTTGCCAGGTTCCTCCTGCCTAGACAGTGATAATCACCAGTACTGGAGGAGGCCATGTACTAATACTGGAGGAGTACATGTCATGCGCAACAAACCAGTATCTAGCAAAAAAAATGGGTAATCTTAAGAGTAAACAAGAAATCAAAACAAAGAAAACTGAAAAGAATCCTTATTACTTTTCTCAGAGGCACAGATAATGCATTCATAAACAATAAACTACCACGAGAAAGGAACGAGACAAATGCATTCTTAGAAAGTAAAGGTTTGATCCTGGAAATTTAAAAATTAAAATAGGATTGCGATAAACTGAACCCCTCTTCCAGAAACAAGAAAAATGGCACGGAATGAACAGAGACAAGAGGGGTCAAGCCAAGCTGTCTACCACATGCTAACAGGATCTCCTAAAAGAAAAAAGCACAAAATCAGAGCAATAAACTCTCAAACGACCCAAGAGAATTTCCCAGAAGTGAAGGACAAGTCCACAGAGTCACTGAGCACTCGGACTGGGGCTCCACATACATAGGCACACTGCAGAAAGCCATAGGGCCAGATATAAAGTCCTGAACATCTCCAAAGAGGGAAAAAGTTATCCAAACGGAGTGAGAGCCACTTGGCAGAGATTCTCGCTAGAACGAGAAAGCCAAGATTAAAGCAGGCGTGGCAGGCATCCTGAAGAAACCAGGAACAGAACAAGCAAACTCTCAGCTGGTACCTGAAGAGTAACTGACCCGGATCAGGGCCTGGGGAAAGAGGCTGCAGGGCTGGGCTCCATCCCTGAGGAGTCGCAACCCTGTAGGGAGATCAGGGGAGCGGAGAACGCGAACAACCGAAAAACAAAAGCTGTCCAGGAAGGGGACACGCCGCGAGGATACTCGGGCAGTCCTAACGCACACAGCCGCGCGCCCACGGCGGGCAGGAGGCGGGATGCGGGAGCTAAGTCTTCCTGAACCGCTGGGCCGGGCACCCGGCCCGCCGAACCCGAGCAGGGGCGGGATGCGGACGGGGCCCGGGGTCCGGCAGCCTTCCCGGCATCTCTGTCGCAGACAGTCTTGGAGTCAACTCCTAGGCACACGACCTCCAGAACGCGGGCCCGCGGCGCCCTCGACGCCGAGTGCAGCCACCCGCGCGCCACTGCTCGGCCGCCGAGGGACCGGACACGCAGCGGTCCCGACCCTGCGCCCACGAGAGACCGCGGCCCCGCACCCCGCGGCAGCGTACCCCGCGCGCCCGCCCCGACCGCCCGGCTGCCGGGGCGCGCACTGCGGACACCGGCCGAGCCCCTCCCGGCGGGAGCGCGGGCCTGGAGCGGGGTGCGGAACCGGCGGCGCAGCTAGAGGCCTGGCCCCCGCCCCGCCCCAGCGCGGGCCGGCTGCCGTTAGCGGCCGCTAGCTCGGCGGGGCGGGGCGGGGGCGGACGGAGATCTCGCTCTCGCTCTCGCTCTCGCCCCGCGGGAAGGGGGAGTGGAGGCGCGACCGGCTGCGGGAGCTGCAATTACCGTGTGGGCTGCGGAATTCTCGTGGTGTTTGTCGAGGAGATGCGATAATGGCGTCCGTCCTCGCGAGAGAAGCCGCCGCTCTGCGCAGGCGCCGCGAGCACCTCCCCACGCTCCGAGCCCCGCCCTCTGCGCAGGCTCCCTGGACGCGGGGCGCCTTGCCCGGGGCGGGGCCTGCGCTTGGCTCCTCCTGCGCGCGCTTTCTTCTGCGAACTCCGACGAGCATGCGCAGGCTTCCGTCTCCCGCGCCGAGAATTAGCTCCCTAGGCTCTCACAGCCCTTTCGTACGCCTCCGCTTCTTGCTAGAGCGAAAACGGTCGCGTCCGGGGCCAGTTGGAGGAACATGCTTCCTCTTTGAGACTGAGTGACGGGCATTGCTCCCGCGACAACTACACATCCCACGGTGCTATGCGCAAGTTATGCGATGCATTCTGGGGCTTGTAGTCCCCGCGCCGTGCCTGCCGAGACTTGTAGTCTTTCCGGACTCCGGCAGCTGCATCCCGTCCTCTCCCCGAGGGCTGCTGGGACTTGTAGTGCCGCTGGCTCCGTGTGTGGTGCGCCGCCTGAGGGTCCTATCTGCTCCGGCCAGTCAGGAGGTTCCGGGTCTCGCGGCAGCGGTTTCCCGAGTGATTGCGCAGACGGTCGCGCGCGGACAGTGTCGCTGTGACATTGATTGTGTGTGACATGCCTGTGTATCGCAGAATACGAACGCGAGATGGTGTAAATGAGCACGTTACACTCCACGTAGCTTCCATGTGCGTGGGCTAAAATTCCCCAAGGGCCCGGCTCCCAGAAGTGCCACTCGGGTCCGTGTGCCGGTGGCTTCGCTGTCACTGCTCTTGACGCTCCCTCCTGTGCTTTCGCAATGAGCAGAACCCTCTGCTCTGCAGACACGGCTGTGGAGTTCTGTTCCCACCCACCTCCTTTTTGCAGGCAGTAAAGTCACCCGCTTGGACCTGGGGCCTCCGGAGGTGACATCAGGTCCCGCCGAGGCTGGTCCTGGGCTACTGCAGCAAAAGCGCCTTAAACACTTTCCAAGGAAGAGCCACGGACGCTGAATATAAGCTGGACTTTACCACGGGGGCGCTGCGCCGTCACCCGATGCGGTTCCATTCCACACCTCCTCCAGCCCCTGGGGTGGCCCATGCAGACACCTCTGCCCTGTCTCCCTTCGTCCTGACCCAGCCACCTGGGAGGCTGGACGAGGCCTGGCTGCCCGGGCCCTCACCCCAGCCCACTGCGCTTGCAGACCCACCAGGTTACCTCCCGGGCACAGCGCCACCTCCTGGACCTGCCTGCTAGGATCAAACCCAGGAATCAAAACTCCCTTCAAGGGCCGAGGATTTAGCTCCGTGGCGCTGCGCCTGCCTGGCAAGTGCAAGGTCCTGAGTTCAATCCCCGGTACCCAAAACAAACAAACAAAACTCCCCTCAAGGCAAGCTAGATTTAAAAAGAGGCACCAATTACTGACCCCTTCTGGCAGTTTCCAGCTACACGGGTAATGACCGCTGTTATAGGACATTAGGGAAAACTACGGTAAAATCTATAAGAGCTCAACTAGAGTTTTACAATTTCTTTGCTAACATTGTCCTTCAAAACCACCAACCTCTCTATCTTCCTACCGCTAAAACTAGAGAGGCTTATGACAAAATGTCAGACTCACAGGCTCTAGCTGCCGTCTGCATATTTTGGCCCTTCTCACCTCCAAGCAGTTAGATGGAAGCCACGCCCCTTGCCCCCTGACTGCAGAGAGAGATGCTCCTTCAGAGGGGGGATGATGTAGGCGGCCAGACAGGGCTGGGCACGGGAAGTCAATGCAGAGCGTGAGGGCCCAGCGAAGCTGTGGCTGGGGGTGCATCTGAGAAGAGTGAGGTCACAGTGGCCAGATTTGCCTGCTTCCCGAGGACGCACAGAAGCTGAGATTACGGGTGCCACCCTTTGGCCTTTCCCTATAGACCAGACCATTATCTCACGGGGGTGTGCTGTCCTCCTCCATCCACTAAGACTGAGACCAAGGTGAATGATGTCATCCATATACCCTCGTTACTATTGGGTCAGTGTCACCTAAGCAACTACACTTTAATCTTATTGGTAGATTATAGTTTCCCCATGTTGTGCCCACCCCTCGAGACTTTGCTCTATAAAACTTCCTTTGAGAAATGGGCCCACTGGCAACCCATTTGGGGACCCCTCCTGTCTCTCAGGAGCTATTCTTGTTCCACATTCCTATTCCCCACTACATTTTCCTACTCTTAAAAAAAAAAATATTTGGATAGTGTCCTGGACTCCAATCAAGTCATTGACCTAGAGTGCGTTTCTCTCTCCCTGCCAGAGCTACCTGACCTCCATCTGCACACCCGGGTGTTAGGGAACAATCATGATATGTATAGATTGGTGAGGGCCAAACTATAGGCCCGGAAATCATGAGGCAGATGTTGACTTGCTTCAGGAACAGGGAAGTCTGTGTAGAAGCCTGCAGGCTTCCTGGCTAGGTGGGATGTAATCCCATGATCCCAGGGCTCTTGAGGCAAGATAACACCTACTTAGGACAGCACAAAGAAAGCAAGTACGTAGATATGGGGAAGGATCTTAACTTGTTTCCTTTGTGATGCTAAACTTGTTCCTGATTCTCCTACCTCCTTCTTATCACCACCCCTCCCCTGTGCTGCTCACTGGCTAGTAAAAATGAGCCAAGCAGGAGAGGTCTCATGTTTGCTTGCTCTGAGGCATCGACCTCCTATTTCCTCTGTATCCACAAATTTGTCTTTGTCTTTCTTTCTTTCTTTTTTTTTTTTTTTTGTTACCGGGGATCAAACTCGAGACCTTGAGCTTTCGAGGCAGGCTGTGGAACCACTGAGCTAAATCCCTGGCCCTGTCTTTGTCTTTGTTTATCCACCCCCCCCCCAGCAGGCAACCAAGGGTCTGATTGGTGCTCAGTACTGGGGCCTGTAATTACATATTTTTGCCTTGTGTCTCCTAATCATTTTGAGGCATGGTCTCCAACATAAAGATCCTAAATTACAACAGAATCCAAAACACCTTGGTCTAAAGTCCACTGATGTTGGGAAGAGGTTACAGAAGCTAACCACAGAAATCCCGTGGGACGCTGGGGCTGAAAGCCACCCAGAGCAGGGCTTGGTGCCACACACCTGTAATCCCAGCACTCGGGGAGGCTGAAGCAGGAGGATCATAAATTCAGGCCCAGGCTGAGCAACTTAGTGAGCTCTTGTCTCAAAATGAAAAGAAATAGTAATAGAATAATAAAAAGGCTGCAGATGTACCTCAGTGGTAGAGCACTTGCTTAGCTTGCGTGAGGCCCTAGGTTCAATCCTACTACGGGAGGAGAAAAAAAGAATGAAAGGAACCCAGTGGAGAAGCAAATGGAACGATTGAACACGAGCCCCCGCAGAGATGTCTGTGTTTTCGAGATTTCTGTCCAACACAAGTCTCTCTTGTTCCTCTCTTGAAATGGACTAGAACTTCTCTGGGGACGTGTGGGTACCACTTCTGATTACACTCAAAGTAGGGACACTGAGGACAGGGCTCCACTGACTGGGGCATCTGCATGCCAAGCCGCAGTTGTACAAGAATGACTTAACAATGCGTGTGCCTCGCAGCCTGCCAGGCCATGTAAGTGCTGTGTCGCCTCGTCCCAGTGAGCTGATAACAGCTAACATAACTGCTGTGAACTAAAGAGCGCTCTGTTTTGCTGTTTCTGCTGAAGAAATAAAGACAAGGAGCTCTCGAGCTTAGGGCCCTGGCTCGGCTCTGCTCTGCTCTGCTGCTGCTCTTTTGCTGATGAATTGCTCTGCGTCCTGTTCTTTATTGGGGAATTAATTAACTCACTCCCGGTACCAAAGACTATATGAACTAGTGTTCAGACCCCTCCCCAGGTGCCTCCAGGGAGGCACGGCCTCGACAGGACAGTGTACAGATCACTTTGGGACGGTCAAGTACTTGGGGAAGCATTCAGCTGCATTTAGGAAAACACAGCATTTTAAGGGAGGAGAAAGAAATCAAAATGGAAACCCCAGTCTTTTCATCCTGCCTTTGAAGTGTTGTCTGGGTTACACGAAGTCCAGTCTACCAAACATAACCCTAAAGGTTAGAGCTAGCATTGGAAGTTTAAGCACAGAGAACGTGGAGTCCACAGATGGGCCGATCCCGTGACCCCAGCCCTCTCGGTGGGAAGTGAGGTTTTGCCCCCAGCTCCCTTGCTGTCCCTCCTGCAGGGGCCGGGGGGCGCAGAGCAACAGAGCAGCAGCTACACAAAGTGGGAGAGAGGGGGCATCTTACAGAACAGAGGAACTCAGCAGGTCCTCAGTCGGTGGCTGGCAGGGGCCTCCCGCTAGGGAGGTCAGCCCGGTCAGTCCGCTCTATTCGGTGCTCACACTGTGGAGGGCGGTTCACTTTGTTCAAAGCCCATTTAAATTTCTGTGTTCATTGCTCTAAAAGAGAAGGAAAACCACCTTCACAGAAGCATCCAGAATCATGTTTGACCAAGTTGACATGAAATAAACCATCTCAATGCCACAGGAGAATTTTCAGCTCTGGCAGCAAACTGTAGAAGCACGAACCTCGCCGATCAGCACCGCATGTACAAGGCAGGACCTGAGGAATCAGAGGACGCTGGTAAATATGAAATCTCTGGCAAAAAATGCAAGGTGCACAGCTGAGAGTGTGACCTCTCAGGAAAGTGGGAGCCCAGCACATTCAGCTGCAGTTTGGATATGTTCATCCAAGCGAGCATGACGCCACACACCTGTAATCCCAGCACTCAGGAGGCTGAGGCAGGAGGATCGCTGTGAGTTCAAGCCCGGCCTGAGCTGCAGAGTGAGACCCTGTCTCAAAATAAATAAATAAAAATAAATAAATATGTTGGTCCTTTGAGCCACGAATGTCAAACCTAAGAATTTCATTCCAAGATGTTCAGTGCAGTGTTATGAATAAGACCAAAAACAAACAACCAAAAAAACAGAAAGCTTGGAAAGAACACAAACATCCACCCATAGACAGAGTAATTTAGTGAATGATGGAACATCTTTTAGTGGAATATTCAATCATTTCTTAAAAATATATATGCACTGCTGGGGATTTATCTCAGTGGCACTGTGCCTGCCTCAAAAGTGCAAGGTCCTGAGTTCAATCCCCAGACTGGGGAAAAAAAAAATACACTAATATAAAAATAATCCATGACAGCCCGCTCCATCCCCCGTGCCCTGCCCACCAGCAACCAGCTTAGCCTCCAGGGAGCCTGCAGCCCCCCGCCCCCCACCTCTGGCCTCCTGGCTATGCCACTACCTGGTTCCACACTACAGAGGCACAGGGGGTCATAAAGGCCATTGTCCTGAGCTCCAGAAGATAGAGCAGAAGTGAACAACAGAAAGAGGGCCTCTCTCAGGCTCCTTGAAAACTGAAGCCCACTGGAAAAGTGAAGAGAATCTCTGCAATAAAGGCACACCAGACCACCGTGCTTGGCAACTTTAAAACTAGGTTCATCTTCAGAATTGCTCCAAATTGGGCTGGGCGGCCTAACCCCTATGTCTCTCTACTTTCCCTGGCCTAATGCTGGGGAAAATGTTTTCCTGTGAAAGACCTCTCTGCATTGTGCAATCCAGGAAGGAGATGACAGCTGAAACTTTCATCTACAGAACTCTCAGTGCCTGAATGAACAAATGCTTCATATAGGGGCATCTGGGCAGCACATCATAGTATCTACTACAGGATGTTTCAAGATATATAAAGAAAGTTCAGAAGTTATTGTAGAATTATCTTTTTTTTAATTCTCTCATTGGTACATTGTAGGTATACAGCACAATTACATTTCTCATTGGGAATTGTACCTTTACATGATGCATCTTGGTTCTTATTTTTTCCCCATTCCTATCCCTCCCTTCACCCCCTCCACCCGTCCCTATTTACAAAGACTTTATTTCCATTTTTTCCATTTCTCATCATTTTTCCTTACCCTTCTTTCCTTTCCCCTGCCCCTCCCACTACCCCTACCCCTTTGGACCTTTTCTTCCTATTTTGCATTATCGATTATTCATTCTAATCATTGGTACATTTTAGGTATACAATATAATGACATTCATCGTTGGAAATTTGCACCTTTACATAGTCTCTCTTGGTTCTTATTTTTCACCCTTGCCCAGCCCTCCCTTCAACCCCTCCATTCCTCCCTATTAACAAAGATTTTGCTCCTATTTTTCCATTTTCTCATATTAATCCCATTCCCCTCTTTCCTTTCCCCTACCCCTCCCATCTCCTTCCCTTTGCCCCTTTTCTTCCTATTTCACATTACCTATGATACATTTTAGTCCCCATTTACACTTTCAGTTTCTCACACCAGAGAAACTATTCGGTATTTATTCATGTGTGTCCTATTTATTTCACTTAAGAGTATCGCCTCAATGTGCATCCACTTAGCTATAAATGTCTCCAATTTCTCATTTTTTATGGCTGAGTAGTACTCCATTTTATAAAAAAGCCACATTTTCTTTATCCAGTCTCCAGTTGATGGGCATTTGGGCTGTTTCCAAGCTTTAGCTATCACAAACTGTGCTGCTATGAACATGGGTGCACATATATCACTGTGCTAAGATTCTTTTAATTCTTTGGGGAAGATCCCCAGCAGGGGAATAGGTGGGTCAAATGGGACTTCCAGTCCTAGTTCTTTGAGGTATCTCCATACTGATGTCCACAGTGGTTGCACCAGTCTACACTCCCACCAGCAGTGGAGCAGGGTTCCTCTTTCCCCACAGCCCCGCCAGCATTTGTTATTGGTTGATTTCTTGATAGCAGCCATTCTTTCTGGGGTGAGGTGGAATCTCAGTGTTGTTTTTATCTGCATCTCTCAAATGACCAGTGATGTTGAACATTTTTTCACATATTTAATTGCTGCTTTTACTTCTTTGTCTGAGAAATGTCTTTTCATTTCAGATGCCCAGTTTTGGTTTGGGTCTTTAAATTTGAAAGGTGTGATTTTTAAAGTTCTTTATAGATTCTAAATAGTAGACCTTTATCTGAGGAACGGCAGGTGAAGATTTTTTTCCCACATTGTGGGTTGTCTCTTCACTCTGTTGGTGGTTTTTCTTGCTGCGCAGAAGCTTTTTAGTAAGAAGAGATCCCACTTGTTGATTGTGGTAGTTCACGGGCAACTGAGGTTTTGGTCATAAAATATTTTCCTACACCAATGTCTTCAAGAATTTTACAATAGAACAAAACGAATGTCCCCACGTTCCAGAACCGGACACAGCGGGGAAGACAGGAAGGGTAGGCTGAAGGGGGGATGCGTCAACACCCGGCAGGGCCCTGTGGAAGGAGAGCGTCTGTGCCCAGAGAAGTGAGAGAGGCTGCAGCCGGGCTGGGGGGCGGTCAGGTGCCAGGCTCTCGGATGTGCGCGTCACCCCCTTATTCCAATTGCCTGGGGCCTTGTGGGTCCGAGAGTGCCGTCCTGCCTCTTGGAGACCGTCAGCTCCCACAGCAACAGTGCACACGTACACACGCACACACACGCACACACACACACACACGCACACACACACGCACACACTCCCATCCCTGTGGGCTCCGCGTGCGGGAAGTGGGGTCCAGCAAACAGACTGCCCTGTGGCTGGGTTTCCGCAAACACTGACCGCAGGCCGCGTGGCCAGGTGATCGGACTCTCCTGTGCACAAGGGCCAGCAGCACACGGGACAGGGACTTTGCCCGATCCGTTTCCCACCCACGTCCTCCCCTGGGCTCAGGGCGGCTCCAGATCTGTTTACCAGATTGAAGCACTGAGACCTGAGTGGCCCCAGTGAAGCTGCTGTCCCCCTGCAGCCACCCCTGAGCCAAGCCAAACGTCCTCACACAACAGGGACAGGCATGGGTTGAAATTTAACCATGGGCTCAGGGATTCAGGTGAGTTTCCCAAAGAGGGGGTACATCCACCCTGCAGCTCTGCTGACCAGGGACAGTCGCAGTGAAAGCGTCTCCCTCTTAGATGGGGTGCTGACCAGATGCTCAGGGCCATGACGCTGGCAAAGGGCCCCTGCAAGCCCTCCCGCACCCACTTCCTGCTCACGTGGACCTGGGGGGCTCCCCTGGCCCCCGCGACAGGGCGGGCACGGCAGTGTTCCCAGCAGCCCTGCACACAGAGCCACAGGAGCAACACGTGTAAGTAGAGCCGCGCGTCCCCAGGTACCTTGGATGCTCGTGTGGGTTCTAGGAAGCCTTGGGGAGGAGAGGCTGCGGCAGCTGCAGCGGCGTGCCTCCACGGCTCGCTCTGCCCTTATCTGGAGGAAGTCATTTGCCTCCATTTCCTGGGTCTCGGGGCCCGGGCTCCTGGGAGCAGGCAGAGTCAGCATGTCCACAGCTGCTGGGCTCCGTCCTAGCTCCGCACTCCCACTTTCGAGCATGTGGGCTCCACAGGAGGCCCGCTGGGTGTGGGTGCCAGCAACCTGAGCGAGGAGAGCACTTGGCCCAGTGCCCAGTGCCCAGTGCCCAGTGCCCCACCTCCCCAGCCTCAGGTTCCCCGTCACAGGATGGGTGTGACCGGATGCTGCCTCCTGGGCATGCCAGGATGAGGGGATGAAAGCCTGGCTCTGACAGGCTCTCGGACGTCACCAGTCCTCTCCAGGCCCACCAGGTACAATGACTGACTGTGAAAACCCCTGGACTCCACGCTGGCTGCTGTTGGGCAGGAACTCAGGCCTGTGAAGGGCAGGCAGATGAGGACACTGTCCCCAGCCCCGAGGGGTCCAGCCCGGCCTCGGGAGATGCTGTATGAGAAGCTGCTTGACGACAGGAGGCTGGAAGCTCAGACAGTGGGCGCCAGGGAGTCTTCCAGGATTCGCACAGAGAGGGAAGCAAAAGGCCTTGGGCCCACATTTTAGGATCTGGGGCAAAAGCCTTCTGTTGTAGTCAGGGTTTGCAGGGAATAGATTTAATACAGGACGCATAATTTATGGGATTAATTTATAACAGTCACCCAAAAAGTCAAATGCAGAGGAGCACAAGAGATCTGTGCACACACTAGAGACCCGAAGAATCCAGCCCGGGGCCTGGATCCCACAGCAGTGTCCCACACAAGTCCAGCTGAAGGCCTAGAGCCCAGGGCAGTGGCCCACAAGTCCGGCTAGAGGCCCAGAGCCCAGGGCAACATCTCAGCTGAGTCCCTATTGAGGGTCTGCCCTGGGGAGGCCCCAAGGCCAGTGGTGGACCCTAGAAAGTGCGCCAGCAGGGTGAAGGGTCTGTGGCACCAGGCTGAGGGATCTGCACTGGAGCCAGGAAGTGACGCTCATGGTGAAGACCAGAGCTCCCCCGAGGAGAACAGCAGCCACTCCAGGCCACGGTGAGGACCCGAGCTCCTCTGAAGATGAGAACAACCCAGTTCGCCTCAGGAAAACCAGCTGTCCAAGCTTCTCCAGGACGATCAACAGCACACGATCTTCCCCTCCAGGTCTCCTCTTATGCTGTTGGATGCAACCCTCAGGTGGGTCTTCCATGCCCAGAGCCAGGCTGACCCGGTTCAGCCCCGTGGGCGTTCCAAGATGACCGGTAGTTAATCCACTACACCTTCCTAATTCCTTCCACTGTCCCCTCTCTAGCCCTTGTCCTCCACAGACAAGAACACTCCTGTGGGGTCCCCAGAGCAGCAGCCTCACCCCGGGCCCTGCCTAAGACCTCCCCTAGGATCCAAATCACACAGAAGGGGACTCACCAGGTACAGTCCCCACCCTGACCCCCAGAGGCAGGGCTGTGACAGTGTGGGCGTGGTCTTCAAGAGACATGCGGCCTCCCTCTTCCTACTGTCCCATTTCCTACTGGCCAGTGGCTTCTCTCTTGCCAGAAGCACCGGCATCTTCATACCCAGCCCTCTTTTATTGTCAGAACCACCAAGAGCTCCAGGAGCTAGGACCACCTAGCTCAGGCCCTGGCACCATCCTTGTGTGGCTGTGTGCCCTTTGACAAGGATCGAGACCCTTAGACCCTTGTCCTCTGTAAAAGGAGGCGCAGTGCTGACACGGGCAGGAAACCAGCTGGTAACTGGAGAGGCAGAGGACAGCACCTGGCCTTGGTGTCAGTTGAGGCCGAGCCTGCCCAGGAGGCGCCGGAGAGGATTCACATATTAGTCCATGCAGGCCTACCTGAGTGCCTTAACTAATTCCCCAGTAAGAGTGACAATCATCAGCATCGGGGTGGTATCAGAGCATGAGAGTTGGAGCTACAGCTCCAGAGCTCAGGAGCTGCGTCTTTATTCCTTCAGCAAAACAGCTCCTCGAAGCCTACAGTGCCCTCCAGCTCACAGCAGTTATTCTCTTACCAGCTCACTGAGGCGTGGAGAGACTAAACACCTGCTCCAAGACGTGTCCATGCCACACACGCGTGGCTGAGTATGTTGGCACATTCTTGGATAGCCGTGGCCCATTACGTGCATGGCCCTGAGAGTGGCGTAGTAACCTTAAGTGCCCTCAGATGCCCTCAATGCCTGGGCTTTGATGCAAGCAGAAGTGGTACCCACTGCTGCCGGGGCCAGGGCCTGGAGTTCCCGTATCCAGTGGCACTGCCCACGTTGGTTATGTGAAGTGGCATCGCTCCCTGGCGCTGCAGACAGTGCTGCTCCATGAATGCTGCTCTACATGCTGCTGCTGGACACAGGGATGCCCCAGCCAGTGGCCCAGGACCTGCTCAGCCAAGGACCCTGTCCTCCACACCACAGGGGACACACATACCTCCGAGGGAGTCATGCTCTGAGGCCAGGTTTTGTCAGTTGGTACCTGAAGAATACAGCACTGCATCTGAGGGGAAAATATGCAACTAAAAATGAAAACCATGGAGTTTTGGCCTTGAGAGAAAAGTCACCCTGCTCAGGGTCAGCATGATTCAGGGTCGGTTCTACATCACCTCAGCATGTGCGGGAGTCTCTCGCCCCCCGAGTGGGGACTTCACATCAGGTGTGGCATGCCGTTGACCCCATGGTGACAGCCAAGAGCACAGCCAATGTCCTCGCTCCCAGGGCATGGCTGTGCATATTAACCCACGGCTCCCCTCACTCCTTAGCCCACAGTGGACGGTGCCAGCTCAAGTCTACAGGTCACCTCAGGTTGGCCACTCTGGTGGGGGCAGCTCTGTCCCATAGCAGCCAGGGAGGGAGCTCCTCATTTTTTGGGGGGTGGTACTGGGGATTGACCCCCAGGCCTTCCACTGAGCTACATCCCCACTGCTTTTTGTTTTATTTTATTTCTAGTGCCAGAAATCGAACTCAGGACCTTGCACTTGCAAGGCAGGTGCAACACCACTGAGCTAAATCTCCCACCCTTTATTTTTTATTTTGAGACAATTTGTCACTCAGTTGCCCAGGCTGGGCTAGAACTTGTGATTCTCCTGCCTTGGTCCCCAGCATGCTGGGATTCTAAGAGTACACCACCACACCTGGGTGTGTGCCACCACTCCCAGCTCTGGCTCCGAGGTCTTAGTCACCCATCACAAGGAAGACACTGCCCTGCTGCCCTGAGTGGATGTGGCATTGTCCTGTGTATGCCCAGCATCCTGCTGGGCATCGAGGCTGGGGCAGGAGCTGATGTGTAGCTGTGTGTGTTGCCTGAGGAGCTGAAAGGGTAGCACACAGGCTTCTGCTGCCACCTTCTCTTCCTGTCCCCTGGGAAGCTACATGCCCACTGCAGCCTCACTCATTTGCAGGACTGGCCTTGCAACATGTCTACCTCAGGAGGGAAACCAGAGACAGGATTCCAATAGTGGAGCTTCAGGCCTCAGGCAGACTGGAGAGGGGGCCTAGGGTGATGCCCACCATCTGCAAAGAACAGAAAAATTGAGGCCTGGGAGACATGAGAGCAGCAGACTGTTGCCCAGGCTGTGCACTCGGAAAAGCTGGTACTGCTGAGACCCTGCTGTGACCTTGCAAGAGGCCTTGAACCATGAGCCTGACTCCTGGCCCACTGTGTCCTCCTCCATGGGAGGGCAGGGGTGATTAGCACACACCAAGGATTATTCATTCAACATATGCGTGTGTGTCTGTCCTGTCCGAGTGTGGGCAGTGGAGAGGGCAGGACCAAGAGACAATGCTGACCTGACCGACGGCCATGGCACTGGGCACAGCCATGGAGACAGAACTGGGACGGAAGGTGCAGCCAGCACAGGGGCCACCGACCCCCTGCTGATGGTGTATCTCAGTGCGAAAGCCTGGCTTCAACCCCGGCACACACATGCACACGCATGCACGCGCACACACACGCACGTTATACATGGGTTACTTAAACAACGTCTCCTAAAAGCAACTTCTTGGTTCCTTGTTTCCTAGAAGTTTGCAGAACACACTTTGACCCAGCCCCTCTGTGGCCGGGTGTTTATGAGGAGGAAATCATCCAACCCAGGGTGTGATGGGAACTTCACAACTCTGTACACTCCCAAGAAGTTGAATAAAATCCCAGTCTCACTAAAGAATTGATTTTTGAAAGTGCAGCATAAGTGGTGCAATGGAGATGCAGCACCGAGGGAAGAAGGAAGTGGGGAGGGGAGAGAGGAAGTGAGAGAAGAAAGAGGAAGGGAAGAAAGAGAGAGAAGGGGAAGGAAGGAAGAGGGAGGGAGGGAGGGTGTTTTCGCCCTGCAGGGTGCACTCTCAACATGAAAGGAAAATGGCGTCAGGCTCCCGAGATGACAGCAGCACGTGATCCTCGTTTAAAAATTCCAGTCTGTCTTTGCATGAGGGTATTTGCGCAAAAGCAACCTGGACCCCCACGCACCCCAGGAGTTAGCACCAGGGGTCTGGAGGCCTGGGGGCCACCCTACCTCAGTTTCCCCTGCACTGGGACCTGCAGGACCTCGTGTGGCCCTGTGTCTGCTGTCCCCACCCCAGGCCTCAGCTGGGCTCTCCTCTCTGTCCCCAGGGCACCCCCGCTGGACAGGCCAGGTCTCCCTGCCAGGGGGCACCCGGCAGTCTCCCATCAACATCCGGCGGAGGGACAGCGTCTACGACCCCCAGCTGCCGCCGCTCAGGGCCTCCTACAGTGCTGCGTCCTGTCAGCACGTGTGGAACACGGGCTACCTCTGCCAGGTGGAGTTCGACGAGGCCAGCGAGGGCTCAGGTGAGCTCGTGGTGGGGCCCCTCCTCTCTGCGTGGGTCCCCAACATGGTGGTGAGGCGAGACACGCAGGGCAGTGTGGGGCAGGGAGCAGGAGGGCCCGGAGCCGGTGGGAAGCTCGCGGGGAGGGGACACCCTCACCCAGGGTCACGCAGGTCTGGGGGCCAAAGCCCTGTCCTTCCCATCTTACCCCAGTGGGCCAGCAAAGTGGACAGTGACGCCAGGGGCACAGGCCTGCGCCCAACTGCCTCCTGCTAGGCTGCTGGAGTCGGAGACTCTGGTCTCGGCTTTGCTCTCCCCGGATCGAATTCGCTGTCAGTCCAGACCTCTTTCCTCTGCCTGTGCCAGACCCAGCCCACCCTGGTTTAAGCAGAGCAGAGCAGGGCTGGGGCAGCAGTCCCACTCCACCTGCCTGGGGAATTGGGAGGCTGGGATTCAGGCTCCTGTCGTGGCAGGGATGGTGCCAAAGGTGCGGCTCAGCCCCCTGTCAGAGGGACAGGACAGTGCCCTGCCTGGGGCTCCGTGTCCCTGTCGGTTACCTGGGTCGAGCCTCTTGGAGCAAGACATGGATGAGAGTGGGAAATGACTTCTGAAGGCCAACAGGGCGCTGCTCCCGGAGGCCACCCAGCTGTCAGCCAGACCAGGGCTCTCCGCTGTGGGAAACTGGGGGCAGGTGGGGCGCGTGAGAAACCAAGGACTAAAAATGTTTTTAGCAGTAAAACGAGAATGAGATTCTTGCGTGCATTTAAAATAGAAAACCGGGGCCGGGAATTTAGCTCAGTGGTTCCGCCGCCCGCCTCGCAAGCACAAGGACCCGAGTTCGATCTCTGGTACCAAAAAAAAAAAAAAAAAACTAGAAAAGAGGCCTGGACAGAAGGGAAGGAGAGCCCCCCGCCCCCAGTGCAGGATGGAAGTGAGCTGGAAAGAGGGTTAACTCTGGGTCAAAGGCTCACCCGGGTCTCGAGGTACCGCCAGGTGAGTGCCAGGAACCAAAGCCAGATGTGAGCCGGAGGCTGAGGGCAGCTCCAGGGTGAGGCCAGCTCCCCCAGAAGGGGAGGGGCTCGGGCGCAGCAGCAGGGGCTCCTCTGGGAATGAGTGCAGGAGGCCCAGAGCAGAGGGGGCGACCGCTCGTGGCCCTGGTGCCAAGCCCCCAGGGAGGGGCTCCATCCTCAAAGGCAGAGGACAAGAGGGCTCACCGTGGAGGGAGATGCGCCCGGAACACACAGCAGCCACTCGGGAACATTTGCTCCTGGACACCAAGAGGCCTGCAGGTGTCCACGTTAGGGTGCAAACCGCACTCCTACAGCCAGGGCTCTTTGGCCGCGAGTCAGAGAGACAGGCTCCAGCGAGGCGAGACAACAGAGGCACCCAGAAAATGTAGGCTCCCTACACAGGTCATCTGGACAGGGCCCCGCATCGTCCCACCAGGCCCCGGGAGCCCTGCAAGGCCCCACTGGGTCAGGGGCCAGCGGGCCCTGTCCCCCATGAGAGCAGGAGGCTGCAGGCCCTGTCCTGTGAGGTAGGGACAGCTGGCTCCAAGGTGACACACAGGCCATGTGGGGAGTTCGGGGAAGGGGAACGGCCACACAGGCCGAAGACACCCCTTGGCTGCGGTGGAAGAACACAACCACAGCATGTATCCTGGGCAGCAGTTCTCCTTGCAGTTCAAAGCCTGGCAGGCCAGGTGCTCCTATCGCGCACTGGCACGCCTCACTCGGTGATGGGGCGCCTTGGGAGATGTGTTGCCGGGCTTCCTGGTTTCTAAGGCCCCCAAAGCCCTGTGTGCTCACAGCTGGGCCTTAGGAGGAGGACTGGGCTATGGGCTCTGCAGCTAAATGTGATGTAGGAGGCGGGGCCAGGGTGGGAGGGGAGGGGCCAGGGTGGGAGGGGCGGGGCCTGGAGGTCGAGTCTGCCTTCCCAGCCCCTCCTTCCTCCCCTTCGTGTCCTCCAAGCGTGAGCGGCCCTCCCGCCACGCAGGTCCCAGGGAGGAGGACAGGGACTAAGGCGTCAGGTGGCTCCATCGGGCATACCCTCACGGTGTGCAGTCACACCCTAAAATGGCCTCCCTCAGGCCACCACTGTACCGTGGCCCAAGTTGGCCAAAACGTTCTGTGCAGCCTAAGACTGCTGGAATATAAGCTCTGCGAGAGCAGGCACTTTATCCTCCGTCCTACAAAATACTGGGCAGCACAGAGTAAGTGTGGGAGGATCAGAGCCTTTCTTTGATCTAATCCTAACCACAGCAGCCGCTGCTGCTATTGTGTCCCAACCCTGGTCCCTCAAGCCATGTCGCACCAATCAGCATCCACTCCTAAGCCCTGCCCCTGATTGACACAGGGCTGGGCCAATCAGCCACTGCTCTGCGAATTTGGAATGAGTTGAGCGGGAGCCATCCTGTTCCTATGACATTGCAACCACCTGGCACAGAGCTTAGAGTCAAGGCCTCCTGCAAGCCAGGCCACTGCTCCACCACTGACCCGTCGACGGCCATAATTATGAAAAGACTTTGTGCTGCCCTCGGTAAAGAGTGTTGTTTATCTCTTCTCTGCTGGGCCCCTTGCTTAACGCTTGGAGAACGTGGCAGCTCTGTACAATTAATGGTGCTTAGGTCCCAGTAGATTTAACCCCCCCAGACCCATGATTGGGCCTCTAGAGTTACATATGAAGGGGGGAGTGTGAGACCTAAAACCTCAAGCTGTACTTTGCCCACCTGCTTGTGATAAGTGTTCAGCCGTCCCCTGGCAACCGCTACCCCAATGTCCCAGGTGTAACTGTTTGCAGCTTGGGTATGCAAGGCACAACCAATCAGGTTTAATTGCCAATCTAGAACCTTGCTGTAACTACTATAAAAACCCCTGCTGATTTGGAGTCAGGGCTCTCAATCTTGACCCGCTGCAGTGGTGACGGTTGGGAGTCCCTGCTCGAGCTTGAATAAACGACCCTCGTGTGTTTACATCGGAATCGGCTCCTTGGTGGTCTTTGGGGACCTCGAAATCTGGGCACAACATCGGGGCACAACTCCCAGCCCTTTTGACTTTATTTTGAGACAGGTCTTACTGAGTTGGCCCCTCTGGTCTTGAACTTGTGATCCTCCTGCCTCAGCCTCCCGAGTGCTGGGATCACAGGCATGCAGTTCTATGTCCAGCCACCTTTTAGATGCTACGGCATCCACCCCTGAGGCTCCTACGTGGTCACCACCTTTGCTGACCTCTGTGCACCCAGCCCAATCCCCACTCCCCTGCACAGGCCACATCCGGCCACCAGGGACGTCCGTGTGTTCCCCTGGGGACTGCTCCCTTGCCACCTGCTGACCCTCTCGGCCTGCACCATCTGCATCTACGCCTAACACACACTCAGTCCTCCAGGCTGATGTCCTTCTGTTGGAGGCTGCCCGATGTCCTAGGCCCCTCAGGTCCCCAGAGCCCCTGTTTGCCCTCATACTTTTTTGAGGGGATTGAGACAGGGTCTCGCTGTGTAGTCCTGGCTGGCCTCGGACTCACTGTGTAGCCCGGGATGGCCTCGAAGGTGTTGGAATCCTCTTGCCTCAGCCTCCTGAGTGCTGGGCTTACTGGCGTGTGTCCCCAGGAGATCTGATTTGAGGAGGACCCGCATGTCCATCCCTCCCCTGACTTCCTCGGTGCCCTGTGCTCACGGGACACACCATGGGACCTCAGCAAGGACTGGGGCTGCAAATGCTTGGCTTTTCTCCTCTTAGCTTTGCGAGCTGGCAAAGTGCCCTTCCGGATAAGGTCATCGGGAATAAGATCCTAGACTCAATCTGTTGGGGCCAAAAAGAATGCACTCAGACACAGAATAAGAAGTCTTCTTTTTTTTTGGTACTGGGGATCGAACTCAGATCCTTCTGCTTGTGAGGTAGGTGGTGGAACCACTGAGCTAAATCCCCAGCCCCAGAATAAGAAGTCTTGACAAGGCAGGTTTAGTGTTTCTTCTGCAGAAGAAAATGCGCGTGAGGTACAGGTGCACGTGTGGAACACAGGAGACAGCGCTTTCATCCAAACGGGGGGGTGGCCGACCTCGCCCACTGGCTGGGCAGAAGCTCACAACCTGTCCTGATCGCTCTCAGGCGGCACGGGGAGAGTCAGGAAAGGTACTGAGGGGAGGAGTGCAGGCTGAGGGGGAACACGGAGAGCAGAAAGTCCTTGGGTCTCGATAAGCAGCCTGGGTGGGTTGGTTGGTTGATTTCGTTTTCTTTTTTTTTTTTTTTTTGCCATGACCAAGGGAGATTTATTCCAGAAGTACAAGACTGGTTTAAGGTTCAGAAGTGAATTAATGTCATGTACCATATTAATATATCTAAGAAAAAAGATCATGAAGAAAACCTTTGGAAAAAATCAATACCTATTTATAGAAAAATTAAAGAAGATAGAGATTATAGAAAATCTCAGCATGACTTGTGTGTGCTACCCTGGGTGTACAGCTGTGGTCCACAGTTCGAGCTGGGCAGGCGAGTTTGTGCCTGGTGCGTTCGGGGGGTCGCTCAGGACGAGCAGAGCGGAGGTGGAGACAATCCGGTTTGACAGAGAGGACGGAGTGTACTGGTTTCCCAGGCAGCTTTGTCCACCCAGGTCCCTGATCAGAGTCCCGGCTGGAGTCCTAACCAGGCATCAGTAGCGGCTGTGTCAGGGGACAACGACAACTCTGATGACGAGAGCACAGAGCCTGTGATGGTGACACTGCCACCACAGGGCTCTCACTGTCTGCTCTCTCCCCTGCTCGGGGACGTGGCTGTCACACCTTTCACAGCGTCGGGGCTAAGGTTCACACAGGTCACGAGCTCAGAGCACCCGGCTCAGGCACCAGCGAGGACGTGCCTCCCTCTGAGCCTCTCCCAGGGGCACGGCGCTCCCGCTTTGATGCTCTGGGCTGGGGGCTCGGTGACCCCAGCACCGCGGTGTGCTGGGTGCCAGCCTGGGTGCAGCTCTGGCTGGGAGAGATTGCAGAGAGCTGCCCGGGGCCAGAGCACACGGCCCTGTGGCCTTGGGCTTCACAGCGCCGCACCGGTTCCAGCTCAACCCCAGAGTGGGAGAACAGGCGCTCCTTTGCACGGCTTCCACAGCGCTGAGGAACAAGAGTGCCACCTGCCTCTCGGGCCTGCCGGGAGCCGCTGACCCCGTCAGAGGCCCTGAGCCGCCAGCCCGTAGCTGTAGTGGCGACTGCATGGCTTGGCCTTGGGTGGCCGCTGTTCTCCTTGGGACGGCCTGCCTCTCCCAGGTGGCCCAGCTACATTTCCAGGAGCGCTGCTGTCCCGTCAGTGCCCTGCGGGGGGAGCTGGTGACAAGGGCCCTGCTAGTGGCCCACTCTGGGGGCTGGCTGGGCTGCCAGCCTAAAGGCCTTCCTTTTTTTCAGTACTAGGGATTGAATCCAGAGCCTTCGCACGGACCTACACCCTCAGCCCAACATTTTATTTTTTTTCTACGTTTTGAGATGGGGTCTTGCTAAGGTGCCCAGGCTGGGCTCAAACTTGTGACCTGCCTGCCCCAGCCTCCTGAGTGCTGGGTCACAGGTGTGCACTGCTGAGCCCAGCTCTAAATGCCTCCCTCTCAGGGCTCAGTTTTGCCTCCTTTTCAATTAGAGTAGTTACCCCGGTACTGTAGTATCACTATGAAAAGTCAATTAGAAATTATTTTATCTGAGTTTTTAGCTAGAAAAGTGGCAGGATTTGGCTTGAACCTTGCTAAGGAGGCTGAGGGTCTGGGGCTTCCAGTAGCCTAGGACAGGTGAGCTCATGCCCCGAGTTTCCATCCAAACCGCAGAGTGGGCTCCTGGCACTGCCTGCAGGTTCAGCACAGAGAGGAAGAGCCCGTCCCTCCGGGAACGGGAAGTTCCCGCACTCAGCCCGGTGTCCTGCAGCAGCCGCTCAGTAATGCTGCCCATCACTTGGTCACTCACAGCCCGACTAAGTGTTCTCCACATGTGCAATGGGCAGGAGGTGAGTGCCCCAGACCCACAGGGCCTGGCCCACCCAGTCTGTGTCCCCGGGCAGCTGCCTCACCCGACGTGCAGGGTGCTGTGCTACCTTCATTATTGATGTAATCTTTACAGCACCCCATCCAATGATGTCTTTGTCACTTTCCTGTCACTGGGACGAAACACTCAGTCCCCACAACGTAAAGGAGAGGTCGGTTTGCCTCACGGTGTCAGCAGGTTCAGTCCATGGTCAGCTGGCTCCAAGGCAAGAGCAGCATGGTGGAGGGGCCTGCTGAAGGACAGCTGCTCAGGTCATGGTGGCCAGAAAGCAGAGCAAGAGTACGGGGGCAAAAATGCAGCCTTCCGGGTCATGCCAGGGACACCTCCAACCGGGCACCCTCCTAACAGCACATCAGCCACGGATGCACCCATGGGTCAGTCCATTGAGGAGCAGAGTGCCCCCAGCCAGTCACCTCCACACACAGGAGAATTCGGGGGCAGTTTAGATTTAAACTCTAACAACTGGGTATTAGGGTCATCCCACTTGACAGAGGGGAAACTGAGGCTGGGAGAGGTGAGACACCTGGGCCAGGGTCACGCAGTGCTGCAGAGGGACTCGGCATCTGTGCCACGTCAGACTCCTCCCGACTGCACGCAGTGCTTCCTGCGGCAGAGCCACAAACACAGCGCTCCAGCCTTTAAACAAATAAACACTGGCCCTTTGCCAAGGGTTGCATTGTGAGGTCTAATTTAGGAAACATTGTAAGAATCTTTGTTCCGTCTTCAAAGGGATCCGGACACCCCCTCGCCCCCAGTTGGGCAGGGGCCAGACCCATGCCAAAAGCGCTGTGCCGTGATGGGCCCCATGCAGGTCAGAGGAGGGCCCAGCCCTGTGAGCCACACCCAAGGATTCCCGGGCGTGTCCACTGCTTCGCCACTGGGGCCCGCTGCAGCCCAGCCGGTTGGCCACCGCCCGTCTTTCCTTGACCCCCAGCAGAGTCACAGGGGCGCCCCTGACTCACCCGTGCCACCGTAGCCCTGCTGGTTTTCCGAGAGCTGTTTTCAGGGCGGCTGCTGTCCCAGACCGCTCCTGTGCTCGGATGCAAAGAACCAGACATCGCTGCCTGGCGTGCAAGGAAGGGAACGCTCTTTCCTCTGAAGGACCCGCTCTGTCCACATCCTCTTACCCAGGTGCTCTGTGCCCACCGAGGCAGGGCCCAGGCTCCAGGTCAGGGGCTGTGTCCACACAGGAGGCAGGGGCAGCTGGACGTCGGGGCTGTGGCCGGGCGCAGGCCCCAGTCCTGCTTGGGGGGCCAGGGATGTCGCCCAGGCCCCAACTCCCCACAGGACTTTACCTGCAGGGGGAGGAGGCAGCTGCACTCAGGACTCTCTGGTGGGCAGTGGTCGGGGTGACCCCCTCGGCCCAGGATCCAGGCCACTGGGGGCAGGGGGCGGAGACGTCCCCAGACTCAGGACAAGTGACAGAGGCCTGCAGGTGTCCCCGTGGGCACCGGGGTGTGAGCATCTGGGGGCTGAGGCAGCTTCCCTGAGCCTCCGCTCTGTGCCGATCTGGGCATTTTGGTGCCACAGGGACGTGGGAGCAGGCGGCCACCGGCAGGAAATCATCCCTGCCTGCGCCTTGTGCTACTGGGATTTCCCTAGGTCAGGTTTCAGGCTCCGGAGGATAAAGCAGGAGACAGTGGGACCTGGATTCGAATCCCCCGTGCTTGGGACGGTGGGCACCTCTCCACGCCCCTACAGCCTCAGGAGCCACTGGGTCACGTGGCATTACCCCTCCAAGGGCAAAGCTGCATCCGATTTGCACCCTGGGGAGCCGCACTGGGTGCTGGGGCCCATGCCTGGCCGCCTCCCCCTGCCTTGTCTGCCTGGCTGCAGAACGGCTGGCAGCGGCAGATCATGCTTCAGCACTGTGTGCGTCTTGGGTACTTCATCTGGCAAGGAGCATTTCTGCGGATTTTTAAAATTCACGTAGATCCGTGGGCGCAGTTTCAGAGGGCGGGGTTACCTCAGACAATCACAGGACTCTAAAACCCACTGAGACCGATGTTCTGACCAACAGCCGTGTCAGCCAAGAGAGACGCAAGGTCGTGCCTGACACAGACTGGACTCTGTCCCCAGCTGCCTGCCACAGGGCTTCGGTGGGGACAAGCAGGCCCCACGGCAGGTGGCCTTTAATGCTCAGTGCGCCCTTCACAGTGATGTGAGCGAGGCTGAGCATGCAGCACCTGCCTGCCCACCGCCCCAGAGCCCAGGCCCCACATGGACCTGCCCCTGCCACCATTTGTTCTTGGACAGCGTTAGCGATGAGGGGCAGCTAGAGACACCAGGTGCAAATTCCCGAGCTCCCCTGGAGGAGTTGAGGGTGAGTCCCTGCGTCCACAGTGCAGCCCGGGTCCTCCACTAGTGGGTCCGTGGTGTGTCCCTGCCTGCAAGCAGCGGACTGACTGAGCTCTTGGGGGGCCACCCGGCACCAGGCCCGTCTGGAAAGCCATCTCGAGCCTGCTTGTAGAGCGCTGCTGCCTCCTTGGTCCGTGTCCGGGGACTTAGAAAGGCATCTCCGTAAAAGACCTGGTCCAGCGGTGGGCCTGCACTAAGCAGGGGCCGCAGAGCTTGGGGCTGGGGGAAGGTCATGTGCTGTGGCTCAGAACTCACCCAAAACCTTTATTGTATCACATGACTAGGGCCAGGGATGTAGCTCAGCGGTTCCACTGCCTGTCCCAAAAGTGCAATAGGGCCGGGGATTTAGCTCAGTGGTTCTGCTGCCTGCTGCACGAGGACCTGAGTTTGATCCCCGGTACGAAAACACACACACACACCCGTATCACATGACTAAATTATAGGTGACAGGATTTGAGCTCTTCCTCTTTAAATTAAAGCTCAGGGAAGGCCAACTGGACAGGCGCATCTCAGATAAGGCCTGGGTGGAGTCGCGCCCCACACCCCGCAGGCGGCTGAGGCCCTTACTGCTGCCTAGTGGCAGTGTGTGGATCTGCGGCCGTTCACACCCTTACGGGAAATCCCCCCAGGCCTGGCGATGGGGACACGAAGCTCGCGCCTCCCACGGGGCCCCGCAGCGGAACACAAATGAAGACAGCGGGGGGATTGACGTCTCGCTCACGTTTGCAGGGATCAGCGGGGGCCCCCTGGAGAACCACTACCGACTGAAGCAGTTCCACTTCCACTGGGGGGCTGGGGACGCACGGGGCTCCGAGCACGCCGTGGACGACCTCACCTTCCCCGCCGAGGTGTGTGAGCGGTGAGCGTCTGAGCGGGCTCTCGGTGTGCCGGGCTGGCCGCGGGGTGACAGGAATTCGGTGCCCACAGGGAACGGCTTCCGGGGCCCGGGAACTGAGGGGCTCCCAGCAGAGCAGCTAGCGCTGCCACCACCGCGTCCCTGTCCCAGAGCAGGGCTGGGGTCCCGCAGGGCTCAGGAGCAGAGCCACCAGGATCCACAGCCTGTCTCGGAGGGGTGGGATCCAGGGCCTCGATCAGGGTCTGAAAGTCGTCCATATAGAGGTCTGTGTGTGTGTGTGTGTGTGTGTGTAGCTGAAGGCCAAAAGAAAGGCCCCACGGATGTTACTGAACTACAACTCCAGCTTTTTAAATTTTTTTTTCATTTATTTATTTCGAGACAGAGTCTCAGTTTGTGAGACCAGGCTAGCTTTGCATTTACAATCCTCCTGCCTCAGCCTCCTAAGCCTGGGATCACAGGTGTGCAATACTACCACAAATCCCTTTTTGTTTTTATTTGAGGTAGTGTCCTGTAAGTTGCCAGGCTGGCCTCAAACTCTTGACTGCTGCCTCAGCCTCCCGGAAGTACATGGCAGGGACTTCACCTTGCTGGGTGTGAGCGCTGTGTGGCACACAGAGACCCAGGGTCCCCGGTGGAGCCCTACACAGGCCACAGGGATCCAGAGTTGGTCCCTGCCCAGGGAGCCTCCAGCACACCCCGCGCCCAGGGAGGCATGAGCCCTTGCTGGACATCTATGGGCTGGGTCGGGACGCTCCCATCCCATGTGAGAGAGCTGTCGCTCAGGCCCTGCAATGCCTCCGTGGACTTTCGGTCACCGCTAGGTCTCCTGGAATCCCCGGCACCATGCTGCACCACCCAGACAGCAGGGACGGGGAGAAGTGGGCCCTGGCCAGCGCACGCATGGCTTCTTTCACCAGGGCTTTCTGTCCAAGGTTGGGGAATATGCAGACACAGAGCCTGCAGGCAGGGAGGCAGCTGCACAGACGCCCAGCCCTGGAGCGGGGGCCTTGATCCTATTACCCGTGCTGGGCCTGTGGCCACCACCAGGGACTCAGCCCATCCCCTGCCACGCTGCACCCAAACCTGTCACCCGACAGGAGGCCACAGGTCCTGCCTCGGGAAAATGGGAGGAGAACTGTAAAACAAAGACCTGGAGGAAGTCAAGGCCAGGCAGCTGACCCAACTGCCAAGCCTCCCTCAGCTGGGTCTCTGTTTCACCCCACAACCCTCATGCAGGGGTAGCGGAGAGGGCAAGCCATCAAACTGCCTGCTTCTGTTTTGTTTTGTTTCTTTTTCCAATACTGGAGATGAACCCAAGGCCCTTGCACTGAACTACCTCCCCAGCCCGCTTTTAGTTTTCATTTTGAGATAGCGGCTCCCTAAGTAGCAATCCTCCTGCCTCAGCCTCCCAGAGTGCTGGGATTGCAGGCATGCGCCACCATGCCCGGCTCCTATTCGGTTTTGAAGCGTTAAAATAGCACTCTTCCGGGCCGGGGATTTAGCTCAGTGATTCCGCCGCCTGCCTCGCAAGCGCAAGGACCCGAGTTCGATCCCCGGTACCAAAAAAAAAATAGTGCTCTCCCAGAAGAACCCAGCTCCCACCATCTGGTCCAGCGGTGCTGGGCTCCCTTCCCCCAGGCTGTATGAACTCTGCACTGGATAGCCATTTCTTTCTGCATGGAGCCACATCTGAATTCTCTCTCTGCTGTGTTTCAGCTGCACTTAGTTCACTGGAATCCCTCGAGGTACCCGAGTTACCGGGAAGCAGTCCTGGGGGAGAAGGGCCTGGCTGTGATCGCCGTCTTTCTGCAGGTAATGGCTCTGGGGAGGGTGCTGTGGGAGGCCAGCTGCTACCCCGACACTGACAGCCATGTGTCTGTGCCACAGCTGGGCGCCCCGCTCCAGGCCCTGCAGCAGCTGGCGGATGTCTTACCGGAGATAAAACACAAGGTGAGGTGTGGTGGAGACCAGCCCAGTGGGCCCGTTCCGGGGTGGGGGTGTACAGGGCACAGGAGCCCTGCAGAGCGAGTGCAGTCCAGATCTGGAGAGAGAACCAGGGCCCAGCTCCCAGGGGTCCAGGCAGGCTTGGGACACAGCCTTCGCCTGCAGAAACTGGCTCTCCGGCTTCAGCATGGCTTGCTGTCCTCAGGCCTGCTTCCTCCTGAGTAAGAGACAGGTGTGGAATCCACTGGATTCCCCGAAGTCGGCCACTCGGGCAGCATCTGGAAGGGCTGGGGCACATCTGCCTGCCCCAGGTTTGCTCTTCACCGGCACTCTGGAAGCCCGAGGCAGGAGAATTGCAAGTTCAAGCCCAGCCTGGGCAACCTGGTGACTCAGTGAGACTTTGTCTCAAAATAAAAATACTAAAAAGAGCTGGGCATGGAACCAAGGAGGGAGGCTCTGGCTCAATGCCCAGTACTGGAAAAACAATCTTTAGCCTGGTCTCAGGCAATGGGGGCCAGTACTGATAACGTGGGCCAAAGAGATTGAGGCGAATTGGGCTCAGCTATTAAGGTCGCAGAACATCGGCTCGTCTGGCACGCAGCACACGCTTGGGGAAGGAATCGCGCCAAGGCCGCCTGCCCGAGGGGGACTGCGAGGCCCGGGAAGTTGGGCCAAGCACTCAGCTTACCTGGCACAAAGCGGTCGGGCTTTTGGAAGGTCAGCGAGGATGACAATGCTTGTCTCCAAGGTCAGCCGGGAAGGGACTTTGATGGAGAAGTGGAAATCCAAGAGAATGGGGTTTATTTATGTAGTACCAAACAAAAGCGCTCCTGGGGGAGGCCAGGGTGGCGGGCAGACGGGGCCAGCTGAGGCTCCACCTGTCTGACAATGGCCAGGGCACGGCAGCTCCCTTGATCTCCACACGGCTGTGCCTGAGACAGGTCACCCCGCTGCTCCCCCTGGGACGCCCCAAGGCCACAGCGCGCTGCCCGGCGCCTCGCTCTTCCTTGCTGGTCCATGGCCAGAACAAAGGGGCCGTGGATGTTTCCCCGCCAGCTGCGCCCCAGCGGTCCCCACCTCTTGGTGGGAAAGAGAAGCACTGGCTTGGAGGTGTGCTTGCTGCGGGGCCAGCTTCCTACCCAGGTGGGGACGCAGGGCGGGGCACTCGGCTCCGGTCCTGAGGCTGCTCTGGGTCCATGGAGAATGGGAAACGAAAACCCTTTCTACAAGGCTGGCCTTGCATGGCTCCCCAGGGAGGGAACGGAGGCCCTTGGAGCCCCCTCCTGGCCAGGACTCCTAGGGCACAGGGGACCCCATAGACTCCCCGGTTCAAAGCTCTGACCCCCTAGTCCAGCCCGATGTGCCTTTAAGGAACAGCCTTGACCTCTCAGAGGCTCAGTTTCCCCATCCATGAAGTACTGACCCCATGGCAGACATTAGGCCATCAGTGTCAGGGTAAATGGGGCGCGGTGGTGCCCGGTCCTTAAGGCCGCCCAGCTGGCTCAGGGCCCCAGTCAGGGTTGCCAGACCCTCCTCTCCCCCGGGGGCACAGGGTAGTGCTCGGGTACCGGCCTCTGCTAGGGCACTGCCCGGCCCAGCCTGCTCCTTGCCATGTCCCCCACGGGTACGCAGGGTAGAGCCTGGCAGGGCGGCCCCTGAGCACCGGGACCCACCCTCTGCACCCGGGCTCGCTGCAGGGCTTGGGCCCCACAGGACAGCTATGCCCGGTCAGCTGAGCAGCGTCCAGGTAACAAGCAGGGCAGCCACCTGCTTGGGCGATGGAATTTTTCAGGGGTCCTTGTTGGGGTAGAAGCAGAGGCTCCCCTCTGTAGCAGGCCGCCCCCCCACCCTTTTCTTGTGTGTCATTTCCCAGCTGCGGCCCCATGGCCTCTCTGCTGTTCCCGGGCCCCTTCCCCCACTGCCTGGTGTCTCTCACGATGTCACCACAGGGAGGGCTCCGGGACGGCCCTCAGCCGCGCTGCCTCTCTGCGCCAGCTTATCCCCTTCACCCTCGATCCACCAACAGCCAGAGGTTTCTCATGTTTGCTCTGGAGAGCCACAGCGGGCAGGCGGCTCTGTCCTTTGTCTCTCTGCATCCCTCAGGCCTTGGGCAGTCAGCCGCTCTCACGTCAAGCTGCCTGATGTTGCTGGGCAGTGGTGCTGGGGACAGCGCAGTGGCTCCGTGCCCATGTTCAGAGAGTCACCTTGCGGCCCCGCGGTCCTGCGACAGGCACTCACACAGCAGAGCCGGGCCCCGAGCTCGTGTTTGTACCGCTGTGGGTAGCAGCAGATGGTGGCATAGCCCAGGTGTTGGTGGATGGGTAAAGACACCGAAACATGGCCGTCCCCATGCGGAAGGCCTCAGCCCTAAAAGGCAGGAAGTCCTGACACATGTCCCGCATGGGCAACCTTGGGGACAGGCACTGAGAGAAATGGGCCAAACACAGAAACCCGATACCACAGGGGTCCTGTGAGGGGCTGAGGGGGTGAAATGCAGCGTCGGAGGGTGGGGGTGAGCGGGACACACTCACAGTTCAGAGGAGGGAACGGCTGTGCTGTCTCCTTAACGTCACTTGCAAATGCCTAAAAGGGCGGGGCGGGTGGTGCAGGCCTGTAGTCCCAGCACCCGGAGGCTGAGGCAGGAGAATCGCCCTGAGTTCCAGGCCAGCCTGCACTGCACACTGAGATCCTGTCTCAAAGAAAAAAAGTAACACCTAAGATGGTCAATGTTATGTCAGGTATATTTTACCACAATAAAAAATGTAATTTTTCCACAGCCAAGGTGTACAAAAATGAATAGCTTTAAAAGGGAAAAATAAGGCGTGTGGTGGGACGCTGCTCTGAATGGAGGATCATGTGTCCATGTCCTGCTTTGAGCAGAATCCGTCCCTTCCCAGTGCGGATCTGGGCCTGGGCTCCCCCGGCCCTCATGGCCCCCGCGCTGACCGCTTGGCCCTGCTCTCAGGATGCGCAGGTGGCCCTGGGCCCCTTCGACCCCTCCTGTCTGCTGCCTGCCTGCCGGGACTACTGGACCTACGCAGGCTCCCTCACCACCCCACCCCTGTCTGAGTCGGTCACCTGGATCGTCCACAAGCAGCCCATCGAGGTGGCTCCCAGCCAGGTGAGTGGCTGCCCGGGGGCCACCGGCCTGATGGGAGGGGGCTCACGAGAGCAACGAGTGGGGCAGGGGACAGCACTGCCCTTTGTACCATGCGGGCATGCCGGGCGGGGGCCGGCAGGAACGTGGGTGCAGCATGGCGCGCTCCCATCTTCAGGGGCCATGCGAGCCCAGGTGACTCCTGAGGACACAGGGTCCGACCAGTCAGCACTGACCATCCGGGCCTGTCAGGGTGGAATTGTGGGAAAGAGCAGAGGTGACAGGAAACGGGACAGAGTCCTGGCCACAGCGGGAAGGCATTAGCAGGAAGCGATGTCACAGAGGCACAGCCAGGACACCATTGGGTGTGGTTCGGTGGCAGAGCAGTTGTCTGACACGCCCTAGGTCCTGGGTTCCATCCCAGCCCTACAAAAGAAAAGAAGGAGGATTGTTGAAGGGGAAGAGCAGACTTTAGACTCTGACCCACTTCTCTGAATGATGGAACAGTACAAAACGGAGACGGCAGAGGAGCCCTCTATTAGCAGTAATGGGCCAGCGTGTACCCAGAGAACAGTCCAGACAGGTTGCATCAGTCAGCGCCGGCTTCCAGGGTGCTGAGTAATAAGCCCCTGACCTGCCACAGCTCATGGCAAGCTCTTCGTGCTCTTCTCCTGGTGCATGGTGGGCTGGGGAGGCCCTAAGGCTCTGATGGGTTTATGGAAGCCTGGGGCTGGGAATCAGGCCAGGCCCAGCATCCGGCCAACTGCAGAGCACACCCAAAGCCTCTCTTGCCACTGCCCAGAGCAGGTCAAGCGAGGCCGCATCGGTGGGGCCAGGGAGGTGGTGGGCAAAGCTGGGCCTGCCCCACGGCCACACACCAAGACCCTAACAGCACTCGTGCCAAGGCTCGGCACTGGTTTTATTTTCTTCTTTTTCTTACACAAATATTTGAATTTTTTCTAAAAGGAGTGGGTAATTTTTGTATAGTCTTAAAATTTACGTCATCGCTTCTCTGGGAATCTTGAGGATCTTTGAAAATCCTAAGGCAGTGTAGACCCCAGGATGATGCTCGCACAGTGGCCACCCCCTCCCCTGCCAGGGCAGACATCACTAAACGATCTCCGCAGTGCTTATAATCTCTAGGGCTCCAGATGGGCTCTCGGCCCCTCCAGCCTCACCCTCTGTGGGAAGCAGTCATGGATGACAACTTGTGGGCTCAGTGGTACTTTGAGGTGTGAGGTGCAGATTATCTGCCCTGCCCCTCACCAGACCTGTGACAGGCTCAAGGAAGGGGTTGGGTAGAAAGTGGCCTCTTGTCACCATTCCTCAGCAGACTCATCCACCAGTGCCCATGTGTGTCAGGTCTGCACAGGAGAGGCCAGGAGCTACGGGTGTGGCTGTCTGGCCAGAAGGTCACTGAGGGCAGATTACGCTAGTGTGCATGGCTGCCCCAAAGTGTAACCCTCTGGGGGCGGGAGGAGTCCCCTGTGCACCCCAGAGTGCAGGGAGCCCAAGTGCCCGCCAGGGAGCCACACACTGGGCACCAGCTTCAGGGCCACCTGTGCACACAGCCCAGTGCTGGAGCTGGTGACATGCGAGCATCACCCTCATGCTATTCCTCAGCGTGCTCCGGGAAGAAGAGGTCGTAGTAAAGGTGGGCTCCCATTTCCCGGCGTGGAAAGTGAACCAGAGGTTACTCTGGGATTTGTGGTATAGCTGTCCTTCAGCATCTTTGGGGGCCCGGCTCCAGGATCCCGGCAGATATCAAAATCCGTGGATCCTCAAGTCCCTCAGAAATGGCACATACCATCAGTGGTAGCACACAGCAGTAGTCCCAGCTTCTGGAGAGGCTGAGGCAGGAGAACCACTAGCTCAACCCCTCAAATTAAAGAATAAAAAGGGGTGGGGTGTATCTCAGTATCCCTGGGTTTGATCCCAAGTGCTTAAAAAAAAAGAGAAAAGAAAAAGGAACAGTATTTGTATATAACCTACATGCATCTTCCCAGGTACTTTAAATCATCTCTAAATGACTTTTAATACCAGGTACAAGATAAATTCCATGTAAATGATTGTTGTATTGTTTAGGAAATAATGATCAGAAAAAAAGCTATGTGTGTTCAGCACAGACAGAATTTGGGGGGCAGAATATTTTCCACCTGCAATTGGTTGACACGGAGGAGGCAGAACCGCGGTTATGCAGCACCTAATGCATTAGTTACCAACTGCTGTGTAACAAACAGGTCCAAAACTCAGTTGTTAAGAGAGCAATGGTCACTTATTCCTCTCCTGGCCTCTGAGGTGAACTGGGAGGTCAGGGTCTGCTGCAGTCCCCACAGCTCCCCACAGCAAGTAGCCCTGAAGGCCAAGTGGAAGCCGCCCTGCTCTGTGGGTCATGCAGGGCCACCCCGACTCAACACGGGACACAAGGGCACCGGGGCGCAGGGCCATGATCACTGGCCGCTCTCTACTCCAGCTGTCCGCGTTCCGGACGCTGCTGTTCTCCGCACCGGGCGAAGAGGAGGAGGCGATGGTGAACAACTACCGCCCGCTTCAGCCCCTGATGGACCGTGAAGTGCGCTCATCCTTCCGGGCACCGACTCAGAGTCCGCGTGAACGGCCAGAGCAGATGTGGCAAGGGCGGCGGGTGCTCCAGGCTTCCCCATCTGAGCCCCATGGCCCCCGAGCTAAGTAAAGAGAAAGGCCCTCGCTCCCGCCATGCGCTCTCCATCACCAGTGAAAGAAGTCACTCTGGAGAAATGCAGTTGCGCCAGGGAGCGGAACCCTGGGACACGGGCACCTCCTGGGGCCTGGGCAGTGTGAGGCTGCCCCCGTCCAGCCAGCCACCTCAGCTGGGCCGCCACCCTCACCCACACCCCCCTTCCTGCTGCACGTGGTGTCCTCCGTCGGTCGCACCTCCCAGCGACGCAGACTGGCACTGGCGTTGTCCTTTTCCCCACTTCCTTTTCCCTGGCTGCACCTGTGTCCTGGGCCACCACCACAGCCCAGTACGGCAACTCGGTGGCTTAGAAAGAGAGGAATAAACTCTGCCGGGAGGCCAGGTGCTAGAAGTCTCAGCCTGCGGGGCTGGCTCCTCTGATGCTGCAGGGGAACTGCTTTCCTGGCTCCTCGAGGGGCTGCCCACTTTCCTGCCTGAGGGCCGGTCCTCACCTTCAGACTGTCGCCAACCTCTACTCCATGTCGCAGCTCCTTGCTTAGCCTGCTGCCTCCCTGGCAAAGGACCCTGCGATTCCCCAGGACGAGCTTCCCATCTGAAGATCCTTGACTGAATGCCATCTGTCATGCCAGGTGCAGGACTGGGACCCGGGGTCCTTGGGCCTCAGCCCCCAGCCACGAGGCCCTGGCCCAGGCAGGGTCGTGTGAGGTAAGAGGGCCTTGAAGGGCGGGCAGAGCGGCCACACCCTCCCTGAGCATCCCTGGATGCTGGCTTCCGGCCCAGCTGCCAGACTCGGGCCTCAACATCTCCCTGGGTGCCCCAGGCCCTGGGTTTGTGCCCCAGCTTCTGTGGGGACTGTCCCTGGCCCGCAGCCCTGAAAGCACCCCATGTCCGAGAGCTAGCTTCTCTCTTGGTCCCTGCCACATGCATCCTGCTGGAAGGACATCCAGGGCCACCCTGTCTAAATCGCCACCCCACCTTGGGGCAAAGAGAGCTCTGCGACCATCTGAATACTCATTTCACGAACATGTGGAAATGACCCCAGCGCCCCGGCAGTGCCCTTCCCACCGAGGAGCAGCACCCACTAAGAGCAGCATCGTGAAGCAGAGGGGACACCTGGCAGGCGCCCTTTCGGCTCCGTCAGTCTGGATTTCTCTTTTCTAGTTAGAAAGCCTCTCAATCCTTACAGCATTTTAATTTGCATGGCATTAGGTTCTTTCCCCTAGGGTAGATACACAGGTCCACAAACCACCTAATCCTGTTATCTCAGGACATTTCCGTACCATCAGGTCAGCAACAAACAACGGCTCCAAAAGTCAAGCCAAGCTGTCCTGTTTCCCAAGGCCTGGTGACAAGCTCCGCTCCGCTGGGAGAGATAAGAAGTGCCCTCCTGTTACGTCTGCAGACTGTACCTAGAATCGCAGTGGGGTTTACTTTGGCAGGGCCCTGTGCTTCTCTCCCAGGGCAGAACTTCCTGTGGCATCAGCACCGTGGCCGGGGGGCCCGGTGGGGACCTCAGGGGCAGCCTGGAGGCCACTGCTGGAGAGCACAGTGGTGGAGGAGCCATGGAGCTGGCCCTGTTCCCGGCACCGTGGGTGCCACAGCGACAGCTGATGACGGCAGAGCACCAGAGAGACGAACGGCTGTGTCCTGCAGAAGGGAGGAGAGAGATATTCCTAGCTTCAGATTGGACCCAAATACTTTCTGCCAGTTGGGAAATGCAGCCACCTACTTGGGTCTCCGTCACAGGACCACATATCCTAGGGTCACTCTACCCCGAGGCCACAGACTCAGTGGCTTCTGACAGATGTGTTGGCCGAAGCCCAAAACTCTAGCTGAGCTCAGGTCAGGGCATCCTGGGCCAGCTCCTCTGGGGCGTCCGGGGCACCTGTTTTCCCACCCTTCCCAGCTCCCAGCACGCGTTTGTCCGCTCGGCCCCTGCTCCGTTGTCCACACCAGCAACACGGTCTCCCAGATCTCTCTGACCGGCCCTCTTGCCTCCCGTGGGAGGGCCCCGTCCTGACACTGAACCACGGGCTGATCCAGGGCACCCCCTACGCGAGGTCCTTGGCTTCACGACATCTGTGAAGTCCCTTTCCACATCCGGGTCCTGGGGTTAGATGGACCTCACTGGCTGTTCTCTGCTCACCCCCCTGCCTGCAAACCGGGGCTCTGGTCATGGGGCCCAGCCGCTGGGGCTGCCGTCGGAGTGGTGGAGTGGGGTGGCACAAGGGGCTGTGGGGCGCAGGGAGTGCCAGAGGTGTCGGAGGGGCTTTGCCCCAAGCACCCTGCAGCCGAGAGCAGTCAGGCTGCACGGTGTTGGAGCAGCCCCTGGGCACACACAGCCCCTGAGCCCTTCACACCCAGGCGGCATGAAGGAGCAGCGAGGCCTGATGCGCTTGATCTTAGTCAGCTAAGGCCTGCGAGCGGCCCAGGGCCCCTGTGCCACGCCGGGTGGTGCAGCGGCCATCAGCACGGGGCGAAGGTGGCAGTGGGAGCCAGCGTGGAGCAGTGTACCCAGCCTGCCGTGTACCACACGGCACTCGCTTGACGCAGTCGCTCTCTGCCTCCCGGGCCCCTGGGTCTCTGGTCACCAGACTCTGGCAATGAGTGGGGCCGTGGAAGACGGGAAGCACTGTGCACTGAAGGGGGTGCAGGGCTGCAGGAAGACAGGACAGGACAGGGAACGGGGACCTCGTGAGGGTCACCGTGGCAGCCCAAGTGACCTCCTCTGCCTGCTCCTCCGCCACCAAGGCTGTCATGAGACACAGCTGCCGCCCAGCTGCCAGGAAGTCTGGGCTTCCAGAGGCCCTGGCTGTGATGCGTCCTCAACAAACTGTCTAGCATCCGACTGGAGCGCAGGGTCGGGTCTGAGGCATCGGTGGAGGTGGACAGCAACCCGGAAGGCTCTGCTCCTGCAGCTTCCCCTCACTCACAGCCAACTCATTAGGTGGCTGCGGGTTTCCAGCTGTGCTGGCACTGATGCTGTCCATGCCAATCCCGGCCCACCTCTGAGCCAGGCACAGTGCAAGCCTCTGCCTGCATGTGCAGCGCCCCTCACCCCTGCAGGTCAGGCCCCCGCCGGGGAGCTCCTCACCCCAAAGCCTGGGGGGAACGAGGTTGAAGCTCCCGAAGGTCAGGGAGCCATGGTGGGGTCAGGAACCAGAGCCATCCTGACCGCCTGAGCTGCTGTCACCAGCTCTTGAGTATTCTCCAAAGCCCTCCTGCTTCTAAGGGGAAACTGAGGCTCACCCACCCAGGCAGCCAGACAGGCAGTATTTCGCCCTACCCCTTCCAACCGGTGCAGTTAGTAAATTTAGAAAAACTGCAGCGCGATGGTGAGCTCTACACCCGGGAAGGCTGTGCGCGCAGCCTGAGGGGTGAGGAGACCCTGGAGACAGCGTCTGCCGGGGACAGGACCGCAGGCCCCTGGCGCGGCGCGGGGGAGCCACGGCCACTGCTCCATGGGCCTCCACCCCACGGGGACCTGGAGAACGCGAGGAAAGGCCGAGCGCAAGAAGGGACGCAGCACCCCGGCCCCGCCCCCAGCTGCGTGGCAGGCTCACGTCCACGGGGACGCCGCGTGGCACACGCACAGCTCTCTCGCTCTCCCGCAGCGCATGGTCACGGCCTCCTGAAAATGTGCTCTTTAGCCACTATTTTTAACCCTGGCTTCAGGGCTGAGACACTGACACATGCCCGGGAAGCGGCCACGCCAGGACACGCTGCTGAAAGACCCAAACAGCCAGAGGAAAGACGTGGGTCTGGGCCCTCAAAGCAACCACACTGCAAACAAAGCCAGGAGCCCCGCAGCCGTCCGTCGGGAGGCCAGGGACAGTGCCATTGTCTCGGACAGCCTCCGGGCCCGCTTTGAAAGTTCAAGGCTTCCTCCCTTTGCTTTCATGTTTTTTTCTCGCTTTGTGAAAACACAAGAACACAGGTGTGTGAGAACAAACACTTGCCGACTCCGGCAAAGCACGCCTGCACCTCCCCCTCCCGTCCTGGCACGTTTAGGGTGACATTTCCTGGACCAGGCCCCCAGGGAGGGCCCACGCCCAACCACAGACCCGAGGACTCCCGCGGTGCTGACCAGCGGCTGTGGCCCCCGCCTCTGCCCACAGCCTGATCTGTGCTGCCCAGGATTTGCAGCCCCTGCCGCGGCTGCTCCTGAGCCCAGCATCCCCTAGGCAGGCGGAAGGTGTCGGCCCTTCAGCCATGGGCCGTCCCTCCTGCTGTGTCCCCAACTGGATGGCCTTTCAGAAAATAGCTCCTCCGTCTACCCAGAGCCAAGTGGGACTCAGGGAGGACCCAGTGGGTCCCCTCAGCCCGTGGCCCCCATCCCCAGGTATCCATGGGGTCTGCTGGCAGCACCCCAAAACCTTCGCATCTGATAGCCCCCTGCCACCCCTCACCTCCCGCTCAGCCCCTTCCCCACAGCTCTCTTCGAGTCCCCAGCAAACCCAGGGACCAGGCCAGGGCGGGGATCTGAGAAACCCTAACTTGGTCACGTTGCTCCCTGCACAACTGAGCCTCCTCATTGTACCAGGAGCAAAGCAGGCGCTACCTGGGCACAGCCTCCCGCCTCAGCCTCCTGTCCAGAAGGCCTGTGTTCCCCAGAGCTCCCTCGCTCCCCTGGGCTGTCAAATACCAGCCCAAAGATTTTCCCAAAGAACTGAGCTCTAGCCAGATGTGGTAGTGCACACCCATAATCCTAGCACTTGGAAGGCTGAGGCGGCAGGAACACAAGTTCAAGGCCAGCCTGGGTAATTTAGCAAGACCCTGGCTCAAAATTTAAAAAGGCTTAGGACATAGCTCAGCACTCTTTGGTACCCCCCCCCCCACACACACACACTCACGCACGCGTGCATGTGCACACAGATGTTCCGCCACAGCACAGAGGAAGCCTGGCTGATTTTCCAGTGCTGAGATTCATCCCTTTGTCAGAATCTCCTGTGTCAGCTTGGGAATCTTTTCCAACATGGCTGAAATGTCTCTAAGCATGGGAGTTATTTTTAAGCAGTGTGAAATCCACTAGTCCTTTTCCCTGAATTCTGGAAACTCAGAGAGGAGCTGGCCAGTGTACACGGCCTTGAACAGAGCCTCGCCTGGAAGGCAGGCCATTTGTGCACACGAGGTGTCCCATATGTGGCAGCTCTCGACCACCCAGATGCTGCGCTCCCAGGGAGCGCCCAGCACAGGCTGCAGCCACTGTGTCTCTGTCCAGGAAGAACGGGACGCAGCCCGAGCCCTGGTGGAAGTCGCATGTGGCAGGAGCACCTGAGCCCTGGGGTACAAGCAGGTGTGCACTGCAGCGGTGGGGACCAGCAGGAGGACAGGGCCAGGCCAAGGCAGGGGAGTTGGTGTCTGGGCTGAGACAGCTGGCTGTGACACAGACTCGCTTCCACAGTGTCCCAGCTGCATCCTGGGCGCAGGAGGTGTTGGCTTTTCAGAAGTGGAAACTGAGGCAGAGGTCAGCCCTGTCTCACCACGAGGGCCCCTAAAGAATGGCCACTCTGCAGCCTTCAGGATGGGGTGGGCGGCCGAAGGCACTTGCAGAGCAAGGTCACGGAGGAGCAGTTTAAAGCTCCCGGGATGAAGGGACCCCAGATCCTCAAGCTACCCTTGGCAAGGCAGAAATCGTGCCCGGTTCCATTCTGAAGTGTGCCAGTCCCAAGCCACTGAGGCCCTGGGCTCGCTGCTCCCCAGACATGCCTGCTACAGACCACAGTCCCGAAAGCTTGTCAAAGACATCGAGTCCACTTCTGACCAGCATGGTGACACACAGCTTCCATCCCAGAGACCCGGGAGACTGAGGTAGGAGGACTGCAATTCAAGGCCAGGCCAGACGACTTACTGAGAAGTTGACTAAAATTTAGAAATCAAAAGGGCTGGGACGTAGCTGAGTGGTACAGTGCTCTCCTACCATGCGTGAGGCCCTGGGCGAGGGGAGCAAACGTGCCTTTCCGAAGGCCCAACCTATCCATGCCTGTCCCTCTGGAACGAGAGGAATGGGAGCAGGGCTTCATGGAGAGCAAGTCCTCTCTCCCCACAAGAAGCAGAAGCCAGGAGTGAGTGGGGACAAGGAGACAACCCTTACCTGCTCCTTGGCTAGGCTTTCTTCGACTTTAGCACCTGTGAGGGGAGTTTTAGAGAGAGCCCCAGAGAAAAAAATATGCTTGTTGGAGAAACAACCCACAAGTGCAAGAGCCAGGTGTGGTGGCACACACCTGTAATCCAGTACTTGGGAGGCTGAGGCAGGAGGATCACCCAGAGTTCGAGGCCAGCCTGAGCTACACAGTGAGACCCTATCTCAAAAAAAACAAAACAAGAACCTGAGAAGCACTGGGCAATAACCCAAGACAGCCAGATGCTGACAGAAGCAGCTCCCGCCCGTCTGTGTGCCGCCTTGGAGCCTCGCCCCACCCCCAGGTGCGAGGGGCTCCCTGAGGAGCTGTCACTTCGAGAGACGCGCTCTGGCCCCAGGCGCTGCACAAAGGCCACCCGTTCCTGACACCACAGCCTGGGAAAACGTCCCCCCCAGAAGAGGCGACCAGCCTCCCTGCACACATCGAGGGGCGACTGCTCCAAGACGGAGCTTCCCAGGCTTGGCGACTCCAGAACCCGCGTCTGAGTAAAGACTCTCCAGGCGGCCTGTGCCGGTCACGTGCGCCACTTCCCACCCGTGGCTGAGCCGCGCTGACCACAGTCAGTCTGCTAGTCGGCGTATGCTGGGACGGCTTCAAACACGGCACACACGGCCATGCCCCGGAGAACGCCCCGGAAGTAGAACTGCTGCTCAAAGGGGATGCACAGTGCCAGGTTTTTGAGAGAAACCTCCCAATTTCCATCTAGAAAGAAGCGACTCTTCCTGTCGCCCGCCCAAGAGGACACAGGACCTCCTGATAAATGACTGAGACAAAAGGTGCCGATAGTCCAGCCGCTAGGTGGCGCTCCCGGCAAAGATTTTTCGAGTCCGAAGCCGGGTAAGGCGGTATGGACTTGTCCTTGGCCGAGGGAGGCTGAGATACTGAGAGGGAAAGGTGGAAAGATACAGGCGGGGCTTGAATTTTAAAAACTCATCACGGTAAACGACAGATCATTGAGAACGATGAGACAAAGGCGTCCAAGTCAATCAGGAGTACTTTGAGAATTAATGGCAACATGTCTGTTACTGTAATAAAAATTTTAATTTAAATATTTACTGTAGTTTATGATCGGCCCTTGTGGATCAAATGTCTATGGCAATTTCTATCAAATTAAAGCGATGACACTGTGTCCTCATCCGCCTTCTTCACTGCATCTGGCACCGTGCGACTTCTGGCTCCTCCCCAAAGTCAGATTGACCATAAAAAGTCAACATTTTGAATCAATCCAGGACACAGAGGCAGCCATGATGGCACAACTAAAGCCACTCATGAACCCCAGCATGGTGGTGCACACCTGTAAATCCAGCACTTGGGAGGCTGAGGCAGGATTGCCAGGAGTTCAAGGCCAGCCTGGTGTACATACTGAGACCCTGTCTCAAAAACAAGACACTCATGGAACGAGAGAACATTCACCAAACATATATGTTTTAATCACACCCGTACATACCAAAGCAGACCGGAAGAACCCCAGGAACGTACCTACCCCGAGAAGTGGGGGCAGATCGAGGGTGGTAGGTGACAGCCTCTGGTGCACCCCTTCCTGCACAGGGCCCCCTCCTGTCCCAAGTGAACTGCTGCCCTGCCTCTGTCTCTTCCCACTCACCTGGACTCCCAGCTCCACCCAGGGAGCCCATCCAGCCTGCTTGGCTGCTGGCAGCTGGCTTGCTGGGCCTCCCAGGGCCTCTGCTCACCAGGCTGCGGTTGAGCCCCCCTCTGTGCACCTGTCAGAGCTCCGTCAGACTCTGGCTTGCGTGCCCTGCCCTGCAGGTGACTGCATGTGAGGTGGAGTCAGTGTGGGGCCTTGCCAAATGGCTGGCCACGGTGAAACCTAAATACACAGAGCAGTGGGGTGACTGAACCACAGGTACAGAGCATCAAATGGCTCAGACAGATGGGGTTCCAGCCGGTCTGCTGGCCAGACAAGCCATACGACCGTGAGCCTCAGTTTCCCCACCTATCAAATGGCTCTAAGGACTGGGATCTGCCCTGTGAAATGCGAAGTTCACAGTGAGGTCTCAGCCAGGCTCAACTGTGTGGTCCTCTGCCCCCACAAAGCACAGGATGGAGATCCAGAGTGGAGAGCATGTCTTCTCTGTTGTTGCCATTGCTAAGCTTTGCTATCTTCCTGAGCCACCACCTTGGGCAGGAGCAGAGCTGCAAGTGGATGTTTGTGTGGCCTTTTGTCTCCTTTGCTGTTGGCTGTGTGGGCTGTGGAGAATTCCAATGGTTTTATCAGTGCAGATGAGTGGCTGGTACACTGGGCGGGCGCGTGCAACATGTCCTGGCAGTCCCCTGCCCAGCATGTCTTGGTGGGGCCAGGGCAGCCTGTCCTCCCTCCTCCACGCTGCTCCCGACTCCAGGGCTCACTGTCCTGCTGCAGCTCTCTCACGCTGTCACCCGTAACCCAGGCCTCACAGCGACCCCTGGGACCCACGGAGGCAGACACCAAGTCAAGGAGAGACCCTGGCCCCTCACCACACCCATCGCCCCACCCGTGTGTCCAGGCCTAAGGGACCATGCAGTCCCTCTTCCGACTTCTGACCGAGTTACCTGAATCCCTCTTGGCCAAGATCCTCAGCATGTTTCGAGACTGACAGGCCAAAGCCCTTCACCTTCACCTGCAGGCAGCTCCGAGCTTCCCCGCTAGCCTGGGGGCTGCCTGGCTCTTTCCCAGAGAGCCCGTCCTGTTGATTTAGCAGGGCTTGTGCAGCTCCTGGGTTTCTGCCCCCCCCCGCGCGCGCCGCCCCCGGTCGCTAGCGAGCTTCCCCTTGGCCTGAAATGAGCATCTCGGGAGTCCAACCTGTCCCCGCAAGCTCTCTGGGCGGGCAAACCACCCCACGACGCCGTTCCCCTGGCCGGACCTGACCCGGCCCCCTGCCCAGGCACGCTTATCTCCCGGGTGTCCGGAGGAGCAGACTGGCAGGGGTGGGGTGCGTCGTCAGGGACAGCCCCTGGGCCCTCTGGAGTTTGTGGGGCTCAGGCACCCCGATCTCCTGGCAGAGGGGAGGGGAGGGCGCGCCCTGACCTCGGGGAGCCCTGCGGCCTGCACGGAAGATGGGCCGGGAGACACGCAAGTGGGCGAGGGGGTTGCGAGGCCGGGATCTGCCGGAAGCTCCACGTGCTCCGAGCAGGCCAGGGTGCGGGTGCCCGGGGCGGGGCCGGGGGCTCGGCGGGGCGGGGCCAGGCCACGGGGGCCAATGGCGGCGGTGGGAGGGATCTCGCGGCGGCCCAACGGGGGCGAAGGGTGGGCGGGCCCTGCGGGCGGGGCTATGAAAGCCGGGCAGGCCGGGTGGCGCGAGCGCGGCGGAGCGGTGGGGCGCGCGGTGTCCAGGCCCGGCTGGTAGCGAGCATGGCGGGCGCGGGCGCGAAGCGGCGCTCGGTGGCCACCGCGGCGGCAGAGGAGGAGGAGCAGCAGGCGCGAGAGAAGATGCTGGCGGCGCGGCGCGCGGACCCCGCTGGCCAGGGCCAGGGCGAGGGCGAGGGCGAGGGCGTGACCCTGCAGCGGAACATCACCCTGCTCAACGGCGTGGCTATCATCGTGGGCACCATCATCGGCTCGGGCATCTTCGTGACCCCCACGGGCGTGCTCAAGGAGGCGGGCTCGCCGGGCCTGGCGCTGGTGGTGTGGGCCGTGTGCGGGGTCTTCTCCATCGTGGGCGCTCTCTGCTATGCCGAGCTGGGCACCACCATCACCAAGTCGGGCGGCGACTACGCCTACATGCTGGAGGTGTACGGCTCGCTGCCCGCCTTCCTCAAGCTCTGGATCGAGCTGCTCATCATCCGGCCCTCCTCGCAGTACATCGTGGCGCTGGTCTTCGCCACCTACCTGCTCAAGCCGGTCTTCCCCACCTGCCCGGTGCCCGAGGAGGCCGCCAAGCTCGTGGCCTGCCTCTGCGTGCGTGAGTAGGGGACCCCGGGAGGGAGGGGGCAGCCGTGGCCCTGGGCCCTGGTCCCGGCGCCCAGCATCCCTGCGACACCGCCTCCCCGGACCATGGGAGGCCGACCGAGGTCGCTGGTCCCGAACCCACTGGCCTTTCACTCCTTCCATCAGCCTCCCTGGGCCCCTGGGAAGAGTTCTGGGCCGCCCGGTGGGCAGTCTGCTTCCCTACCAGATCCGATCCATTAGGACTTAGGGCTTACGCAGTGCCACCCGCAGGCAGGGCGGCTGAGCAATACTTGGTGTGTCTTGCATGGGCCCACGTGGAGTGACTGAAAAGCGTTTCCTGTTTCTGCTCAGTTGTGATTGGTTGTTAAGAAATTGCAGTTTTAAAAAAAAAAAAACCATTCATTTCTGTTCTCCAAACCAGCCTGTCAGGGCTTGGGCAGGCTGACTCATAGAAAATAGTAGTAATAAAATTGTGTGTGTGGTGAAGGTTGCTCACTTATGACCAGGAGCAGGACTGAATTCCCCTTGCCTGGGAGTAAGGACATCCATTGGCAGAGCCCCTGGGCCCACGGGCACAGTGCTAGTTGGCCAGGGAGGGCTGCTGCTCCACAGGACAGTTTCTTGCACGATTACAGGGTTAGAAAGTCAGACATAGCAAATGCTACTGGGTTGGTTTTGTTCTGTCTTGGTTTTGGCTTCTGTCAATTCTCAAGTTCATCTTTGGCCATCCAAGACAGATTTACTTGTTTTCTTAAAGCTGCCACCTGATTTAAGGCCCTGCCTGCACACTGTAGTGCATACAATTACAGTGCTAACGGGGTTACACTGGAGTGTGAGTCACAGCAGTGAAACTTAGTGCTTGGAGCGGCTCCGGGCTGGCAGTGGTGCCCCTGGGTGGTGTAGACCTGCTCAGCCAGCACCTGCACTGTGAGGCGGTCTGCAGAGATGTGGGGACCAGAGCCAGCAGCTCTCTGCCAAGATCAGGGCCTTCCTGAGGCCAAACAAGACCTGCAACCCGATGAGAAGGGTCTCCCTGGGGTGGGGCTGGGCACCCAGAAACTGCCTGCCCGCAGTAAGCAGGGCGTGGCCGTGGCTGGTCTGCATGGGGCTACAAGCTGGGAAGGCCCGAGGCTGCTGAGTGGGTCGTGGAGAACGATGCGTGGGTGACACACTGGGCTGCATGAGGGAACAGGCCTCTGACAGATTGGCTTTGCTGGTTTTGTCTTCAGGGAATTTTAATTGTCCAGTTTTCATCACCCCACAGTGTTTAATGTGTGGGCCTGGCTGGTGATGGGGGTACGTGTTTCCAGGGCCGCCTCTAACCTGTGGAATGGGCTGGAAGCTGGGGCACTGAGCTCCGAGGTCACTGGCAGCACGTGTGAAATACTGTTCTGGGGGCCCGGGATTTAGCTCAGTGGTTTCGCTGCCTGCTGCGCAAGCACAAGGACCCGAGTTCGATCCCTGGTACCAAAAAAAAAAAAAAAAAATACTGTTTTGGCCAAGGGCGGACAGAGTCAGAACAGGGGTGTTCTCATGTTCTTTTCCTGACGAAAGGCCCTAGTATATGACTACGTGGCCCCGTATGGCCACGCATCTAATCAACCCTGAGATCCACATTCCTCCTCTTCCCCACGCCTGGGCCAAGACGCCACGGCTAAAATGCAGGCTTCCAGAGCTTTCTCTGTATGGATAGCCAGTTGCTCCTTCTGCTAAGATCTCCCTGGATTGCCATGTACATCTTGTTCTCTCTTTTTTTTAAAGCCTGAGGCAATATTTCCACTGAAGTACCCAGAGGCAGCAGCTGCTTTTCAGCTGCAGGAGACCCTTCGCTTAGAGGTCCCACAGGTGTGCTCAGCATTGGGGTCCCTACTTTGAGAAAACAGTAGACAGGGGTGTGGACTCTAATTCCATAGCCACAGTGCCTTCCGAAGAAGCTGTTCCAGACCAGACATTCGTGGGCTTCTTTGGTGATAGAGGGCAAGTCGCTTTCAAACGGTCCTTGGGGCCCCATGGGTGAAGCCCCTGGTGAGTCCTGAGTGGAAACCCCTGCAGGGTGCAGATGTGCGGCTTAGTGCCAGTCAGAGCCCCTGTCCACACAGGAAGGCTGCGCTCTGCGGGTACCCATCAGCCCCCTGCTCACGTGTGTGAGGGTGCGTGTGTCACCTCCTTTTTACTGGGACAAGGATCTGCAGTGACAGAAAGGGACAGGCTGTCTGCAGGAGAGGTAGCTCCTGGCCAGCCCACGTGGGAGAGGGTGCATCCCAGTGCCAGGCCCCGGCCAGGGAGCTGGGCCTGGCCAGGGTGGCCCTCCCGGGTGCCCCACAAGGTGCTCCAACTCACCAGGGAGTCAGGCATCTGAGGAGCTTCAGCTGTGTGTGTGGCCTCACAGGTGGAGGGGCAGCCTAAGCCCTGACCTGAGGACAGCCATACAGGACCGGGACAGTTTTTGGCATTCAGCAGGGACAGTGCCCTGACCCTGGGGATACTCCTGAGGAGAGGAGTTGCAGTAGATCTCAGAGGTCACATAGGAAGTAGGTCCCACAATTTCTCCTCCAGGCTGCACACCGACCAGGTACCTGGTTTTGGGGAATGTCTGCCACACAGGAGGCCGGACTGGAGCCTCAGCTCTGTGCATCTCTTCAGCCCCAGGGCCTGTCCCTCTGCACCGTTCTTTCTGCTTGCTGAAGGCTGTCTTGTGAAATGGCTTGGCTGGCTTGATCAGTGCGTGGGATGGTCCTGCAGACAGGCAAGGGAGAAAGCCAGTCCTTGGGCTCTGGCACAGGGAATTAGGGCTGAGTGAGGTCTTTTGGGGGTTTTGTCCTTCCTAAGGGAGAGAACTGCTTAAGGGGATTATTGCCTAATGAGAACATGGTGGCATTACCTTTGACTTCAAGCTGTGCCAGATCTCATCTACAGAAGTCCAGCAGACTGGAGCTGAGATTCTGGCTGGGGCTGGGTCGGGGTTGGGACAGGTAGGCCGACCTTCCTGGGCCCTGGCTCCCTCTGTGTGTGGGAGTAGCACGGGGCCAGATACCTGGAGTCCCTGCTTGGAACTGGGATGCGCTCACAGCTGCCAGCCTTCTCCAGCGCCTTCCCCGGAAGGAGCTCTGGAACGAGGGATGGGAGCCAGCCCTCTGCCACCCTCGGCCACCTACCCCAGCAGCACGGCTCTGTGTGCAGGGACCCATGGGGCCTCTGAGCCTCCCTTTCCGCTTCTGTGTAAAGTAGGCAGCCCCAGCCCCAAGCGGGTGTCAGAGAGGATTAGGCCAGGCATGGTGTCTGTCATGTGGCGTCTCTTCTGCCCTCCTCCATCTTGCTTGCCTTGGAAGCTAAGGAAGAGAGCTGGGCTAAGGTGGAGGCCAGGTGTCTCCCTGCCCTGGAGCCTGGCTCCAGTGTGACCTGCCCTTGGCACGAGGATCAGCCTGAACCAGGGGGTGGAGGTGGGGGCCTGGTTGAGGACCCTCAGCCTAGTGCCCAGCCCTTCCCGGAGGGGCCAGCCCGGTCAGCTGACCTGAAACCCGGGCGTGAGTTGGGCTGATGACCAGAGAGGGGGTGGGGTGGGGGTGCCAAACGTCCTTTGAGTCGTCTGCTGGTCTCCTGCTCCCCTTGGGTGCCCACCACTGTAGACCCCTCTCTACCCAGGCCTGTCCCTCAAGCCCTGGGGTGTCTGGACACCTGCCAGCCACCACTGCAAGGACACTGGCGAGCAAGGAAAGGCCCTGGTGTTTCCAGGGCACCCCGGGGCCTGTGCCTCAAGTGTGAGCTCTGTGCAGCTGACAGCCCAGTAATTAGCCCTGCAATCCGGCTTTCCCAGCCGTGCAGGGGCAGCTGGCGCCCGAGTGGGTCACGCCCAGTCACGGGGCCCGGCCTGGGCCTGCAAGGCTGTTTCAGAGCTCGTGACCCACAGACTGGTGGGAGGTGGGCAGGCATCTGTGACCCTTTCCTTCCGAGTCACAGACCGTGGTTAACCCCGCAGGATGAGCAGGATGCCTGCCAGAAAGGCCCGGCAGGTGCCTCTCCCACCAAGACGTGGGGGCACCTCAGACCTCACGGCAGTCTCTGCTCAGGCCGCACCCAGGCCTCTGGAATCCATGTAACCATCCTGTCTTGCTGCTGGGGAAACTGAGGTGGGAATAGGCTGGGGGTGCTGAGTCATGGCACTGCCTGGTGCCGCCCACCATTTGTCACCAGGCGCGTGGAGGTGGCCCAGCATGCCTGGGCAGGGTGGCGAGTGCCAGGGCCTGGGCTAGCTCCGTGGTCCGGTGGGTCGGAGGTCCGTCTATGTTCTGGACCCCTTGGGGAGTCCTCCCTCTCGTGGGCAGCTGTCCAGCTGTCCTTCTGTCTTCTGAGTGTCCTGTTGAAGTTCACTGCACACGAGCTCCACGACGGCCACCCAGAGCCCCTCTGCAGGCCCCGTGCCTGTCCTGGGGCTCAGGTGTCCGTCTCGGGAAGTGGCATTCCCGGGAGGCACAGCCTCTCCCAGAGCTGCCCAGACTGCTGGCCGTGGGGAGCTGCCTTGTCCTGTACACGTAGACACCCTCGGTGCCCTGGAGCCCCTATGTGCCACCCCAGGCAGTGCCTCCTCCCACCACTGCTGAGTCCCCCAGGAGGACCCTCGCCTCATGGGTCCACGAAGCCCTGGACTCTGGCTGGGTAGGGCAGCTCTGCCTGTGTGTCCAGGCTGGCAGGAGTCCCTGTCCAGCAGCAGGCCATGCCCACCCTCCCCTGGCCGGGATCTTCTGCTATGTGACTTCCCATCCAGGCTCCTGGGGAACAGTACCTGCAACCTGATCCCCGGGACTGGCTGGCATCTGTCACTGAAGCTGAGCCGAGTTGTGTGTGCCTGCAGTGAGTGACCAATGGAGAGCCCCGGCCCTGTGACCGTGACTAGTGCAGTGGTTTGTCCCTGTCCCTGTGAGCTACCACGGCTGACCTGGGATCTGCCTTTGGCTCCTGCTACCTGTGGACAGGCCACCAGGCCGGCTTCAGAACAAGGAAGCTGCGGAGGATGCACCGTCACTGGGTCCCTTTAGGGCCTTTGTCAGCCCGAGTGATCTGGAAGCTCTCAGGGCCCCAAGGCGTCCTGAGCCAGGCCCTAGCTCTGTCCTTAGCTGTGGGTCCCTCCAGCTGTGTGACCAGGGTGGGGCACTTTGCCAGAGTTCAGAGGTGGGAGTGGGCCCAGTCCAGGGGTCAGTGGGGAGTGGCAAGGGGCCCCTGGCAGTCAGATGCCGGGGAGCCTCCTGCAGCTGGCACTAGCGTCCCCAGCCCTGAGTGTTTTTCTTGAGGTGCGTCAGGCCCACTTGGAGCTGGAGCTCCCCTCAGCTCCGGGACTCACCTGGCCTCTGCCCCTGCACCTGAGCCCCAGTGGGTCGGGCGAGGCCGGGGCCTGTGTGTTCCAAACAGCTGTGTGGCCTCCCCACCCCACACACGTGTTGTCCCGTGATGGAGCCTGAGCTCACCTCAGCTGGTCGGCTCCTTACAGGGTCTGCTTCCATCTACTGTCCAGATAAAGCAGCCTGGAAGCCCCACCCACCACCTCCACTGCCCAGAGCTGGGCCACCAGCCAGTCCCAGGTGGCAGCCACATGGCCCTGGAGCTTCTTCAAGACAGCTGGGCTTCAGCAGGACGGGGAGGCCGAGACCTGTGTGCTCTCACCCCTCCCTCTCCGAGCTCCCTCCACCCCGGGACCCTGCCTGCGTGGGTCTGCCTCTTTCTCTCCCTGGGCACAGGGCTTAGGGTTGGCGAGCGTCACAGGCCACAGACGGGGAGCTCTGCGCTGGCTGGTGACGCCGACTCCTTATCGCCCACACACAGCCTCAGCACCGCGCCCTGACTATCCGATTAATTACCAGGTGCCAGAACATGTGTGAGTGCATGTTACCTCACCCACAGAGCAGCTGTAGCACTCGTGTTTATGACAGAGGCTCCAGGCTCGGATGTGTTAGGTAACTCACCCCAGGTCACAGCCTGGCAGAACTCAGGTGCCGGAGGCAGTGCTGTGGCACCAGGGACCCTTGGGAACCTTTGTTCATCAGGAGAGCCCTGGGAAAGAAGTCCCTGCCTGGGGTCTCCTCTTTGCCCTGCATTCGGATGTCAGCCTGTTGCGCTCCGTTTAAGCTGCCTCTCTCTGGCCCGTAGTGGAGGGTGTGGCAGCTCCATTCTGGATGGTCCCCGGCACCCTGTGTCTGTGCCAGTGGAAACTGTGCGGTCGGTTCGAGACGGAAAGGGGGCTGGAGGCAGCTTGGTGGCAGAGCGCGCGCTTAGCGTGCACGTGTCCAAGGGTCCACACACGGCACCGAGGGGAAAATGAAGGGAAAGCCATGAAGACCGACTGAAAGTGTGCTACCGGCCCCCACTCGGGTTTTCACAGGCTGTCGGGGGGCACAGAGCAGCCAGGAGACCCTGCCCCAGCACACAGGCGGTGCCCCTCCTCTGCACCGGAGGCCCACCTCCACCACAGCTGGGTCAGGGTCGCAGGCTGCACGTGTGCACTCTGCAGCCCCAGCGTCCTGGGGATGGGCCGGATGCAGATTCTGGGGCCATCCCAGACCTGCCTGATGGAAGCTCTGGGGACCCCTAGGGTCCTGGGGGTGGACCGGTTCCTAGTAGGGATGAGAGAGAGCAAGGCAGGAAGGGCATCTGGGGCCAGGGTGTCGGGGGGGAGGGTGTTCCAGCCTCCAGGGGCCAGGAAGCCGGTGCTGACTTTAGGAAACTGGCATGCCTCCGGCCCCGTGTGCTGAGGGGTGCGACAGAGCTGTCCTCAGGAGCGGGGCCTGTGCAGACAGGGCCCTGGGGCCTGGGCCAAGTGTCAGATGTGACAGGTGAGGCCAGGTCTCGGCCAGCTGCAGTTGCCATGGTCCCCAGTGCTGTTCTTGCTCAGGACCGGGCAGTCAGTGCTTCCTGGAACCAGCGAAGCCAAAGCCTTTGCTCTCTCCCTGCTCAGGGGCCTGCAAGAAACGGGTGCGGCTGGCAGAGTTCTGGGCAGTGAGACGCTCCTCTGCCTGGCCTCACCCACCCGCCGTGTGAAGCACGCAGTGCCTCTCCCTGAGCATCGCCCAGGCTCTGCCCAGACTGCACGCTCCGCTCCCTTATGGGGGCCCAGCCGATGCTGCAGCAGCACCTCTGCCCTCACTGCACTGGAAGACCAGAGGCTGAGTCCCATGTGTGCTGAAGCCTGAGCTCCGAGGACAGGGCAGGGGCTCTGGCCGTGGCCTGCATGTGGGGCTCCTTCCCTGGCCGGGCAGCACCTGCTATGAGGTGTTTCCAGAGAATGCGGGTTTCCTTGGTCCAAACGCCTGGGCCAAGTGGGCCTGGAGGCGCCTGAATGGGGGCTCACGGAGCTGCAAAAGGACCCAGCTCCTGTGTCGCGCTCGGCTGTGGGGCCCTGTAGCCAGCGGGCTGGGTTGCGGCAGGCAGGTCCCTGAGACCAGAATCACCGCTGGCTTGACCCGACCGACGAAGCCCGGCCTGCCCGGCCATCCGCACAGAGGGGCGCTGAGCTCTACCCCCAGGTCCGCTGGGCTCTGGGCTCTGTCTCGCTTGCTCCCACACTGGATCCTCCCCTCGTCCTCTCTGGAGGGCTGCAAGTTTCTAGCGGTGACGGTCACAGTGGCCAGGCGCAGGGGAGCCAGGCAGTGGGCCAGGTGGGAGCTGGGGCTAGGTCAGCTCTGAACCCTGCCCACGCGTGGCTGTCTGGTGAAGGCCGCAAGGCGAGGGGTCCAGATGAGTCCATTTATTTAAGGCTGTATTTCATTTGGAAATGTTGAGAAAAGGACTCCAAGAATAAAGAAGCCCTTGTCTCCCTCTCCCCAGGCAGTGGCATTAAAGTTGCATCATCTACTCCAGTCCTTTTACAAGAGGACCAGCACTGTGAAGTCCCCTTTGTCCCTGACCCCACCCCAGCCCACCTGGGGGCCGTGACCTGGTTACTTCCACGTCAGGAAGGCTCTGAGTCAAGGGAACAGGAGCCCAGCCCAGAGTGGCCGTGGCCAGCACCTGCTGGCCTCTTCTGTCCACTTGGCCCCCCTGGCCTGGGCTCCAGACTTTTTGGCAGGGCAGCAGCTGGCGTGGATCTCCAGCAGGGCAGGTGTGGGTTGCAGAGCATGGTCCTGCCTACGGCCAGGATGACCTCCATTATCCCCTTTCCTGGACACCCAAGGTCTGCCTCTGGGAAATAAGCTGAGAGCGCCGAGGCTGGAGCCTCTGGAGCTGCTGCTGCTCCACAGGCTCCCTGTAGAGATGAGAGGGAAACCTGAGCCCACAGCCAGACAGACTCGGCTGTCTGGGCCCCAGCCCCTCCGCAGCCCCGCCTACCAGGGCGACTGATGCAACCCGCTGGCTTCTTGCTGCAGCCGGAAAGCCGGGCCTGGGGGAAGGGCCGCCTCCGGTGATGCCCGGGCCCACGCTGGTCCTTTAGGAAGTGTGACTCCTGGTCGAGGAGGCCCCACCCCACACACCAGGCTCAGAGCTTAGCGACCCGGTAGTGGGCAGAGGGCCAGACTGGACGCGCTTCCGAGTCCGCAGCACCAGGAGAAGGGGCTCATCCTAGCCGTTGCAGTTACAGTAACCACCGCCGAGTACCTCCAAGCAGCAGCGGGTGCGGCGTTGCGTCAGCCGCAGCTTTGGAGACCTCTGGGCCGCGTCCTGTCCCGAGAGCAGTTGCCACCGGCGGCGGGCAGGATCAGGGATCCAGGATCCGGGGAGCCTTCCTGTTTTCCCGCCCCATCTAATTAGTGTAGATTCCTGTGTTTTGAGACCTGGGCCTGAAATTTTGTATAATTAGCCCAGCTGGAGGAAAGCCACCTGCTGTACTGGCCCCAGCCGACCTGGCCTTTCAGAGTTCCCCGAGGCGGGGCGGAGGATGGGGCGGAGATCTCTGGGCTCCTGCAGCCCGATTGGGGGTGCTGGTTAATGTTTGATGGCAGTGGCGGGCCAGAGGGTCCCGCCTGTGACATCCGTGCTGTGCCGTGCGTGGGCTTGCTGCTCGGGGTCAGGTGCCATGTGGCTCACGTCATGGAGAATCCCCAGGGCAGGGCCCGCGGCCACGTGGACCTTAGGAGCGTGAGGAGCAGAGGTGGTACGAGTAGGAAGGGTGGGCGGTGAGTACCCGTCGCCTTTTTAAATATACTTCAGTTCCGCCTTCCGCTGGGAACAGCAGTGTTTGCTGGCGTCCACAGAGCCCAGGCAGGACTGGCCAGTGTCTGGGGTGCTGGTCCCTCTCAGCTGCCTGCCTGTGGGCCTGACCTCTGGTCTCCTGCAGACACCATGTGCCCTCCCAGCCTGCTTTCAGACTGCCCCGGGCAGGTGCAGTTGTTCTGGTGCCGGGACTGGCCTGGGCGAATTCTCAGTTCCCGTTATCTGCTGCTCAGACTGCAGCAGAACTGGATGGAGCGTGTCTGCCTCCATCTGCCCAGGGCCGAGACTACAAGGAGGGCTCCTGGGGTGAGAGGCCTGGTCCGCGGGTCAGGCCCTTGCTGTGGTCACAGGCCGGCTCCACGGGGCCCGTTGTCCTCTGGGCCCAGCATATGTCCCTGACAGGATGCCTGTGTTTCATCCGACACCACCCAGGCCACTGCATCCACAGGTGCTGCTGGGTCTCCAGGGTGTGGGGGCAGCTATCCTCCCAGTGGCCAGCTTTCGAGTTTCCCCGGAGTCCACGGTGGCAGGGCCCTGGGGAGGCTGAGACCCACTCCTTTAAAGGGAATCCATGAGGGCAGCCCAGGGACACCTGGGACCCCGGCACTTTGGAGTTTGGTGTTTTCAACGTTTGACCTTGGCCGTAGAAAACCAGCAAGTTCATCCGAGGAGCCCCGGACAGGGACACGGAGGGAGGGGCCGGTGTGGACACAGCCCCGTTTCCTTGGATCCCACCCCCGCCCCGGGCGTCCCAGCCTTGCCTGCCCCTAAAGCGCTGTGAGCGCCTGCCTGGTGGGACTCACTGCCTCTGTCCCCACAGTGCTGCTCACCGCCGTGAACTGCTACAGCGTGAAGGCCGCCACCCGCGTGCAGGACGCCTTTGCAGCTGCCAAGCTCCTGGCACTGGCTCTGATCATCCTGCTCGGCTTCATCCAGATCGCAAAGGGTAAGTGTGGCGCCGGCCTGGCACGTGCTGCCTGCTTTGTGTCCGCCTCATGGGGCGTGGGTTCCAGTCCCCAAGCGCTGTGCTGTGGCATTGCATTTGCCCCTGAGGAAATTTGGAAGGGGCCCAGCCAGTCCCCGAGGAACTCGGGCAGAGCCAGGCACGCATGGTCATGACTGGGCAGAAGCTCTTGGTTCTCATAGGTTTGTGCAGCTACATTCCCGAGTGCTAAGTGTGGGGGAGGAGTCCACCCTGGCCCGGAGGAGGGTGCCGAGTGTCCTGTGCTGAACCCTGGCCCTGGCCGTGCGTCTCCACCACGCACCTGGAGTGTCCTTGGGGTTCTTGGCGGTGTGGCAGCTCCAGGTGATTCTCGAAGATCCTGGGGGCTGCTTGGCTTTAGGCCCAGTGGCAGCCCCAGGAGCCCCTCAGGAGGGACAGTCCCCCCAGGACGCCATCTGTCCTTGGGCACAGGCACCAGGCCCGGAGGCATGCTCCTGTGCTGGGGGAGAAACCTTGCTCTCGTTTCTGTATGTGGAAGTGAAAGATCAGGTTGGGGTGAAAACCTGTGAGCCCTGCTGCCGAGACACCTGCCATCGACACACAGGGCCAACAGGCTGGACAGACCCGGCGTGGTCATGTGCCGTGTGACTGTCAAATCACGCAGGTCGCTGCGTCTCCTCCCCTGGCTGCCTTGCCCTGGGGCTGCTGGCACAGCTGGTGGGAGAGTGAGTCCCATGTGGCCTGTGCAGCACCCATGCTCTCGGTCAGTGTGGGGCAGTGTGGGTGGGCATTGCAGGGAGTCTGAGGACATTCTCACACACCCCCCCGCCATGTGTGAAGCTCCTCCTTTTCCACTGCCATGTAGTATTCCAGCGTGAGAGTGTGCACAGTCGCTAGGCCATCTCCCCCCTGCCCAGGTGGACGAACACAGCCTGGGTGCCGAGTGCGCTCACAGGGGAAGCAGCCAGCAGCATGGTGGGTTGTGGGCTCCACGCTCACCCAGCGTCCCTGGTGTCCAGTTGGCTTGTTACCAGGATGCAGCAAGGAGGCGGGGAGGGGACACTGGCACAGCCTGTCAGGGTCCTGGGGCGGCCGTGCCGTGTGGCCGGTCACATGGCGCGGATAAGAAAGGGGAGCTGCAGCACCGTGGGTGGGAGAGCTGGGGCTGGGGCTGGGGGGGCGGTGCCCCTTCCTGCCCTCCTGCTGGTCAAGTCCGAGACCCCTCGAGGCCCAGGCTCTGTGCAGCCCACCCCCCTTGCACGCTTGCCCCGAGGAATGGCCGAGTGTGGCCTCACACAGCTCCCGTGTTCATGGCCAGCCTCCCCCTTGCCCGGCCTTCCTCTGGGGCACTCGCGGGGAGCCCCGGCCTGACGGGAAGGCTCGTGCAGCTCTCGGGGCAGGTGGCTGTGCAGGCCCCTGACCTTGCAGGCAGCCAGTGGCACTTGCTCCTGTTGTCACCCTTGAAGGACTGTCTCGCCCCCCCCCCAATTCCCAGGTGACTGCGCAGTGGCCCAGGTGAGCTCAGAGCCTCATCCCGAGAGCCGCTGCTCACCCAGGCCCCTGACCTCCCCTCCGGAGCCATCGCAGGCCGGCCTGGGCCCCGGCTCTGCCGCCTGTGCCCTCCGAGGGCTAGGAGCCTCCTGGACTTGGCACCCGGCCCCTTTCTGAAGGGGAGACTCACAGCGGGAACCTGGAGCCCACGTGCAGAAGAGGTGGCAGGCTGCCGGGAAGGGAGCCCAGTGGTCAGGGCCACCATGGGCAGAGGGATGAGCCCGTCCATGCCCACGGCCCTCAAGCAGGTGGACAGGTGCCACTGTGCATGGCGTGGGGAGGGGTTGGCCTGGTGGCCGTGACTAGATGGACTGACGAGGAATTTAGGAGGGAACCTGGTTTTGGTAAAAATAAACTCCAGCTGGGCTAGGGCTAGCGAAGAGCTTTTGTTCGGCCTGAACACAGCGTTTGTCTCATGCCAGTTGCCGTGGAAAACACCCCCACGCCCCAGCGGTTCCTTGCTGAGCTCAGGGATGCCATGCCTCGTCTGCAAAATTCCTGTCCCATTTGTTCCCAGGGAATTGACTATGCTGGACAGGCGCCTTCACTCTGGGGCCGTGTCGAGGTGGGGGCCCTTTCTCCCCCAGCAATTGCCCCGCTTTATTGCCCGTGGGGCACTGGGACCCAGTGCCAACAGAGGCGGCTGTGCCCAGGGTGCCTCGAGGCAGAGACCCAGCCCCAGAGTGCACAGAGGGGCCACTGTCCCTGCGTCCATCGTGGGCCTGCTCTTTGCCCTGGGTGCCCCTCCGTCCAGCGTGGGGACAGTGGCCCTGCTGCAGTGGGCTCCAGCTGGCCGCCTCCCGGTGCTGCCTGTTTCTGTCTGGCTGCTCAGAAATCAGCGCACGGTTGCCAGCCTTCCCCAGAACCTCTGGCGCCCCCTCGCCCAGCTGAGGATGCGGCCCTGCTGTCAGTGGCTCAGGTTACCCTGCAGGGACATCAGACATGGAACCCTGTAAGCGGGAGGCACAGATGGGGCCAGGGAGGTCCTTGGGCAGGGCTCCTCCCCAAAGTCCGGCACAGGAGGAGGCAGTGGGATGCAGGGCGCAGTGCTCTGAAGAGTGGGAGCAGCTCCAGCTGCCCTGGCCAGGCAGGCGGGGCACTGTGAGGTCCAGGGACCGCGCCCACACTGGCCATCCCGGGACTCATCCTGGGCTTGGACAGGCGATACAGAGGGAGGTCTCAGAGGTCAGGGAGATGGACAGGCCGTTCCCAAACATGAGTGGTAGCTGGGCCTTTGTTTCCGAGGCCACGGTGGAGTGGGGTGCTGACGGCCTGATCCTTCCGCCTGGCCAGGGGCCAGATCCCCCATCCTGGGCGACACACAATGGGACCCTTTGTGGTTCTGCTGAGTCGCAGTGTCCAGTGGAGAACAAACTGATCTTCTCTGGCAGTCAGACCGGGCGCCTCGTAGACCAGCAGGTCCCAGTGAGACTGTCCCTTCTCCACCCACGCCGTGTCCTGGCTCGATGCCCCTCTGGGGCAACAGTTGGCCTCTCCCTGTGTCTCTGCCCCTCTGCCCCTCACCGCCAGGGCATCCTGGAGGAGAAACGGGCTCAGACCCCTCCTGACACCCCGCCCAGTAGCCAGTGTGGTCTGCGGCCTGTGAGCAGCCTCCTCGGGACAGGTGCAGCTGAACCCGGGCTCCCGGCAGTGGCAGCATGGCCTGCAGGAGCCTGGGTCTGTCGGGCACTTGGTGGCTTGTGGAAGGGCCGTGTCCTCTCGGCCCTTACACTGGCCAGGTGCCCTGGGCTGGGAGAAGTGTGGGGTCCTGCCCCTGGCCTGCAGCTGGTACAGAGGAGGTCGCCGGGACTGGGCAGAGCTCTTCCTGGAGCGTGCCCTAGACTTCACTGCGGGGCATCGGCCCGTCCGCTCTGGGGTTTGTGGCAGGTGTTGAGGGTGTTAGGGGAGGCTGGTCGCCACGTTGCGGTTGCCCCAGCAGGGCCTGGGAGGCACCTGGAAGCCTGAGCCCTTCCTGTGCTCCTCACCGCGACTCCTGCCGGCTCCACGAGGACAGAGAGCAGGGCTGTCTGCCTTGGGAGACCTGGAGGTGAGCACCGGGGCCCGAAGGGGACTGGAAGCCTGTGAGGATCAGATTGGCACCCGGCCCAGGAAGCGCAGCGGGACCTCCAGCGAGGGACGTCCCTGTCTGCTCAGCCGAGCGAGGACAGACTCGGTGGGGCCACCGCTGGTCTCCTCTGGAGGCCGTGTCCCGGGTCTGTCCCCACAGGCCCCCCCAGTGAGGACTCTAGTGAGTCCTGTGTGTTGGGTCAGGGCTCCATGTGTCCTTAATTATCCCGAGAGGCCCTGAGTCCAGGTGCCGAGGCGCAGGGGTCAGGGCTCCACACCTGAGTGGGGGCCTCATTCCGCCCGCAGGAGGATCCAAGCTCGAGGCGCCGCTCAGCCTGCAGGGAGCTCAGGATCCCACATGAGCCCGGGCAGCTTACCCGAGTGAGAAAGCCAACCACAACCCGCCTCCGGCTGCCAAGGCGAACTTGGACAGGGCCCAGGCTCCCCTTCGTGGGAGGCCCAGCGCACAGGGCTGTGGTGGGCGGGAGCACAGCGGCTCGGGTCACAAGAGAACAGGCGGGACGCTGGGGCCTCTGCACGCCCAGGTTCCTGCCAGACTCCGCGCAGCCCTCCACGCTGGGCGACGGGCCCTGGACAGGGAGCCCTGGTGAGCGCCCGGGGCTGCAGCCACGTGTGACCTCACCTCGGGGACATTGCCGAGTCCTGAAGGGGTGCGGGTGGGGCTCGCTTTTCCCTCGAGTGTTCTTTTTTTGAACCCAGAGGCTTCACACTGAGCTACATCCCCAGCCCTTTTAAAAATTCTGAAACAAGGTCTTGCTGAGGTGCTGGGGTGGGACTTGAACTTTCTCCTGCCTCAGCCTACCGGAGTGCTGAGATTACTGGCATGTGCGGCCATGCCGGCTCTGTTGGGTATTCTTCGGCAGTGTAACTGAGTCCTTTTCCTGGGCCTGCCGAGGCCCTGTGGTGCCTCAGCATGTAAAGAATAACAGGTCTGGAAACACATGCTTTGCTTGTAGATAAGGTCAGAGGACAGGAAGCTGGGCTTCTCCCCCACGGCTGGGTGGGGAGGCCTTTCTAGCGTGGATCTGAGGTCCACAGCTAGTCTCAGAGCCGAAGGACTGCCCCCGAGACGTCAAAGGAGAGGACTGCCTGTTTGTTTTTTGCTTTTTGTTTGAAACAGGGTCTCACTATGCAGCCCAGGCTGGCCTCAAACTCTTGGTGGTCCTCCTGCCTCAGCCTCCCGAGTGCTGGGATCACAGGTGTGTGGCACCACGCCCAGCTAGGACCACCTGTTTTGGCCTCACTCCCCAAACCGGGTTCCTGCCCCACCCCTTCCCACACATCCGGCTGAGCCCAGTAAAACAGGTGCCAGAGCCACGTGGCACATGGAGACGGGTGCCACAGTCCTGCGCTGGCACTGCCTCCGGGGCAGCAGGGCCACAGAGCCTGGAGCCACTGCCCACCGCCTGCCAAGGGTCAGCCCTTCTTACCGCCAGGACACGGCCACGGCCTGGAAACAGCGAGGGCACCTTGTGCCTGTGCCATCCTGGGCCCTGGCAGGCGCTTACCCTCTGTGCCTGAGGCCAGAAGTCCTGGGGTCGAGGTGTTGGCATCGTCGTCGTGTCCTTCCCGAGTCTCCAGGGGACCACAGAGAAGAAAAGAAACACAATTCAAATCCGGGGACCCTTCCTGCCTCTTCCCGCCAAGCCTGGCGGCTCAGGGCGGCGAGCAAAGGCCATCTTTCCAAATAAGGGCAAACTTGCAGTCCCAGAGAGACAGGACCAGAGGTCACTGTCCCTCCCGCACACGAGTGTCTTGGCAGACCAGCTCGTGGAACTGCAAAGGCCGGCGTGGGCTGGAATGTAGGAGCCCCCGGCAGCTGTCCCCGTGCTGAGAAGTGGCTTTCCTGCCACTCGTGTCCTGAGTCCCCCCCGCGGAGCTGCACCGAGGGGTGGGCTGGGCTCCTGACCCCCGATCATCTCCGACCCAGCCCCTTCTCCAGATCACTGGTTTGCCTTTTCCCGGTCCTGAGACACAGACTGGTCTCTGGGGACGGGCAGCCGTAGGGGGCCTCTGTGGCCTGAGCCAGGGCCCTTAAGGCTGGCCAGGGCCCGGGGAGAAGCGGGTTGTTGGTCCCACTCCCGGGCCCTGGGCCACTGCGGGCACCCTCCCAGCTGTCAGCCAGGAGCCCGAGGGCGGGAGCCAGCCCTTGGCTTGGGCTCCGCTTCCCCTGGTGGGGGCTGCTCGTGTGGCATTTGGGGTTCGCTGGGCTCTCGGTTTCTGCTCACGTGGTGCCCTTAAGGCAAGTGCATTCTGTGGACAAGGAGGAGACCTGGGGTGAAGGGCTTAGGGGACCTCACCAGGGCTGCACAGCCTGGCATTGCTGCCCACTTGGCCAGAGCAAGAGAGGACACTTCCTGTCAAGGAGGGCACTGTGCCCCAGGAACCCCACTTGGTGGGAGCTGCTTGTGCAGAGCCTGGGTCCTCCTGTCCCCAGCAGACCTGTGCCGCCCGCTTCCTTCCACCATCTGGTGACTTTCCTGCCTGCTTTCCTGGTCACCAGGCCTGAGAAGTGCCCTGCCACCGAGTGGCAGTGGGATGAGTGAACTGCTCAGTTTCTGGAGTGCTGTGGGAGCAGAATCTTGGCCCTGGGTAGGTCCACAGGAGGGGAGGCCTGGGGTCAGCCTTGCCCAGCCCTGGGCAGTGGCGGCTTTTAAGGACTAGATATGATTTGGACTGGCACTGCCACCTCCCTGGACTTGGTGGGGGGCTGCTGGGTGTCACAGGGCCAGAGCAGCACCTTTGGCTTGGACCACTACACGTTGCACCCCCACCAGCACTCGCTCGAACCCCAGGCGTCTCCAGGCCTCGCCAAAGCCTGTCCTGTTGCAGGTGGGGTGGTTGGAATGGCTACTCTGGAGCTTAAACCCCAGCACCTCATCCCGGAAGGTGCGCTCGGCTCCCTTTCTTCCTCCCTGGGCTGGTGCAGAGCCAGACATGGAGCAGCTGCTGCTGGGAGTGAATTTGAAGGGCGAGTTCACTGCAGACAGTGTGCTGGGGACTGGGCAGCCCTCAGCCACCCAAGCAGAGCTGGAGTTGGAGCAGACAGTCGGGGCAGGTGGAGCTCCGGCTGCTGAGTGCACCCCTGTGCCATGTTAGGCTGTGCCAGCCCTGGCCAGGGACAGCTCTTTGGGGTCCAGACCAGCAGCCTGGTGCCCGCTCCGTGGCGCCTGTGGAGAGAAGGGACCGCCAGCGTTTGGTCTGGCACCAGAGATGCAGTGGCCTCCCATCCCGGGCCGGCATCCAGCCTCTGAGACCGCCAGACCCAGGGCTCTGAGCGGTGGGGCTGGTGCCACAAGGTCCTCAGATGCCTGCCCGTGCCCCAGGCCCGCACCTCCTCCCCTGGGCAGAGGTGAGGCAGTCACGGGCCCTGAGAGCCTCTGCAGAGCCCTGTATACTCCATCCTGACCCCATCGCCCCTGAGAGGCTGTGTGGTCTCAGCTGCCCCTCTGCTCCCAGACGTCACCTTCCTCCAAGGGACTCTGGCCGCTAGGCATGGAGGGAGCCACACCCTGGGCGCCAGCACACTGGTCAGGTTTGGCCTCCTGGCCCAGCCTCCACTGCACTGGCGGAGCCGTGAACCCGGGCCCATCAGAGCATCTGGAGTGTGGCGTTTTGTCCTTGGGGAGAGCAGCTGGCCTCCCCGTGTCCATCAGAGGCTCCTCATCACAAGGCCGGGGGCTGGCCTGTGGGGCAGGGCGCCCTGTGACATCCTGGGCACCATGAGCGGGGCATGCGGTTGCCCTCCTGTCTCTGAGTGCCCTGGCACAGAGCCTTTGTTCTTGTATAGGCTGGCAGAGCCTCAGGCCCAGGCACGGGCGGCCTTGCCTCAGTGTCCCTCCTCGTAGGGCAGCTGCTCCCCAGCAGGGCTCTATGGGCCAGGCCCCGGGACACACCAGGGTGCTACAGGTGTACGGAGAGCTGGGAGGAGGGAGCCCTGGCCTGGCCCAGCCCAGCCTGCCCGCCGCCAGTGAGCCGGGCTGGGCAGTCAGGGACGAGGGTGGTCAAGTGTCTCAGCAGGCGCGTCCAGTTTGTCCCAATGCAAAGCCTTCACCCGGAGTTTTGTTAGGCATTTTGCTGCAGGGACATTCTTGAACTTCCAGCGTGCCCTAACCAGCATGCCTCTCTGTCCTGTGCCAGGTGACGTGTCCAACCTAGACCCCAAGTTCTCCTTCGAAGGCACCCACCTGGATGTGGGGAACATCGTGCTGGCCTTGTACAGTGGCCTCTTTGCCTATGGAGGATGGTAGGTCCCAGAACGCCTGGGCCCTGACATGTCCAGAAATCTCAAATCTCTGGACCATGCTGCAGAAGGGTGGGATAGAGCCAAGAGGCCTCAGAGGAAGCAGAGAGGGGCCCCGCCACTTGGTGCACGGCCTGCAGGTCAGCCTGGGGACCAGGTCCTGCCAGCCGGCAGCCCTCGGGCTGGCTGCACGGGACAGAAGTGCCACAGGGTGGGCAGGCAGGAAGATGTAGAGGCATCAGGACCCCAGAGCAGGCACAGGCTTGAGAGCTGTACTGTCTCTGCAGCCGCCCTCTGCACCGCACCCTGTGGCCTCTGACCCCGGGGACTTGGAAGCCAGCTCCGACCTCCAGTGCTCAATGGGGCTGTGCATGGGGCAGGGCAGGGCAGCTGTGGCTCCGCGTCCATCCCAGGGACAGAGCAGCCTGGTGGGCACAGTGGGGCACCAGCCCCTTCCCTAATGCCCCAGGGAGTAACATCTAACAAAGCCCTGGCCTGGGTTCTAGGAATTACCTGAATTTTGTCACAGAGGAGATGATCAATCCCTACAGGTATGTGTAGCGCGATGCTGCCCTCCCTTCCACGTGATGCTGCTGGGCTCGGCCTGCAGTCTGGGGACCTGGACAAGACCCTGGGGGGGGGGTGGGACAGCGTGCGCATGCGTGGTGGTCCCGGGGGGCCCACACACGGTGGGAGGTCTGGAGGGCCCGGCTGTGACTCCTGAAACCCGAGGCAGCTCTGAGATGGGGCGGGTGGGGACCTTCAGACCGGGTGGGTCACCACACAGGACTCTTGAGTTGTCAGAGCCGTGTGGCTGGCATTGCTGAGGGGCCACCCTGGCTCAGCCAGCTGCCCACTCCGGGTGCGAGCACCTCGTGTGCCCAAGAATGAGGGCTCAGATACGGGGCGCGGTGGGCGGCGGGCTGGACCTGGGTCCCGGCTGCACTCTGACCCGCATCCCTCCCCATGGTGCCCAGAAACCTGCCGCTGGCCATCAGCATCTCGCTGCCCATCGTCACCCTGGTGTACGTGCTGACAAACCTGGCCTACTTCACCACCCTGTCCACAGAGCAGATGCTGTCGTCCGAGGCCGTGGCTGTGGTAAGGTCCCAGGGTCCAGGCCTCCCTCCTGCCCTGAGGGCTGGGCTCCTTGTCCTTGGTCTCCTGAAGGTGACCACAGAAGGCTGTGTCAGGCAGTGGGAGGTGCAGGGCAGCACCTGGATGGGTGATGAGTCAGCATGCCCCGTGTCCAGGCCATGTCCAGGGGCTGGGGGCCCCTCGGACCTCCAGGGCTCAGGAGGGGCGGCTTCGTGTTAGGCAGTGAGTCCTGGGGCAACGTGGCCAGGCCTCTGCAGCCCGGGGCTCTGCCACAGCCCCCACTCCGGGCTAGCAGTCAAGCCACCTTCAGCAAGTGGACTCGGTGTCTGCTGCCTGCCAAGACCAGGACAAGAAGGGCAGAGACCCGACCCCGACAACCCTCCCTCTGCTCTCCGTGGCTGGAGGACACCAAGTGCAGTGAGGGTGACTGAGGAGCCCACTGCAGGGCCCCCAAGTGCCCCAAGCCAGGTCACAGGTGGAGCTGCTGGATGGGCCGTGGGGCTGCTGCTGCTGGGGGAGGCTCACATGGCTCTGTCCCCAGGACTTCGGCAACTACCACCTGGGAGTCATGTCCTGGATCATCCCGGTCTTCGTGGGCTTGTCCTGCTTCGGCTCGGTCAATGGCTCCCTGTTCACGTCCTCGAGGTGAGCTCCCCAGGTCCCCCGGTCCCGCAGCCCCTGCTCCACCTTGCTGCCCATGCTTTGAGAGCTGTCAGTTGTCACCAGGCTCAGTTGGTGGCACAGGAAGCAGGACCCATGCCTCTGCAGGCCCTGAGGGTCGGGTGGCACTGAGGGGCCCCTGGGCTCCCTGCCGCCCGGCAGGTGTGGTTTCAGCCCCGTGGCGTGGCAGGCAGGGCTGACCGCCGCTGCTGTGTCCACAGGCTGTTCTTCGTGGGGTCCCGGGAGGGCCACCTGCCCTCAGTGCTCTCCATGATCCACCCAGACCTCCTGACGCCCATGCCGTCCCTCGTGTTCACGGTGAGCCTCCCTCCCGAGGGCCCCGTGCACACCCACAGCGCGCTTCCTAGGGGCAACCACGGCTCCAGCACCGCAGGAGCGGTCGCACGCTGGGCAGCCTGGGGCGCCAGATGCTGGAGCCTAAGTCTGTGCCCCTGCTGACTGTGTGGCTGTGGACAGTTCAGGCGTCCGAGTGGGGACCTGGCTGGGCCCAGCTTCACCTGGCCCGGGGCTCGGGACTTCTCACTCCATGCTGAGGCCCCAGTGCAGCCCAGCGGCCCGCTCCCGGAGCTGCTCCTCCTCCTCCCCCTCCTCCTCCTCTTCCTTCTTCTTCTTCTCTCCCCGCCAGGCTCCTCGCCCCTGCCTCCCTCTTCCGCCATCCCAGACCTCGCATGCTGCCCCTCGGTTTCCTTTTCGAGACCATTTTCGGTGTCTAGGTGCCCACCGCCCCCTACCAGGGCTCACCTGCCCGTCTCTGCTTCCAGTGCATCATGACCCTGCTCTACGCCTTCTCCAACGACATCTTCTCTGTCATCAACTTATTCAGCTTCTTCAACTGGCTGTGTGTGGCACTGGCCATCATCGGCATGATCTGGCTCCGCTTCAAGAAGCCAGAGCTGGAGCGGCCCATCAAGGTGCGGCTGGCCTGGGTCCCCTGCAACAGCAGGCAGGGCAGAGCATACCGGGATCCTGGGGCCAGATGGCCTCTCAAACCTGGGTGGTGCAGCCTTCCTCTGGCGAGGATGGGGAGACAGCACATGAAAGCACGTTAGACTGCGGGATCCGTTAGTCCAGCCGCCCATGCGTAAGCACAGGCATGCTGGGGGAGCTGGCCGGCAGCTGGCAGCTCCTGTCACCCGGCCAGTTCCCCTTTGGCACAAGGCCGCCTCCCTGTCCTCCACCAATGCGACAGGAGAGCCTGGTCCAAGGGTGTGAGCGGGTGACTCAATGTCCTGGGCCCCACTCCCTGCCTTCTGAGCATGGGCCAGGGCTGGGTATCACGAGCTTTCAGGTGGCTGTCAGTTGAGGTCCCAGGGAGCACCTGAGAGAGAGCACCCGGCACACTGGCAGTGCCCCACCTTCATGGGGACCAAGGGCTGGGAGCAGATACCAGCGGGAGGCCCTGCCACACCGCCATGCTGCCTACAGCAAGGGCACCCGTGGGTGCTTCCCCTGGGAACCTGCCCCGGACCCCTGTTTTCTCCCAGGTGGCCTCAGGCCAGGCAGGGCAGCGTAGTCCCCCAGCCCCCAGCCCATCCGCTCCGTCAGCCCCGTGCTGAGGCTGGGGGAGCCATGCAGGTCGTGGTCTTGCCTTCTGCTGGTCACAGCCACTGTCCTGGGGGCACTGGAGGAAGCTGGCGGGGCGCTGAGGGGCCAGGGATGGGGCTCCCATGGGGCCCACACCTCGCCTTCCTGCACAGGTGAGCCTGGCGCTGCCGGTGTTCTTCACCCTGGCCTGCCTGTTCCTCATCGCCGTGTCCTTCTGGAAGACGCCCGTGGAGTGCGCCATTGGCTTCACCATCATCCTCAGCGGGCTGCCCGTCTACTTCTTTGGGGTCTGGTGGAAGAACAAGCCCAAGTGGCTCCTGCAGGCAATCTGTGAGTGTCGGCACCGCGCCTGGCACCCTGGGTGGCTTCCTGGTTGGGTTTTAGTGCATTGACAGCAAGAGTGGCCCCGCACTGTGGGGTGCGACATTCAGCTCAGTGCACAGCCGCTGATCCGGGGGCAGAGGAGAGGCCGGGCTGCTGGTCCTGGTCCCAGGCCTGCCCCTCCGAGATGGCGCCAGGGACAGTAAAGGACTAGGACGGCCCCTGTGTGGGCGAGGGCGGCCTGTGCTCAGTCCTGTGCCCTGCAGTAGGACCGGAGGCTGCCCGGCCTTGGAGCAGGGTGTGTGCCCAGCCTGGCTCGCTCAGACCTCAGCCCGAGCCCAGGGCGCTGCTCCTCCTGCACCAGACCCCTCCCCAACCAGGTTGCTTCATGGGAGCATCAGGTGTGACCGGGACTGGGGGTCATTGCTGGACACCGGCTGCCTCGAGCGAGGCTGGTGCTGGGTGTGGAGCTGCGGGAGGGGGCGTCACCTGGAACCTGAGGCCCCAGGGGTGGGTGTGGGTCCTGCCCCATCAGCCAGCATGGGGCAGTGAGCTCTCTCTGCCTCTGGCCAGGAGCTGTGGGCAGACCCTGGGGCAGGGCCTGGCGTCCCGGTAAGCCCTGCGGGTTTCTGTAAAGCTGAGGTCTCCGACCTCCTGTGCTACTCTGGATGGTGTGGCCGGGCTGCAGGGCCCTGGCTTCCTGAGGACACCGTGGCTCAGCTTGCACCCCCGGCCCACGCTCGCTCACTCCTGCCCTTCTCCCGCAGATTCCACCACCGTCCTGTGCCAGAAGCTCCTGCATGTGGTCCCTCAGGAGACCTAGCCCGATGCCCGGGAGCCGAGCCGCTACTGCCCGCGAGCGAGCGAGCAGAGCGCACAGCGCCTTGCCAGGTCACACGCCCCTGAAAAGCAGCTTCCGGCCCTGCCCTCCCACAGCTGTGCCGGCACTGCCAGGCGCCCAGCCCCCTTGTCCCTGCGCGGGTGGGGGGCGGCACCGGGGGGACTGCAACTCCGGTACGAATTCAGTCCTGGCAGGTGAACGCCTGCCCGTGGCTCCCTGGGGACAGGGCTCCCTGTCACCTCAGGCTGCTCCCTCCCCCTTCTTTCCAGTTTTCTCTTATTTTAAATTCCTTCGGGGTCGTGTTGACACCACTGAGATGATTATCGCTTAAAGAAACGGGGCAGAGGCGAGGAGGTGGTGTTTTCTCACCTAATGCTGTCTGCAGCGCAGCAGCCTCGAAGGGACCCAACTGCTGTCACAGGGTGTGTGGAACTACTGAATTTGGACGTCACTGTCGTGACCACGAATTGCACTGACAGACAGCCCCACTGTGTGGCCGGGGTGACCTGGTGTGCTAGGCACATGATCACACTGAGCCCCCCAGCCCGGAGGAGAGATGTTTCACTCAGGCAGGTGGCGGGGACTTTGAAACACCCCTGTGCCATGCTCTGGGGCTCTGCCTTGGCTGGAGACCACTGCCGCCCAAGGGGAGGGGGGCGCCCAGCTGCAGCTGCAGGGACCACTGTGCAGGAAGTAGTGTGTCAGGGCACTTTGCGGTGGGCGGGGCATGGACAGGTCCCGGGGCCTCCTCCAGCGGGGCTCCCTGAGACCAAGGACCAGCCTGGGGACCCCACCTCGCAGGGTGGGGCAGCTCAGGGTCCGCGGTGCTGGCTTGCCCTGCCTGCCCTCCACACTCGGGGAGACCCCTGGCTCTGTGCCCAGCCCACCTGGAAGCCCCTTGCTGCCACCACACTCGGCCCACTGGCTCAGGGTTCTGGTCCGTGGGGTGGTTCTATTTCAAAGCATCTCGTTCAGTCCTTTGCTTTTTATTTTGTCCTACCATCTTACCACTGGGCGGGTACTGTGGGCGTCAGGTTTATTTACTCCCATGGCCAGCGCTTAGCCTCGCTGACTTCACGGCGGGTGTGGCGGCCACACTGCACTGTCCCTGTGACCTGCGGAGTGTGAGGCATGTGGCTGGGCGTCTTTCTTGTGTTCGTGGCTAACCTGTTACACTAGGCTTGTTAGGGTGGGTAGTGCTGTTGTATTGTGGGGTTTTGGTATTTTGTTTTGTTATTTTTTAATAAAAAGCAGTTGGAATTCTGAGGCTGCTGGCTGTGCTCTCCTTCCACACCCGATCTGCATGGGAATGTTCTGGGGTTCCCAGGCCCATCAAGGCCTCCCATGGGGTTATCCTTCACCCACGACCCCTGAGGCCCTGCTGCAGGGGCTGGAGAAGGACAAGGGGCCTGTGGGCTGGGACAGTCGTCAGCAGTGACTTCCTAAGTGAAGGCTCAGAGGTGACAGGGCCAGAAGTCACTGGGCTCAGTAAGCCTGAGGCTGGGACATTTCAGTCCGGAGGGGAGAAGTTTCAGGCTAAGGCTGAAGCAGGAGGGGCCTGGCCCGGCCCAGCAGAGGGCCTGGGGGATGCGCAACCTAGGTTAAGGTGGGTCAGGGGACAGCAAGAAATGAGGGATGGATGGGGTGGTGCACACCTGCAATCCCAGCACCTGAGAGGCTGAGGCAGGAAGATTGCTGAGAGTTCAAGGCCAGCCTCGGCTTTATAGTGAGACCTTGTCTCAAACAAACAGATGGGTGGAGGATTTAGCTCCGTGGTTTCACCGCCTGCTGAGCAAACGCAAGGACCCAAGTTGGATCCCTGGTACCAAAAAAAACCAGAGATGAGAGACACTTGTGTCCTTATTTCCACATTTCCTTTAAGTGTGTGCTTGGATAGACCCTACTTCGAGGCTGGGGTCTCTCCTTGTCGCTGAGTGTTGGGGAGGAACCTGCGGGGCCAGGATAGCTTCAGGCAGGAAGCGGTCACAGGCCTGGCTTGGTTCTGCGCGCCAGCGCCCCCCGCTGGTTGCAGATGGCTGGGCGGCTGTGCTGCCGGGCAGAGCAGGGCTCCAGTGTGGCAGAGGCCTGGGGCGGCTTCTCCACGGGTGGCTGGGGGAGAGGCACTCAGGCCCTTAGGGGGTCCCTGCAAAGGTTTGGGTCACCTGGAGCCTTGACCTGCTGAGACGGCAGGGTCTGAGAGAGGCCGTCCTTGTCCCTGTCCCTCGACCCCACCAGCCGGCCTCTGGGAGATTTTAATGACCTTCCTCCCAGCCAGGAAGGACAGGCCCAAACCTTCCAGGGCCGAGGAGGTAACCCCACAGGCCTGTGGCATCGCCCCGTTATTAGGGATAATTGGGAGCTGTCTGGAGGAGGAGGCCAGCATCGGCCGGGCTGAGACAGTCCTTCCATGAGATGCACACTCTGCTGCCCCCAGCAGTTCCAGGTCAGCCTGTTACCTGGCCCCCACCGTCTCCGAGCCCCTATGCTGTCCAGGGGCTACACCTGTGTCCCTCCACAGGCCACCACCACCCAGGCCCTGCCTGCTGGGCACCCTGCCCAGGGCCTTCCAGGGCAGGAGTCCCGGCTGTCAACCCCAGGGCAGGAGATGCCCTGGAAGCCTGAAGAGACCCAGGCAAGGTGGTACCGACCCAGCAGGCTCCCTGTCCTCTGCCTTGGCCTGAGTTTCTCCCCTGCTGGGCCACGCAGGCCTCAAGCACAGTCACCATTGGCCCCGGTGGCCTCTGCTTCTTGGGAAGTCAGCACCCTTGTGACATCCAGCTGTCCCTGCCCTGCCTGCGTGCTGTCTGTGGCAGGACTGGCTGTGGGCCACGGACCTGGCTGCTCCCAGAGCATTGTCACCACCGGCAGCCCTGGGACGAGCCCCTCCCAGCCCCCCATAAGACACAGGACGGGGCCCCAGTGCGGAGTCACGGCCACCACCTCCTCACTCAGAGCCCACGGAACAGGGGCACTGGCTTTGTTTCTTCCAAGACACTTACTAGCGCATGGCAGGGAGGGGAGCAGGGGCTTCCTGGGGGGCCGGCAGCAGGAAGTAAGCGCAGAGGCCCCGGGGTGGAGCCCGGAGCTGCCTGGCCAGGGGAAGAGCCAGGCAGGAGCCAGGCAGGAGGCTTGTCATCTCCTGCAGGGCACGGAGCTGTTTTAACAGGTGTCAAGCAGGAGATTGTGAAATGAAAAACCTAGGTTTATGCAGGGGAAGCTGCGAAAGGATTCCTGGTGGGAGGACTGTGCAAGGAGGGGCTGAGGGTTAGGTGAAGATCACCTGGGGGGGAGGCAGGAAAGAGCAGGTATGGGAGCAAGTGAAGCCCGAGGGGACCCCAGGGGCAGGGGCTTTGGGTTGGCCCTGAGGGCAGGGCCTGGAAGGAAGAAGCCTGCGTGGTCATCCTGCCTCCAGGCAACGCGGGTCCTTGCCTCAGTGATGATGGAAATTAAAACTGAAGCAGGACAAAGCTTTGACGAAGGTGAGAGAAAATAAAGGGGTCAGAGCTCTGACAAGGATCCAGGTGGTCCCCCAAAGCAAAGGAAGAGCAAGGAGGGAAAGGAAGGACTTCAGGGCAGGCGGCTCAAGGAGCCGTGCTGATGCAGGGTCAGCCTGGCCACCCCAGCAGGAGGCCAGCGTCAGGTGGGCCAGGGTGTGGTCATCGAGGCCTCAGGTGAACCCTCAACTCCAGGGCCACGTGGTGCCCATGGGAGGACTCAGGCTGACAGCAGGGTCACTGCAGGTAACCCCAAGGCTAGGGCAGTGGAGACACAGCGTAGCTGAAGGGCCTGTAAATTGGCTGTCCCGGTGCTCAGTCTGGAACGCTGTTAAGGGGCTAAACAGCACTGCTAAACCTGGCTTCACCAACCTTTAGACAGGCACTCCCTGGATGACTAACCAGGCTCTGGGGAGCTGAGGAGGGTTCCACCAAGAGTTTCACAAAGTAAAGGTCAGGCTTTGTTCTACTTTTATTTGCTTTTGATTTGGGGAAGAAGAGTTTGAGATGGGGTCTCACTCTGTAGCCCAGGCTGGCCTTGAACGTTTGATCCTCCTTCCTCAGCCTCCGAGTGCTGGGATCACAGGCGTGCCACACCACGCCCGATTGTTCCACTGTTAGGTATTTATGGAGCATTTGTAGGCCCAAGTGAAGAGACACAGTTTTTAACAAAACCCCTTTCAAGTCTGTGACCGCTTCAGAACACAAATCATGTTTTCGCTGAGTAACAGGTCAGTTTGTGTTTGTGTCACTGTGCTGGTCTCCGTGCGAAAACCATGCCGACTGATGAGGCCAGAGATGGGGACCACGAGCGAGCGGCTGGGTAGAGCCAGAAAACTGCTCCCTAGAACCGAGGCTGGGGCCTTGATGCTGGAGGGAGCAGAGTGGAAGCCGCTGGTGGGCCTGCTCCCAGGACGGGGGTGTGGGCTGAGGGCCTGCACTGCTGAGACCCATCAGGTGGCTCCTACGGAGCCGGAGAGCACCGAGGAGAGGACCCGCCTCCGCCCCAGCCTGGGTCCACTCTGGTCTCGATTTCCTGGCTGCTGATGCCTCAGGGCCTGGACTGTCTGCACACCACACAGACCAGCCACCCGAACAGAGCAGCAGCAGGGCCCCGGCCCTTGGGGCAGAAGAGGGCACCAGAGGCAGCCCCAGGGCCTGCAGGCGGGGAACAGGGCAGTGGCAGGCAGGCGCCCTCGCCCAGGGGACCCTGTGGGAGTACGGGGCTCCCTCTGGGGCAGTGCAGCCCCAGCCTGTGGGCTCTTGGCCTGGCACAGGGGCCTTGGGCTGGCAGAGGGAGGGAACCGACCCTGTGTGGCCAGATAGGGTACGGATGGTGTCACCCCGTCTGGGAGAGGAGAAAGCAGGGCTCCTGAGGTCCCACTGCTCCCCGGGGTGACCTGGAGCTATGGCTGGTGTGAGGTGTGCAGAGCGGCCCTGGGCCTCTGCCTGGAGCCCTGCACCCCAAGGTTGCCTGGCCTGCACCCTGTGTGGCCAGCTGCATCCTCCGCCCTGACACTCAGGCGCTCCAATGGCCACCTACAGCTCCCTCAAGGCCACACGAGCAGGCCAGGTGCCCTGCATACTCCGCAGGCCCGGTTCCAACACAACCCGGCTCTTCTGCGAAGCTGAGGTGACTAAGTGGTGCAAGCAGGGGCACAGCCGGGATTAGCGGGATCAGCGTTGGCCTCTGGAGCATGGGAGACCAGGAGCGAGCAACTCGCCTCTGCCTGTTCCTGGAGATCAAATGCTTTCCCACCAAAGAGGGTGGCAGGGGTGCCAGGTTCCCCTCCCTCGGTGCCCTCTGCAGTGGGAGGAGAGCGGGCATGTGGCCAGTGACTTCAGACCCGAGGCCACCCTGTCCTCCGTGGGAGGCGCCTTCGGGCCCACAGGATCCTCAGAGGAGCCCTTAATCCCCGGCAGCTCCAGACTCGAGGCTGGGGAGAGGTTCGGGCAGGCCCAGGGCCTCTCTGCCCCCTGCCTCTCATGGGCAGCCTGCACTCTCCCTGCTTGGCACACGTGAGCGCCACTGTGCCCAGGGCCTTCGCAGTGAGCGCACCCGCAGCCCAGCCTCCGTTCCTCACTGAATTGCCCAGGCTGGGCTTGTGCTTGAGCCCTGCCCTGGCGGTGTGCGGCCTTGGAGATGCTCCTTCAGCAGCCCTAGAGGGCCTCACTCGGGTGACAGAGCTGCTCTTGCTTGACGCCCGCCCTGTGTTGAAAGCAGGGAGCAGGGTCCAGGCCGCTCAGTCTCAAAGATGCCAGCCCAGGAGGCCTGGCCGAGGGCGCTGTGGCTCCTCAGAGCGCGGGACACGAGGAGCCACGCTGAGGCGTGCACACTGAGCACGCGCTGGACACCGCTGCTGTGTTCACGGAGTGTGACGTGTGTGCCCAGGGCAGGGGAGGGAGCGGACCGTGCAGGCCTCGTGAGCCACAGCGTCACGGAGGCACAGGACAGAGTGGACGGGGCCAGGGGCCACAGGGTTCCTGGGGGGCACGGGACATGGCAGTGAGACCCCGGCCGGGGCCTGGGACGTCACCCAAGAGTTGCAGGGGTCTGGGGCCTCCAGGCGGGAGGAGTCGGGGCCGGGCAGGAGAACAGGTGCCCACGGCGCCCTCAGGAGCCCTTGGCGAGCCAGCCGCTCACTCAGTGTTCACAGTTCAGGAAACCTCTCCCACCTCTGGGGCGCTGGTGAGGCGCTGGCCTCTGAGGTGGTTCTCGGGCCACACTGGGGGTGAGGTGGGGCAGGAGAAAGGAGACGTGAATTTTAAACACGGTCCACTGAAGGCAACAGCAGCTTCTCAACCTAAGCCCCGGTTTTTCTTTTTCCTTCTCCCAAGACAGAGTAAACCTGGGCAGCCCCCTTGCAGTTGCAAAGGGCTCTGCCCAATCCCGGTTCCTTCACGGGGTCCTCTGTCACCCGTGAGCGGTCCCCTTTCAGGATTTCCCATAGGAACAGACTGTCTCTCCTACAAGACTGGCTGTGGGTGACCCGATTCCACAGCCTCCCACCACCCGCAACACAGGAAGGGTCCCAGTTCCCAGCCGCACGGTGTCTCATTTCTCTGAGCCCCCGAACTCCAACCTTGAGTGAGTCCTGTATCTAATAAACCCTTATGCCAGGCGTGGTATCCCAGCCTGTAATCCCAGCCCTCCGGAGGCTGAGGCAGGAGGATCGCCACAAGCTCTCGGCTGAGCTGGGCTCAATGGTGAATTTCCGGGCCAACTTGAACTACATAGTGAGAGCCTGTCTCAAGGAAAAAACAAAAAAGGGAGGCTGCTGGGCAGGGCCTTGGTCCTGAGCTACTGCGAAGTGCCCTGCAGTCCAGGCCCTGCCTGGGGGCGCCCAGCACCCCACCCTCTCAGCCTGGGCTGAGCCTTTTCCCTGCTGGCACCTATTGAGAGTTGGAGTAAGCCAGGGACTGGGGAGTAAGACGGAGGTCAGGGGCCCACCCTGCAGGCCTGGGGCCCAAGCCTGGGGCTGCGCCCCATCCCTGGCTTGTCCTCCTCACGTCGGTTCCCCTCCTTCCTTCCACTTGGGGAGGAAAATCTGGGTCTCATCCTACGTGAGGGGAGTTCAGAGCACTAGCAGACCCCACCCCCTGCAGACAAATTCCTTCTCAGAGCCCAGCGGTGCTAATTCTCCAGAGGAGCTGAGCTCTTCGGTGCCACAGTCCGGACCAGTCCAGTCGGGGTCTCTGCACATTCTCCACAGCTCTGCAGGCGGCCCGCTTCCATTCCAGTGGGACTCGCTGGGCCCCGCACCCTCTGCTTCCCGCTCCCTTCACCCCTTTTCTCCACGTGATACAGGGGAATAAATGTAACTCCCAACCTGCTAGATGTCAGAGACGCCCATTCATCTTCCCCCAAATCCAAGAATGAATCCTAAGGAACAAGGGAGCAGGTTAAGAGTGGGAAAACTTTATTGAGAGAGAGAGAGAGACAGGAGGGGACCTGAAAGTGGGTGGCCAAGGAGCCCAGTTCTTTTTGTGTGTGTGGGTTGTCTTCTAAATTTCTTTATTTTATTTTATTTTATTTTATTGATACATTTAGGTGTACAATATAATGACATTCATCACTGGAAATCTGCACCTTTACATAATCTCTCTGGTTCTTATATTTTCCCCTTCCCCTGCCCTCCCTTCAACCCCTCCATCCCTCTCTATTTACAGAGACTTTGTTTCCATTTTTCCATTTCCTCATGTTAATTCCTTTCCCTTCTATCCTTTCCTCTAGCCCTCCCACTTCCTTCCCTTTTGCCCCTTTTCTTCCTATTTCACATTACCTATTATACATTTTAGTCCTTATTTACACTTTCAGTTTCTCACACCAGAG